>BROG01000046.1:0-1252500 GCA_030159075.1 Atrina japonica | reverse complement strand
AAAAATCCACCAACCCAAAACAAAAAAAAAAACAAAAAAAAAATACACACACAAAAACAAAAAAAACAACAAAAAAACAAACAATAAAAAAATAACACTTAAAAAAACAAAAAAAAAACACAATCAACACCATAAAAATAAAAAAAAATAAAAAAAACAAAAAAAAAAACAAAACCACAAAAAACAATAAACAAAAAAACAAAAAAACAAAAAAAAAATAAGACAACAAAAAACCACAAAAAAAATAACCAAAATAAAAAAGTAAAAAACAAAACCCAAAAAAACAAACCACAAAAAACACATACAAACAACATCCACCACAACACAACAAAAAAAAAAAAAAAATAACAACACAAAAAACAAAATAAAAAATCACAAAAAAAAAACAAACAAAAAAACAAAAAAAAAAAAAAAAAAACACCTAATACCAAACCCCACAAGAAAAAACAAAACATCTCCACAAAAACAAAACACACCACCCAACATAACAAAACAACCAAACAAACAAAACAAAACCCACCCACAAAAACAACACAAACCAAAAAACAAAATACCAGAACACAAAAAACAAAACGACAAACACAACACAAAAAAAAAAAAAAAAAAAAAAAAAAAAAAAGAAACACCACAAACCCAAACAACAAGAACAACCAAACAACCAAAAAAAAACCACATCCAACACACAACCTAACACAAGACAAACAAAAACAACCACCAACAACAAAAATAAAAACAAACAAAAAAAAAAAAAAAAAAAAACAATAAAAAAAAACACAACAATATAAAAGCAAACAAACTAACAAATAAGCCAAAAAAACAAAACAAAAAAAAACAACAAACACAAAAATAACAACAAACCTCACCAAATCCATAGACAAAAACCCAACAACCAAAACAAAAAAAAAAAACTCCTATCAACAACCACACACAAAAAAAAAATAAAAAAAAAAAAAAACAAAATAACAAAACAAACACACCCAAAAACACAAAAACCAACAAAACGCCAAAACTACAACCACCCCAAACAAAACAAACAAACAAACCCCCACCAACCCAAACACACCAAACAACAAACAAAAAAAAAAAAAACAAACAACAAACCAAAAAAAAATAAAAAAACAAAAAACACACACCAAAAACACATCACAAAAAAAAAACAAAAAACAAAAAACACACAAAACAAAAAAAAAATACAACGAAAAAACACAAACACCAACAAACACCAAAAAACACAAAACATAACAACAAAACAACCAAAAAAATAAATACACAACACCCCACAAAAAAACATAAAAAAAACACCACACTAACCAACCTCAGAAAAAAAACAAAACACAAAACAAAACAAAAGCAAAAAAAAAAAAAAAACCAAAATAAACAACACCAAACAAAAAAACCAAAAAACAAAAAAAACTAACAAAAAAAAAAACAAAACAAAAAAACCCCACACACCCACTCCCACCAAAAAACAAACACACAACCAAACACCACCAACAACACCACACAACCGACCCCCCACACAACCCACAAACAAACACCAACAAACAAATAATCCCCCAAATAATAAATCAAAAAAAAAAAAAAAAAAAAAAAAAAATAAAAAAAACAAAAAAAAACTAACCAACAACACCACCCCAAAAAAAAATAATAAAAGCCAAAAAAAAAAAACAAACACATCAACAACAAAAACAAAAAAAAACAAAATACCCTAAAATCAAAACCAAACACAAAAAAATCAAAAAAAATAAAACAATAAACACAACAAAAAAAACACCAACCAAACAAAACAAAAAAAAAAAAAACAAAACAAAAAAAAACACAAATCCAACTACAAACACAACAAACACAACACATAAAAAACACACATACACCCCAAAAACAAAATAGAACAAAAACCAAACAAAAAAAACAATCAACAAACAAAACAACCACAAAATCACCAACAAAACCGCCTCAACAAAAAAAAACCAACCACACCACAAAAAAAACCCACCACAACACTACGAAAAAAAAACAAAAAACAAAAAAAAAAAACCCACAAACCCAAACCCAACCCACACAACAACACCAAATCACCACCACGCCACAAAACCCACCACACATATCAAACAAAACACGAAACACCTCACAACACACAACACCAACAATTCCAACCATAACATAAAAAAAAAAAAAACAAAAAAATAAACCAAACACCAATTCACAAAAATAACAACAACAAATAAAGCACACCCAAAACAACAGAAAAAAAAAAAACAAAAAACCAACAAATAACAAAAATAAACAAAAAACCGTTGAAAAAAAAAACCATAAACCAACAACAACAACAACAAAAAAAAAAACCAAACAAAAAACCAACAACATAAAAAAAAAAAAAAAAAAACAATAAAATAAACAAAAAAAACCAAACCATACATAAAAAAACTAAACAAAAAAACAAAAAAACCAACAAAAAACGAAAAAAAAAAACAAAAAAAAAATAAACCAAAAAAACAAAAAAAACAATAAAAAACCAAAAAAAACAAAATAAACCAAAACAAAAACAAAAAAAAAACAAAGAACAGACAAAAAAAACAAAAAAAAAAACACAAAAAAAAACCAAGAAAACAAATAATAAAAAAAAAAAAAAAAAAATGACTAACAAAATAAAAATACAAAAAAAACAAAAACTAAAAAAAAAAAAAAAAAAATAAAAAAAAAAAAAAAAAAAAACACAAATAAAAAAAAAACAAAAAAGCAAAAATAAAAAAAAACAAAAAAACAAAAAAAAATAAAAAACAAAAAAAATAACTAAACCAAAAAAAAAAAATACAAACAAAAAAAAACACGACACAAAAAAAAAAATAAAAAAAACCACAATAAACACAAAACAAAAATCAAAACACACAAAACAAAAAAAAAAAAAAATAACAAAAACACCAAAATAACACATAACAGAACAAAAAAAACAAAAAAAAACATAAACCAACACAAACATGACCAACAACAAAAAAAAAATTAAAAAATAACCAAAAAAAAAAACGCAACGACAAACCACTCAAACACAAAAAAAAACCATAAAAACAAAAAACCCCACCCAAATAAACAAAAACCATCACTAACCCAAACCCAAAACACCCAGAAAGAAACATAAAAACAACCACAACCACCAACAAAAACAAAAAACAACCCTAAACAAAAAAAAAACAAAAAACACAAACAAAAAACACAAAAACAACCAAATACACAAAACACCCACCACCACCCTCCACACCCCCAACACCCCAACACCACCCAAACCTCCACAACTAAAAACCAAACACCAACTAAAAACAACACAACAAACACAAAAAAAACAACAAACCCAAAAAAACAAACAACAAAAACAAACAAAACAACACAACAAACCATACCAAACCCAAAACCCACCCAAACCAAACTAACAAACAACACCCACACACAAAACAAACACAAAACACCCCAAAACACACCACCAAACAAAACACCAACAAACACAACGCCCCCCACACACACCACAAAACAAGGAACATAAAAACAATACAAAAATAACACAACAAACGAAAAAAAAAACAAAAACACAAAAACTACCCCAACAACATAACAAAATACAAAAAAAACAAAAACCCACAACCCCACAACCCCCCACCCCCCAACAACCCACACAACAACAATCCAACCAAACAAAACCACCCAACCACAAAAAACTTTAGGAACATGCAATGATACATGTATAATCAAAATCTGCATGAAACATTCTTAATACCTAGCATAAATGATATATATAAAATATTATTATATCGTAAACTATATATATCTATATATATATATATATATATATATATATATCTTAAAGGCTAACAATCACCTATTAGTGTGTCAATTTTGTTTTAAGTGATGTATTTTACATTATGCTTAAAGATACAACATTCCTATAAATTACACATCCATGTTGCTTTGTTTGCAAGTAATTTTATGAGTGTGAAATTAATTAACAACTTCAGTTGGGCCCCACCAGAAGTAAGACAGTGATGTAATATTCATGGCGACCTCACATAAGAAAGTTCATAGACATACACAGTTGTTTGTTTTCATCAGAATAGAAAAAAACTGTGTTTTTACATTTTTTAAATCCACTCTACTAGGAATTTATAAACTTTATCTATCTATTTGAAATATCCATAGGATAAGATGCTAAAACAGGTTGCAATTCATTCCCAATCAGAGATTTTGGTCAAATTGTCTGGTCAAATCACACCCAGTAAATACTTTGGTACAAATTGTCTTGGACAACATGTAATCGTATATTTGAGTTTGAATCCATATGGTACAACTTGTCTCTCAGTGGGTACGACTTGTCTTTTGTATGGTTTGTCTCTCAATAGGTACAATTTGTCTTGGGTATGGTTTGTCACATCTCAGACATTTCCGAAGATGATTTGAGAAAGTAATTAGATGCCATGAAAATGATGTTCTGTTTCAGCTTCCATGTTAATACTAAAAATATTGATCAGGCCACAAAACAACAGAAATTGTTGTCACCAGTTTGCAGGTTACGCTAAAAGGAATGAATGTAACCTGCAGGTTACCATACATGTTGAAATAATGAAAACTGAAAAATGAAATTTATTGAGAAAAGAAAGGAGGTTATGTGATATGTATTTGTAGTAACCTCCAAGTAATCTGAATGATTGCTCCCATGTTGTTTTGGGGTCTGTTGATGATTATTGGTATCTGTCCTCTGTTTCCAATGATAAAATCACAAAATTGTATTCCAGTTGGCTATTGTATGATACATCATTTACGAGTTGATGGAACATCAACGCAGTTATGTTATGCTAAGTTGTCAAAGTCAAAGCACTTTTTGCAGTATGGGGTTAATAACACAATACAATGATGCAAAATTACATACATGTATGTGCATTTCAGCAACATAAATTCAATATAGTAACAATTCACTGAAAAATATAAGTCTACAAGACTTTTTGAAATATATGCTATTAAAGGTCAGTTCAGCGTCCTTTATGTTTTCAATGGTATTATAAATATAAATATAAAGATATTATAAATTTGCTTTAGAATGCTACTTTTCAATTATTTTTACCATTATACCCTTGTGATAGATTTGACATTAAAAGCGATAGACTGGACTGTTAACAATTCTTGTGCACGATTAATATGCAAATGAGTTTTGGTCAAGTTTCCCTTACTTTGAATTGGCAAGATCTGTCTGTGACATAGAAGTTGTGTTATTCCTCATTCACATGATCTTAACTGATGAGAAACTCACTGCAATCTTTGAAGTTGGGAAATGTTTTACATTTAATATCTCAAATGATGTTTATAAGCACAAGATTTTATAATCTTATCTATAAGCACAATATTTTATAATCTTATCTATAAGCACAAGATTTTATAATCGTATCTATAAGCACAAGATTTTTATAATCATATCACTGATCTATATAGTTTGTTGCATAATAAATAAGCCGTCAATACTCACATTAGGCCAAATGTCTGACCTGATTTTTAGTTAATTTTACCAAATTAAAAAGTATTCAGTATACTGTGTGTATTATACTTCATTAAAACTTATGATTGCCATCAACTCACATCAGTACTATATCAGTACTTTCGGTACTTTGATTTTTAAATCCTTCCCCAAAAATGACTCATGATTTAGATAATGGAGCTTCAATATACAGTAGTTATACAGGCAAGGGAAATACTTTATAGGTATGAGTCAATTCTACGAATGTATCTCAAACTAAGAAGCTTGCACATACATGCACAGTACATGTAGTGAAACTGGTACATTGTATAGCAAAAGGATCTAATACTTGAATATCAAGTACCATGTAATAGCCAGGTCTGTTGAGCTACCAAACTGACTGAATACTCATTATTCAAGTTAAATTTTTATTTCATATTTTCATAATTTTTAATTTCAATTAATTGTATAAGATTACACTTCATAAAAGTTTTCATTCTCATTCAAATCATAAAGTAAAATTCAAGATTTTCCCATAAAGATTAAAAATTTTTCATAAACTTGATACATATTAACATTTTTTTTTTCAAATGTCACAGTGGAGAGTTTTTATAATAATGAAAAAGATATATATACATACATAATAATATTTCAGAATAATAAAATATCTATATATATTGCCAATTCTATGCAACAAAATTATACATATATCACATGGATTTTTGCTTGCTAGATTAAATTTGAATTTTACTTAATGCAATTCAGATGAATACTGATATACTTGAGTTTGTTTTAGTAAAGTGTCTTAATCTTGCAGGATATATAAATTTACATTATTCTACATGTATCATTCAACTTTTAGGTGTGTACTAATATTCAATCATATCTGTACAATTACAACTCCAGTAAATGGTAGTACATGTATTTGTATTGTCTTCTTTGTTGTGAAAAATAAACAATGTAAAAAGATCTATCAATGAATAAATAGTCCTAATAGAGTGGCGTTGGATATTACCAGACACCCATTTAGTCAATGTTCATATTCTGTCCCCTGTCTAAATCATCCAAGCTTATATAATAGCTTAGTGCATGTAGATGGCAAACATTCAGGGTTACCTAACAAATATCAATTCCTGTTAACTATACCAAGTCACCAAGAGAAATAGGTGAATTATATTGCATAGAAGAGAGAATAATCAAACACATTCATTTTTCATTGGGACAGATGTAGCCGAGGGTGTTAGCGGATCATACATAGATGAATTTTTTAAATGCTGAAAACATAAAAGCAAGGTATGAACAAAATAGTTCAAACAAAGAAATGAACATTTTGGCAGTATTCAATTATCTTTGAATGTGACACTAAAGGAAATAAAATGCAATCACGCTAAAAATCCAGTTCTTCTATTTCAAGTCTGTCATAGATCACATGTAAGGTTGATAAAATTTTCATCATATACAAGTACATGTATATTTATAAGATTAATCTTGTGATTTATCGAACACCTGCTAAAATGCTCAAACTGATTCCAATTTATGTTACAAGTATAAAATACTGAAATGCATCCATGATTAATATAAACAATTTTATTAACATGCGTCTGATGACACCCTAATATTTCCAGTCAAACACATCCTAGCTACATCAAAGCCACTCAGCAAATATGCAACAGTTCAGATATTGTAAAATCATAATATTTTGTTTAGGATTTAATTACAAGGGTTGAATTTACCATTTGTGTCTTATTAGTCAGTTGGACTAGTTGGAAAGAAATTTTACTAGTCATATGACAAATTCACTTGGGAGTAGCCCCGAAGTAGTACAATGAATTAACAAACTGGCTCGTATCGGAATTTACTGAATTGTTACTATTTTTGTGGTTTAATACGATTATAAATCAAAACAACATTTATCATTATTTATTTTTTTTTTGGAGTTGAGAAATAAAATAAAGGAGCATATTAGGTAATGCTTATTGTACATTAGAAACTCTCATTAATCATTGCTCATCATTATACTGCAATGTTCATACAGATATTCTACTATACAACCAGACTAGCTGAAGCAGAACCTTCAGTAGTCCGTTTCAAAAGTTACTAGTCTCGGTCTGGCGGACTAGTGCTAATATCGAACCCTGAATTATGATATTTTTGTGAGTAACCATAATCAATGAAAATAAATCCAAGACAAAAATTTGTAATTGAATAATAGACAATAAGATATCTCATAATGAACAGACCTTGACTTGTGACAGACAGCATGCCATACTACAACATGTAAGTTGCCTATTATGGGAGTTTCTGCACAAACAATATGAAATTCGACACTAAGCCAATATTGACCAAACTAAGCCAATAAAAAAAAAACTAAGCCAATAATACTGAAGTTGCATGACCAAATGGAAATTCAAGTGAGAGCAGCCCTCATGCTCCCATTCGTTTTTTAAATAGAACCATATATACGCATCTTTTCTGTCCAACATTGGCTGAGTTGGATTTCATATTAGCCGAGCTAATAACAATATGCTAATTAATCAGTGAATTCCATATTGGCCTAGTTATTGCACCTCTGTTCTTTGAGTTTGTTTGAGACCAATAGTTTATATGACATACCTCTACACAATACATGTAACTTGACGAATAAGGAAATCACTGATTAATAACCCTGTATTATTTACAAGTTAAGTTAAGTGCAATATGTATCAAAATGTACCTTTATTAATAAAAGCAAAACTGGTCCATCACAGACTTACAAGGCATTATTACAGGGCTATTATAAAAAAAAGAAAAAAAAGAAAAAAAAAACAGGACCTTCATGGATTATCAAAATGGTGATCTGATTTTTTAGAAGTCTGCTTCAAGTTTTCTTTCAGGATTTTGCAAAAATTTATAAGTACAATTCCAAAAAGTTTAATTGAAATTTAATCTGAGGTTGGAGTGACTGGATATTGATTGTCTGTATTAAAAGTAAGGGAATTATGGATGGCATGTGATGGTATGATGTACATGTATATCTAAAATGAAAATGACTGTTTTGTATACATTGTTTACTAGTAGCCATTTGTTCACTATTATGTCACTACAGTGACAGTAAAGTGATGTAAAGATTACTGTCAGAAAGTTGTTCAGGTGGTGTGCATGGCTACCTGTAACTCATAAACCTAAGTTTCTGGCATTCACACTAAATTTTTTTGATTATTATTATGATATATATATATATATATATATATATATATATATATATATATATATATATATATATATATATTTATATATATATATTTGTTTTTCTTTTGTCTTTTGTCTGTTGATGGAACATCAATGCAGTTATGTTATGCTAAGTTGTTTATTGGGAACAAGTCAAAGCACATTTTGCAGTATGGGGTTAATAACACATTATATTAACACAAAAAATTACACATGTATGTGCATTTCAGCAACATAAACTCAACTTCAAGATTGAAATTTCCAAATCACACTTTTAATCATATATATTTGCTTTTTAAAATGATGAAAATATATTAATAATTACCTGAAAAATATTGGTCTATGAGACTTGTTGAAATATATGCTATTAAAGATCAGTTTGGCCAGTTCGGTCAGTTCTTGTGATGGAATTGACATTAAAGGCGATAGACTGGACTGTTAACAATTCTTGTGCATGATTAATATGCAAATGAGTTTTGGTCAAATTTCCCTTACTGTGTATTGGCAAGATCTGTCTGTGACATAGAAGTTGTGTCATTCCTCAATCACCTGATCCTAACTGATGATAAACTCGCAGCAGTCTTTGAAGTTTGGAAAATGTTTTACATGACACCTATTGACCTAGAGATTTAAGGCTACTCATAGGAAGTATAGCGTAAGGGTATAACACTGCCCTGCCACATAGAAATATAAGCACAAGATTTTATAATCATGTCGCTGATCTATGAAGCTTGTTGCATAATAAATAAGCCAACATCACTCATGTTAGGCCAAATGTCTGACCTGATTTTTAGGTTTTTTTTTTTGTAAAACCCAATTTCACCGAATTACAAAGTATTCAGTACATTGTGTGTATTATACCTCATTAAAACTTTCGATTACCATCAACTCATATCAGTACTTTCAGTTCTTTGATTAATAATGGCTCTTATAGGCTGTATTATCCGTTGATACCTTGATTTATCAACCTGAGGAAAGGTGATTTCATTTCCTGGAATTGATACAGAGTTCCTACACCTTTAACAAAACAAAATTCCCTGATTACCCTGACTATCTCACCCTTTTCCCTGATCTATTGTGATGTGTCATGAGCACTGCAGGGGCGAAGTTCCTCAATGGAAGTCCGGGGACATGCCCCCCAACCCCCAACAGAAAATTTTGAAAATATTAAGTCATTTGGTAGCCTCTAATGCATTTCCTGAAAAAAAAATTGACTTGAAATTCAAGCCAGAATAACATAATTTGTTAAAGGATAAAAACTATTTTATTACTCCCTAACTTTCCCTGACTCAGATTAAAATTCCCCAACGCAGGGATCTCCATGGATGAAAATTTAACGATGGAGCAAACTTTGACTCGACTCGAACACCCCCTTCCCAAACTCCACCTGCATCCCCCGGAAAAAATTTGAGTAGCGACTATTACAATTGCATTTGAAATTATTTAATAATTTCTGCTCTGACATCTGTTTAAAAAGTGAATTTCATCTATTCCTTCACTGAAAATATTACAGTTGATATAATGAATGTATATTATTAATTAAATTTAAAGTGATTTTATTGATAAAATCATTACACTTCAATTTATCACTATATGATTAAAACATGTATGTAGATTAGCTGAGGGTAAAAGAGCATTTTTGTACTGTTGATGACACAGACCTTTACACCATGCACAATGACATTAATTTATAAATCAGTCAATTTTATGCACTTATCTTCAATGAAATAATTTCAATTTAAACACTTTTAAGTAAATTAAATCATAGAATTAAAATGTACATAAAATTCATGGATATTTTCTTAAAATTTGTGTACAAATGAATAATTTTATAAAATCTTTACATCTTTCATAGTTCAAGTTTGGTGTTGGTCTGTTCAATTAACTTGGTGGAAATGAAATATGGTCGAACGCATATTGCAGTTCGGTTGTGGTTAATCATTTTCAGTGGTAAATTATTGAATATACAGTTAATATTGTTTGTTTTTCTTTTGTCTATTGCGGCATTAATACCAAAAATTCATACATTTGCTTATGTTAGACATCTTCGCTGTCCATGGCACTGTATATAAACATTGGCATTTGATTTTCATGACGATTGCCAACACAGATTTTGTCGGTTGCTGGTTTCTATTGACAGGATTGTGTTTGTATATATCACATGATGTTAAACAGTTAATTCATCTGTATATTATTTCTCCAAAATTACTGATAAATAAGCTTGAATGAAAGTGAAAAACACAGAAACCAATAACAAATATGTTTAGGCTACACTACAGTATATTGTATATTAGGATGGTGGTTGTTGGTTTAATGATGGTGCAGACAATTTAATAATGGCACAAGAAAATTTAACAATGGCGCAGCGTCATCCTAAAACAGGTCATTGAGACCCATGCTGACTTTCCATGACCAAAACGCACTTGTAAAATTCCCTGACCTTCCAGAAATTCCCTGACCCATAGGAACCCTGTGATTATACTGATAAATGATTAAATCAAGGTGTCAACCTCATCAAAAGTCAACAATTGTATAATGTCAAAATTAAAAGAATTCTTAAATTTCACATTTGAAAGTGCTGGCATGACCAGCATATTGACATATACGAGTGTATACAACTATACATACACATAAATAATAACTAATACTAAATTTAATTTTACATTGTCTGAAGTATTTTTTTTTCTTTTTAAATGAAATCACATGAAACTGGTGTCAGGTCATTTTGGCAACTGTAAGCAAGTGTTGTTTTTTTTGGCACTTCCAAAAACAAGTGTTAAAACTTTATTTTTAGAAATTAGAATTCATCATGAGATATCAATTGATTTATCTTTATCAATATTAGATGCTGGTATTACTTCATGTGCTGAAATTTTATACTTGATGTCGAAAAGATAAACTTGTGCCAATGTTACTTACTCTACCCTGGTTAAACAATGAAATTAAAAAACTTATGCGGAAAAGGAATAGATTAAGAATAAGAGCTAAAAAAACAAAAAATAATTCCATATGGCAAAAATTTAAAATCATTAGGAACAGAGTTGTTAATCTATTAAGGTGTGCAAAAGCTAATTATCATAAGTCCCTGTGTAATAAAATTATTAATAATAAATTCAGTAGTAAAGATTGGTGGAAACTAGTTAAAGAAATTTCAAGTCTATCATCCCAAAGTTCAGGAATAAATGTTCTGCTCTCAAAGAATGGCCAATCTGTCACAGATGATCAGGAAAAAGCAAACCTCTTAAATAATTATTTTGCATCTCAATCTATAATCGACAATACAGTTCTAGATTTGTCTTCTTTCAAAAATTCCAATAGTATTCCCACAGAAAGTCTTGATAAAATTGAAATCACCCCGGAAGATGTGTCCGATATTTTAAAGACTTTAGATACAAATAAAGCTGTGGGCCCTGACAAACTTAGTTCCGTGCTACTTAAGGAATCCATAAACGAACTATCAATTCCTCTCAGCAAATTATTTAACTTATCATTATTATTAAAAATATATCCAGAAAATTGGAAATTAGCTAATGTAGTACCTGTCTTCAAGAAAGATGATCCTAAGCTAGTTAATAATTATAGACCAATTTCATTGCTCTCCATAATAAGCAAGGTATTTGAAAAATGTGTCTACAGATATATCCATAACTTTATTAATAATCATAATTTGTTATCCCAACACCAATCTGGCTTCCGTAAAGGCGACTCAACTATTAACCAACTATTATACATATCCAATGAGTTTTCTACTGCGTTAGATAATGGTAAGGAAATCAGAGCTATATTTTTTGATATAAGCAAAGCCTTTGATAGAGTTTGGCATTTTGGACTACTTCTTAAAATTGAAAAACTTGGCATTACGGGTGGGCTACTCCTTTGGATTAAAAGTTATCTATCTGGGCGTAAACAAAGAGTCATTATTAACGGAAATGAATCCGATATTATTGAAATTAATGCTGGTGTCCCCCAGGGCTCCATCCTAGGTCCACTTTTCTTTTTAATTTTTATTAACGATATAGTTAATGACATAGGTTGCAATATAAAATTATTTGCAGACGATACATCCATATATCTTATCATTGATAATCCCATTTCATCATCCGCTGAAAAACTTAATGCTGACCTCCTAAAAGTTCACGCTTGGTCTAAAAAATGGTTAGTTAAGTTTAACCCTAACAAAACAGAAACAATGCTAATATAAAGAAAAACACAACAAGTACCCCATCCAACTTTATTCTTCAATGACTTACCTGTCCAGGAAGTTACCACTCATAAACACCTCGGTCTTACTTTCAATAACAAGTGTCAGTGGGATAACCACATCGACAATATAATACAGAAAGCTAACAAAAAAATAAACATACTCAGAAAGCTCAAATTTGACCTCGATCGAAAAAACCCTTCAAACAATGTATTTTTCTTTTATCAGACCTGTCCTAGAATATGCAGATATCATTTTTGATAATTGTCCATCTTATTACAGTGATAAATTAGAATATGTAAACCTGGAAGCCGCGCGCATAGTAACGGGTGCAACCAAACTTACTAGTACTACTCTCTTATATAACGAATGTGGGTGGGATAAACTAAAAATTAGACGTGAAAAACATAAACTCATCCATTCTACAAAATTAAAAACGGTCTTGTACCTGAATATCTAACTCAATTAACCCCTCCCCTTCATAATGAGCTTCACTCTTACAATACGAGGAACTCTCAAAACTTCGCACACCAACAAAGTAGAACAACAAATCACCTAAATAGCTTCTTTCCTTCTTGTGTCCGTCTTTGGAACGAGCTACCATTGACAATCAAAAATTCAACTACACTTTCCTCTTTTAAGCAGGCGCTTGAGATACACTATAAGCCTATATCCATACCATCGTACTTTTTCGTAGGCAGTCGTCATGGACAAATCCTTCACGCTCGACTAAGAATGTGCTGTAGCTCACTTAATCATGATCTATATCTTCGAAATCTAGTGCCTGAACCTTATTGCACTTGTGGTGAAATCGAGTCTACTACACATTACCTTATATATTGTCCTTTATACACAAATCTACGCACCCGCTTGCTTAGCCTAATAAATCTACCTGTAAATAGTGACCTTCTGCTTTACGGTGATGAATCTAAACCATTTGACTTTAATAAAAACATTTTCTTATCTGTTCAAGACTTCATAATTAGAAGCAGGAGATTTTGTTGATATTTTACATTAACTTTTGTATCGTTATTTATCTTGTTAAAACCCATTGAAACACTCTGCACAGATATAGTAGCCATTATCTTATTTGATTTCGCCATTATATAACTCATATTTTCCCTTATTAATTTACCTCTCTCTCTCTCTCTCTCATACTACTATCATGTTCAGCATTTTACTTCTTTTACTTTTTCAACCTTTCCTCTTCCTATTTATATTTCTGTTATGTTGTGCTGACTTAGCCTCAAATTTCTGCTCACTAAACACTTGGGAGAGGAATTTATATAAGCTTTAAGCTTTTTTTCCAATCCTCTATTTTGTCAAATATATTGTTCTGCTGCTGTATTATTATTATTGTACAACTATTGACAGAAATAAAATATGTTTAAACTAATGTTACTTACTCAAGTGTCGGGATTACTTGGTGTCAAATCTGCTTGAATTCCATGAAACTTACAAAATAATTTATCATTTTACTATTGTTTTGGACATTTGACATTAGTGCCTATGTAATGTAATTTTTGGGGTATAGTCCTATAACAGCTGTATCAGTCTCTCATGTAGAAACTAGAAAGTAGTAGGTCAATGTACGATACTGAATAACAAAGACTGTCCTTTTATTCATTACTCATCCCCATAATTTTGATTCCTTTAGTTTATCATGATAAATATCATAAATTTATATCAAACAATCAAAATAGGAATAATTCACACATAACTTATGAAAATACGAAAGTGCTTATGACTATAACATCAAGACATCTTGTTCAGGTTTTTTTTAGCAGACCTAAGTTGTTTTATGATAAGTGTCAATCAATTAAATTTCACATAATAAATGATACATATCTACATACCTCAGTTGTTTTCATCTCTTGAGTGAAACAGCTGTCGGAACCTTTGTAAATTTTGTTAAAACGTTTTCTATTGGTTGAATATTTAATTTTCGGAAATAATTCCGCGAAGGATTTTCCACGTGTCTACGAAGGCAAAATCCGAGAATGTTTATGCTTTTCTCCCAGCATGCACCATAACACTATTTCCTGCCTAGCAACAAAATACAACATGGCTGACCAAGAGGACAGGTAAAACAAAATTCCTTTGTAGGAATCACAAGCTTTGATTGCACATATTTAAATAACACAGGGAACATCATATTGTGTGCATGAATATACGAATAAGATTGTCATAAGTCAGTAATTCGTTGGTATTGATACTGGTGTACATTTAACCAATCTAAAAGTCCTTTAAGATCACGGACACATAACATAAACATTAAAACAAAACACAACTCACAAATTCCAATTCACCTATGGAACTACAGCGTCATAATGCACTGAAACTAAACATAACTTGTGCAAAAGGAGCAGATGAATAGTAGAAAGATATAGATGAGTGAATGATTTATTGGTTATTGGAAGAGCAAGAATGTCCCAGACTCCAGTTTACATATTAATACAAATGCCAATAATGCAATTTGAATATTGCAGTAATGGGCTATTTATAGTGATGATGCTAAAAGTTCATCTTCAGGAATGATATCGGACATCAATATGTTTAACAATGTGTAATTTGAAATATGGCATTGCCATTTAGAGGATGCCTGATACCTCAACTCCACTGGCACCAATAGCCAAATCTTACAGTACCATAGAGCAGTGTGCTGGCATAGATCTAGGACCATGTCTTGAAAATCTAAATCACAAACATACAAGAATATGAACTGAGGTATTGCTTGAAGCGAGCACAGCTTTATCATTGTAACATTGTAATGTAACATTAAATGCATGGGGATAGGAAAACCATGTGGTTTAGATTGATGCAGACAGTGTTTTGCATCCAATGTATGTACAGCTCATTTTCTACCACTTTACCATTAAGTGCTTGCTTCGCTCGCTTAAAATCATGCTAAAATTCTTGTCCAAGTTATAGGTAAGGCATATTTGGTGTTGTTTTATAAGAACAATAATGTTGGTAAGCCATCAAAATATATCTAGGCTGCTAATAACCCGGCTATAACGGGATCAGGCTGTCATATCTAGACTGTTACTAATCCGGCTATTACTGGATTGGGCTGTCCAAAGCCCATTGTACTCAACTACATGTATAATTCAACCAGTCAGAATAGACATTTATGGCAGGAGCCTCATTTGCGATGTACTGGTTGAAACTTTTTGAAGCCCATAGTATACACCGGAGGACTCTAACTGTAAGAGGGCGCTATAATTATTGGACTTGACTCAAGATGCAACATTTCTACAATAAAGAGCTCACTGCGCTCACATATTACAAACATTTCACTGTAAATAATTTGATACAACATGATTAATATTTCATTATCAGAATTATAATTGGGGAGGATCGAAATCATAAATTATATTCCAAATTGGGGATATTTTAGAATCCAATTTTGACTACAACTTTAAATTTACCGAAAAATAGGGTTCTGTTAGACAATCTCCTTCATTCCTTGATTAGTTCATCAGTTTAAAGGTGACTCAAAGAGCCACATAATATCCTAGATTTCCACAGAATCTATTGAACATACTGATAGGTTACAACAATTCTGCATACAGTAGTTATTAAATTCAATTTGATGCAAGTGTAATATATAATTCTTGTTTAGTCAGTCAACCAATAGTACAATATGACTTGATTTTTAAAATGAAAGACTTTTTTGACAAATGAAAGACTTTTTTGAAATGTCCTAAGGTCATGTTTGACCACTAGTATTCACCTTCGTAGACCCTACAGAGAAATAATAAAAATATTTCTATTTATACAAACGTTACCTTAATGAGCAATCCCTTTAAGCTTACTCTCTTTAAAATTCTTTTTATGTTCAATATGGTGCTTTTTAAATGGATAGCCTAATTATTTTCCACAGTTCAATTTAATTTACATTACAAGTATATGAATTATTTGTAAAATTATGTTTCTTTATTTCAGACCACCTTCTGCTCAAGCTAAGGAGACATTAGGGGATGTTGTTTCTGATGCAACTGTGAAAGCACTACAAGAGGTATGATCTCTTATTTCAGTAATCAACATGTTTGTAATTAATCTAATAACACAGATTTTCTTTAGGTTTTTTTGGTTACAAAATACAGTCCACTCCAGATTTTACAAAGTCCAGTGGACATTGAAAAGTATATCATACACCCTGTATTTCATAAAAGCGAAATTCAGATTTTCATGATATTTTTCTTACCTACACAACATAAGTCAGAATAAAAACACTACAGTCATTAAAATAAGTTGAAATGTCCACCAGGTACCAATGGCATTGACCTTTCTCAATTAATGCTTTGTATAATGTCTGATGTTTGAATAAGATATCATTCCTACCGATAAGGCATATGGTAATTCTTAGTACATGTGTATTTCAGACATATACAATAGAGGGAAAAAAAAGATTAATTCTTTATGTAATCTTATTTTGTTTTTTTTTCCCCTTTCACAAAGAAAATTTATTTAAATGATTTTCAGTTTGACTCTGGGGAGATGGAACAAAATGCTAAGGAGGAGCAACCAGCTCAATCCAGTTCTAGACCTCCATCAGGGAAGCCATCATCCAGACCTGTATCTGCAAAAGCTGGTAAATAGATTTTCTTTTCTTGTATGTGCATATTATTATTTAACAGCTCTTGCATGATAAATTGTTGATAATAATAATTCCATTTAAGATATTTAAGGTGATAAATAAGATAATGTATTTTTTTATGTCATTTAAGGCTCTAAAGCTGGCTCCAGACCAACATCAGCTAAACCTTCATCTCGCCCTACATCTGGACGTGTCTCAGCAACTGGCGAGAGACCTTCATCAGCTAAACCTTCATCTCGCCCTACATCTGGACGTGTCTCAGCAACTGGCGAGAGACCTTCATCAGCTAGACCAACATCTGCAAAACGACCCAATACAGGACCTGCAAATGAGGATGTTGAAGAAAAACCAGCATCTCCAGCAGGATCACAAAAAGGATCAAGGCCACCTAGTGCATCAAAGGGTATATTATTATATATATTTTGTATCATTATCTAAAGCTTTTCTTAATTTTATCTCTTTTCCTGTGATTGCTACATTTTCAGAATAACCAAATACAATGTACTTGTCTTATATTCTCAAATAAACTTTTTCAATTTACAGAGGAAAGACCTGCTTCTGGTGTACCTCCTTCTCCTCCTCTAGCTGAGAAAGAAGAAGAACAAATAGGTATTTATTTTGTATTTTTAACGTTCATCAGTATTCTGTGTTTGATTCATATATACCTGGGTTTTTAAGGTCACTTGAGTCAAAGGCTCGTGGTGACTAATGTTATTGTCTTTTGTCTGTCGTTATTAACTTTTACAAATCTTTTACAAATTTGATATATACATGAAGTAGTTATTCACATAAATGAAACTTACATACTGGTATTCCTATATTTTCTAGGGAAACTTGTCAAAGTGTTTGTAAGTGACTTTATGATCAATTTACATGTTGATATTGTTTTGAAGCTGAAGAACCTGTGGATACAGGTGAAGAGGTGCAGGTAGCAGATGGAGGTGATGGTGATGATGGGGAACCACCTCAGGAACCACCCCATGATCCACCAGAACAACAGCAACCTGATATGAGCAACACAGTGGCAAGATATGGAGATCCTGATGGTGGTGGTGGCGGTGGTGATAGTGATGATGATGATGAAGAAATGGATGATGATCCTGAAGGAGAAGAATCTGATGCTGGTAGTGAGGCTGAAACTGATATGGTTGTCCTTGATCCAGATCATGTGAGTGTTCACTTAAATTGCTGTTTTCTTTAATTTCTTCAATTTTTAATTGTGTTTTAGTATTATCTATTAGATACTGAAATTAGGAATTGCATAAAATATCCATATATATATGTATATTTAGTTGTGTAGAAATTATTATTGAAAAATTACACATTTATTTGTATATTTAACAGCCATTGATGAAAAGATTCCAAAATGCCTTGCAATCGCATTTAACGAAACAAAATGAGAAAGTTAGTCTGGAATTGCGAGAACTCATGGAAGCTCTAAGAAACAAAAGGAAAGAAAGAGAAGATTTGGGTGTTGATTTATATGGAGTTCAACAAGAGCTAGCAAGATTTCAGATGTTACTGGAGAAAAATCATGATGAATACGCAGGCCTAAATCAGAATCGGAAACAACAAGAACAACAGTTAGATGATGTTAGAGATTTGTATAAAGAAGGCCAATTCACTGTTGATAAAGAAAAGAAGAAATGTATGTAACATTTACCAATAATGTATGAATTTTGATCTTTTCTTTATGTTTGTACTTTCTGTTATCTATAACACTTCAAAAAGCACCACATACCCATATTGTTGAATATAGATATTCCAGTGAAGTTTTGTGTACATATAAGAAGTGCGCCTACCTACATTTTGGGGAAAACTTTAAAAATATTTCAATATTACTTTTTCAGCAAATTTTGAAAAATTAGCTTGCATTTTGGGGAAGATATGACTAATTTTGCTAAGAGAAAAAGCATTTAAATGGAATTCCACCTGAAAATTAATGATTTTGGTGTTCTCTCTCATAATAATTGTATGCAGTAAGTCATTTCATGAAATATTTCTGTAATCAATTTCAGTTTATTTTTATCTTGCTTTCCTTTTACTTAATGCATCTTTAATGTACATATGTATTGTGTATTATAAAAATGGGATATTAAAAGTAAGTGCCAAAATATTAAAAGTTCATGACATAGCGATGATGTAACAATTATTGTTTTACATGTTTATAACATATCATTAAAAGAGGTCTGTATTTATACTAGAATTAAATTGGTATTGTTGTAATATTCTACAGGCTCTGAGCTTCAAAGCGAGGTAGAGAATCTTGCTCTCCGCCTCTTCTACATGTTGAATGCTAAAGAAGATGTACGATCAGATATTGCCATAATGAGACGTGCAGCTGAGAAAGCCGATACAGAGGTGGCCAAAGCAGAAATTGAAAAACAGAAACAGGTATGTGACAAGGATGCTCTTTGTAATATTCATTAAAAATTATCACTAGTTTCAATAACAAAACCAATGGTAATCATTTTTGAAATATTTGAGGTTTTAATATTTGTGTCCAGTTGAAAATAATTTAAGTCCAGTACATACATATATACAGCCTTCTGTAAATGAATAATTGAATGATGTGCAATTGTTTACCAGTTATAAGTAGTTAAACAACTCTACCTTGTTTCTGTATAATAAATTTCATGTTCCATTTTTAAGGATTTGTTTGTGGATCGTCTTGTTGAAAGTGTTGATAAATTGAAAGAGGAGATTGCAATGTTTGAAGCACAAATTGCTGCACAAACAGAAGAAACAAAATATGCCAAGGAAGCTTTGATGGAGGCTCACATGGAGATTGAGGTAAACACTTAGAAATTGTTGTGGAATCTGTAACTTTAGACTGAACTCTGTAGAGATAATAGCATCAATACCTGAATTATGAATGAATTTATTGAGTTTTATGGGTCAAATTTAAATCTGAGCATGTCTGAATAAATATAGTATCAGAACATTTTAGATACAGCAAAATAACAACAGGTATACACAACTGTGTAAGAAGAGTTGATCTGTAATGGATGAATTTTTTGGGTTTTTGACAAATTAGACAATTATGATTTATGAAAATTAATGTACACATAAACTCAAGCACATACACACATTCTTTATTTATAAACATATATTCATTTGAACACTTTCAGGCGATTCACTTGGAAAAGAAGCAGTTATTTCAGCAATGGAACAGCTCCCTGATTGGAATGAGAAGAAGAGATGAAGCTCATGCTGCCATGCAGGAAGCTTTGAAGTAAGAATTCATCCCATTGTTTACATTCTAATGTGCACTGTCTTTATTTGTAAACATTGTAAACAAACTTAGAAACAATAAGAAAGTTGAAGCATTACCTGTCATTACCATAAATACTTACCTGTTAACTGTTTTTATGTTGTTGTTTTTTCAACATCTGATATTCGTTTTTTGTACAGCAATATGTTGAAAATTACACTTGTTTATATAAACATTAAGACCATAGTCCCCCGAAGGACATTTATTGCGTCTTTATTCCAACCCGGATTTGTAGGCATAAAGTCAAAATTTTATTTTTTTGTAGAATTATTTCATTGGTAATTCCTTAAAGATCTAACCTAATACATCGACTGTAAACAGTTTAAATAGTTGAAAACCCTATAAATCAACATTTTATTTTTGCATGTGTTTATATGGTTTACATAAACAAAGCACTAAGCATTTTAGCTTCACCTATGTTGCATCATAATCAGGGATGTGATTTTAAAAACAGTTCAATAAATGATGTTTTTCATTAAATATGATCAATAGAATTTTTTACATTTCATCTAAGTTCTCTCACAAAACAGTAAATCCATTCCTTTATATACACATTCAAAATGAAGCCATTTCACAAGGAAATAATTTCTGTATATATAGAATACATTGGAACCTGTCTTGAAAGACCACCCTGTCTGCCACTGAAATGTGGTATTACATTATTGGTGGTCTCTCAAAGGAGGTTTTATCTAAATGATTATTTAGACAGGTTCTACTGTATACACAAGTTCTAGTCTTATGTTGAGCACTATATATTTCATACGTTTTTATTTCTTTTTCATTAATTTGCTTTCTTTCCTTCATAGTGTTCAGGAGCAAAAGGTGCTATCACTGGAGACAGAAATTGAAGGTTACAAAAAGTCCATATTCAAAGAACAGGAACAAAATGAAAAACTTACGCTGATTTTGAACAAAACAGAACGTGACATAGATACTGTCAAGAAACAGCTTTCACAGTGTCAGGCTAAACATGATGCCCTCAAGGCAGAGTATGCCACTTATACAAGAATGTTACATGAAACTGAACAAGCACTTAACAGAGCTGTAACAGTAAGTTACCACTTCAGAAAATTCTGTTTTTTTAATTCACTTTTGTGTAGATAGATAGGTTCATGTAAAACTCGGAATCACAATTTGTTATTTGTTAAAAGCTTGTAAATCACATGATTATGGTATCAGATTCAGATCTAATCACTGTGAAAATATCTATTGATTACCATTCTTTTTCTTGTGATATTTTCTATTTTTAGTATTTATATAATGTATTTAAGTTTTACAGATACTGATAAAAAAAATTAATGATTCTTGTATTGAACTAATTTCAGGATAAAACACTGCGTCTGAATGAATTGAATGCATTGCGTAAGCAAATAGAGCGTGAATACTTGGAGAAAGTTGAACTTGAGGATGAGATCATGGAAAAAATGCGGAGTCAACTTACCATGGACAAAGCTGCTCAATATTCCAAAAAGTTGACAAGAAAAAGGAGAGATTTAACAAAACAATTGGTATGATTATATTTCAATTGAAAGAGGATGTCAAGTAACTTAATCTAAAGAATTTAATAATACTTTTATTTGTTGTTTTTTTTCAAGATTTTATTTTTCTATAATATTGCAGAGTCAAACAAAATAATTTGAAAGCAAATCCTCTGAATTACGAACAGCACTGCTGGAGAAAATATAACACAATATTGCGAATTCTGTTGAATGATGTTATGTCACTTGTATACATATGGCAAAATGTGTAAAATACATGGCCATATTTTAGTTGTGTTTTCAAGTACAAATTATATGAGTTACAATATGCACAGTTTGACAAACTTTAAAGCCGAAAATTGAGAGTTGTACATTAAGAGATAATTTGCAAATGAACCAATACATGGACTTTTTAAAAATTCACATTAAAATACCCAATTGTTGTGTTGCCAATGGCTTTTTTTTTCTAAAATTGGCAGAAAATGGTCTGATATCTAATACATTAAATAGTTCTAACTATTAAGTTTAATCTAATATCTTATTTTTACAGGAAACACAAATGGCAGAAGTGGAGAACCAGATCTCCAGAGATTCTTTAGAAATATCTAATGTTCAGACCAGAATAGAAAGATTAAAGAAAATATTTGGTCTGTTGGATGATGAAATTAACCAGAAGAATGAAATAATTAGTCACAGCGAGGCTGAAATTGTGAAGAGAAATGCTATAATTGAAAGAAAACAAAATGTAATTGATCAGTATAACAAGAAGCTGGAGGTGCTCATAAGCAAAGCTGGGGTAAGTTTATACACAATACTTAGTCCCATATCAATGAAACGGAGAGGGGGGAATAGGTTTTGTCTCAGTCCATCTGTCTATAAAATAATCTGAAGCTGGGGTAAAAATATACACAAGGAGTCACATACCGGTGGTATGTGTATGTGTGTGTGTGTGGTGGGGGGGATTGGACTATAGGCTTTGTCTCAGTCCATCTGTCATAAAAGACTGGAAATACCCATTAGGGTTACCATTTATTCACAATGTTTAGTTACATGTTGATGAAATGGGGAGGGGGAGGGGACTATACGTTTTGTCTCAGTCCATCTATTTATAGAGCAATCTTAAAAGACTGGAAATATCCATTAAGAAAGTGGGGTAAGTTTACACACATTGCTTAGTCCCATACTGGGGTAACGTGGAGGAGAGGAGATATAGGTTTTGTCTGTGTCCATCTGTCTATAGAACAATCATAAGAAACTGGGGTACCCACCCATTAGGAAAGCTGGGGTAAGCTTATATACATGTACAATTTGATGATGGTGATTTGATCTATTTTTTTTAGGGTGTTGAGCTTGGTCCATTGGAAATCCAGACCAACTCCCTCCAGAAGTCGATTGAAGCTCAGCAACAAGAGATTGCAGAGCTCCAACAGATGTGGTTGAGACAACAGAGTGAGCTGGTACAGCTTAGTAAAGACAAAGATGCACAATCAGATGACGTACAGAAATTGAAGAAACAACTCACCATTTTATCTCAGAAAAAGATCAGAACAGAAGGTATATATTGTTTACTGAAAAACTTATCATCTTATCTCCTGAAAAATTCAAGGCCTGAAGTGACCAAATTTACTCAATACTCAAACTGAATTTTTATTATTTTGACTTATATACATGTAGTTGATTGTAAAACTTCTGTATGTGACTGAATAGGAAGCACATGTCATTTTTCATTCACTTCAAAACCATTAGGTCAAATTTATGATTTTTCCCATAAAAAGTATTGTACTCAAAATTTGAATATATACTAAAAATATTTTTTATATTTTTGAGGTTTTCCTCAAATAATACATATCAAAATCATAAAAGTTATTTCAGCTTGAGTATTGAGTAAATTTGGTGACTTCTGGCCCAAGACTGAAGGTATATGTTATGATAATTCAGTGGTTTTCTCCCCTTTAATCTTATAGCAGAAATTGGCTACCAGTATATTCCTAGTCAGAATTTATATCTGTTTCCATCAATTTTTTTTTTTAAAAATTCAAATTTTATCTTGGAGAGTTCTTGTGACATATCTACATATAGAAATTTAGTAAACCGTAACCACATTATCATTTTGTAAATTCAGTATACAATATAAAAGATATACTTTAACACTTAAATTTTCACTAGTGAACATCTCTTATTTTTTAGAAAATTTTTATAAATTTAGTTTCCCAATTTTATTGCCATGAGCTGTATTTTGGAAAGGATGGATTGAACTGAATTGTTAATTGAAGGTTTCTGTCTTCTTCATATTTTATCATTATACTGATTTCTTATAGGCAGTCTGAAATAATTTCTTGAAAAAATAATTTCTGTTTCTGAAAATTCAGTACAGAAAAACACTGAAATTATTCCATTAATTCAGATAATTGTAAAAAAAAATGTGTTCAGATATTTACATTTAAAGACTTTGTTGGTAATATTTAAATTTGATGAATATTTACAGGTGATATTGATGAACAAAGACGAGAGACATACAACATAGAGAGGAGTATACGTAACATGCAGAATGACATGATCAAACTGAACACGTTACTCAACAAAGAGAAAGGAACTCATAATAATCTACATCAAGACAACATTCTTCTGGAGAATGATTTTGTTATTGCCCTCAAGGTAAATATTTATCAGATTAAAACTATAAGATGTAAAAACTTAAAAGACAAATCTAGGTTGTAATATGTAACAGCTTAAAGACAAATCTATGTTAAACATGGTAAAACATTGTTTCCAGCAAAGAAGATAAAGATTATTACTGTTCCTCGACACCTCAGAGATCTTTATGCTTGATACTGTAAAATACCTTTGTTTAGTGTATAAGCCTACTGATTAAGTTTGTTGTACCAAATTTATATGAATATACATTTTAAATATGAATATGTATGTTATTATGTAGGACGCTGAGATGGAGTCCATCAAACTACAGGCAGACCTTGATTCTGTCAAAGAAGAGAAAGAGAGACTTCTGAACAGCTTGGTGGAGGCTGAGTAAGTCAATCATAATATGTAATGTGATCTATCCACAATACAAAACAAAATTTTAAATTGTCATTCATCATTTTAATGTTTGTGTTCATTTTTTTCTGTCATCCATTTTTTTTAATTTTTTTTTTTTGCTTGTCAATTATCCTAAAATTAATATTTTGTTTCATATTATATGCATATAATTTTGATTCAGGCACCATCCAACTTCACTCAAAACATTAGCTAATCAGGCTAATTTGAAAGTTCTCAAACATGTAAATTTTGTCTGGCCCTTGTTATTCAGTTAAGGTGATAATTTAAAAAAAAGTGATATCAATGTAATTTAAATTGTACTTTCTGCCCATTACAGACGACAGATCATGTTGTGGGAGAAAAAAACACAGCTAGCCCGGGAGACCAGAGCCGCTGTGGACTCTGAGGTCGGACAGGGAGAAATCAAAGCCATGAAGGCAGAGATACACAGGATGCAAGTCCGTTACACACAACTGATGAAACAACAAGAGAAAATGATCCAAGAAATGGAGAAGGCTGTGTCAAGGTGAATTTTCAAACTCTCTTCTAGATTTTGTTCTATACCCAATTGAATCCCATTACATACCGAAATGGGCTTGACATAAAGGCGATTAATTATATAAGTGTTCCATACCCAGATCAGTACTGTTGATTTGTTCTTATGTGACCAAAGAATCATGAATATTTTTGTGATTATTGTGAAGACATCTAACTTCTACATACTCCAAGACATTCCTACATTGAAATTGATATGATATTGATTCCTAATCATTGTAGGCGTGACACCATCGTGACAAGAGGTGATGCACAGCAAAAAATGAATAAAAAAGTGATGACAAAGGGAACATTTGAAAGACAGATGGGAGAACTAAGGAAGAAAATAAAATCTACTATTCAGGTACGAGTACATTTATACCTATTAATCTTCACTGACACATTTCAGTCTTTGTAATACTATGGCCATAAGATGTACAATATGAGTACAGTATATGTGAATTATTTTGCTTTTGTTGTTTTCTGTGTCATTTTCATGTTAGACAAATGATATGTCAACAATCTCTATTGAATACTTGACATGAACAGTCAAAAGTCATCATTATAACCCTCGGCCCACATGCTCAAAATTTAAGAATGTTGTTAGGTCTTAGAATATTCTTAACTTCTTAACCCTGCCAATCAGATTTCAGGACAAGTCAATGTTGGGTAGAAATTCTAGATTTCAGTAACTAGTACTCAAACTTTGGAAAAATGGATCTGAGTTTCATTAGCGCCAGGTCCTCTTTTACAAAACAGTTCTCAATAAAATTCTATGTAAAAATATTGTAATAATTCAGTCCATGAGATATCATTGTTTGGCAAAGATTTTAAATAAGTATGAAATCACAAATTGTATACATTTATAACAGAAATGCTTAAATTTGACAGAAGTTCAAGATTGTTTCATGGTTTTGTAGTTGATCACTGATAAGATCATAGCATGTTTCAGAATTCCAGGAAAAGATCTGGAATCTCTACTCATGGCATGTATCATAAAGTGGGGCTACGGGTTACGTCTCCTAGAGGCTTCATTTACTGTGCAAATAACAGTTGATGCCTCGGTTGTTGTTTTATTGTTGTTTAACGTCCCACTTAAGAATATTTCACTCATATGGAGATGTCACCAATGCCGGTGAAGGGCATCAAAGTTTGGCCTCTGCTGGACACTTACAGCTATTGAGCAGTGAGGGTTCTTTAACGTGCCAACAACTACTGTGACACGGGACCTTGGTTTTAACTATCTCATCCGAAGGACAGGAATCCGACCTGCCGCCAGCTGGACTCGAACTCACGACCTCACAATCACCAACTGAGCCAGGCCGGCTTGTTGATGACACGGTATGCTCTTTTTAAGAACCAAATTGTATTACCTGTTGTTTACGTATGTCTAAACCAACATATTTCATTCTAACATATTGATGATTGTGGCAAATCTTCTGTTTTTGTAGGAGGCGAATTCATGTGATTCAGAAATACAAGAGCTGCGTGACCACCAGGTTGATTTGAGCTCACAACTGGAGCAAAAACAAGTGAATGTTCAACAATTACAAAGCACATCTGATACAATGGATGGAGACATAGAGAGGTTATTCGAAGTTAAACAAAAGGTCAGTAAAACTCAAGTTTATCTAAGGTTATATCTTAAATTTTCTTATTTTAATCCAACTTTATTTAGCAAGAATAAATTCAAAAATACACAAAAAGCATACCAGTAATCTTGTAATGTGAAATGGATCTAGTAAGATATGTTATATTTAGGGGACATTTTGGGAGTGGACATCTACAGTACTTTCCTAAAAGGGATGAAATTTTTGAAAGGCAGTTTCTGTGGCCAGGTCGATAGATCACCATGGTTTAGAATATTTCACAGTCTCTCACCTCTTATCAACACTGGTTGACTGCTGGATTCCAAGCTAATTATGTGAGGGACTTTGTCAATTTACTAATGGAATGCTAGTAATCTTTATCTTGGTACATTGTATTATGTTTCCTCTACTAATAAAAACTGACTGATATTGTATAACAAAAATTACATTCTACACTTTGAAAACAAACATTTTTTAAAAACATTGTACTGTACTTAATTGCATTTCATTTCTTTTCAGAATCTGACTGACCTTCTGTCTAAACAACAGAAAACAAAATACTTCCAACAAGCAAAAGATGGAAAGTATACTATGCTCTGTAAATCAGAATCCTCCCTAGAGAATGAACAAACTAAACAAGTGGACCGTATGCAAGCACTAAGTGCAATTGTTGATAGATTGAACCAAGAATATCCTCACATCCAGCCGGCCCTCAGACGGGTCACCGTGGCTCTGGTCAGTCGAACAGAGCAGACTGAAGACTGAAGTAATCGCCAACGCACAGACTACAAATAGAGTGCTGTATGAGTCTTCAGTTGTATGGATTCTGTTGTCCTGTGATACATTCCTGTCTTTAACACAAATGTGATATTTTAAAAATTTTATGAGCATTTATTAGACTGTTTTTAAGCATTCTGATTTTGAATTCAGATTGAATGCTGGTCATAAGGTAGAGGTGAATTCTTTGAAAGTTTAAGAATATTTTACAGAAAATAAATTAACTGGCAGGTGATCTGAAACTTCGTAATATTACTGTTTATTCTGTTAGTGTAATCTTGAGTTACTCTAGTGATGTGTAAGCTGTGGAGATGATTTCATCTATCTCATACTTCAAAGGCAAATTTAAAGTTGTCTTTTGAAGGTATAATATGTGTATCATCTGTGGTTGTTAATGGACACATCAAGATTTGCTACAACAGAAATAAGAAAACAATTTTGAATTCCTCCAACACTTTGACCACAAACAATAAGAAGTTACAGTACATTGAATGAGGAAAAGCAGAGAGAGTGTGAATACATCAGATTAACAAAGAATGTGGAAATATATGGCCAAGTGAATGTTTTTGATTTATACAAAATAATGGAATATTTATTCTGTCAATTATAACTTCACAACTATATATATCTCGTGTTTATTTATTTCTGATAGATTTTAGATAGAACACAAAGTGACAAGTAAACATGCTTTCAGCTTCATATATCCTAACACAATAAGTGTATTATTTAGTTTGAGCAAGAAAAATGTGATAATTGTTTGTATAGATTTGGTCTGCCCTATATAGATGGTAAAATGGACAATCGAATTGTATCGTAGATTTGGCCTGCCCTATATAGATGGTAGAATGGACTGAATCAAATTGTATCATAGATTTTGAGTGTCCTATAAAAATGGTCAAACGGACAATCAAATTTGTATCATAGATTTGACAATCAAATTGCCCTATATAGATGGTAAAATGGACAATCAAATCGTATCATAGATTTGGTCTGCCCTATATAGATGGTAAAATGAACAATCAAATTGTTCATAGATTTGATCTGCTCTATATAGATGGTAAAATGGACTGAATCAAATTGTATCATAGATTTGGTCTGCCCTATATAGATGTTAAAATGGACAATCAAATTGTATCATAGATTTTGACTGCCCTATATAGATGGTAAAATGGACTGAATCACTTTGTATCATAGAGTTGGTCTTCCCAATATAGATGGTAAAATGGACAATTAAATTGTATCATAGATTTTGTCTGCCTTATATAGATGATAAAATGGACAATCAAATCATATCATAGATTTGGTCTGCCCTATATAGATGGTAAAATGAACAATCAAATTGTTTCATAGATTTTATCTGCTCTATATAGATGTTAAAATGGACTGAATCAGATTGTATCATAGATTTTGCCTGCTGTATATAGATGGTAAAATAGACTGATTCTAATTGTATCATCAATTTTGACTGCCCTATATAATTGGTAAAATGGACTGAATCAAATTGTATCATAGATTTGGTCTGCCCTATATAGATGGTAAAATGGACTGAATCACTTTGTATCATAGAGTTGGTCTGCCCAATATAGATGGTAAAATGGACAATTAAATTGTATCATAGATTTTGTCTGCCCTATATAGATGGTAAAATGGACAATCAAATCGTATCATAGATTTGGTCTGCCCTATATAGATGGTAAAATGGACTGAATCAAATTGTATCATAGATTTGGTCTGCCCTATATAGATGGTAAAATGGACAATCAAATTGTATCATAGATTTGGTCTGCCCTATATAGATAAATATATATATGGTAAAATGGACTGAATCAAATTGTATCATAGAGTTGGTCTGCCCTGCCCAATCTATATAGACTGCTCTAAAATGGACAATCAAATTGTATCATAGATTTGGTCTGCCCTATATAGACGGTAAAATGGACAATCAAATTGTATCAAAGATTTGGTCTGCCCTATATAGACGGTAAAATGGACAATCAAATTGTATCATAGATTTGGTCTGCCCTATATAGATGATTAAAATGGACTGAATCAAATTGTATCATAGATTTGGTCTGCCCTATATAGATGGTAAAATGGACAATCAAATTGTATCATAGATTTGGTCTGCCCTATATAGATGGTAAAATGGACTGAATCAAATTGTATCATAGATTTTGACTGCCCTATATAGATGATAAAATGGACTGAATCAAATTGTATCATAGATTTCGCCTGCTGTATATAGATGGTAAAATAGACTGATTCTAATTGTATCATCAATTTTGACTTCCCTATATAATTGGTAAAACGGACTGAATCAAATTGTATCATAGATGGTACAATGGCAATCAAATTGTATCATAGATTTGGCCTGCTGTATATAGATGGTAAAATAGACTGATTCTAATTGTATCATCAATTTTGACTTCCCTATATAATTGGTAAAACGGACTGAATCAAATTGTATCATAGATTTGGTCTGCCCTATATAGATGGTAAAATGGACTGAATCACTTTGTATCATAGAGTTGGTCTGCCCAATATAGATGGTAAAATGGACAATTAAATTGTATCATAGATTTTGTCTGCCCTATATAGATGGTAAAATGGACAATCATATCGTATCATAGATTTGGTCTGCCCTATATAGATGGTAGAATGGACTGAATCAAATTGTATCATAGATTTTGAGTGTCCTATAAAAATGGACAATCAAATTGTATCATAGATTTGGTCTGCCCTATATAGACGGTAAAATGGACAATCAAATCGTATCATAGATTTGGTCTGCCCTAAATAGATTTGGGTAAAATGGAACTGAATCAAATTGTATCATAGATTTGGTCTGCCCTATATAAACGGTAAAATGGACAATCAAATTGTATCATGGATTTGGTCTGCCCTATATAGACGGTAAAATGGACAATCAAATTGTATCATAGATTTTGAGTGTCCTATAAAAATGGACAATCAAATTGTATCATAGATTTGGTCTGCCCTATATAGACGGTAAAATGGACAATCAAATTGTATCATAGATTTGGTCTGCCCTATATAGATGGTAAAATGAACTGAATCAAATTGTATCATAGATTTGGTCTGCCCTATATAGACGGTAAAATGGACAATCAAATTGTATCATAGATTTGGTCTGCCCTATATAGATGGTAAAATGGACAATCAAATCGTATCATAGATTTGGTCTGCCCTATATAGACGGTAAAATGGACAATCAAATTGTATCATAGATTTGGTCTGCCCTATATAGACGGTAAAGTGGACTGAATCAAATTGTATCATAGATTTGGTCTGCCCTATATATAGATGATAAATGAAATACATAGGGAGGTTTGTTTGATGTTGTTTACTTAATTCATGACGCATTGTTAGTTTTCAACTGTTCATTGTACCCTCTTATTGTTTACTGTTCTATGTCATACCAAGAATATTTCACTTGTTTTAAGGTGTCGCCATCTTATAGGTTAATGTGTCACAAATTTTCCATTGAGGGTTCTTTAACTTTCCTGTGAATGCTTTATCACTGGACCACAATGAGTTATAACCCTGATAGAAATAACAGTGGTGCTACCTGGAGTACTTCGATCAACTAGAAGTTATAGTATCGAAACTGTCCTAACTACCCCAGTTAACAAATACTGGTGATACCTAGAATAATTTTTAACTAGTGGTGGTAATACCTTGGGTATTTTATGTCATTGAGTGGTGTTGGTACCTAGCATAACTTTTCATTAGTGGTGGTGATACCTGGATATTTTATGTCATCTAGTGGTGAGGTTACCTAGCATAACCTTTCTCTAGTGGTGGTGATACCTGGGTATTTATGTCATCTAGTGGTGGTGGTACCTGGGGTAATTATGTCATCTAGTGGTGATGGTACATGGGGGATTTATGCCACCTATTGGTCTTGATACCTGGGATATCTATGTCATCTAGTGGTGATGGTACATGGGGGATTTATGCCACCTATTGGTCTTGATACCTGGGATATCTATGTCATCTAGTGGTGATGGTACTGGGGTAATTAATGTCAACTTGTGGTGATGGTATCACTAGAGTAAAAGTAATGGTACCTGGGGTATTTATGCCATCTAGTGGTGATAGTACCCAGCATGGGTATTTATGTCATATATTTTGTGGTATCAAACACATTAGAAAAAGTATCTACAGTATACAAGATTATTAAAGGTGCATTTTCATAGTTATGTGTACCAGTATGCTCAAAGTCTTGTTTTTAGCCCATCACAATGACTTTAGGGGGGAGGTTATCTGCCTATCTATTAACCATCCATCCATTTCTGTTTTTCTTTCTTTTTTTCTTTCTTTCTTTATTTATTTATTTATTTATAACATGCAGTAGTAGTATTTGATTTATTCAAGGGTCAAAATTAATTTTAGAAAATCACCTTGTCCTCCAGGACAAATATTATTTAAAGCTACTTGTCCTAATGCAAAAATGACTTGTTCAAAAATCAAGTGTAACATTTAAAGCTATTATTATTTTTTTTTTTTTAAATAATCTTTATTGAATTAATTTTTGTCTTCAACAATTTCACTTGTCCTTATGGACAAGTAACAAGTAACATCTCCCAGACAACCCTTGATGTTGAACCCTGTTATTTGTTGTTACTGTCACTTTTTGGGGGTGTTTTTGTTTTTGTTTTTTTTTTTACATGCAACTGTTTGCATATGTGGTGGATGCCATTCTTACCAATATAACAAAGAAAATAAGTTTTATTGGGATCAAGGGTGCGAAAACTGAAGCGATTTATTAATTGATATATCTTCTTTTAGAGTGAAACCTCTCCACATAATCTGCCAGTTTTTGTCTATTTATCATTGTTGTGATTAATTCCTTCATTGTGTGGTAAATATGTCAACGCTTTATATAGATGATCTCCATATCACACTCTTTAATAATACACATGTCAAAGGTCATGAGTGATAAAATCTCAACATTTGTCTGGTCTTCGTCCAATCTGTTTACGTCAATCAATTGATAATCAGCTAATCAATAGCCATAATCATTATTGTTATCACAGTCTTATTTGTTTGTAATTTGTTTATCGCGCACTCTGTTCTGACGAATCTGTCTGTTTTGTTTATAACAAGATTTTTATATCCCAGTCCGACATCAGATAGAAGAATAATGCATGTCATTTATTGAAATAATGGCAGAAATATCGTGGTACCAAGAAAAAAATCGATTTTCAATATTCCTCGATCGTGGTTTTTTATAGTTAACCGAGACTATTGGTGCTGCAACTGTTGTGCTATTTAATCTTTCATCATCTCATTATTGGACACGTATATATATATGTCACAATGGAGTGATCATCTATTGATAACCATATACTGTAGTGTAGTCAATATGCATGTTTTATACATAAACACACGTGTCATCAAATTCCGACAGCACGTGCCCCTATCGCGTCTAATCAACAACTGGGATGCAGATTTCAGTGAAGTTAATTATACCGTAGGAAAATATAATGCCCCAGGACTTAACGGTGTGAAATTAATCAACCATGACTTTTCCGATCAATGAACTTAACCGATATATTTTTCTGCCACTGTTTGAAAATGAAACACTAAAAGATCGTGTCAGATTTTCAGACAAAATTGTTTTATCTGCTTTTTAGAAATAAATCCTGTGTAAATTTCGATATATAGAGATAGGAATTTTATATTCCGAAAAGTAAATAATTAAATTAATGATTTTTTAGAATTTTTATGCCGAAATAAAAAAAATGAGCGATAGACAATTTTATATTATACAGATAGATAGATAGTTACCTTGACGATTAGCTTCATCACAATGAAATAAATACATTTCTGATTGACTAATTATCGGCTACGTACTTCGAGGGTTTGCATTAATTATTTAAGAACAAAACAACACAAAAAATAGAATCACAAATAATCAGAAACAAAAATCCGGAGTTTACCGATACGTTCACGGAGACTTCTTTTTACAATCCAAATTTCATATTACATTACGCCTAGACGAGGTATCCCCGACATATGCCCTACTCATTGGACCTATATCTAACATTGTCAATCTACAAAGTCGACATTTCAATTTTCATCAAGTTTACACGTGTAATTATACTTAGTTAAATCAAAGATTACAATTAGTGTCTTGGAAGTTCAATTGAAGGTATTTTTGTTGTCATTCATTCGAGTGTTAACAAAGAAACCGTCCTCAGGCATTTTATTAAACAATTGTACTTGTTGCTGTTCGTCTCCGACCAGATTGCATCGTAGACTTTAATTATATTGGACTTATGATCTTAAGTTAATTAGTATACGTTTCGGATTGTTTAGATCTCATTAACTTTAATTACATTTTAAATAGATCTAGATCTATCTTTTTTCTAGCCAATATCTATAATTATATTTTTTTTATCAAATTAATTAGATTAGTGGGGAAACTATTAAAATATGTTCCAAATCTTAAATTTACATTTTATTCAATATATCGACTATTATAATTATTCCACGTCACTACATTAATTTGATTATACCTGTAGTTGGTTTAACGAAATTCTGCAATAATTCATACTTAATACCGTTATATTTTGGGAATGACAGTGAACCATGGGAAGGCATTCAAGTCAAACTTCCCCTCGTTTATAAACGAGTCACAGTTCAGCCAATCAAATTCAAGTAGCGCCTGTCACTGTAGTGTATAGGCATAGGATCGAAAAGTGTAACCGTTTACTAAGTTGATTTAAATCTGGCTCTTAATGATATTTACGGGTATTTGGAACTTCACGGAATACAATGAAAGGTAAGTAGATTATATTTATTGATTAAAGAAGGAATTGAAATAAAAAACGGGAGTGTAAAACTGTAAATTCTGTGGACCCACCATCACGATGAAGGCGGTATATTTGAACACAGGATACGATAATAATATTTTTCAACTGCAATTTATGCATTTCTTTACTGTCGTATTTGAGCAAGAATAACTTGCACAAAGTAGATTTATTAATTTCATTGTTGATGTACCTCTGGTAGAAAGAATGAAGATAAGACCAGAATATACATATGGGATAATTCTATCACGATGTCAACGACCGTTGTCGTACAGATTATAAAATTAGCCCGCCTGTCTGTTCTTGCTCTCTGATGGGTTTAATTCATAGTACTAATACCGCTGGGTTTGCATTTACTAATAAAAGGATTAAAATATATATTGAAGATCTAATTTCCACTCTCATTTCTGTTATTTCATTAATTATTTTTAAATTTGCCCTTTGATAAAAAGATAAACCCGAAGACTTGTAACCAGCAAAATTTGTAGATCTAGGTCATGCAACATAAAATTTACGAGATACGTAAAATAAGGTAGGTCAATGAATAATTCTACATAATATTTATCTCTTGTAGTTATATTTCCTATCTTTGAAATTTATAAACCGTGGTCCATATCTGGCAATGAATGAATGGAAAATATATTACGATCTAGGTTCTATTTAAAGTACCTTCGGCAAATAAATGTAAACAAGTTGAAACAACGCGAATTCACTGTATGCAAATGAATGTAAATTATTTTTATTTTGTCGAATCAGGAATGTTATAATCTACAAGTTCAATAATGTATGTGTCCAAACATGCAAGTAATGTTAATGAAAAGAGATTTGTTTGTGTCAACCTGAAGTGTCGCATTAACTTGATGCTGGTTGGCTAATTCCAAGAACATGTGCTTGCTTGTTTACATTGGCGACCAATCGGAATTGGGAACACCCCCGCCGATACTAAAAATAGATATGCATATGAATTGTATCGAAGCATAGTGCATTTGAGCTACATATGCACGGTAGATAAGTATAAGACATAAATTATTTTTCGATGAAAATATCGAATCTGGATATACAATATTTGTGTTTAAAAGAATGGCATTGATCACGATGCGTAAGTATTCTTTTTCACAGCTATTTTTTTGTGTGTTTGAAATTTTGACAGCTGTCATTGATATTCGTAATATGACGAAAGTTACAAGTTTGATGGATTGTTGTTGCAACTCTAGCTGACGGTTGACAATTTATTGGTAATGTTTTGCAATGTTATTTACTGTTATGTTGTAATTTACAGCCCTAAAGTTTTAAGAACAGGGAAGAATACGATATTGTTGAAGAAACAAGGTCATACTAATCTGCATAATTTGTCAAATGATAAATGTAACACTCACAACTAATGTGATTATGTTTGAAACCTTATTATCTTGGTTTTTATTAAGGAAAAAACCGTATTAATGCAAACAATTGTAAACTTTGTACTGGCAGTTAAGTTGTTGGTGTCATTTATTTTAATAAATCCATTCACACTGCATATGTGTATATGATAATGATATTTTTAATATATTTCCATGTGTTTAATATTTTCATTTTAGTATCCTCTACAATAATCAAGAAGAGTAAAGGTCTTCATAATGACATTAATAATATGCATTTATTTTTTTTCAGTGTTAACAGCTTTAGGTAAATTCCAGAAATCACCCAATTCCTTTATCCCAGTACACATGCACCTAAGACCCAGAACAAGGAGCCAGATGACAATATGGAACCTCCCAGAAGAGCTCATTCTCTACATATTAAAAGGACTTCACATCAAAGACATACTTAATATGAGAACTGTAAGTATGAATGTGTTTGAATGTCTGTAGATACATAGTACACAGTGCGTGACTATGTTTTGATACACAGTTGTAATTGTTATTACTACCCTACCCCAATCTTTTCACATACATGTATGTGGTTACACAGGCCACAAAATAACAAATCATCAAAACCCGTTTACAGGTTACACTAAAAGGAATGACCGTAACCAGCAGGTTACAATAGCAATACTGAAGACTTAAAAATGAAATTCATCGAGAATGAAAAGGAGGTTACGTGATTTGTGTATGTTGTAACCTGAAAGATTGCTCCCATGTTATTTTTGGTCTGGTTACATCAACAGCTATAGGTGAGGAGTCACAAATTTTTACCTGTGATACGAACTTGTGCCAATGCTGTTCTTATATATTTGCCATGGTTTCTGCAATGACACAGAGCCTCAGTTTCCTTTGTTATATTGAACGCTTGGCAAAGGAACAGTCTCCAGTATTAATACTGTCATCTGGTTCTCGGAATCAAATCTGTGACCTTGTGCTCACTGTTACTGATTAAGCCATCACCATCATTCTATGGGTATACATTAATCACCATAGTTGTGGCCTTATTCATGGAGTTGAATATTTGTATTCTCCAAAGTTGCTGCTATGAGTTTCATTTCCATCTTCTTTGATGATAAATGGCAATGAATACATGTATATAGAATGAACTACCAATGTAAGGCATATGTTGATGGGAGTGTTAGATTATTTTGAAGATAACATTTACAAACTCATAAAATTTGTGATTTAACATTTTGTTTACCATTTTATGATCACACCTTTTTTTTCTCATTATTTACAGGTTCATTCATTCTTTCGTGACATCATAGATGATAGCTCTTCAATATGGAATTCCACAAGTTTTCAGGACACTTGGCCTACAATGAGTAATATCAGACATTTTGAAAAGTAAGTAAATATATACAAACAAAACTTCGGCAGTAGATAAACCATTTGATTAATTTGAAGAAATCAATAAGTTTTTGTACCTTTCCAAATACAGTAAAACTTCGATGAGTCGAAGTTCAAGCGACCACCAAGAAAAGTTTGAAACATCGGGACTTCGACTCATGGATGGTAACCCAGAATTATACAATTTTTAGTTTTAGAGGTGCTATAAGGTGCATATGACTGCTCCTAAACCATTTAAGACACATATACGGTCATTATAATTAATAATTAGTGCTACGTTTAACCTAATTTCGAGAAATTGAAACATTGAGTGTTTATTAGAAGGACAAGAATTATCAGGGGGCGATTTCATACACATGTAAATTTGGACTTTGAATTATATGTACGAATTTTAGTTGTTTTTATTGAAATGGGCCCCAAAATTTATTCGAAATATCAAGAAATTCAACTCATAGAAGTTCGAATTATAAAATGTTTATAAGTAGTGTTAAATAACAAAATCATTTGGGACTTTGTCAATACTTCGAAACATCGAGAAATTTGACTCATTGAAGTTCTACTGTATAGTGTGAAACAAACATTTTTAAATAGTTTGCTTTGACCCTAGATCTGATATGTACATATTAAAAATAACTTTCATATGCTTCAAATTTACATTTTATTTGAAAAAACAGAATGGGTTTTTTGTTGTTGATAAATTTGAATTGAAGATGATAAAATGTTTTCTATTTATCTATTTTCACTGTTTTCTAATCTGAATTTACTTTTTTATTATCACAGGGCAGGGATATACGGCAATTTAGAAGCTTTAATCAAGATGGCGATTGCATATCTTTACAATGAAGGATGTAAGTATCTACAATAATTCAGTATTCTAAATGTTATCTGTCCAGTGTAATGCACTGTATACAAAATATCTACCAATATAATGAACAGGCCTTTCAGTAGGAGCAGACAGCAGACCAGATCTGTCGTCTATTGGAGCAGACAGCAGACCAGATATGTCGACTATTGGAGCAGACAGCAGACCAGGTCTGTCGACTATTGGAGCAGACAGCGGACCAGATAATGTCTCCCATTTTCATGAAAAGCAGTGTATATTGTTGGCTACTTTCTCCTCTATTCAGAAAAAAATTCCCGATTTCTGTTTACACACAAAGTTTACCGATATCCAATTTGCTGGGTACTTTACATAACTTGTCTTCTACTCCAAAAACGATTGAAAGGGCTGTATGGATATAATATATACAATTATGTTGTAGAAAAAGGCACGTGGTTTTCTAAAACAACAAAATTTCAGAATCATTAAAACTGTAGAATATGTATACTTGTATTTGATTCACAAATTTAAAAGGCATCCAAAGTTAACATTATTGTATCTTTTTCAGTATCAATTGATTTCGAAGGGAGAAAGGTCACAAGTAACGGTGTCAAAGCCGCAGAGTTATTTTGTCGCATAGAATCCATGACCGTAAATGTTAACCCATTTACGTGGCTCTTCATCCGTCCACCATGGTCTGTTAATGGAGCATGTTGCAAAGAATGTGTTTTCACGTACATGAAAAACTATTTAAATCAGGTAATACAAACTCCTTAAAACTTTATTGTAATCTTAATTTTGCTCTGAATTAAAACTTGTTGTTTATTTTCATGCCAATTGAAAGACAAAATAATTTATTCATCTGGGACTGGCACCATAAAAGGTAGAATTACTGAAGTCTAAAAAAGAAATTACTCAGCTAATTCTGAAGTCTGATTGGTCAACAAAGCCAAGTTGATAATGATCCCATGACTTTGGTCAATTCTGAAGTTTTATAGTGCCAAGCTCTTTATTGTTTGTGCAGAAAACATTTCAGACTTTCAATGTTAGTAATTATTTCACATTAATTCCTGTGTATAAATATGAATCTGATATAATTTATACTGGCCACACCCTTAGTTGAATAGTTTTGGGTTTTAAATTCTTATTGCCATATAAAACTTGACTCATAATGTCTACAAACTTGATTTCATCTATGATATTGCAAATCATTAGTAGCATTCAGAAACTCCATATACATACAGTGACTACTATAATTGTTCAGCATTATAAGTGAGAGTTAAGGGTATATTGCATTAAACTTGAAAGTTCATTTCAAGACTCATGTCAGCATAGATAAGGCAAGAAAAGAACTTGATTTGATTGCATTAGATATATAAAAGATCAGGGGTTCAAAATTCCTCGAGTCCAAAGCCCGGGACTTGGTTAATTTGGGTGCGGACTTGGCATTTAGAAATACCTGAAGTCTGATGGACTTGCCTTATCTGCATTCATTTAATTTTACTGTTTTACTTTTTAACAAAATATAGCACAGACTTTGAAATTTCTCAGTTGGACTTGCCAGAAATTTACTCTCTAAGTCCCGGACTTGAGTATCTAAAAAAGAATTTTTAACCCCTGAATATATAAACATTTTACCAGTAGTCTAGCTATAGTTAACTGTATATCCATGTGATTCTTGTTGGTGCATCAGGAAATCAAGAAACACAACCATCTTTGTCAGTATGATCAAATTCAAGGTAAAAGTGTAATCATTTGAAATTATCTAAATTTGCAGGATGAGAATAAGGAAGACAGAAATGTTAATGTCTGTGTGGCCAAAACCTTGCTTCTACTTGACGAAGAAGAACAGCAGGATGAGACAGACTTGTTCCTTCAGCAGGCAGCTACAAATGGATCAGGAATTGCAGCCTTTATGCTGTGGTTAGAGAAATATCAGAATTGTGTACGTATTAAACATGTGTACCATATTACAATTATCTACATAGGTTTCCGACAACAATCAGTGTTTTGTTATATAGAATGCTTAAAATCATATATACAATGTTTCATTAAGCACTATTTTCTTCATTCTTTATAATCATTGAACAACTGGATGGACTTCATTTTCTCTACCATCCTCTCAGGAATAATAGAATCTTACATGGGTGTGGGGAGTAGATAAGGAAATCTCCACCTGAGTGGTAAGAATCTGGTTGTCCAATCTAAGGGTCTCCTGAGGACTGGACACTCAGATTCTTACCACAAGGGTTAAGGTTTCCATTTCTACTCAACACACCCATGTTTGATTATTATTCTCCCATTGTCAAATACATGTTTATGAATGTAAATAAAACCTGATGCAACTTTAATACAATGTATTTTCATCTTATAGATGTCATATGTTATAAAATTACATTGTGACTTCTGGCTTGGCAAAACAGCAGATACGCCTGTCCAAGGTGGGAGAATGCTATATCTATTGTATTATGCCTAGTCACAATATACACAAAGATATTCTTCATTTGATGAATAATTAAGGATTAACGTTAAACTTTTCAGGTGTTACTGAAAAATAACCAATGTTGAGGCAGAGTACACTTTTTTGTATTGCGCCTTCTGTAAATTAATACAAAGTGAAAAAATAAAAACCTTCAAATTCAATTTTAAATTCTAATAACAATATTTAAAAATACAACACAAGCAATTAATGATGAAGTGCAATAAATATATTGAACAGCTGCACTTGTTGACTTGTGGACATAATTGTGTGGCATTATAAGTGTTCAACTCCATAAAGCTAGTTTTACAGCAATAGGCTCAGGAATCCAAAGTTAGATGTTGTATTAATTTTATTTATGATGCATTTTTATTCAGTGATATTCATAAAATATTCTTTTTTTTTTTTCAGATTAATGATCGAGCTGGAAAGTTGGAAAGTCTCAGACAATTAAGAGATATAGCAAATATGGGTCATCTAGATGCAAAATTAACATTATGTAAATATTATGCAAATCAAACATTTGGTGGCATATCAAAGCATCAGGCTGCCGTTTTTGTACGTGATTTTGTTCAGTCTACCTCACCAACGAATACTCAGGAATGCTTCAAGACCTCACAGGAGCTCACCACATCTATGAGGTAGGTCAGACTGTTACCAATACTATTGACTCAAATTTTGAAAACATATTTTCCATATTTGTTTTTGTTTTTTTTGTTTTTTTGCTCGGAGGTGTCGATAAAAACTATGGTACTCATTTATTATACCTTAATGACAAAAATGTAACTTAATTCATATTAAAAACTTTTGAACAACCATATCAAATAGCACATGAAATAAATATAAATCAAACTGGACAAAATTTCTAATTATTATATTTTTATACCCAAATATTAAAGATACTGGTATACATATTTCTGTGCAAAGTGAATAATTATTTCAATTCATATTTCAGATATATTTTGGTTGATTGGCTAGTAGAAGTTGCTGGAATGAAGGACTTTTCGAGTCACACACTACACGTAGCGGTCAGTGTAGTGGATAGATATCTGAAGGTTCACAAAACGTCCAGATCTAGACTTCAGTTGCTTGGAGTTGCCGCAATGGTTCTGTGTTCTAGGTTGGTTTAAAAAAAATTTATATTTAAATTCACTGTAATTTTTAATTTAATAAAAATGATTGAATTTTCTATCATTTATGTTATAGTGTCTTTGCTTTTTCTGAAAGAGTTTGATCAATTTCAAATTTCAGATTTCTCGGGAAAGATATAATAACAATCAGAGAAGCAGCCTGGTTAACGGACAATACTTACAAGTACGAGGATGTTGTTCGAATGATGGGCGAGATCACAGCGACACTCAAAGGAAATATACGTGTTGTCACCAGCTTAGATTTTGTGGAAATATTTGCTCAGCTGGCTGGCTTGGAGAAAAAATTGAGTTTCTTAGCAGAGTATATATGTGAATTATCTCTGCTTCAAGCGGAGATGGGTCAATACAGTCCAGCAGAGATAGCTGCCAGTAGTGTACTTCTAGCAAAACTTCTGATGAAATTAGGTATGTTTTTCTTTCCAAGGAGTTTTCATGTTTGTATTACTTTTGAAAATTTCTGTAGTATATGATTTATTCAACTTATTTCACATCAGCTCATTGACCCCTGTAGTCACATTTGGACTCATCCATTTCAAAGAATGGTAAAGTCCACTTTTAGATTTCGGGAGTGTATAATTAGAATCCAAATTTCAAAATGATTTTACATTCAATATATAAACTTGTTCACCCCTGAATATTAACAATAGACTTTACAGTTACTGATTAAGGTGAATCTAAGTTTGACCACAAGTGTTGATGAGTTAAAAAGGATCAGAAATCTTGATTTTTATTATGCCATACCTCAATAGTGAGACACATTAAGGGCTCCACCCAGAACAACTCAACAACCCTTGATTTTCATCCTGGGGTGATCCGAGTAAAACATGCAGTTATCACTGAGAATATACTGATGATTTGAAGCAAAAATACACATACCTTTTTTAATTTTTTTTTTTCGCACATGAAAAGTGTTTATATTAAAGTATATTGTATCCATATCAATGACCTGTATATATTTAAACCAGATGCTGTTTTTTCGTTGCATTCATCTTGACTCAGTTTAGTGCAAATAAAATAATTTAGAATCCTGTTTCTTACAGATAGTCCATGGTCCCAGCAAATGGTGCAGTTTACAGGTTTTACACTGGAAGATATTAGCCGATGTGCTTTCCACATGCATGAAAAGTGGTAAGTAATTCAGTCAACAGTAATTTTATAACTGGCCAACATCAGACATACAAAATAGAAAAATGAAATATGGAAATAGATTGATTTTATGTTTTACAAAGTATACCAGTACATTGAATCTAATTCCGTATTCTTCATCCACATCTGAAGATAATCACAATATCAATTAAACATTCTCAGTGGTATATTTTGCCAATCAAACCCCCCCCCCCCCCCCCCCAAAAAAAAAAAACAAAAAAAAAGATTTTACTCTATCCTAGGTTTTTGTTTTAATTCATACCATAGACATTCTTTAACATTACAAATCTGCCTGTGTGTCTATCGTGATATTATAGATACTTTGTTAAACTTGAGTCTCACATTACATTGTTTACTTATCGTCATGACAATAATTTCATCTGCAGCTTCCTAGAAGGTTCGGTAGTTGATCACAGAGACATCACATTACAAGCTGTAAAATTACGATACTCAGATGAGAAGTTTCACAAAGTCAGTGAGATACCAATTATAAGCTACGAAGAGTTATGTGGAATGCTCGGTGTCACAGAACATATACTACAGGGTACAGACGTTCGAGTCAAGTTCAAAAACTTGGATGAACTTATCTTGTCACCATCCAGAAAGAAACAAAAGTTTGAGAGGTAAGACCTGTTCCCTGATTTGTACTTTTATTTTATAATCTGTATATAACATTGCATGCTTTATGCAGTTTAGGGTTGTTTGTACAATATGCTGTAGTACAGAACTTTCAATTTCCGTAGAATGAGATGTGTAGCAAAGTTTTAAAGGTACACATACACTGATTGTTCTATTTTGGACAAAAGTTTTAGTTTTGCATAAATTTACGTTTTTGGTAATCACTGAATGAGTTGAACATAGATATGTCAATTAGAAAAAAAATTGAATGTTAAACCCAAAAGTCTGTAATTGAACATTTTTCTGCTTTCATTTTACATATAAAGCCACACATAAATGCCCTTTTCCATGCAAATCTTATCTGGGGACACCATTTTCTTAGAATATTGGAATAAAGGATATTTTTGTAATAGACTGAAGTATTCTGTGATGATAAAAACGGTCTAGAATTTCAGGTAGTTCTGTGAAAGAGTGCTGTGAAGTCATCGTTAGTCTTCTTTGAAGATTACACATGATATCAATTACATGTACAGTGAACCCGCTTTACAACGGCATTCATTATAACAGAATATTCAGTATCCGACAAGAATTGCTCAGGAACAAACGTACATGTACATAAAAAGTACTCATTACAACGGAATATTCGGTATCCGACTCCGACATTAGATTTCGGGAACAAATAAACAAAACTCAGTGTAAATAAACTCTTTACAATGACGTAACATAGAACCCACCAGCTGATCTGGCTATTGTTATCATTCTTGATTTTCTTCACGGTTGAGTTCATAGGTAAAAATAATTACCAATAAAACAATTACACCGTCAATTGTTTTCTAATCTCCACTGATAGGTGGTGGCCTAGGTGTCAACAGTTAGCGCTTGAATCACCCTTACCTGTACGTCAGTAGGCCTAATGTTTATAAACCATCAGTAGGTTTCGTTTCAACTGAACCGACAGGAAGTGAAATACAAGCTGGGTACAAATTGAAAAAATAAGATTGATAAATAAAAAATAAAAAATACACATAGTTGTCAAGTTCCGTTAGGCAACATGTTCGTTCTGATGTGGTTACAATGGCGGATCTTTAAATTATTTCAGTGCTTGCGATAGCAGTAGACGTTTTACTAAAACTTTATTTATGAAATGCATTTTTAAGAGAATTGTATCAGCAATCTCTGCATTTTTTTATTTTAGCAATAAAGTGTCTAAATCGGAATCTGGAGATATACTATTACATTCGGGCATTTTGTACATGATTCATGCATTTTACGACATCACCGATTTATGACCGATTTAATGAAAAAAGTAATTGTGCATCGATGTTAACAAGATTAACTTGCATAGATTTTATTTATATATTTTCAAGGAGATTTTAATGTTGTTTTAAGTTTATTTATTTACATGTACAATTATATGCGTAAATGATACTCAAGGGAGCTAACTATAAAATACCCACCACATCAAATTCATTACAGTGACAAATTCGATATAAAGTCATTCCTACATGGGAACAAACATGGTCGTTGTAAAGAGGGTTCACTGTACTTCTCTGTTTTATGTGCTCGGAGGTTAAAACTAAAATTAGGGAAAAGTGTTAAATAGTCTAAATCAAAGATGGCCGGCCCACTTTGAGTTGTATTTTGGGTTTTTATGATAAATTCTGGCGTGGTGATTTATTTTTTTGTTTCTTTCATTTTCTTAGAATGTTTCCACTCCTACAAGAGAGAGAAAGTGCAGCTACACCATCCATAGAAAATAACTCCATTGTACTGAATGAGTCAGTATTGTCTGGTTACTTTGGTGACAAAGAAGATGATGAAGATTCTTTCCTAGAATATGATGGTAAGATCAATGATATTTAGTCTTCAATTAACAAGCTTAGATAAAAGATCTGACAATAAATCATTTCTTAATAGGATTTGACTGCAGTCTTCCTATAGGATTTAAACCATGCTTGTTAGAGTCCCTATTTCTATTTCTATCTCGCTCAGCTTATTGTAGTTATAAAAGTACTGGGTTCTTTTAACAAATTTGCTTTATCAGATTAGCCAAGTTCTATGTTGAAGTATGTAAGATTATTTTAATTAGCCTCCACTAAATTGATGGGGCTTACTATGCTATCACCAAGGGTCAGCATCAGGTTAAGAGGGTTGGTCAGGTTAAGAGGGTTGGTTGGTGTCAGGTTAAGAGGATTGGTCGCAGTCAGGTTAAGAGGGTTGGTCGGCATCAGGTTTACCTGATTCTACTGTTCACACATCAACTATACGTCAGTGGCATACATGTTCTCAATGCTGTGGTTTAGAAGACTGTTTGAGGTCAGGTTGGGGGTGGGCAGAAATATAAGTTGGTATAGGTGAACTTTGTAATTTTTGTTTACTCTCTGTTTAGGACTCTGGTAGCTCAATCTTTATAGAGGAGACTATTCATTTCCTCTGACGGTTGTTAACATAAAAAGATGTAGAATGTGTAAGATATGTTGCATTTTCCCCAAGATTTTAAAAAAAGGAAAGAATTTAAATCATCAATACACATCTTTGATGATAATAATCTTATTAAAGATATAGTATATATAATTCAAGGAGAATAACTGATAACATCATTCAAGATTTCAAGGGAAATAACTGATAACATTATTCAAGATTTGTTTTATGTAAAAAAAATTAGATATTTTAAACATAATTTTGTTAATTGACGTTTGTAAACAATTTTCATATTTCTGTATTTTTGCAGATTCCAGTGAAGCCAGTAGTAAATCGGACTTCGATGGAGCAATGGGCTCTGAAAGTGATACATACTTTGCCAGTCTTTCTAATTCAAACAAAAAAACCAGAACTATGACTCTGAACCTTTCTTTTTCTCCGGCCATAACAGGATTCTCTCCCTTCAAACCAAAGAATAATGACTGTGATAGAAGTGAGGCATCTACATCAGGGGTGTCGTCACCAACATTGAGCGGAACATCAGAGGACTCACAATTTTCAACAAGTTCTTCGTTTTCATTTTTACCAAAATCCCCACTAGGAATCTCTGGTCATTCTTCTCACATATGGCTAAGATCATCGTCATCCAGTAACTTCAAACACTCAAGTGACTCTGATGTAAGTTCGCCAAAGAATTGTGAAAAGCAAGGTGCTACAAGTTACATGACCCTAAGACGGACAACAAAACGCAAGAGTAGGCGATCATTGTGCAATAGCGGTGCATTTGTCACCCACTGATATTTAAATCCTTGTAGTAAATTTACATTCTACAAACAACTTCAAAATGCAATAGGTTGAATGTTGTATGAAATGTTGAGAATATGCTAGTACCCAGTACTTACATGGTAGAATGAAAACAGAAAATGACGAGATTTGACTGAGCATATGATATTTGAAGTATGGGATATATATATCTGCCAGTAGGAAGTATGGGATATGTATATCTGCCGGTAGGAAGTACAGGATATTTATATCTGCCAGTGGGAAGTATTGAATATGTATATCTGCAAGTGGGAAGTGTGGGATATGTATATCTGCAAGTGGGAAGTGTATATATATATATATTAATATATATATATATATATCTGCCAGTAGGAAGTATGAGATATGTATATCTGCCAGTAGGAAGTACAGGATATTTATATCTACCAGTGGGAAGTACAGGATATTTATATCTACCAGTGGGAAGTATGGAATATGTATATCTGCGAGTGGGAAGTATGGGATATGTATATCTTGTCAGTAGGAATATGGGATATTTATGTCTGTCAGTAGGAAATATGTTGTTTGCCACCTTGATATCAAAATCTCAGGTTTTTGATTTTTTTTTAAAATAAATCATTTTCATATATCTGCAAACAGGAAACGAGGGCATTTTTGTCATCTCCTGTATAAACATCATTAAACAATAAAATAGAATGAAATATTTGTAAACCAGTGTCTATTCCAAGAGATTGATGATTATTTCTATTTGAGTTTATTCATTGAAAAAATGAAGCTGGAAAAAATGAAATCATGAGTTAAAATGGAGGTGCTGTAAGTGACATGAGTGAGTTTGTGTTTTGTTAACAATGCGGGAGTATTTTTAATGTGTAAATGAAATATCAATTCAGGTCAATATTTTTTAAGTTGTTAATGAGATATTTTGACATGTATATTCTTATTCCTTATTTAAGAAAATGGATGTGTCTGCTGCTTAGCATTTTCCAATGTAATGCTGTATTCTACAAGTTTTATGAAAAGTTCTTCATTCCATATTTCGTTTTATATTCCAATCAGGGGTCATTTACAAATGAAATCAGGAATAATTTGTTTTACGAGTACAATACAGCATAAAGGGCATGTATGGTTTATTATGAAATCTATTAGTTATTGTATTTTGCTCACTGTTCATTTCATACATTCAAATACCTCTTCCATTGCCTCAATCATTAATATGGGAATTATATTATTTGATATTTGTAAAAATTTCGTTATATTTATCAAATATTTTTATAGTGAAAAGCATTCATTCAATAGAAAAATTTTCATTTTAAATATATTTTGGTAGACAAAAGGAAAAAATTGTAGTTCCTGGTATCTGATTTTGGTACATGCACTTTAACTTTGCCATTTCCCTCTGAAGTGATGGACAGGTACAATTATTGTGGCATGTTGATGATGTTTACACTCATTGGCATATTTCGGTTATCTCCCCTTAGTAGGACACTTCAAAGAGAAATCAAAAGAAAACTGGTTTCTTACCTTTCAGTTTCAAGTTGTTTTGATAATGTCTTGTGTTTGTTTATCTTTGAATTTCTTTTGGGTTTTTATCAGTGCATTTTTTTGTACATGTATAAAAATCAGTGGTAATTCTTTTTTTTTTTTTCTGTTAAAAATTTACATATGAGATTTATTTTATTCCATAAACCTTTTAAGCTCATTCCTGATTATATACTACAAATTAGAAAGCAAGTTATTTTATTAACTGTTTTCTGTCTAACAAAACTAGTGTCCTTTATGCATTTGTAGTGTGTGTAATTTCAGTAAATCTAGAAACATTTAAAACAAAGAAAGTCCTGGGACCCGTTGTATGAACAGTCGTAAGTCCTAAATTTGAGTCCTAACTACCATGGCAACACATCGCTGATTGGGCAGTCCCATGATGATCAGGACTAAGACTTAGAATTTAGGACCTTTCGTAAAACGGATCCCTGGTTAGAAAGTGAAATGAACAGAGATCATTCAAATTCCAAGTCCTGTAAACACACGTGTGCCTTATTGTATTGGTTTTGTTAAACTTGTCATTTAAGATCATTTTTCAATGATTTATTGCTGTTGTATGCAGAATATCTTGGTGTACATGACTGTTAACTCACCAACCCCTGAAAAACAGTGGATTCTTCTGTTAATCAGTGACTAGGACCAGTCTAAATGTGTCTTTGGGGTGAATGAGTTAAATACAACTGATGTCAAAGTGAAATGTATCAAGATTGGTTTTGTCGCAAGTCTTGATTACTTCATAATTTATTTGTTCTTATTTCTTGTTGAAATGAAACATTGTGCTTTATGAAATTCCTTATATTTTCCCAACCCTACAAATCCAGCCTTAATACATTTGGTGCTTTTTATTCTTATTTTACTTCTAATCTCCTTTTATTTTTAATTTATAAATGTAATAATATTATTGTATACTCTAGCCATTGTGTATATGTATTTTGTACAAATAGTTTTTGTGTGTGCGAGAGTGTAACAGGAGTGAATGTATATTATATAAAACAAATCACAAGTGGCCAATCATTTGTATCGATAATATAGCCATAGAAGAGTATATGTTCAAAAATTATCATGTCTAGGAAGAGTTTGATAATTTATTTATGTTATATTTCAATATTTTTCTACATAAGATGCAGAAAAATAAAATACTGAAAATCAGAAATGTGTTTGTTTGTGATATAAACAACCTGCTATTTATTCTGCACATCGCAAATATGGAACCTACATTTGTACAATTATAAAAATTCAGAGTGTTTTCAAGTTAAAGGTATTGACCGGTACTCAACTTTCGATAATTCTGAAACTTTATTGGTTTCAGTATGAACTGTCGCTGGTGGAAATTTTCAATGCAGATTTTTATGCATAATTTTATAATGCATATATCGGAAAAAGATCACCTGACAGTTATAAGATCAAATACATGCATATTATCAGAGTAAACTTGCCAAATGAACACCGCTGTAATGGTTGCTGGGTAGTTTCAATATGACATTACAAATTTGCAAAAGTTAATCCTGTGTGAAGTAGGCACATGCTATTTGTTCCCCTGATATTGCTTTTGCTTTAATTAAGGATTGTTTTTCATATTTTGAAAAACATGGGGATTTTTTTCCATGAGTCATTGCATGTATTCCATGTTTTTCAAAAAAATAAAAAACACAATCCTTATATTTATATATATTATCTTTTTCTGTGAATCTAGTCAGCTGGATACAAAATTCATTCTATATAATTGACTTTTTGGGGTAGGTTTTCATATGACGTAACAGCTGTGTGACAAGCATTGAATATACAATGCAACCAGTCTATATACTTGCATACAAAGGAAATAACAATTGGTATGTAAATATAAATATTTGAACATTCTCACACCCTGACCTAGAGGTCATTTGCATTTACTGATTACAGTAATTCTAATACATTTACTGATTACAGTAATTCTAATACATTTACTGATTACAGTAATTCTAATACATTTACTGATTACAGTAATTCTAATACATTTACTGATTACAGTAATTCTAATACATTGTTCTGCATTTATCCCATGCCATACTAGGTGACTTCATGTTCAGAGATAATTTAATTGTATGGAAGTGGATTTGACAATTTTGAAAAAATGTTGACAACAGTACATTGCTTTAAACAAGTTGAATTGCACAGGACATGAGTGCTATGGGATACAAAATTTTATAGGATGAAAAAACAATATACCCAATAATACAGCTGGACTTGTGTTTAGGTGCTGCTAGTTGGACATGCCTGATCTGGACTGTTTATTATTTGGTTGTTCGTTGTATTGTCAGATGATAACTATAAACTGTCCAGATCAGACTTGTCTGACCTGTCTATTAACATTCTCCTATCTGACGGAAAACTGTATAGATACATCAGTTGATGAATGTAGGCCTACTACAGGAATCTTGTTCCCTTCAAAAGAAACTTATACAGTGGAACCTGTCTTGAGAGGCCACTCTCATGAAAGACCACCTGTCTTGTAAGACAAGTTTGAAACATCTTGGTTATATAATCAGTTAAATAAACCATTTTTGAGAGACCACATTTTAGTGGCAGATGGGATGGTCTCTCAAAATAGGTTCCACTGTACAAAAGAACTTGTAGATAATGAAATGCTCAATATTCACAAATTTTCGGCCCCTTGGTCGTTATCAGTTGAAAGACAAAATATTGTCTTTCACTTCATAGAGGCCAAATGACCGAAAATTTGTGAGGACATTGAATTTTATATAATGAAATGTACTACAGTAAAACCTGTATATAAAGACTCCCTTAGGGACACAACAAAATCAGCCTTTACCGGGAGGTGGTCATTATAGAGAGGTTATTTTGTACACAAAATACTACATGTATCGGGGACAGCAAGATACAATCTTTATAACCAGGTGGTCGTTATACACAGCAGGTTTTACTGTACTTATAATATGCTGTCTGTATTATCAAAGAGCTGTGTACCTGTGATTAGTTATAATGTTAGTGCTTATAAAGTATGCGTCAGCCAGTGCACAATGAGTCAAACCTTAATGACTACTATGATATGTATGACCAACAAACACCGATATCAGAGATGTGATAAGTGTTGATATCAGAGTTGTTTCCCTTTCATAATCTATACCTTATCACATTAACCCAGATATAAATTTGTGAACACTGCTATCAGGGAAACTTTTGATTTTTGTGTTACTATGAAAACCCCGTTATCAAGGAAACCTTTATTTTTCTGAAAATGAAATATACAGATATATCCATATGTTGCACTTTAATTATTTAGAATGTAACAAAAAGCTTTCTGTGAAATTATATTGATATAAGGCCTAATATAACACTTTTCTAATCAATGCGGAAACAGATGACTCCAAATTTTACACTGTTAAATAGAGAAGAAAAGTTAGCAGCTGAAATGCTATACCCGTACAAAGAGGATCCTTGATGTATCATGCATAAGCTGCCATGCATTGATCATTTTAAATATTATCTATACAACTACTCCTGGATTTTAATTCACAGAACAATGTCCATCTTTAGTTTGCAATTTGTATGGGATATATCTTCTATGTGTGTTACAACCATTTAAGAGTACAGTGAAAAATGTCTTGAAAGACCACTTGGCTAATAAATCCTTTGAATAAAACCGCCTTTGTAAGACCACCTGTCTTGAGAAACCACATTCCAGTGGCAGATGGGTAGTCTCTCAAGACACTTGAATGTAATTTAATATCAACTCTCAGTGCCTTTGTGAGAACCTCATTCCTCACTTAACATTAATGTTACGGTATTATTAATTTTTAGGGTTTTTTGGTTTGTTTTACATCCAAGAATTTTTCACTTATATGGAAATGTCAGCAGTTTGAGTTGAAGTGCTACGAACGGAAGTCAATGCAGTGATGGTTTATTATTAATTTTTAGGGTTTTTTGGTTTGTTTTACATCCAAGAATTTTTCACTTATATGGAAATGTCAGCAGTTTGAGGTGAAGTGCTACGGACGGAAGTCAATGTAGTGATGGTTTATTATTAATTTTTAGGGTTTTTTGGTTTGTTTTACATCCAAGAATTTTACACTTACATGGAAATGTCAGCAGTTTAAGATGAAGTGCTACGGACGGAAGTCAATGCAGTGATGGTTTATTATTAATTTTTAGGGTTTTTTGGTTTGTTTTACATCCAAGAAATTTTCACTTATATGGAAATGTCAGCAGTTTGAGGTGAAGTGCTACGGATGGAAGTCAATGCAGTGATGGTTTATTATTAATTTTTAGGGTTTTTTGGTGTTTTACATCCAAGAATTTTTCACTTGTATGGAAATGTCAGCAGTTTGAGGTGAAGTGCTACGGACGGAAGTCAATGTAGTGATGGTTTATTATTAATTTTTAGGGTTTTTTGGTTTGTTTTACATCCAAAAAATTTTCACTTGTATGGAAATGTCAGCAGTTTAGAGATGAAGTGCTACGGACGGGAGTCAATGCAGCGAGGGTTCTTTTACGTGCCACTTTTCGTGACCTGGGATTTAGGTCTCATCTGAAATATCCAACTTTCATTTCTTATGCCAAGCGCTTGGCAAAGGAACAGCCACTACCATTTTTGAAGTATTTGGTATAACCCAGTCCGGGAATTGAACTTGGGACCTTCCACTTGCGAGTCAAATGTTCTACCATTAGACCTTAATCTTTGATCAAAGGTTCATCCAAAATTCAACTTTCATTTTGATGCCTTTTTATTCAGGATTGTTCAGTCGGGCAAGACCCAAGGTTAAATCCCTTCTTATGGGGCAAACCCATAAATACTGAACCACAGATGACACTACTAGAGTTTTTACTACTTAAAACCAGGACTTGTCCAAACTGTGTGCCCTTTTCCATCATCTTAGACCAGTCAATATTTTTTAAGGTACTGTAGAGTAAAAAAGGTTAAAGATCCCTTTTGCATTATATTAGGTCTATAACAGAGGTGCAGCACTTCAACTGTAGGGTATGATAAATATTCCTGTAAATTATCACTCAGTATGCAAAACATTTCCTAAAAAAAGATTGCCATGTTTAGATTCATTTTGGATAAAGCCCAAAACCACAGTCCAGGATCATGAAGCAGGCTCACCCTGTCATTAGCCAGTGTAGCCATTGACTAAATTTTTCATGATTGGCTAGAAAGAAATGTAATTGGCTAATATTTTAGGTCATGTTTCATGTGTATCACAGTACCGGTATTTATGAAATTTACTTTTGTCATCGTTTTCTTTTTGTAAAATTAGAAAACATATACATGTATTTAAACCAATTTGGTATCAATATTCATTGACCAGCTGGCTAATTAAAATTTCACTTGGCTACAAAAATCCTGGTTGGCTAATAGTTTTGTGTGTCCAGGGTGAACCTTGATGAAGGTCTTACAACTTATTTTAGTGACAATCAAATATTTGATACCAGACAGGATTATAATTACATGTATCACCAAACTGGTGTGAATGACATCAGAGACTCAAAATTAAAAACCCAAATAATTTCAAAGCAGTTTTTTAAACTTAAAACTTAGAACCTTTTCCTCAGTCACATCTTTGCAACATTTTCAAAATTGTACATCCAGTTGAGATACACAGGGGTATGGCAATCTGTGAACCAGAACCTCTAAATACTGACAAATCGAGGTATCTTATTCTTCAAGCAGTACTTCACTTTTTCCACATATGGCTTCACTCATTGAAACTTACACCAATTACAAGAGGTAGTTCGCCAGTTTACTTGTACACCACATCTTAATTTTCTGTTGTTAACTTTTGTACAACTGAATAATTTGTTAAGTTGTGTACATCACATGCATATTAAATGTGTATCATACTTCTTAAAGCTTTGGCCGAGTTTTTATTTCATTCCAAAACTTTCAGTAAAACTGAACTATGCCTAATTTTTATGGAAAGAGTTCCTTATGACATTCCTACCTAAACATTATGAAAATCCTGATGAAAAAAGATTATGAATGTGTATATTTAAAATATGACCTCCGAACAATTAAATTTATTAAAAGTAATCACAATGTAATAAAATCTAAACAATATAAAGTAATTTTACAAAAAATCAGGCGAGGGTGTCATAAGAAACTCTAATGTATATAAGTCATAATTCTGATTCATTTTTTATCCACTTTTAATTGTCTCTTCAACATCAACAGATAACAAATCATGGATTAACATGATGGTAAACTTTGGATTTTCATTTCTGGATAACAATTTAATAGAAAGTAAGAGGTAGAAGAAAAGCAGTTCTGAATTTATTCAAAGAGTGAAGTCTGCTGTGTTGAAAAGTCTATTAAGTTCACAAGAACATTTAATATTCCTCTCCCTCTTCTTCACCTTCTCCTTCAACGGAGTCAACTCCGACTTCTTCATAATCCTTCTCCAGAGCTGCCAAATCTTCACGCGCCTCAGAGAATTCTCCTTCTTCCATACCTTCTCCTACATACCAGTGGACAAAAGCACGTTTGGCATACATCAAATCAAATTTGTGATCCAATCGAGCCCAAGCCTCAGCTATGGCAGTGGTGTTGCTCAACATGCATACAGCACGCTGCACCTTGGCCAAATCGCCACCTGGTACCACAGTTGGTGGTTGGTAGTTGATTCCTACTTTGAAACCAGTTGGACACCAATCTACAAACTGGATGGTTCTCTTGGTCTTGATGGTGGCAATGGCAGCATTGACGTCCTTTGGAACAACGTCACCTCTGTACAACATACAGCAGGCCATATATTTACCATGACGTGGGTCACATTTCACCATCTGGTTGGCTGGTTCAAAGCAGGCATTGGTAATCTCAGCTACAGAGAGTTGTTCATGGTAGGCTTTCTCAGCAGAGATAACTGGGGCATATGTGGCCAGAGGGAAATGGATACGTGGGTAGGGTACCAAGTTGGTCTGGAATTCAGTCAAGTCAACATTCAGGGCACCATCAAAACGGAGGGATGCAGTGATGGAGCTGACAATTTGACCAATTAAACGGTTCAAGTTGGTGTATGTTGGTCTTTCAATGTCCAAGTTTCTTCGACAGATATCATAGATGGCCTCATTGTCTACCATGAAAGCACAGTCGGAGTGCTCAAGGGTGGTGTGAGTGGTCAAAATGGAATTGTATGGTTCAACAACAGCAGTAGACACTTGTGGAGCTGGGTAGATGGAGAACTCCAGTTTGGATTTCTTGCCGTAGTCTACGCTGAGACGTTCCATAAGCAGTGAGGTGAATCCAGATCCAGTACCACCACCAAAGCTGTGAAAGATGAGGAAACCCTGCAGACCTGTACATTGATCGGCAAGTTTACGGATGCGATCCAAAACCAAGTCAACTATTTCTTTACCAATTGTGTAATGACCTCTGGCGTAGTTGTTAGCGGCATCCTCTTTACCTGTGATCAGTTGTTCTGGGTGGAAAAGCTGTCTGTAGGTACCAGTACGTACTTCATCTGTAAATTAGAAAACAAGGTTTGTTTAATTAGAGTTCATTTTAAACAATGTTTCAAAAAAAGGTTTTTAATTTTTGGAAAGATTTCCTAAAGGCACCCCTACCCAAACAGATAACCTTATTCTTGATCTGGACGAGTTGAAATTTTAGGTAATAAAGTATAACAATAAAATAACACTGACAAGAGTAATCGTTCCTTATAGTCACCAAAGATAAAAGAGTATTCAGTGAGGAATTACACATTTTTCATGCGCAGCTTGTCATAACCAAAAAATTAGTAGAATCATCGTTATGAGAATCAAAAGGCAATCCCTCCCCACTATCATATGTAAATCGAACAATACATTTACCGCATTACTGCTTACAAATTAATTTATTAAATCTACACAAAATAATAAAAATACAACAAAGCATAATAACTGAAATAATAATTAGTTATTTAAAAAAATGTGGGGTGCCACAAGGTGCCGTTAGCTTTATTTGGAAACCAAACTATAAAACAAAAATAAATGTTTATCACAACTACATGTATATCTTTTGCCTTTTTTTTAAATGAATTGAGAGTAAACCTAATAAGTTGTATTAAGACAACTGAATAATTTTTTTTTCAGTACAATAAACAACCTATAATTTCAAAGGAATTCAGAAAAAAAATTTCAACAAGCATCAAATCAGTTCTCACCTACAACTGTTGGTTCCAGGTCAACAAACACAGCTCTTGGGACATGTTTTCCGGCTCCAGTCTCACTGAAGAAAGTATTGAAGGAGTCATCACCACCTCCAATGGTCTTGTCGCTGGGCATCTGACCATCAGGCTGGATTCCGTGTTCAAGGCAATACAACTCCCAACAGGCATTGCCCATCTGGACTCCGGCTTGTCCGACATGTATGCTGATACATTCACGCTACAAAAGAATGAATCAATGACATCAATTTCTAATATTTGTTAAGATGAAAATAGCATGTAGTTTTTTGACAGAATGTCTCATCTTGGCGTTTTCAATTTTAAAATAATCTTTAGAAAACAAAATCAACAGGTGTTAAACTAGGAGAAATCAATGTATTATTTTGGTTATTTATAGATCATAAGTGAGTGAACCATTTATTAATTCTGATTTCAAGTTACTAGAAAAAGTTGAATTACAAAAAAGTAGATAATGATAAATATGGACTGATATGTTGACCAGGCCTAGTTGGCTCAGAATAGATCCTTTCATGATAACTGATGTACTGTAACTCCGAGTGGAAAATGATACAGATTCCCAGAAAATGACATCAAGAAACAATCAATTACTATAACAACCTCTATGTTATTTAGGGTATTTGTATCATTTAGCCACTCAGTCACAGGACCACACTTAACGTGAAAGGGTCTATTCCCAGTCTGAGGAAAAGGGAAGTAACTCTTGTCAGTCCTGTCCAGGATAAACCCCAATATACTACGTGTATACACATTATGTTTAAACCTATACCTCTTTATATATTTATCACAACCGAGTATAGATTTTACAAGAAGTTTAACTTGGCAAAATTTTCTGATTCAAACTTTACAATAGAGTAGATTTTTGCATAAACCTGATAAAATTTTTGCATTTAACACAAAATATCTTTCTATCATCAGTCTTATTTAGAAAAATGAATCATCTTTAGGATGTACTGCATGACTGATTTTGAATAAAAGTCTGATTCTGTTGCCCTACATAGTTAAGATTTAGCGACTGGTTGTAGGGTGTTAAATACACACAGGTAGATCTATGTGTATGTATTTTTACCTACAGATCTCTGTTGATTATTTCGAAAGGCATTCAAGATTACATGTAGTTTATTTAATATGTGTGGTATTTTAAAATTATCACAATATCTCAAATAAATCTTCCCTGGCAACAAAGGACCTCGAAGGAAATAGTGCAAATCTATACACACGTGGGACAATAAATGGCGCTTTTTATAACTACCGAGTGGAGTGAACAGAATTCAAAATAAAATGAGCCATCAATTTTACCAGCGATATCTGAATTCTGATATTACACTGCTGAAATCTAATAAATAGGCCTAATCAGATTTAAATAATTTAATTTTTTGTGGAAAATCATAGCTGTTTATTTTAGCCGGTTTTTACTTTTTAAATCTTATGTAGCTACTCCTCCTTTAAGTTTTAAACTTCCTTTTAAATTTAACTGCTTTAAATAAATAGCTAATATTAAATTTCCAGATTCAGTTTGCAACTTTTACAAGAATAATTCTAGTTCTTAACAATGACGCAGTTACTGACATCAATTTTCCATGTGACAGATAGTTGAATAGATGTGAATAGATAAAGTGACGCCATCTTCTGGACTTCTCCATCGCACCTGCTTCAACAAACAGGTAGATATATATCAACTTACTGCGTGAAATACCGATAAACAGCGTCATAAAACACAAAAAAAATAATGATAAACTCTTACTTACCATTTTGAAATTTGTTACAGAATCTGCAAAAAGGGCGGAATAAAAATGGAAGTTTAAAGTAAGCTCACGTTGACTTCGACGGGTCGAGTGAGATGCTCTGAATGTGAAGAAGGCGGTTAGCGCGATATATATTGTACTTAGGTGGATAGGGCGTAACCTTTGTACGAGGAATATGATTGGTCAAAATTGCGGTAATACGTCCAGAAGACCAACATTGATTGGACAATATATTCGCGGCGATATCAACTTGTTTTCACAAGTAAATTTCAAAATTGTAGCTTACCTGTTTAACACTGAAAAATCGATAATTTCAAATTTGGTCCTGTCGACTGAGTTTGTAGGCAACTCAGCTTGTGCATAACTTGTTTGATGGTAATAAATTTGTTTTGAGGTATATGTACAGTTACCTAGCAACTTATGCAAATTTAATGAATAACTTATTTCATTTTCGTCTAGTATTGTAACTTTGTAAGACAATAAACAAAGAAAGTGTTTGTTACCGATAAACAATACAAAACAAGTCTATCTTGGAGAATAGAATTTCAATGTAAAACTCCAAACACGTGTTATCACATATCAGCAGCGTTATATAAAGCTAATATTAGCTTTATATATCGCTGATATCAGTAATGAGTCATTGTTTGTTAAAATGAGTGGTTATTCAATTTGTGTATATTAGAGAATATTTTTAAAAATCTGGTCACTTATTATCATTTTTTTCTTAAAAATACCTTGTTCTACTCTTTTTATTCATTCTTTTTTGTCTAACAGAATCGCCATACCTAACCACCTGTGCTTGAACAGTGTCAGGCTATAAACTTCGTAAAGTTAATATTACAATCTATAGATCGTCTGAAATATCTATGATATATATATATATATATATATATATATATATATATAAAAAATGTAACTTCTGTTTGTATGTAGATCTATGTGTATCTTCGTACACCGTTGCTATACCAAAGAAACAAATGTTACTAATTGATTCTCCTATTTTTATTTCTGTATTACACCAGCCGAGTCTTAACTCTCTTTTCTTCTTACGACAGATCTTGAAATCTAACCTAGAATTCCAAAAAAATGTCATTTAAGATAATCAAATAACAAATACTTAAATTTTGTCTTATCTGAGCCTATTGATACTCTTTCAAATTTGACAATAGGTAACAACTATCATTTTAAAATATTTTGAATGGTTCCCGTTATTATATAGCGTACTGGCTCATTTAGCAATCCTTACATGACCTACACACGGATTTACACTGAAAAGTTCCAGGTATTTACACCGTACAAAATCTACATAGTTTTGGATTTTATTTGAGCGCTGTTAGTATTTCATATTCAAACAATTATCTTTCAACAAACAAATCCTTCGTTGATCCAGGTAATATTTAAATGAAACAAACACTTCAAACTGCGATCCTTATACATCGGTATGTCATGATTTTGACATTGAATATAACCCCGAATTATTACTCAGCAACATGTTATGTCCATAGTTTATGTGTATTTACTATTTGTTTATATCAAAGGCAAACCATTATAATCACCGATGGTAAAAGAATTAAGTTCTGTGAAATAATACTAGGACGAACGTTTTAAATTTTATGTACAGTTGATATACGGCTATTTTGTGGTACATTCACAGCGAGTGTCTCTGATCATGTGGGGGTTCAAAGTCTTATCAAATTCTGTGATTTATTATCCGCTGAATTGCACAAAAGTGGCCCACGACACACTACAGTATTTTGTGCTTTGACTTCATTTCTCGTCTTAATTGCTACACCGAAATACAAATATATATAATTGTATTCCAGTTCGACAATCATGAGTCAATTCTCTCTCACGCTCACACACATGCGCACACACATACACACCCCCTGTACATACAAATGTCCAGTGGATGGATGTGATTCATATTGCAAGATCTACACACAGAATTATTATTCTATATACATGTATTTGGTTTGCATATGTATTACACTGTTAAAACGGATGCCTAGTTCCAACGTCACGGAGTACATTTTTTGCACATAAACTGGCATTTATATCATACATGCATATATTACAGGTAAGGTGATGCATAATGAACCAAACATGTCGTAACAGAGACAACACAGAAAAAATGTACAATACACAATAATTTGTTTACTTCGTCATGTAGTGTGTTTATGTAGTTGCATAGGGACAGATAGAGGTAAACACTGTTGTAATACTGGCGACAGTAAACATCATTATTGACTGAATGGGCGAAGATGTAAAATTGATATTGCACAGTCAACCGAAGTCGTGTCTCGGGATGCTCCATTGATAGCTATTCACTTGATTAAATTTCCTTATATGTTTAACAATCCACTAGAGTAATAAGCTACCTCTAGGATAAAAATTTGAATTATTTACGGACTTTCTTATGTTGTATTGATTTTTCAGCTTCAAAAGAGAGACTTATTTCACACCAAGCATTGTTGATTAGAAACTAAATTCATCATACACTACACAGTAATATCACGATCTTACTTTTTGATTTACCAGAGGTTTCACCAAAATTTTGGTAAACCCCCGGTAAATCAAAGAGTGAGAACGCGAAAGTACCATGAATATAAGCCTATACGGTTTCCATATACATGTACCACCTGTATTTTTATTACTAAAGTCTCAGCAGAGAATTTTTGAAAATTTCCCTGACATATAAAATCATCACCATACCCATTGAAACACTGTATAGAGTCGCTATGATCATGGATCGGACAGTTAAGGTGTTTAGCTAGCGCACTCGTTTCTCACCAATATAACCTAGGTTTGACCCAGGGATTTGACAGGGAAGTGCTAGTATCAGATGGGTATGGCAGTTGCCAAGTCGGACACGTGGGATTTCACCCGGATAGCATTCTACGATTCTAATGTTTTTAGCAAGCACCCCTAACAAAAACGAGATAGATATAATAAATCGCTGTAAAATGAATAACAGTTTAAACTCTATTACGCTTACCTGTATGGGTAGATTCACTATTTTCTGATATCAAAAATTCGATATCAAATAACCGAATTTCTGATATCAGAAAATCATTTTCTGATATAAAAAATATGTAATATTTTTATATCATAAATTCCCTTTTGCATATCAATAATACTACATATTTTTTGATATCAGAAAATTATTTTCTGATATCAGAAATTCGGTTATTTGATATCGAATTATTTTCTGATATTAAAAATGATTTTCTGATATAAAAAATCGAATTTCTGATATAAACAAGAGGCTCTCAAGAGCCTGTATCGCTCACCTGGTTATTTGCTTGAGAAGAGCAATTTTTGTAAAGGACCTTCCATACATAAATCCTGTAAAGTTTGGTTGGATTTGCTTCAGTGGTTTCAGAGGAGAAAATGAAAATGTGATTTTCCCATAGGGTCCAATGATAAACTAAGCCCAGCCCTGGCGGCCATGGTTTTGACAGATCGGAACAAAATGAGCAATCTTTGTAAAGGACCTTCAATACATCATTCTTCTAAAGTTTGGTTATATTTGCTTCAGCGTTTTCAGAGGAGAAGATGAAAATGTAATTTTCCCACAGGATCCAATGTTCTTCTTCCAAGTCAGGAACCGGATTCATGAATGAATGAATTAGGTTCTGCGAAAACTTTGCAGTGTGTGCAGCACAGCAGTCTTCTTTTGGCTATATAATGTTAAACTAAGCCCCGTTCTAGTGGCCATGATTTTTGACGGATCAGAACAAAATGAGCAGTCTTTGTAAAGGACCTTGCATACATCATTCCTGTAAAGTTTGGTTAAATTTGTGTCAGTGGTTTCAGAGGAGAAGATGATTTTCCTATAGGATCCAATGTTAAACTAAGCCTCGCCATAGCGGCCATGTTTGTTGACGCAAAGTGATTCCAAAAGCCAGGTGAGCTAAAAATGGCGGTCAAGGAACAATTTTCAACAACGGTTTTGAAGTCGCAACATCAATATCTATTTGGAAACCAAATTTCATTGAAATCAAACAATGTTGAATTTTCCCGCCTTTTTTGTCGGCCATTTTGAAAATGGCGGTCAACAAACAATTTTCAACACCGGTTTTGAAGTCGCCACATCATGGCAAACATTTTATCAGTTTACATTCGACCTCTATCTTTCATAGTTTTGGAGTTAGAAGACGAAAAACATAAAAATTGAAAAAATTCTGTGAAAAAAGGGCAATAACTCCTACACAGGTTTTTGGATTGTCTTCAAATTTTCACGGTGGGTAGATCTTGATATGTTGAACATTTTTGCAATTTACACTTGACCGCTATCTGCTACATTTTTTGAAATAAAAAATTTAAAATGCCAAAATTTTGAAAATTTTACAAAAAAAGGGCTATAACTCCGAAATGAGTTTTCCGATTTTCTTCAAAATTGCATGGCAGGTAGATATCATCAAGCTGATCACTTTTACCCTTGTCAGATTTTTGATATCTGTAATGGTTTTTGAGTTATTGGCCAAAAACTGCAATTTACCCCCATGTTCTATTTTTAGGCCATGTTGTTTGACCTGCGACATAGAAAATAACAAATTTGAAACTAGATACCCTAGTGACGACTCAGTTCAAGTTTGGTTCAATTTGGCCCAGTGGTTTCAGAGGAGAAGATTTTTGAAAGTGAGTTAACGACGGACGGACGACGGACGCAAAGTGATGGCAAAAGCTCACCCTGACATAGTCAGGTGAGCTAAAAATTCATTTTTGGATATAAAAAAAAATCAAATTTCTGATATAAAAAATCACCTCTATTTCCTGATATAAAAAAATAGAATTTCTGATATAAAAAAATGAAATTGTGATATCAAAATTCTATTTTTTATGTCTGTTCGTAATTCTGTCATTTCACGAAATAACAATTAAAGTCTCGTTATTCCTTTATTTCTTTACTTCTACTTCCTCTACATCAACTGATAGCATTTCTGTTTATGATTATCTTGACGTCGTTCGTTAAATTAAGAAAAGTAACGAATTTCCAGGAAAGGAAAACACACTTCTTAATTCAAGTTCAAAACGGTCTGCAGTACTGAAAAGTGAAGAGTTCAAGACAATTTAAAACTTCCGATATTTTTGTTGCCCTCCATTTCCTTTTCTTCCACCTCCTTCTCCGCCACCATCATTTCCTCCTCCTTCTTCTTCATAATCTTCCTCATCTTCGGCAATGGAGTCAACTCCAACTTCTTCATAATCCTTCTCCAGAGCTGCCAAATCTTCACGAGCCTCAGAGAATTCGCCTTCTTCCATGCCCTCTCCAACATACCAGTGGACAAAAGCACGTTTGGCGTACATCAAATCAAATTTGTGATCCAATCGAGCCCAAGCCTCAGCTATGGCAGTGGTGTTGCTCAACATGCAAACAGCACGCTGCACCTTGGCCAAATCACCACCTGGTACCACAGTTGGTGGCTGGTAGTTGATTCCTACTTTGAAACCAGTTGGACACCAATCTACAAACTGGATGGTTCTCTTGGTCTTGATGGTGGCAATGGCAGCATTGACGTCCTTTGGAACAACGTCACCTCTGTACAACATACAACAGGCCATATATTTACCATGACGTGGATCACATTTCACCATCTGGTTGGCTGGTTCAAAGCAAGCATTCGTGATCTCGGCAACTGAGAGTTGTTCATGGTAGGCTTTCTCAGCAGAGATAACTGGGGCATATGTGGCCAGAGGGAAATGGATACGTGGGTAGGGTACCAAGTTGGTCTGGAATTCAGTCAAGTCAACATTCAAGGCACCATCAAACCGGAGGGATGCAGTGATGGAGCTGACAATTTGACCAATTAAACGGTTCAAGTTAGTGTATGTTGGTCTTTCAATGTCCAAGTTTCTTCGACAGATATCATAGATGGCCTCATTGTCTACCATGAAAGCACAGTCGGAGTGCTCAAGGGTGGTGTGAGTGGTCAGAATGGAATTTTATGGCTCAACAACGGCAGTGGACACTTGGGGAGCTGGGTAGATGGAGAACTCCAGTTTGGATTTCTTGCCGTAGTCTACGCTGAGACGTTCCATAAGCAGTGAGGTGAATCCAGACCCAGTACCACCACCAAAGCTGTGGAAGATGAGGAAACCCTGCAAACCTGTACATTGATCGGCAAGTTTACGGATGCGATCCAAAACCAAGTCAACTATTTCTTTACCAATTGTGTAATGACCCCTGGCGTAGTTGTTAGCGGCATCCTCTTTGCCTGTGATCAGCTGTTCTGGGTGGAAAAGCTGTCTGTAAGTACCAGTACGTACTTCATCTGCGAATAGCATGATAATGCATCATAAGTGTATATTTACTCAGTAATATGAAGAAACCACTAAAGGCGACACGACGCATTGTATTCGATTTTCAAAACCATCGCATATTGTAAATGGATCTGGAATATGAATTCCAAGATCATAGGAGAATGTTTTAGTTGACTAATGTTAAATGTTCTATCATGATGTGACATGACGATGTCATAATCTAAAATGATTTACAGCAACAACTAAATTTAATTGTTGACGCAAACAAACCGACCGACAGACCTCACAAATTCATAGATCGATATTTGCTTTAAGACAAAACCCGTTTTATATGTAAAACTTTACTACCCATGAAACGCATCTGACATTTCATGTCATTCTGACACTTGTTGAAACATTTATAGACAACACTCACAGTAACCACAAAATAGAAATTTTTAACCCTGGAAACAACAAACATTATTGAATGATGAAAATAAAATTCTGTATGTTAAACTTCACGAAACATGAGGCACATGTAACAACTTTCAAACCATTTCGGCATTGATTATAAAAATATGGCCAACTCTCTAGAGCCATTGATCAATGGAGGTTTCTATGGCGTCAAGAGAAACAACATTCAAGGAAACCTACTGATTTGATATAAGGGATAGTGAATATCTTATATGATAAACATAATTCACAATCCTCCTTAAAAACATAACCGGACAATACTCACCTACAACAGTTGGTTCCAGGTCAACAAACACAGCTCTTGGGACATGTTTTCCGGCTCCAGTCTCACTGAAGAAAGTGTTAAAGGAGTCATCACCACCTCCAATGGTCTTGTCACTGGGCATCTGACCATCGGGCTGAATTCCATGTTCAAGGCAATACAACTCCCAGCAGGCATTGCCCATCTGGACACCGGCTTGTCCGACATGTATGCTGATACATTCACGCTATATACAAAAAAGTAAAACCATTAGAGTTTGTACTTGATTTTAAGAAGCATAAAACATTCTGATTTTTATTGACTGGAAAGTACAGATAAAATTTGCCTTATGAAATATCTATATGTAATAATTACTTCACCTCTTACTTACTTCTAATTTATAATTTCCAGTATTTGTTTTGTTGGTTTTTTTACTCACTTTAGAAAATATTTGTGTATTATTTATTTTGTTCCATGCATGTTTGTTATGTTTTATAAAATATACACGGAGAGGGAGCTACCAATTCTTAAAACTCGTTCCTAATCCATTTGTCGTACAATTTGCAAATAAATATGTTTAAATCGCGTTTTTTATCGAATTTGACCTGTTCACCAAACTTGGCCTTTTCACCGAATTTGACCCGTTCATCGAACTGGAAAGGTTTCCATGGAACGTTTGCGACGGATGTGGCATGCCAGCAAGGGACGCTGATTCCTTCAGGACACGTCGTCCTATCCCGTTTGGAATTCGCAATTGTTCTTCATGTTGAGACCATTTGCACATCTGATTCGTCGTGTTTTAATGGACATGAGTTTCGATTATCAATTGGTACTTCTTCATTTTTACTTTAAACTAAAATTGATTACGGGCTTTAAATTCAGACCTAACTTTGCGTTATTAGAGTTTTAAAAATGTGTGTCGACATTAAATTGCCTTTTAAACTTTACTAGCAAAACTGATTAAAAAAAGCCTTTTAAATTACATTATCCCCGCACATGACGTCAGTCATCTTGATAACTCATATTTGGTTATGTACTATTAATTCATGGTTAGTCCCAAACTCGTTTTTCATTTTCATTTTTTACTCAATATTAAAATTTTCTCAGGCCTGGTAAAAATTTCGATGATTTATTTCATAGTTACGGACTTTAAATGCAGGCCAAACTTATTGTTATTCGTAAATGTGATACTGATAAATTAAGAAAAAACCTTGATTCCAGTTCTAAATATATACCTATTTAATCTAATATAACGTTTCATGCACAGCAGGTAAGATATACAAAATGTATACAAGTCATGTACTTCAAATATTCATAAAATCAAGCCTTTTAAATTACATTATCCCCGCACATGACGTCACTCATATTTGGTCATGTACTATTAATTCATGGTTAGTCCCAAACTATTTTTCTCATTTTCATTTTTTACTCAATATTGAAATTTTCTCAGGCCTGCTAACAATTTCGATGATTTATTTCGTTTTGAAATCGAATTACATCAACAAAATATAACGTTCAACGATTATTATTTCAATTAACAACAAAAGATGCTATACTGCATATCTATATATTTTCGCCATTTTACGATATAAACAAAATTCATCCTATCTTAAATTTTCCCGAAATCACTGTAGTCATATGTATGTCAGATATGTCCATACTTCAATTATTTAGCGTCAAAATTTCAACTTTATTTTAAATTCGCTTTCTTATCTCAAGGCTAAAATGGCTTATTATAGTAATTACGGTGTTGTAACAAGATTCTGGTACAATTTTACAATTCAGACATTAAACCATATTATTTTCTATAAGTCTGCTGTTCCTTAACAAGCAAAGTAAATAAAATTTTGTTCATATCACAGTCTTAGAAATATTGTCATTTGATCTATTTTAGCAATGATTCAATAGAATATTACAGATAAAATAAGCAAAAGACATTATTACAATTATATCAGAAATTTTGAGATTTTGCAGTTGCAATGCAGATTATAACCTACATTGTACTTTGATGAACCACTTGATAACTCTGAATGATAATCTGAAATTAATTTTATATATATATATATATATATATATATATATATATATATATATATATATATATATATATATATATATATATATATATATATATATATATATATATATATAAACTAAAAACAATTACGGACTTTAAATTCAGACCTAAATTTATGTTATTGGAGTTTTAAAACAGTATCAAATAAATAAAAATAGATAACTATATAATGAGTTTGACTTACCATTTTGAGAGTTAATGCAAAATTTGCCAATAGGCGGAGTCTGGCAAATTCTTACTGTGACGGTAACGAGTCGAGCAAGGTTTTAGAAATGGAAATCGCAATAATTGCAATTTTTATTTATATTATCGCAATGCCACATATTTTAATCTTTTCATAATATGCCTATGATTGGTCTAAGTAGATGATCAAAAGCAATGAAAGCAAATTTGATTGGTTAGAATATATTTTTGTAATTATATTTTGTTAATACAAGTTATAACATAAATCGTCAACCACTTACACTGGAAAATAGAGCAACCCACTTAGTGCTGAACTTGAAGATATCGAAAATTCTTTCCGCTTGAATAGCGTTAAATTCTATCATCAAATTATGTAAATATATTCAATATATATATAATATTTGTATTTTTCCTTTCAACTGAATATTAACATGCCATACAGAAACACAGTAACAAACGCGAAACTGAGCTTTTTCAAATGAAATTTTCCATTAAAAAGGTTCACATTTGGAGGGACATTAGTTCTGGTATCATGTTCCCACTTTTTGATTTACCAGGGATTTGACCAAAAAGTTGGAAATCATGTTCCCACTCTTAGCTCTTAGTCAAACATCTGTCGTCCGTCGTCGTCGTCCTTCTGTTAACCTTTGCATTTCAACATCTTCTTCTCAAGAACCAGTGGGCAAATTTTAACCAAACTTGGCATAAAGCATCCCATGTAAAGCCGCATAAGTTTGCGAATGAAAAGAGACTAGGACCCGTAGGGGCCCCAAAAGGGGTCGAAAAGCATAAAAACTTGATTGACTTTTTGTATACAAAATATATAGGAAAGTTGTTAGGAATTATCTAAGGATGATTTTGACAAAATTTCAAGATCATGGGGTCAAAGGTCAGGGTCACAGGCACCTAAGTAAATGGAAAATATATATTTTTGTTTGAAATTTTCGACATTTTTGACTGCTTCTCCAGAACCATTAAACCAGTTTGAACCAAACTTGACAGAAGGTATAACCATGTAACGCCGCATATAAAATTTGCGGATGAAAAAGGGCTAGGACCAAACATGGCTGCCATGGCTAAAGACAGAACGAATGAATCAGCAGATATTTTTTTATTTAATACATCTATCTCCAAAATTATTAAAGCTAGAGAAAAAACGTTACCTTTAAATGAGCGGTTGCAAAAATTTACAAATATTTCACTTTAGTGGAAATTGTAGGGTATCCTTAGGGAAAAATATGTGAGTTATTTCCCCTTTTCTGTGGATTTTTTATATTTTTGGATAGTTTTTTTTTGACATTATCTTGAAAAGCATAATAGGTAGAGTGAAAAAGAGAGCCAAAATGTTCAGCATACAAAGATCTTCAAAAAAGTCAAATAGGGCGGAAAATGTCAGGTCGCCATTTTGGGGTGTTATTTCCCCTTTTAGTGGATTTCTCATGTTTTTGAAAGTTTTGTCCTGTCATCTTTACAAGTATAATATATAGAGAGAAAGAGAAAGAAGCAAAAATGTTCAATACGCAAAGATCTACGAAAAAGTCAACATGAATTAAATTGTCAGATTGACCATTGTGGGAGTTATTTCCCCCTTTAAGTGGATTTGTTCATGTTTTGGACTGTTCTTTCTTTATAATCCAGTAATCACCATAAAGATCTACAAAAATACTGTGCAGAAATTGTGAGGGTGATCCTTGTAGAAGTTATTTCCCCTTTTAACTGGATTTCGGATATTTTCGACTGTTGCTGCAAATTATCTTGAAAGATCTATAAATAGTCGGTAAGGCAATTCCACCCTTATGCAAGTTAATTCTCCTTTTCAATGAATTTTTCATGTTTTTCCTGTTTATTAACCATTTTATCTTTTATACTTTTTTTTTGTTTTTCTGTAATGTTGAACAAGTTTGCCAGATAAGCGACTTAAGGCCCCTTGGGCCTCTTGTTTGGTAAAACCCCTGGTAAATAAAAAAAGTGGGAACATGACAGTATTTCCCCAAGTAAATGTAATGTATTTCAATTTTTTCTACTTTTACTACTTGTACTTGATGTACAATAACAAATAAGAGTTATAGGCAGACATAAGTTATCTTATATTTCTATATATTTTGTTAAAATAAGGTCAGGTCTATTGTGGTATGCATATATATAAACAGTAATAAAATGCCAAACTGAGTTTCTCAAGCAATTTTCGCAAAGCATATACATGTAGTTCTTGTATATCAGTCTAAGTAGTAAAAAATAAAATAATTTTAAAAGAAATTCTCAGGTAGTGCCCCTTTAAATCTGGATCCGCTAGTCTAGAATATATTACAATTTTTGTTATCATTGTATGATTAATTTGAAAAATATCATAACGTTGTTAACTCATATTTTTTCAAACCTATTGACATCATATTGGTCGACTCGCAAGTGGAAGATCCCAGGTTCGATTTCCGATACAGAGTGAAACCAAATACTTTTTAAAATAGTAGTGAATGTTCCATCGCCAAGTGCTCGGCATACGAAGTGAAAGTCACGGGTCTTAATGAGAATGAGAATGAGACTTGGAATGAGAATGGGACTTGGAATGAGACTTAAAACCGAGGTCCCATGTCACGACAGGTGTGGTTCGCAAAAAGACCAGCATTACATTGACGTCAGCCAATAGCACAGGCCAAAATTTGTTTAATTCGCCTAACGACAGTGACATCTCAATATGAATAAACAATGCTTGACGGAATGTTAAAAAACAAACAAACAAAACAAGAACGTGAAGTAAATACATTATTTGTAATCACATGTGATATAAATGATATAAGATGAAAAACGCGCGAAGTGTTTTACTAGTATTGTGCATGTTTTGGAATAAAATTGCGTGTTTCATGCAGGGTTTTGTTAGTTTTGGAAATAACATGCATTTTCTCCGTAAAAAACTGGCACCCATTATTGAAATTAACCTGCATTAATTAATCTTTAAACATGTATACACAATGTATATTTTTTAGTATACTAAGTGTGTTTGTACCTCATTAAAACCTAACGAATACCATCATCTCGCATCAGTACTTTCAGAACTTTGTGGCAAGAATTGCATGCATAAATAAAATATATGGGTAAATTTACCCACGTATGCAAATATGGCACTTGAACGCCTTTATGCACGTTGGTCATGTGGAGCAAATTTGCACTGACCTCAGAGGTAGTGCAAGAGATAATTTACTCAGTGCACGTGTGAATTTGCAAGTACAAAACACTGACAGGGAAGCCTTTATAATGGATACTTAAATACATCTTCGAAGAAAAATTCTGAACTAGTATTTTAATGCAACATTCTAAGTTCGTCATGGACACACACAGCCTGGATCGGGATATTATCAGACCTCCGGAGGAAGATAACAAGATCACCATAGCAATATACAGTTTCCTGGACGAAGTCAAATGTTATATTTGGTAATCATCAAATGAACGTGCGAGGGACATGCTACTATCTTTTAGACATGAAGACCCGGTTGTCACTTTCAAACTTACAGAAAATATTTGTGTTCATGTGCCATAACATACTTGCATAGAGTGCAAATATGTACATGAGTGAATTTATAAACATCCAAAATCAGTGCATATTGATCTATGTGTAAATCTACTTACGTAAGTAAACGCGTTCATGTGCCATATTTGCATTTACTCACGTAAATAATATACTTGTGTGTGCATGCGTAAGTGGGCGAAAATAATCAGGTGCGGAAAATTCACATACACAGGGCTTAAGAATTCATATTATACGTCTATCTTGTTTTGATAAGAGCAATAGTAATTGTACAGTCTTTCAATTGCTGGTAATTCACATTATGAGATTTAATTAAAAATTGTTGATTTTGGAACTGTTATCAAAATATTGCACATAATTAGTGTAACTTGGTTATAGCCTTATCTAGTAGTTTTAATGTTTTATAATGTATTTTTGGACAATTATACAGATGGGCAAGTATATCTTGTTTGAATAAATATATTGGTAAGATTAGATTTATTAAAAAAATTGTAAAAGTGAACATTTGTGTCGGTAAAGACATTCTGTTAATTCGATATATAATTTGAACAAGCTCGGATTGAAAAAGTTAGATGGTTTTTGCTTTGAAAGGTTCTGTCTAACATTTGGCTTTATTATGTCTTAAATGTTTATGTTTAAAACAGAAAAGATTATCAGTTTGGTATTCACTGTTGACGCTGTGTTTATCAGTATATCTTGACATTTTCGCCCCTTGTTTTTTTCGTCCATTTACAACAGAAAACATATTCACGCCGTCTAAAATTCGTCCTGAATCACCATTGGATTAGGGCTAGTATGTATGTTTGTGTTTCAATTATTTAGCTTGAATTTCCACTTTCATTTAAATCATCATTCTCATTTAAGGGCAATATAATGGCGAGTATTAAACGGGAGCGAAAATTTCCAAACATACATATTGGTCATAACGGTTAACTATATACAATTGTCATAGCATTGGCGAAATGTAGTGTTTGTTAATTACCTGGACGTGATAAATTCAAATCAAATTGTAGTACTGAAATAGGGTATATGTGGCGAAAGTGTTACAGTAGTGTTACTAATTCACTTTTCGTTTGACAGGATTATGCTTAAATGTTAAGAGGTAAATATGAACTTTGATACGTTAAATATTTTGTGTACAAATTTTGAATACTATTTGACCGTTATATAACTGTAAAATCTCATTTTTGAGATGTTTTTGTATTGAACTGTTAGCAGGGATTTTCCTACCGACTAAAAACTGCGTCAAGGGTCCGAGAAATTTGGGAAAAGTATGACATTTTAACTGAAACGAAACCTTTTCGCGGAATTTGTTTGAAAGTAAAATGAAGTACCAATGGATAATCGAAACATTAAGTCCATTAGAGCACGATAAATAGGATATACAAATTATCTCAGCATGAAAAACAAATGTGAATCACATTAGGGACAGGACCAGGTGTCCGGAAGGGGTCAGCGTCCCCTGTTAGTATGCCACACCATTCGTTAATGTTACATTTACCATTTATTTTGAAATACCGAATTTGGATTTCATGCATGTTTTTTAAACGGCCGACAAAATTCTAGTTTGGTATTCCTGTTGACTGCTAAGTAACTTTTCCGTGTGGAATGGAATGGAATTTTCAATTATTTTTACTATTCTGGAGGTTGTAGTACAGCAAAATAAACAAGATATACCGAACCATGTTTTACATGTAGACGAATTTGCGAATTGAAACTGTGGTAAAACATCGCAAACCACCCGATAACCCATAAAATCTTTAATATTCCGTCAAATTCCATATACCGGACGATACGATTGTTTTCTATTTGTGTTTTTGTAGTCTTACCACCCGATAACCCATAATATCTGTAAAATTCCGATACATTCCATATACCGGACGATACGATTCTTTTCTATTTGTGGTGTTGTAGTCTTACTACTATCATGTTTCCACTTTTTGATTTACCAGGGGTTTTACCAAAAAGTGGAAACATGATAATTAATTATCATGTTTCCACTTTTTGGTAAAACCCCTGGTAAATCAACAAGTGGAAACATGATACTACCACCTAATACCCTTAAATAGAAAATAAGTGATATACTGCTTATTAGAGACACAACATACACATTTAAACAATTTGTATATTTTGTTTCGCAGTTCCTTTGCTCTGATAGTCAATTCAAACAACTCTTAGTACACCTTAAATAGTCTTACGAATCTCGCAGATATCAAAATATCTTATGGTCTCATTGATTGAACTAGAAATGCATTTAAAATAAGACATGTTTAACATTATATTCTTAAAATTTATTCAACTAGCATCAGTGTTAAATCGCACTCAATTGATGAAGTGTAATTGACAGAAACCATCGATTTGAGCATTTGTTTTGCCCCCCCCCCCCAGTTCTTCACAAAACTATAACTGTTGTATAATGTTTAACATCATGCTATAAATGTTAAAACAAATGAAACCCCTATTGATGATTTTGACCTTGATACACTTCAAAATCCCAATACTGATTTTCTTGAAAAACCGTTAGATCACTGTAAAAACATTTACACACAAATCTCAATACCTGTTACTAACTCCTCATAGAATTCTCAGCATATGACAAAGCCTACCAGATCATCTAATGTAGATAAAAATAATGCCTATATCAATCTGACGACTTCACTAATGTAACTTGTTCTGGACGCGTTGTCATACCAAAGACTATCAAATCAATGTAACCTAGATTCACCTATATACAGTATTTAAAAACAACTCGACAGCATCAGTGATGCGTGCGGGCTGTGTGTGAAACATTTACTTTCCATTTGAACTTTATGTACTTTGTTTTCATAATTATTGGCTGAATCTGTTGTCATATTTTGTAAAAACTATACCTACGAATGTGGAAAATTGACTTCCGATGTAACTCTAGTGTGTTATAACTACTAAAACATCAGAACTGTAAACATCAATTATCAGTTAATAATCATTTCGAAAGAAGGGAAATTAACATTATGCTATAAATGTAATACAAGTATTAAAGTGTACATTGTAAGAATTATCATCTCTTAGTGTAATGGTTAGTCATTCTGTAGTATATTGAGTTATCTCGCTATGTGTAGTGGTCTGTCTTGAATAAAATGGATGGATCACATTATTACTGTGTCGTCCGTTTCAATAAAGTGCAAATAACATAACGTAATGTGTATATTAATAACCTTTGTACATTCAAACACTATTTTAATAATATGTCTGATGATGTAATTGTAGGCCTTCTACATTTTACTATGAAAATACAAGTATTTGTACTATGTAATGGACATCAAAGCAATAATATAAAGAGTATATGATCTCAACATAACACAAAAGTTATAATGCTCATGACGATCGTTTCTGTCAATTATGTCAAATACTGAAGTATAAATATCCAGGACAGCCATAATAATAACATTATTCTACATAGATCTTAGCGCTAGCGCTTTGCATCATGAAGTCTTTCACTTCTGGCCAGGGCTGGTTTATGCCCCACTGGAACTTAGATGATTTTATCAGACAGTTTGCAATTTTATTACTTCCCAGGTACATTGTAATAGGATTATCTCTGGTCGCCACCATATACTAGCTGAAAAATTGTTAAGTGCTGCGAAAAAAAACCTATTCCAAATCAATAATCTATATTCTATTTCTAATGTCAGTGCACCCGAAAATCAGACAAAATTATGAATTAAGATATGGTCATCATAAGATCAAATATAGTTATAACATTGTTTTATTAAAATTGTTGCCTTGTTTGTCAATAATAAATGGTGTTTACATTGCAAGGAAAATTTAATATTCTTCTCCATCACATTCACCCTCTTCTTCAACGGAGTCAACTCCAACTTCTTCATAATCCTTCTCCAGAGCTGCCAAATCTTCACGAGCCTCAGAGAATTCTCCTTCTTCCATACCCTCTCGAACGTACCAGTGGACAAAAGCACGTTTGGCGTACATCAAATCAAATTTGTGATCCAAACGAGCCCAGGCCTCAGCTATGGCAGTGGTGTTGCTCAACATGCAAACAGCACGCTGCACCTTGGCCAAATCACCACCTGGTACCACAGTTGGTGGCTGGTAGTTGATCCCAACTTTGAAACCAGTTGGACACCAGTCTACAAACTGGATGGTTCTCTTGGTCTTGATGGTGGCAATGGCTGAGTTGACGTCCTTTGGTACAACGTCATCCCTGTACAACATACAGCAGGCCATATATTTACCATGACGTGGATCACATTTCACCATCTGGTTGGCTGGTTCAAAGCAAGCATTCGTGATCTCGGCTACGGAGAGTTGTTCGTGGTAGGCTTTCTCAGCAGAGATAACTGGGGCATATGTGGCCAGAGGGAAATGGATACGTGGGTAGGGTACCAAGTTGGTCTGGAATTCAGTCAACATTTAAGGCACCATCAAAACGGAGGAATGCGGTGATGGAGCTGACAATTTGACCAATCAAACGGTTCAAGTTGGTGTATGTTGGTCTTTCAATGTCCAAGTTTCATCGACAGGGAGCTGGATAGACTGCGAACTCCAGCTTAGATTTCTTGCCGTAGTCTACGCTGAGACGTTCCATAAGCAGTGAGGTGAATCCTGATCCGGTACCACCACCAAAGCTGTGGAAGATGAGGAAACCCTGCAGACCTGTACATTGATCGGCAAGTTTACGGATGCGATCCAAAACCAAGTCAACTATTTTTTTACCAATTGTGTAATGACCCCTGGCGTAGTTGTTAGCGGCATCCTCTTTGCCTGTGATCAGCTGTTCTGGGTGGAAAAGCTGTCTGTAAGTACCAGTACGTACTTCATCTGCGAATAGCATGATAATGCGTCATAAGTGTATATTTGCTGAATTATGAAATCTTGTAAATATTTTCGAAAGAGATGTGTTAAACTGAACGCTCTCCAAACCAACCACGTACTCATGCAAAATATCAAATTATAGATTTCTGTATGTCTAGAGCTATTTTTATATATATATATATATATATATATATATATATATATATATATATATATATATATATATATATATATATATATATTGAATAATTGACACTTTGTATATTTCATATGATATAAACAATATTTAATCTCCTGGAACATGCCATTTAAGAGTTCTCACCTACAACAGTTGGTTCCAGGTCAACAAACAGCTCTTGGGACATGTTTTCCGGCTCCAGTTTCACTGAAGAAAGTGTTAAAGGAGTCATCACCACCTCCAAAAGTCTTGTCACTGGGCATCTGACCATCGGGCTGGATTCCGTGTTCAAGGCAATACAACTCCCAGCAGGCGTTGCCAATCTGGACACCGGCTTGTCCGACATGTACGCTGATACATTCACGCTACATGAAATGGAAATAATAGAATAAAACTAATTGATACAGTGTCATATACTCTGAAATTTCACTTACATCTGTTGAAGAAGCATAAGACATTGAACATTTTGATACAAAAATGAATATTTGTATAAGATAATTTCGGACTTTAAAGTCAATACTGTTTTGATATCTTTTCAATTTTAAAATGTGTGTGTGTGTGTGTGTGTGTGTGTGTGTGTGTGTGTGTTTAAAACCCATGTTAAATGTACTAGCGAAACAATTTTTTAAATGCCATTGCTGTGAGATTGTTAAATTGAATTTAGTTTTAAAGTTCTCTCTATCATTGTAATACCTTATATCTGGAAACTTTCATTCCCGTTGAGAGGGGGGAATGTACAATGAAAGCGAAATTTATTTTGAAGCTAAATAACTGAAGTACAGATATAGATTGCATCCCTAAGACTATGTCAATTTAGGGTAAATTTATGATGCTGCCAATATGTTATTTGTCTTAAAATGGCGAAACAAAAATTGGGGCGAAAATTTCCGGGTATTCAGTAATTGTTTCAAATAGTGTTATTCCAGTTTACAGGGATAGAGGTTTCCGTATTCTCGAAAGATGTATGTTTACCAGTGAAATAAAGTAACATATTATTCGAAGTGTATGAAAAATCAAAATGATCTATTTCTCAGTATACTCCTGTGAAATAAGTTGAAACTTAAAGCTGGGTACCCAGCATAATTCAATTTAATAATTACTATATTAAACCCAGGGTTAACTTATTTCCTGGAAACGGATTCCTGTATTTTCCCCCATTGGTTCTCTTGAAAATAAATCGCCATGTTAAGTTGACTCATCACTCGCCCTACAGGAAAAAGTTTACAATAGAAATGACTTCTTACATTTTAAATAAATAAGATACGACATCCGTCAAAATTATTTCCCTTGGAAACAATCTCACAGCCTTGATCTCCCAGGAAATAAAATTTTAGATGTGAATGAATAAAGATAAAATGTTATTCATCGAGATCGAGTCCGAAGTTAACAAATTTTGCTCAACATCAAGCTCAATTTTAAAAATTTTACTACTTTATATTAATTAGTAAAGTTTACAAATTAATATAAAGTCGTAAAATTAAAAAATTGAGCTTGATGTTTAGCAAAATTTGTTAACTTCGGACTCGATCTTGGTGAATTTTGGATTCTTATATTTGAAATTAATAACATGATTTTTAAAAATGATTATTTTAGAGGTTATTTCCCCTTTGGATATCTGGGTCTTGAAAAACTTATTTTGTACATGGGACATATAATAATTAAATTTAATCACTATAATTTAAGCATGATAATTATAAAATGGATACTTTAAAAATAACCGGTTAACTGATTTTCCGCGTAAAACCTTTCTTTTCACAGTTAAGATTCATCAACATAAATCTAGTACTTTTGTTTTTTTAACCAATACTGAACCTATTACAATAAATTTTGTGATACTAAATTTAAAATATATGTAAAACAATTCTAATTGATACAGACTACCGGAAACCCAGTAATGTCGGTGCAGTAACGGATTGTTTTGGACACCATATTCCAGAAATATGAATCATTTTGTAGTCCGAGGTTTCAGGGTCGTAGTTATCGTTAATATATTGAAAATAAAGACAAGATTATATCGTTTAGGGTGACAGTAACCCTTACAGAATTTAAACAATGCGGAAACGGAATAATCCGGATGAAATAAACAAAGTTGACAATATTCTCATATTTTTTCAGAAAAATGTGAATTTGTAACGTTTCAGTTAAATAGCAAACTACATGTATTATAAATTATTTGGTTACTGTGAATTATTACGTGTGGATTTCTTGTCGCAAATGATTAATAAATAAATAATAAACAGAACAATAAAACGTTTTACTTACCATTTTGAAGGTTGATATCAAATCTTCAAATGAGCAAAGTAAAGAGGGAGTTCTGGTGGAATCTTACTGCGACGTTAACGAGTCGAATAAGATACTTCGAATGGACTCCTTGGTTACTGCGGTTGATACACATATTTTGGCATGCTAATATAAAAATATCAAGGAATATGTATGGACAACATTGATGATTAACACCTATGAGAGTATACTTGATTGGATAATTTTTTTTTGTAATTTGAACTTGTTACTTCAAGTTGTCAACAACATTGTTAACGTCTTATTCCTGCCAAATAAAGCTACCCATTTATTACAAAGCTGAAGATACAAAAAAAAATATTTCCGCTTGCATTGTACTAAAAGTTTTTTCTCAAAATTATGTTAATATTTTAATACATTTTGCTTTTTCACTGAACATGCCATTGAAGAACTCAGTTAGCTATAGTGACTCATTCAAATCTTTTGAGGTTTCTCAGATGTATCATATATAGATATACTTTGGTAGATAATTGAAATCGGGATAATTCGTAACAACTCTAGACATGTACAAAATACTATCGTACTCGATTTTTTATTTAAAGTGTATTTTGTCTCTCGTACAAAATAAAGTGTCTACCAAGATATGTTTGGATGTCGACAAGATAGGGTAGAATTACGGATAGTATACCAAGGCCCACAGCTATAGTTCAGATACATTGAAATATAAAACATCACAGATACCAAAGTGTAAATCTTTAAGATGTCCAGGACACAGATACAAATCCGGCAAAATAGGATGAACACGGACCTCTGGAAACCAAGAAGTGGGATAAGGTGCCATGGAGGAGTAAGCATCCCCTGTCGACCGGTCACAACCGCCGTGAATCCACAGTCTACGAATGAAGTCCAAATGAAATACGCGAGGAACGAATATTCGTCACAGTTTGGTACAGACGTCTCAACATCCGCCAACGAAAAGGCAACTCAACATTTCACCCGGTGAAACAGAGTAATCGCAAACAAGAATATTATACCGAACCGACCGTAAGATATCAAACGCGGTTTTCGATATCCCTGTGTCAATAATTTGTCAGTGAGTAATTTACATTTGTATATGAAATGTTCATATGTTGAACACGCCCTGGCATATCGGATCATTTTTGAAATATAAACTCCATATGCGGGTGACTGTGAGATATTACTACTTAAATGTGGAAAAATTACGATGGGAAAGCCGAAATCGTCGCGTTTGTCGTATAGCTTAGTTGCCAATTTCCCGTCGGTGGCTATAGTAAGTAAAATGTTTAAGTGTGAAGCGTGTGCTTGATTCTGTTGTGTCTTTAATTTCTAATTCTACTTGTTAATATCGCTGGGATATATCGCATTGACATATGTATGAAAATTGTCCTTTTTAATTGACAAAACGTCGTCGATATATCTAAATGTGAAATTAAAGGACAGTGCTAGCTTTTTTCTTCTTTTGATTCAGCAGTTTCTGAGTGAAGTCTGCTTCGTATGAATAAAGGAACAGGTCGGCCAATATGATAACTTATCACTAGATATTTAAATTTTCGGGTACCACCTTTAGTGGAAAAAAACAGTTGTCTATGATGCTAAAAAGTTTTATTTTTATTTTTTTTATGTGGAATAGTTGTGTAAAGTGTACAGAAATTGTATGTTTTGATACTGTGAATTTGGGAAAAATTGTGTGCCTTCAAATTTTCTAAAAGTTGTTTAGAATTTTAAAATACCCACATCTGATTTACACCGCTTCTGGAATAAGCAACTGTATTGCTGAAGTTTCTCCTTAATGGCTGTCAATGTCTTGGTAAGGAGTAAATATAAAGGATTGGCAGAACATTTGCTGGATCCTGCTATGTACCTCTGCTTATATGGGGTTTTATGAAGTTTAGGTATCCAATATAAATATGGTACCTCAAAATCAGTATGGATGTAGGTAAATCAAAAGAGCGTAATACGGAGACGTGATTTTGAAGGATCTCGTTGAGCTACGTGTGTATGTAGGATTACCAGAATTCGTATTAAACCCTAGCTATTCTAATAAGCAATTATAGTAATGTGCCTTGCAAATAAAAACTATATTATTTGAGGCTTTGTCTGCAGGTACCAGTACATATTCGTCATGTAATCTATCCAGTTCAGTTACTACTTCTGGATCACTAAATACAGAGGATAGCGTGTTTTCATAGTTGCTTTAAGTTTTGAATACCAGATTTTATCAACCATCGTACAGCTTTTAGCCATTCAGACAAAGTGTCTGGTTCCACATCTTCATGTTTGGCCCATCGTCTGGTATAATCTTCGACAGAATTCATAACTAAACTGAAATTCTGACGCCAATAAAAGGAACGCGCTTCGCGGTATTTAGGACCTCTTAAAATAAGATTTTTGAGGTTTTCATTTTCAACAATAGAAACGTCGCCGGTAATGACATGCCCAATAGGATTATATCTGAAGGCAGATGATGCACATGAACATGTTACGGCGTTGTGTAGAAGATGATTGATGTCTAGGCACGGCAAAACCCGTTTGTAATTAAATAGCTTGGATGCGATGCTAGGTGTATAGATATATAAGTGCAAGGCGGGGTCTTCAAATGACATTTCTATTTAAGCCATTGTATTGTTTACTTATTGCTATCCTTCGGTACAGAACATATCAGTTTAATAAGTTCTTCAATTTAGTTGTTGAACTAAACTACTAAAGGTAATTATAGAACATACTTACTGATACCAAAACTGCAAAATTTCTAACACACACACACACACACACACACACACACACACACACACACACACACAGACAGATATATATATATATATATATATATATATATATATATATATATATATATATATATATATATAATGTATATGCATTGACTTTTTTAGATTATGGTTATTTGAAATGTTAAAAAATAACTGTATCCATTGCGTTCAAAGGTAAATGTTAAATGTGTCAAAAAGGGTCAACCTGCTTGCAATTATATTATATTCCACTATTATTATTAATGTGAGATAAGATTTCTCACGTGAGAAAGTCTCATGATATATATCAGTCGCACATGGGCATCCAATAATGTTGATTAACGTCTTTGTTAACATTAAAAATATAATTAGAATTTGTGTATTTACATATCTTTATCTTGTTTATTTAATCACAAGTCATGACAGGTTAAAGACAAATATTTCGTTTTTCATTCTCCCTGTCCATCGGTTGTCATGTATCCTGAATGTTAAATTATTACGAATTTAAAACCAGCTGAAGACCCTGACGTTCAATAACTTGTTCTGAGTAATCGCCTTGTCAAACCTTAAACTATAAAGCATAATCACGGTAAATGAAACGGTATATAATGTCCATAAGTTTCATTTTCATTTATTTATTTATTGAAATTGAAACTTTCACCCGATCTGATTTAACAATAGATGATTAAACACAGAAATCTCTGAGGAGACTGTATGTTGTGCACGCTAACATTTAGAACTGCCAGATTTCTGCTTATTTCTTTTTTTTTACATGTGATATTGTTAGTTGCCATTCGTGTAGAAAGCATTTTCTGATATGCTCATTAAGTAAGACACCGGTTTTCCTAACGATCTCACAGATTAAATCAAATCTCGTATTGTTAATTTTTTTTGTTTTTACTTTTTTTTTACATTTAGAAATATGAAAAGTCCATTGCATATGGTTTGATGTTCATTAAATATCAGCTTGAGAAATTAATAAGCTACTTTCGTTTGAAATATTTATGTGGATTTAACACAAGGGATTACATAGAATGTCCAGATCATATCATCGTTTTGTGAAGTGTAATCTGTATCCATCACCGACAAACTAATCAAGTTGACACTAACAAATAAATAATACTACAAGTACAACAAAACATTGTCTAGTTGTTTGTGACAAGATACACCCTAAGCCAAAAACTTCTGCCCCGATTTTAAGTTATTTTTCAGGCAAAATCATCAATTAAGTAACTTTCATTCGGGGCAAAAGTTCGGCATAGATACACTAAGGCAAACTAATTGCTTAATTAACTTCGTTGTTCTACGATTTTGAGGTATCTTGTTTTCCAAGCATTCCTGCCGGTATGTTTTACGAATACATCACGCAATTTGTATGATTTTAGATATTCATGCACCTTGAAATGAACACATTGCATCTTTGCACACTCATGTATTATAATGTACATTTTCAGAAATGAACAGGACACGAAAATTGATCATATTTTGAAATTCAAAATGGCACCTATTGAAATTAATATGGTCAATATCTCCGGCCTCTGGATTTGTAAAGTGTTGATCAAAACGACGATTCTTATGATTTCAGGCATGACGAAACAAATAAAATAAGTTTAAATGATCTAACTCTTTGTTTTCGTCTTGAAAAATGACCTTTAGTCTAGGAGAGTTTGAACAAACATTTCAAGCAACATACGGGGGAGATAGTTCAAAAACCCAAATTTCGATACAATTTCACTCAATATTTATTTGACAAAAAGCTTGTAGCGAGTTCTCAGACCACTGACGACTATGATTTAGTCAACGTCAACACCGTCGTTCGGACGTGTCTTAGCTGTTATAGTTATAATGAAACTAGAAAGCCACATACCCGTGGATATAGTTCATAAACCCCAATTGTACTAAGTATTTCATATTGATTGATAACGTCTAGATACCATTTCACTCTTAATATTATTTTGTGGGAAAAAAAATTTTCTCCAATCACTGACGACAATGGTTTGGACAAAGACAACACTGTCGTACAGATGTTTTTTGTTTGTTTATTGTTGTTTGACGCCACGTTCAGATGTCACCTAGAAGTACCTATTGCGTACGTGAATACAAAAATCTGTTACAAATACCTTGGTGACTTAACCATACTAACATTTCTCGCATGTAAGAGACCTGCGTATTTACTAATACACTGAAACTTTTATATAAAGACCCCCTTAGTGACACAACAAAACCTTTTTATGGAAGTGGTCTTTATCTGGAGGTTGATTTATTACCATGTGACCTTTATACACAGGTGGTCGCTAAAGCAGGTTTTACTGTAGTATCGAAAATCAATTTTGCATGTTGTCTAATTTTTTTTTCATGTTAAATAGAAAATATCTTTTTCAGAACAATGGACAATTTCATGAGTTATCTCTCGATGAATTATGGGTTTATATATATATATATATATATATATATATATATATATATATATATATATATATATATATATATATATATATATATATATATATATATATATATATATATAAAGTATACTTGTACAATACCTTTAGATAAATAAACAGACCTCAACTAAGGTATTTTTGAAAAGTATTCTTAATTTTTGTCTTTTGTTTATTGCGGATCCGTCAATAATAATAGATCATTCTCGAGTTCTTACGTAATCCGTTTTTGGGTCTGAATTTTTTGTGCTCCTATTCAACTTTGTTAGCCCTAGCGATTTCCAGTATGTGTCTTTGCGTCGATCGTGAAATAAAATGCAGTTATATCTGAAAGCCCTATTATTGTCCATCCATTTATGTAAAAGCAAATAACGTTAACGTCTGATCAGTATAAAAAAGATGGAATGTTTTGACATTTTGATCTATTGTATGAAATATTTAGCATTTTATTTCTTGATCGACGCAAATACACATACCGGAAGTGGCTCGGGCTAACAAAGTTGTGGTGGGACAAGAAAAATCCGGATCCAAAAACGGATTACGCAAATACTCGAAAATGGCCTATTGGATATTGCCTATTGTATTTCTTATAATTTTTTTATCTTGTATGTTTTTAAAATCATAATGCACTGTATTTTTGCCATGTATATTTTCTTTTAGTTTAGGATTTATAAAAATATATTCCTAATTCAAGCCTGATTTCACTAATTTTCAGAAAACCAAATAAATATTTGAAACATGATTGGTATTTTGGATAAATGTATGTAATCTGAACAAGCTAGAATCACATAAAGCTGGACAATTTAAAAATATGATATAGTCTGTCTTGTGTTTGTCATCACTCTTTGTGTCTAAATAAAGTAAAAATTATTTTTTGAAAAATTGAAAACTTCAGTTGTAGAATTGATGATGCTGTGTTTATTGTTTTGTCCAAAAACTGCTAAAATAGACTTCATAGAATTGGTGAAATGTATCGTTGGTTATTGTTATCTGTCAAATTAAGTTGTAATAGTGAAGAGTGTTACATTTTGCTAAATTATTGCAGTTGTTTACATTAGACCGTATAAAGTTGTTTCAGGTTATCTGTTTTATGTTCACCGTTTACGATAGAAAAAAAGATTTTAAATTTAAGAATGGCTAGCCAGAATAATAATATGTAAAACAAAGGTTTTATTTTGTTAAATTGGAGAACGTATAATACTTCTCCCCATCTCCTTTTTCTTTTTTCTTCTTCTTCTTCTTCACATTCTCCTTCCACAATTATTATTATTTGTTAAATATTGTTAAGAAAATTTAAAATTCTTCTTGTTCTTCACCTTCATCTTCAACGCTGTCAACTCCAACTTCTTCATAATCCTTCTCCAAAGCAGCCAAATCTTCACGAGCCTCAGAGAATTCTCCTTCTTCCATGCCCTCTCCAACATACCAGTGGACAAAAGCACGTTTGGCGTACATCAAATCAAATTTGTGATCCAAACGAGCCTAGGCCTCAGCTATGGCAGTAGTGTTGCTCAACATGCAAACAGCACGTTGCACCTTGGCCAAATCACCACCTGGTACCACAGTTGGTGGTTGGTAGTTGATTCCTACTTTGAAACCAGTTGGACACCAATCTACAAACTGGATGGTTCTTTTGGTCTTAATTGTGGCAATGGCAGCATTGACGTCCTTTGGTACAACATCACCTCTGTACAACATACAACAGGCCATATATTTACCATGGCGTGGGTCACATTTTACCATCTGATTGGCTGGTTCGAAGCAAGAATTAGTTATCTCGGCTACCGTGAGTTGTTCGTGATAGGCTTTCTCAGCAGATATGACTGGGGCATATGTGGCCAGAGGGAAATGGATACGTGGGTAGGGTACCAAGTTGGTCTGGAATTCAGTCAAGTCAACATTCAAGGCACCATCAAAACGGAGGGATGCAGTGATGGAGCTGACAATTTGACCAATTAAACGGTTCAAGTTGGTGTATGTTGGTCTTTCAATGTCCAAGTTTCTTCGACAGATGTCATAGATGGCCTCATTGTCTACCATGAAAGCACAGTCGGAATGCTCGAGGGTTGTGTGAGTGGTCAAAATGGAATTGTATGGTTCAACAACAGCAGTGGACACTTGGGGAGCTGGGTAGATAGAAAACTCCAGTTTGGATTTCTTGCCGTAGTCTACGCTGAGGCGCTCCATGAGCAGTGAGGTGAATCCTGATCCGGTACCACCACCAAAACTATGGAAGATGAGGAAACCCTGCAGACCTGTACATTGATCGGCAAGTTTACGGATGCGATCCAAAACCAAATCAACTAGTTCTTTACCAATTGTGTAGTGACCCCTGGCGTAGTTGTTAGCGGCATCTTCTTTACCTGTGATCAGCTGTTCTGGGTGGAAAAGCTGTCTGTAAGTACCGGTGCGTACTTCATCTGTAAATAGAATGAGGGTACATCAAACGTTTGACTGTAATATATATTAGTAGTTTACTTTTCAATACGGATAAATAAGTCCTGAAAATAACAGTAATTTTGAATCACAAGTTAATATTCTTCGCTCCAAACACGCAAGCATGCAAAATATCCATTGATGGAATTTTATCTAGAGACAAAAAATCAAGAAAAGTATTAATATTTGTATACAAGTATTTGAAATACTGACAAATGCATAATGACTATATTCAACAGATCATGTATTTCAAATATATCATAGGGCATCTGGAGTATATCAGTATATGGCTTCATGGAAAATTTTTGTCGCAATTGACTCGGGATAGGAATTTCGAACTTCTCATTTACAATATAAATACCAGTGATAACTCACCTACAACAGTTGGTTCGAGGTCAACAAACACAGCTCTTGGGACATGTTTTCCTGCTCCAGTCTCACTGAAGAAAGTGTTAAAGGAGTCATCACCTCCTCCAATGGTCTTGTCACTGGGCATCTGACCATCGGGCTGGATTCCGTGTTCAAGGCAATATAACTCTCAGCAGGCATTGCCCATCTGGACACCCGCTTGTCCAATGTGTATACTGAGACATTCACGCTATACAAAATTAAATTAAAAAAGTAATATAAAAGTATTTTAGCTTAAAGAGTTGGGGAAAACAGATATCTAAATCCAGATCCAGATTTAGATCAGGTCTTCATCTAGTAGAGACAGGAGTGATGGTATATGTCAGTGTTCTTTTATATGTATTGTAAGCATTGGGTACAATTGCAGTCATTAATGAAGCAAAAGGCTTTTCAGATTTAACTTATATATCATTGACATGGGGATTTGCCGATTACAGAAGTACCATATTTGATCCAGTAAGTGTCCATGTTCCTATATGGGTCCCCTCACCTTATTGTTCAGATTTACTCACCTTCTTTGTACAGATGATCGAGTATCTTTACTAGCTGGTTGAATAAGAGTTATGGACAAGAAAAATTTACGTAACAGTTTATCTCTAGTCCCCAGCAACAACAACAACAAAGAAATGTCCTAGGTAATAACTTCAACAACTTTACCATTGTGATTTACAAAATAAATTAACTGTTTTACGCCACTTTGACTATTAATTGATCCCAGTAAGCTCCTACCCCCTCTTCTCTATTTTTTGTACCACCATCGATGTACTAGATCAATTACGGTAATAGTCTCTTTTGTAGAAGTAATGTTTTCAGATGAAAAAATATATTTATGCTCTGAAGATCAGGATTTTGGGGGCATATTCTGAATTTGCAGCTGTTATCTTTGTGGGCGCATGAACCAGCGAATGAAAAAATACGAAAAATAACGGGTATATATAATGATTTGAATTTTGAATTATGAATCCTCAACAAATTTTAAGTTATATGATGGCTTCCAATGGTCGAGGATAGAACCCGGTTACAATGTACCTGGGAAGAGCCCACCGGAACTTCCGCAAGTAAATTGGCAAACTTTCTCATAAAAACAGCTCAAATTCCAGCGGGACTCGAACCTCCGCTGTCCAGGAGTTATTGACTTCAGGATTCAAAGCGCGATGCTCTAACCACTCGACCACGGAGACCCTAATAGTAATCGATGAATTTTGAAATCTGCACATGTATATATGTATTCAATTTGTATGATACGTTTGTTCTTTGTTTAAAAATTTATTTTTGTTTTTTTTATATTTTTTTTTGTAGTATTGTAGTTTTTTTTTTTATTTTGTTGTTTTTTTTTTTATATTTTGTTGTTATGTTAATTTTGTTAATATATAAAGTTATTATTTTTTATTTTTTTATATAATTTAATTTATTTTGTTTTTTTATATTTTTATTTTTGTATAATTTTTTTTGTTTTTTTCATTTTTTTATATTTTTTAAAAAATTTATTTTTTTTGGTTTTTTTTTTTTAAATTTAATTTTTAATTTTGTTTTTATTAATTTTGGTGTTTTTATTGTTTTTATTATGGTTTTTTTAGTTTTTTATTTGTATTAAGTTTATTTAGTTAATTTTTATTATTTTTTTATTTTTATATTAGTTTTTATTGTAATTTTTAAAATTATATTTTTTTAAATAAAAAAAATTTTTTTTTTACAAAATTTTTTATTTAGTTTTTTGTTTTGTTATTATTTTTATTTATATTATATTTTTAACATTTTGGTTGTATTTGGTATTTTATTTTAAATTTTTATTTTATTGTTTTATTTTCTTAAAAACGTTTTAATTGTTTTTTTTGTAATGGTTTTTTTCTTTTTTTTGTTGTTTTTTATATTTTATTTTTTTGTTTTTATTAATTTTAGGTGTTTTTTTTTACAGTATTTAAATTATTATTTTGTTTAAATGATGTTTTTATGTTTTTTTAATTTGTTTTTTTATTTGTTTTGTCGTTTAACTTCATGAAAATTATATTTTTTCGTATTATATTATTTAATTTTTAAAATTATTAGTTTAAATGTTTGTTATTTTTTTTGTTTGTATATATTATTTTTTAATTTTTATATTTTAGTTATTTATATTTTTTTTAAATTTGTTATGTTAAATATTATTTTTTTATTTTTTTAGTTTTATTTTTGTATGTATTATGGTTTGTATAGTGTAGTTTTTTTTTTTTGTTTATATTTTTTTTTTTGTGTTTGTTTTAATTTATTTTATTTTTTTATGTTGTTTTTTATTTTTTTTTTTTTTTGTTTTTTTATTTTTCTTATTTGTTTATGTTGTATTGTCGTAATTAGGTGTGTGTTTATTTATTTAAGTTTTTTTTTTTATTAAGTTTTATTATTTTTTTTAGTATAATTTTGTTTTTAGTTTTTTATTAGAATTTATATTTATAATTATTTTTTTTTTTTTTTTTTGTAATGTTTGTTTGTTTGTTTTTTGTTAAGTGTAATTTGGGTTTGTTATGTTTTTTGTTTTTTATTTAAAAAAAAATGGTTTTTTATTCTTTTTTGGTTTTAATAGTATATAAAAATTTTAGTTTGTATTTTATTTTATTGTTTAATTTATTATTTGTGTTATAATTTTGTATGTTTGTTTAAAATTTTTATTATCTATTTTTTTTTTTTTTTTTCTATTTTTTTTTTATTTTTCTATTTGTTTTTTGTTTTTTTTTAAGTTTTTATTTTATTTAATGTTTTTGTAATTTTTTTTTAATTATGTTTATAAGTATTTGTTTTGTTTTTTTTTTTTTTGTTTTTTTTTTCGTTAATTTGGATTTGTATTTTAATTGGGTTTTATTTTTTTTTTATTGTTTTTTGTTTATTATATTTTTTTTTTTTTTATTTTTTAATTTTTGTTTTATTGTTTTGTGTTTTTATTCTTTATTTTTTTTTTTACGATGTATGGTTTTTTAAGTTAATTTTTTGTTTTTATTATTTTTAATGATAGTTTTGTAATTAATTTTTGTTTTTAATTTTCATATTATAAATAAATTTTCTTTGTTTTGTTATTTTTGTTTTATTTATTTGTTTTTTTCTTTTTTTTTTTATAAATTTTTTTAATATATTTTTAATAAATTTATTGTTTTTTGATTTATATTTTTTTTCGTAAATTATGATTAATCTATGTTCTTAAAATGGAAACGCGATTCATTGACATCTTCAAATGAGAGTAGTTTGCCAAATTGCAACGGAATTTGAATTTTCGACATAATGATAAATATATTTTCTGGTAAATTATTTTTCAGGGGTCTTCCGAACATAAGTATACATACGAATATAGAAAATTTCAGATACCAAAGTATAAATCAATAGAATGTCCAGGACATAGATACAAATCCGGTAAAAATGGACAAACACGGACCTCTGGAAACCAAGAGGTGGGATAAGGTGCCATGGAACTAGATTTACTCTTTCTTGTAAAAGATAACTTGGGTTTATAGGGGCATTAGCTGTGGGTTTTTTTCTCGATGAATCCCTTTTTACTACTGATGTTGATATACAATAACAAAGAGATATACACAGTAATACAAATTCTTAAATTCCTATGCCTTTTGTGAAAATTGTTTAAGAAACCCAGTTTAGCAATTATTCACTTGCAATTGATTAATATAACCACACTGGACCTGGCCTTTTTATTCACAAAGATTATAGGAATATAAGATTTTTATGTCTGTGTGTAGATATTATTAGTTATTGTACAGGGAGAAAAAAAATCGAAATAATATTTTGGTAAACAGAGTTAATGCCCCTTTCACTTATTTTCTGGTCAAACATTTCCCTATAACTGAACTAAACTAAATAAATTATAATAATAAAAAAGTTCGGTTTTGTTGGGTGCATACGCTATTGGTCAGGTTTCAGAAATAGTGTAGGCATTATACATTAAAACATCGTTATAGATATGCAGTAGAACTGGTTAAGGATAAAAGATAAAAATCTGTTCAAAATTGTTTAAAGCACACAAACATTCAAACATTTGGTCACAATTCAATTATTTAAGTATATTATAACTTTGCTATTAAATTTATAATATTCTATTATTTTACTCAAAACAAAACTTGTGATTTTTATTTGTGCTCGTTTACTATAGATTTTTTTCCAAAATAGTAGTCATGACGTATCAACACTGCTAAAATTGATTTTATGATACCCGATATACATCGATACAACAAAATACTCATACAACATAAAAAATCTACAACAAATACATTGTATATTATGTATAATATTATGTATAAATGTGGATTTCGTTAACAATTATAGGAACAAACAGTTTAAATCATCAGATGTTAGATATACTGTCAGTCAATATTTGAACAATAACCAAAATATCATGAATCAAATAAGTAAATGGTTATTGTAGAAAATGTCAATTTGTATTTCCATGTCATAATTATCATAACAAAAGTTTGAATTATCATAAAACGTATCATAAAATTATTATCAGATTATCATCAAATTAACAAATAAAAATATAGATAAATAAACATGTAGAAAACACATCGATCTACTTACCATTTTGAATGTTGATACAGAATCTGCAAACAGGCGAAGTAAAGAAGTTTTTGTGAAATCTTACTGTGACACTAACGAGTCGAGCAAGATATTTGGAATGGAGTCCTTAGTTACTGCGATTTGTATACATAGTTTGTCAGTCTCATAAAAAGCAAATTTTAATCAAAGGAATATGTTAAGTGAATTTGATGATTGGATAAAAATATATTTTTAATATTTCTTGTTTCTACATGTTATCCATAACAATATTATTGTCTTGCTCTGCAACATTGAGCTACCTAATAACTTATTTAAGTTGATTTTATCAAAAGTTCTCTTTTATGCATTGCGCTAAAAATCGTAATTTAAAAATTATGTTAATATTTCTTATACAATTTTCTTTTCCACTATACCATAACAGGTACAGTTTAATTTTATTGTCAGAATTATGTTTTTACTTATAACTTTCCTTTCCGACTGAACAATTAACATGCCATATAAGAACATAATTAGCTTTAGTAATTCATGCAAGTATTATGAGATTTTGAAAATTTTGCAACGTTGACTGGTTTTGAAATCGTTGTTTTTTTTTTTGTTACCATAGCGAATAATACAAATAAGAAAAAAGGAGATTTGGTCTGCCGAGCATGGTATTTGATGTAATGTGGATTTTGTCTAGCATACGAATTCTTTGCTAACACAACCTGCTATATTTAAGGTGTCAAGCAAGAGATGTTTGGTTGTCGATAAGATAGGAGTGCGTGTGTGATAAGGATCAAAAGGTCAACAGTGAAACCCAAGATAATTGATACCTGTATCATTTCTTCACCTTTTGCAAATTTTTACATTGTTATAAATCAAAAATTGAAAACATAATATCTATTTTGACTGTACGTTGTTTATCAGCCTTTAGTGTAGAACATATATCCATTTATAATTCATCCTATTAACAAAGATTTTTGATATACAAAGATAATCAAAATATATATGTACTTGATTAAATGTTTAAACTATGGTAATTTGAAATTAAAAGAAATAATCGTCAAGAAAATAAGAAAATAAAAGTTTCGTAAGATACGATTTAGATGTCATGTAGACATAATTTTCTAATACGTTACATATACAGTTAGACACTATTCTATATTTTATACTATCTTATCAAGCAGGTACAAACGTATTAGAAACTATCAAGATATGAAGTCCCATACGAGCAAACGAATGCTGGTATATCTATAAAAAAAATTCTTCTTATGAACTAATAAACAGAAATCCTTCAAATTTGGTACTCATGATTGTTAAATCAATATCTACAAAGTTTGCAAGTCAAAACAATATATTTTCATAAACGAGCAATGATGTAACTCTTCATTTGGCATAGTGTAGTTTTATATAAATAACTTACTAAATCAAATCTGATCGACATTTTGTTTATAGATTTACATCATTGTCATTGGATCATTGTAACAAAGTTTCAGGAGATTGTTATCAAATTTTACTTTTTTTAAAAAAAAATTTCTCCATAATCAATAGGATTTTTTTATTAAATCTTTTAAGAACTATCCCATGTGAAGCGGCATACAATTTTCGAGTTAAAAAGTGTTTAGAATTCATAGGGGCCCCAAAAGAGGCAACTAAACCTTATATATTCTTAAAATTATTCTTTGCTATTATACGACTGTTTAAATTCGTTTTCATAAACCCTTGTTATTTACACTCACATCTGCAATCCCGGTTTTGGTCCCTTTTGTAACCCTAATGGTTACTACCCCCTTTTCGTATGCTGCAAAGTTTCGTAAAAATTTAACAATTAATTAGTATGGTATATTAATTTTTTAGTTATTGAGTCATTTGTATAAAACTAGTCTATGGCACATGAAGCGCCCGCTAAAGGCACGTTTATCATTTCGTTTACATTCGCAGACTTTGTAGACATTGACTTACCGACCACGCATAGCAAATTTTTAAGTAATCTTATCATTGGTTCGCGGGATTTTTTAAAAATGAACTATTATGTTTTATTTTTACTCGTATGGTTATCGGCCCTAAATGCAAATGTAATGCAGCTTCACATGGGGTAGTGCCTGTTCGATTCATAAATGTCAGAGATGTTTAAAAGCTGATATTTTCTGTATACTTGTGTTACAATAGCCCTTGACGCCATATTCAAGACCTCTAACTTCCGGTCAGTACAGGTTCGAGTCTTGGTGGAACCTACGCTGCCTTTTGTGAGAAAGTTTACTTGCTGAAGGCCGGTGTTCTCTTCCCGGGTACATTGTAACCGGATTCTCTCCTCCACCATTATATACTGGCCACCACCATATAACTTTAACATTGCTGAGTTTGGCATAAAACACCATTCAATTTTTTTTTTAATTCAAAACCATGACATTCTGTCACCATGATCCTTAGACATTCCTAATAAACTTTCTGACATATATTTGTATTTAAAAAGTCAATCAGTTTTACAATCCTTTTGAATAAAATTGTAACCTTTGTCATTTGAATAGCCCGCTAAAGGTCCATTTTTAAACCGATTTCAATTTCATTCGCAAACTTTGTAGATACTGACTTAGCAATCGTTAAAACTATTGGTTCATGAAAAGATGAACCATTATAGGACATATCAGGTGTGTTTTACATTGGAATAGTTTGGTAAAAATTGATCCATTAATTCTTCAAATGAAGTAAAAACTGTCTAAAAATTCACAAAAGAATAATATTTTCTGTTTATGCAAATGTTTATGTCCCTGAACTTTGATATGTAAACTGTTACTGCGATCCTAAAATAATTCCTAACATTTTTTCCTAAAATTTCTCTGTAAACAAAAATATACAGAAGGTTTTGTTTTAAGTCAATAAGCCATTTGTTTAAACAGATCCTTGTCATTTGGATCGCTCGCTACAGGCTCATTTATGAAGAATATTTCGATTTCGTTGTAGATTCTGACTGTACAGTCATGTATAGCAAATTTGAAACAAATATTACCATTGGCTCATATTTTGTTTTGGTCATTTTATGGGCCCTATGATATCCAGCCGTTTTCCGTTCGCAAACCTTATGCGGCTCAAACTTTTTTTAAAACTGTATTAATGTTATACTTGATACATTTCAGCAGCTCTTTGGCTGATGGGATGTGGCATTATAGCCATGAGATAAACTGAGAACTTCAGACATGTGATTCCAATAATCAACAATACAAGTCTTTTATTTTACCTTTATCTATACTCAATATTGTTAGACAAAACCAGTCATGCATGTATGATAATAATTACGGTTATATTTTTCATTCATTGTTTATGATAGAGAATAGATATAACAAGACAATCACTTTTGGAATTTCGAAACGGCTTGATTGAATTGATTCAATATTGATTAAAACATAAGTTTTATTTTGTTAAAATCGAAATTGTTTAATATTCATCGCCTTCGTTATCTTCGCCTTCTTCGCCTTCTTCTGTAGAGTCAACTGCAACTTCTTCATAATCCTTCTCCAGAGCTGCCAAATCTTCACGAGCCTCAGAGAATTCTCCCTCTTCCATGCCCTCTCCTACATACCAGTGGACAAAAGCACGTTTGGCGTACATCAAATCAAATTTGTGATCCAGTCGAGCCCAGGCTTCAGCTACTGCAGTGGTGTTGCTCAACATGCATACAGCACGCTGCACCTTGGCCAAATCACCACCAGGTTACCACAGTTGGTGGTGTGGTAGTTGATTCCTACTTTGAAACCAGTTGGACACCAATCTACAAACTGGATGGTTCTCTTGGTCTTGATGGTGGCAATTGAAGCGTTTACGTCCTTTGGTACAACGTCACCTCTGTACAACAAACAGCAGGCCATATATTTACCATGGCGTGGGTCACATTTCACCATCTGATTGGCTGGTTCGAAGCAAGAATTTGTTATCTCAGCTACCGTGAGTTGTTCATGGTAGGCTTTCTCAGCAGAGATAACAGGGGATTCAAAACAATCTTTTTCACTATTCATTTTATTATCAACTATAATAACTGCATATGTGGCAAGAGGGAAATGGATACGTGGATAGGGTACCAAGTTGGTCTGGAATTCAGTCAAGTCGACATTCAAGGCACCGTCAAAACGGAGGGATGCAGTGATGGAGCTAACAATTTGACCAATCAGACGGTTTAGGTTGGTGTATGTTGGTCTTTCAATATCCAAGTTTCTTCGGCAGATATCATAGATGGCCTCATTGTCTACCATAAAAGCACAGTCGGAGTGTTCAAGGGTGGTGTGAGTGGTCAGAATGGAATTGTATGGTTCAACAACAGCAGTGGACACTTGGGGAGCTGGATAAACGGCGAACTCCAGCTTTGATTTCTTGCCGTAGTCTACACTGAGACGTTTATATGATAGCAGGGGGGTTTAGGACATAAGCAGTGAGGTGAATCCGGATCCAGTACCACCACCAAAGCTGTGAAAGATGAGGAAACCCTGCAGACCTGTACATTGATCGGCAAGTTTACGGAGGCGATCCAAAACTAAGTCAATCATTTCTTTACCGACTGTGTAATGACCCCTGTCGTAGTTGTTAGCAGCATCTTCTTTACCTGTGATCAGCTGTTCTGGGTGGAAAAGCTGTCTTTAAGTACCAGTACGTACTTCATCTGTAAATATGACAAGGATACTTTTCAATGATAAGAAAATTCTAATATTTTTCAGTAAACAAGTAGGTACAAATATTGAACAGGATTAATATCTACTTTACCTACCTCAGAATACGCTGAAATTATACATTTTCCTAACTTATCCAAACATCTAAAACACCAACACAGCTTGAAAACATGCTATAGGAACCATAATATTGTCATATTAAATTAGATGACGAGCTCTAGGCAGATAGTATCTGTTGTTTTAGCTACTGAAGAGTGTCTACCAAACACATATATACGGTATAAGATATATAATGCACGTATTTATGCGTTGCACTGAATCATAATTCACTTGGAATAGAACATATACAGTTCTTACCTACAACAGTTGGTTCCAGGTCAACAAACACAGCTCTTGGGACATGTTTTCCGGCTCCAGTCTCACTGAAGAAAGTATTGAAGGAGTCATCACCGCCTCCAATGGTCTTGTCACTGGGCATCTGACCATCGGGCTGGATTCCGTGTTCAAGGCAATACAACTCCCAGCAGGCATTGCCCATCTGGACTCCGGCTTGTCCGACATGTACGCTGATACATTCACGCTATACAAACTGAAAATGAAATAGAAGTAATCCCATTTGATATTTATTTAAAATTCCTACATATCTTGTCAACAATGATTGAGAAACATAGTTTGTCAATCGTTCACATTTAATTGATTAATTCACCTTTACTACAGGTATAGGCATACCACACTCGACCTCGTCATATTTTTCATAAAAGATGTAGGAATAATAAGATATTTTATGACTGTGTATAGTTCTTATTTGCTGTTGTACATCAAGTACAAGTAGTAAAAGTAGAAATAAAATGGAAATAAGTTTTGTAAAGAGCTTCGTATGACACGCAAAAATCACAATAATGAGTTAAACCCAGTTGCATCAAACGCGGTTTTCGATATCCCTGTGTCAATAATTTGCCAGTGCGTAGTTTACATCTGTATATGGAATGTTCATATGTTGAACACGCCATGGCATATCGGATCATTTGTGAAATATAAACTCCATATGCGGGTGACTGTTTGATATTACTACTTAAATGTGGAAAAATAGCGATGGGAAAGCCGAAATCGTCGCGTTTGTTGCATAGCTTAGTTGCTCTCGTTTGTCAATCGTTCACATTTAATTGATTAATTCACCTTTACTATAGGTATAGGCATACCACACTCGACCTGGTCATATTTTTCATAAAAGATGTAGGAATAATAAGATATTTTATGACATCATGTACATCAAGTACAAGTAGTAAAAGTAGAAATAAAATGGAAATAAGTTTTGTAAAGAGCTTCGTATGACACGCAAAAATCACAATAATGAGTTAAACCCAGTTGCATCAAACGCGGTTTTCGATATCCCTGTGTCAATAATTTGTCAGTGCGTAGTTTACATCTGTATATGGAATGTTCATATGTTGAACACGCCATGGCATATCGGATCATTTGTGAAATATAAACTCCATATGCGGGTGACTGTGGGATATTACTACTTAAATGTGGAAAAATTACGATGGGAAAGCCGAAATCGTCGCGTTTGTTGTATAGCTTAGTTGCCAATTTCCCGTCTGTGTCTATATTAAGTAAAATGTCTAAGTATGAAGCGCGTGTGCTTGATTCTGAAGTATCTTTAACTTCTCGTTCGCTGGGATATATCGCATTGACATATGTGTGAATTTTTCCCATTAAAGTGAAAAATGCCTTTATTTTGCCAAAATTGAATACCTGACAGGTTGCAAGTTATTATATGATTTAAATGTCGATGCATGTTGATTCAAAACAATCTTTTTCACTATTCATTTTATTATCAACTATAATAACTGCACTATATCAGGTGAGTCGCGTAAAGAATTTGGGGTATGGTCGCGCCTTTCAGCATAAAGTCTATCAACATTTATTGATTATCAACAATCGGCTCGAAGCAAAGCCGATTATGTTAGGAGGTTTGTCACTTCAGTTTCAAAAGGCCAGTGATATTTTACTGGCCGGTAAAGTTTTGTAACCGGGTGTTTATATTCACCATTCATCATTAATTATCATTCTTTAAACGCAGCAATATTCAGATTTTATTTTTTTTCTGTCATTTTGTCTGTCCGTTAAACTAAAGTATAAATTGACAATGCTCATGTGTGGCGTAAGATAATACTAAATGTCCTAACAAGGGTTTATCGTTATGCGAGTGGGTTTTTTGTTTTTTGCTTTATTGAGATTTTACACCACACTCAACAAGTTTTCAGTGATATAGTGGCGGCCAGCGAACCTAATTATAATGTTCCTGGAAGTAAACTGGCAACCTTTGTCACATAATCATTTTTTGCTCCATTGTGGTTCGAAATTGCGTTGACTTGTATTTTTCAATGACAATTTGTATTCTAGAAGACGATCAATATCAATTTTGGACTATTAATGTGCAGGGTCTAGATCACAATATGAACCATATCGATACGAGCCAAGACCATATCAGAATATGAACTAGCAATTTGCCGTGTTCTAGTCACAATTTGAACTACAGTTATAAGAATTTCCAGATCACGATATAACTATGAATATACATGTATGTCGGTATGAGACATTCTAACCAACATTCATATGTATCTACCCCTTCTTTTGTTATATCCTAAAGGTAGGAGTTGATTATTTTTCTCCCATGTTTTAAATACGTGTATATGTAGCCCAAATCTATGCAAATGAAATCTGACATGCACAGCACTCTAGACGCCACAGACACTCTACAGCATTACTTTATTGTGACGTCATAGTGCGCGTAGCTTGTCAATACCCTAGGGGTTGACAAGGAAATAATTCCCCGTAAAAATGAAGGAAAATTCTGTTAACAATGGGAGAATAATATATCACGAAAATTTTCACATTTTTGTCCACTCTTTACCTATTTGATCGAAAAATTAAATAGTATAATATCACTCAGTTCTTTATATCATAAAATGTTTTCTAAAACTAAGATAGTCATTTTTACAGTGGTTACTCTTAGACGGATTTCGGCTATACTTTAAGAGATATTATTTGGCCTTGTATAATACCACTTTCTATTTAGAAAATACACATAACTTTTAAATTGAAGCTCAACTGATGAAGTCTAATTGACAGAAACGATATCGTCTTGAGCATTATAACTTTGGTAGTATGTTTATAATATCATATGGTATAGAATTGTGAAATCGTCATTACGTATGACGAAATACTCTGGATAAAATATGGCAATACTGCCAATTGAAAAACGTTTCTGAGAGAACTCTAAATTATAACAAGTATAATCTTCTAACTTTTTAATTTACAAAGAATTTTACCAAAAAGTGAGGACATGATAATACTAAAAATTAATCGAAAAATGATAACATGATACAATTGATTTTCTTATAATGGAATATTGTGGCTTACTCTGAAATTCTAAATTTTTCTTATCTATAACTTTTTCTAAAGTAGAAACTTAATAAATGAAAAGCTTATTCATAATTTAGTACATTCACTTACCATTTTGATGGTTGGTACAAAATCTGCAGACGACCTTAGTATAGGTGCGGATCTGTTGCAGTCTTACTTTGACGTTGACGGGTCAAGCAAGTTTTCTGGAATGAAGATTGTCGTTATTGTTTTGTATTTATATTTGACATACTCGTAATAATGCAAGTTTTTGTGAATACTCATGAAAGCAAACTTGATTGTATAAAGCATATTTTGATATTATTTACTACACATCATTATAATGCAAAAAGTATTGCTACCCAGTTTATTTTTACAACGAAGATATTCAAAATTTCTTTCCGCTTGCGGTTTTATTGTAAATGTTGTGTTTATTTTTTGGTAATTTTTCTTTGCTACGGAACATCAATTCAACATTACATGAACACAGTTAGCTTTAGTAACTCATGCAAATATTATGATTTTTGTTCAAATCAAACATTTATGATATACACTTTGTAATGTCGGTACGTAATTGAAATCGTCGTTATTGGTAACGAATAGTATGTAAACACTAGGAAAACAGACACAACTAATTGGACTGCTGTTGACACTAGAACCACCCCCTACTATTTTTTTTAATCTAAAATATTTTTAATATATAAAAAATCTCAGATACCAAAGTATAAATCAATAGAATGTCCAGGACATAGATACAAATCCGGTAAAAATGGACAAACACGGACCTCTGGAAACCAAGAGGTGGGATCAGGTGCCATGGAGGAGTAAGCATCCCCTGTCGACCGTTAAGTTATACAGAAATTTTTTAGACATGAAATATAACTATACGGTTTGTTCTTATTTATTTTAGATATTTCATTGAGGATTAAAATTGCAGTCTGCAAGATTCAAGGCATGGTAACTGTTGTCAAAATAAATCATAATAACTATAAAACATAATTATTTTTATTTTTGGCTAATTTATCATTCTGTGGGGTTTTAAACTTTCCAATTCACTGAACTGAAATGATCAAAATATCAGCCATAAATTTCTCATCCGAAACCTTTAATTGTATATGTATATACTTCATTTCGGATTGGTAAGCTTTCCATTAATAGAATGATATTCTCTTATTATCCGAAGCATACAAATGTAGTATATATAAATACGACACCGATCAACTTTTAAAGTCCAACAAATAATAAATAAACATATATAAGCTTCCCTTTTAATCATGCTTTTTTGTAACGCAAATATACAACTATAGGCTATGACTACTTCATTTAAAAGTATTTGAAAAAAAAACCAAACATTTTATTGTTACACTTATTTGGAGATGTCATCAACTACGGAGAAGTCTCGCAGATTTTGACTCGTGCTTTGCACTTTGAAATATGTAAATGTAAGGAGGAGTTTTTATTGTATCACGCAATCATTTTTCACCCGTAAGGTCCGTGATTTCCAATTCTTATGCCGAGTACATGGCGATGAAACAGTTTCTAACTACAAGGTCCAACTATAAGGTCCAATGCCGGGAATGTAACTCGTGACCCTCAGCTTGTGAGGCGAACTGTTTGACCAACCGATCAACTGCGGACAATTTAGATAAGCCGACGGGTATGTGGTATAGTAAAAATACACAATGATATTGTTGAATATCATGTGGAAAATGTGAATGAGTACAGAAAATATGAATGAAAAGAAAACATGCAATAAGAATCAGTCTTATAATAACAAAATGACCGATTTACAGACACACCCTGTTGCTGTGTTTTGCTTTCATTTTAATTTGTCAATTTCTCTAGTTATAACAGTGGTGACCAGTTTTTAATGGTGGGGAGGAACGCCGGTTTATACAATGTACCCGTGAAAATGCATCGGACTTCCACACTGGTCGTTTACAACAGTATAAAAGCAAACGTGGTACCAAAAGAAGCAGAATATTGAGTAGAACAACATATCCAAAATCCGCAAAAATCCTCTGGGGGGGAATTTATGAACGTTTGAAAATGTGATATATTTTTGCATTATATTTTGTATGAAAATGTACCAAAAATAAAAGAATTTTTTCAATTCACTCATCTTATTTGTTTAAAATTGAAGACTAATTTGCATATAAAGGTGTTTAATTAATGATGATTAACAAATAGTTGATTATTAGTTATTGATAATCAGTTTTTATACAAGTATAGCCTAGAATTAGGGTTTCCTTTCTATTGTATCGCAACACTTACTCTAATTGAAACTAAAATAATGATAAGAATAATAATTCAACTAATTTTGTGTAAAAAGGTTGCAATGCTAACTCTCTAAGTTTTTGTTAAACTTTATTTATGTTTGTTAAGGGTAACTATAATTCCTTCAACTCTCTGGCAGCCGTCCCCTGACAGTCCCCGCAGGCTGATACACATTTCAATCCATATGTTTGTACCTGGATTTCAAGAACAGAGTATGCATTTGCACTATATTAACTCTAGTTGTTCTGCATCCAAGTCTCTGAAATCTGACATCAAAACATTATTAACAAGTTCCCAACGCCACTGTGTCGCATCCAGGTATTTTTTGTGTGGTTTTGAACCAAGGTATGACTTGCAAGTGAAATAACAAACTGTAAAAATGTAGCTCAACATGTAGGTGGAAGCTTTTCAGGATCAATTGTTAATTTACCTGTCGAAACCATTTATATGAATTTTAAATACCGCTGATTGTTCATAGAAACATGTTCTTTGCCACCGTATCAAACAACGTATATATGTAATTGGATACCACCTTTTCGGATATGTTCAGCTGTTGTGTTAGTATTGCTCATCAAAATGAATATTTCTTGCAATTCTCATGACACTTATTTTCACTTATAATCATATCTCCATATCTTGAGAAGGGTAGTATCGCAGCTACTCCATTCATGAAAAACAATAGATGAATATACCTTGCTATTGGCTTTGCTGCCTAGGTTTCAAATTTCCTGCACTGCTAAACCTCTATTCTATTTGTTTGTTTGAGAATTGAAATAAATATCCGCCATGTCTTGTTTTCAGTGGTATATCAACAGTTAATTTAATTTGTTAGTGTACTTCTTTCTCTACCTTTGTGTGTAAAACGAACCACACATTTCTTATCTTAACACCTTTCAAACTTAGTTTGACCAACAGGAACCATTCGATTTTTAAATCAGCCACTTTGAGTCAAAGAAATTTGAGATATAGTTACAGAGTACTGTATGACATCTATTATCTTATCTCCTGTTTACCCATGTATGGAGTGGTTGCAGTACTACTTCCACAACAATGGGTATGGTAGGTCAAACCAGTCTTTAGGAGAAGTATAAAAGAATTGCAAGAAATATCCCTCTTAATAAGTAAACAAACGCAAAAGTTAAACAATCTACAGGTCCGAAAAGTTGGCATTTTATTACCCATTCTTAATATTATCTGGAAGCCGGGAACACGATTCTTTGAACCATCCATGAAATTCAAAATACATGCATTGGTTTCTGCAAGCAAAAATTTATCCAGAAACATTTCACTTACAGAAAGAGCTCTTTTTCCCACAGTTTCACTTTTCGAGTTCATTTGCCAGTCTTACTTTGATTCAAGCTTTGTAACAATTATATTGGCGCGGCACAATGGGGTTGGAAACTTGTTAGTGATATCCTGAAAGCAGTATTCAGAGACCTGGGTACATTGTAAGGGAAACGACCGAAGTTTAAAGAGGCATCAACTGTGTTTACAAATAAATTATTCCAATTTTTTCTTCTTTTACTAATTATACTTGATGTACAATAACAAATAATACCTATACACAGACTTACAGTCTTATATTTCTATATACATGTATTTGTGAAAGGGTCAGTGTGGTATTCATATGCAAATAGTAAGGTTGAATTGAAAAAGAGCCAAACCTGGATTTCTCAAGCAGTTTCCACAACATTTATATGAATTTCAGAATTATTTTGCCTTTTTTATTGTATATTAATCTAAGTAGTTAAAAAGGGAAAACAAATTTTTTAAAGCTATTGTTCTCTAATTAGCACAAATTCAAACTCTTCTAGAAATCAATGCGACAATAACAGTTGCTCTTGTCACAAAAATGCACTGAAATGTTTAATGACCTGCGGTGACTTTCAGGGAGAAAAGCTACGAGAATTTTGAAGTGGTCATGGTTACTCTTGACGACAAAAAATGATAAAGCTTACCAGAAAGTGGAAAAGATTAAAAGATAAAACAACGTTATTACATCTTATTATCCTTATCATTATTTCAGTTTATTTCAATTATCAATTAAAGTAGACCTAGGTGTCTTTAAAGAATGCAATGGAAACCTTGATTCTAGACTATACTTTTACAAAATTTAAATATTTAACTTAGTTATCAGTTATTTAAACAATTATCATTTATTTACAACAAATTATCACCGTCATTTAATATCTAATATCATTCTGTGCAAGTTAGTTTTAAAGAAGCATTAGCAGTGTTTTTTCGAAAATTTTGTTTCCTAGCTACCTAGATTGATGTACAATAACAAAAAAGAGATATTTACAAAATTGTCAGGGTTTAGAAGTTTCATACAGTGATTTACCATACTTTCGTTAACATTACACAGGATGAGGTCAAATTTCAATCTCATTGATCGATATAAAGGACAGATATAAATAAAATGGATTTCATTTTCAACAAGAGTTTTGCAAGTGTGACAAAAACGATTGTCTTTTATCTTGGTTTTATTAAGATTTACAGTTAAATTCCATTTTGAGCAGTATTTAGAGTGGCAATCCAAAGAGTTTTGGAGCTCATCTTTGTTTGTGGCTAATAGGATTGAATAAGATTACTGAGGTCGGGGGATGTGGGGAGATTACTGAAGTATAAATTAAAAGTCATCAACAAAAAATATTGAACAATGTCAGGCTTATGTAAAAAAGGCTCACTATATGATGAATCAACTTTGCAACTATATTTGGCATTTGAATACATGTTTCTAATAAGATAATAGAATTTACAACCTATATTTGTACTGAATACTTTGTAGATCCACTGTATAAATGCTTTTGGGAAATCAACAAAACATGCATATATATTTTGTTACCTATATTTCAAGTATTCATTTATCAGGATTGTCATTATAAAATGTCATCAGTAGTACGGTGATTTATTTCTGAAACCAAATTGATGTTTGCTAAGGATTAACTTATTTAATTCAAGATATTTATCAAATACGAAAACCTATTGAGGTCAATTAATATTTTTTTAGAAAAAGTCGTTATAACAAGATTTTAAAAAGTCGTTATAACTAGATAAAAAAATAGTTATTACGCGATAAAAAGTCGATATTACGAGATAAAAAGTCGTTATAACTTTTTATTTGTAGTTGGCTATATAAAAATTAGGTGTAGAGGGGTGGGTGTGTCTACTTTGCATTCCATTATTTTTGTTGAAAGTACATTGACGAGTCATTTTGCTTCGTAATGTAGCTGAAACTATTGATCACTAGCTTAAAAAAATTTAACTTTTATATTTTAATTATGAACCTTAATTGTGAGGCAATATTTAGTTAAGGATCAGGTTACACCTATCTTTCGGAAAATTTCAGAAGTTTGGAGGCTCGGCGAGGCATTTCTCAACGTTCTTACACGAAGCTACCCTTGTTCAACCGCTTATATCACATGGATTAACCATATAAAAGATAAATTCTAGTGGTCCCCTTTTGGTTACTACAAAACATAAGAGACATTTTCTAGTAAACACAAAATCACGGACTTCCCATTGCTCCAGAATATGCTACCAGTAAATGTTTAGATTTACAAACTCAGAGTTCATTATTTAGGTTTTCAAATTGGGGCCAGTTTTTATTTCAAACTCATTACATTGGCAGGCTAATAAAATATCCACGATGAAGTAAGTTTCATCAAAAATATATCTTGCAACATCAATGCATGAGGTGGAGTCCGGATTTTTTTTTTAATTTTAAAACCTGCGAGGGGCCATTTTCTGGATTCCAGACACTAAAACCTAAAATAACCATTCTGTCTAAAGCACATTACTGATTCAATTCTTTCAAACCTACAATCCATAATAGACTGGTCTTTCACAATGAAAAAGCATACTATTCAGATGTTAGGGGTGAAAGGGTTAACTCCAGGTTTAAGAATAATCAAACTCGTTTTATTTTCGTATTGTCAAATACAAAGAGAGTTGCTACTCCAGTAACCTCTACTTTAGAACCACCAGTGAGACATGTGATAAACAATGTAGATGTGTACAAAAAGTGAACTAAATGTACATGTATATAATTTATTTTGTAAAATATTAACGGACTGATAAAAACAAACACAGATACAAAAAAAATACATATAGATAGGTGGAGTGATGAAATTATGTTATAACACGTCAAATGTATCAACATATTCACTTGATATGTACTTTTTCAACTTCTTTATGTGTATGGTCGGTGTATCGGTGAAACGCCCCGGCGAAATACTCAAATCAACCTATGTACTGATATATATGGCTAAATCATAAGAGTAGTGGCGGATAGCGTGGGAAGGGGAGTAACTCTAAGATAATCATCGGCATGTATTTATGAAGTTCTATTACGTGTACATCCAAAGATACACTTATGCTAGGGAAGTATGGAAGGAACATGTGGGGAAAAAATTTCATCTTGACATGTGGAGAAAAAAATTCATCTTGTGCGCACGACTTAATATTTTTCCTAAAACAATTATGTCGTGCGCACGTCTTAATATTTTTTCTCTCTATTTTTTATGTCGTGCACACGACTTTAAAATATTTGTTTTCTCTCATATCTTATGTCGTGCGCACGACTTAATAATTTTTTTTTCGTATTTTTTTATGTAATGCGCTCGAGATTGTTATGTCGTGCGCACGACTTAATCAGCCAATAGCAAACGTCTGCCAGAAATCGTTGGTGTTTAATAAAAGTTATTGATACCCTTCATGGTTTAAAAAATGTCCCTCGCCTAACCAGGGGTGGGTTGGGGACTAAATTATCCCTATGAAAACTCTTGCAGATCCTGTGGATTTTTAAAAAAAAATTTCAAGCCCTAGTAGCTAACCCTATTTGGAAAATTTCTTAATCCGCCCCGCTAATTCGCCTCTATCATATTATAGGTGTTAATTTCTTTATTTTTTTAAGTAATCGATTTGAAATTATACTGAAAAATCCAAAGCACTGTAATTTTTTATACAGAAAACTTCTGAAACGTTAACTTTCAGACAATAAATTAAGACATGCTTACCTTTATTAAATATCACATTGTTTGAGTAATTAATCCTCAAAATAAAGTAAAACCCAACGGGGTACAGATCCTGCCAGTGTGTTCAGAAGAATGCTATCCTGGTATATTTGGACTGAATTTTCCAATTTTGAGGACCGAAATCTAAAGCATTCTATATCTTGGTTTCAGACATGAAAGCACAGGTCTCTCCCGGGATTCAGAATCTTCAGTAGTGCGGAACAAGCTTTGAGGTGCCATTATCTAGCTTCCAGTTGTTAAATTGGGACCGATCCTCTCTTTGATCTTAAATACATTAAAAGATATATTGATTTTTTCCCCCACAATTTTTGTTTGTTTTATTCGAGTTTTTCAGTTATATGGTGATTTTAATGGTGTAGTAGAGATTAGAGAATCTAGTTACAATGTAGCCAACCGTACCCCAAAGAGGCAATCGGCCTTCCAAAAATAAACTGGCAAACTTTTTACAGTGGCGTACCTGGGTCCAGAGAAATGGTGGGGGCACAACCGTTCAAAATTTTGAGAACGGATTACAGGAGCGGATCCAGGAATTTTCAAAGAGGGGGGCGTAACATTTGGGGGGGGGGGGTGAGGTGACAAGACGCCATGCGTGTGAAAATGGTACGTTCTTTATGCAGTGGTGTAGGAAGCAAATCAAAAGGTAGTTTTAAAAGGGTTGACGATTGAGGTTGTTGTCATTAATTAAACTTGTTTATACTTTAAAAATTAAAATTTAAACTTAACTTAAAACTGTTCATGCAATGCATACATCATCAATAGTAGTGTGATGATTTCGAGTTGAAGTGGTGTAAATCATAAATAAAGTCGCCGAGCGGAGCGAGCAGCGAAAATGTTTGGTTGTCTTTAATTTTTCAACTTTTTATAGAAAAATGAACGGTTTCACACCTATTTCACCACCTTTATGCGACACTCTCTCCCTCGTCACTGCACATATTCTAATTGTTGGATTAAATGTGAGGCAATATTTCATATAGTTTTTTTTTAATTTGGAATCCGTTTTTTCTGCATCCAGACGCCAAAATACGCATAGCAATTCCACTGATATACCACTTTGATTATCCTTGTCAAAAGAAGGTTGGATCAGCAAAAAAGTTACCCAAACCGGGACAGAACTTTGCCTATTATCCTCCATACATTGCATTAATTGTGCCCTCTTTCTCGTTTAAATCATCGTTGATGGATTAATTCGGAAGCCCAGTGAGGGCCTCCAGACACAAAAATCGCCATTTCCCTATGGTCCAGGGTATGCTTCCCAGAAATTATTAAAGCCAAGAGGGTTAACTATCACACTGCAACTGGTTTTTATTCCGGCCAAATATTGCATTAAATTAGTATCAGCAAACACAAATGCATGAGCATGATGTGGGATTCCAGATTGTTTTTTCGTTTGTAAAAGTTCAGGGAAGCCTTTTTAAAATAAGGCAATTGGTATGTGAGAAAGTGTAGGGAGGAGGCACCTCCTGGCCGCCCGATTACCTACACCTACATACATGTAATGTGAAAAGAATTGGCAAGATATAACTTACATTTTGATATAAAGCAAAATTTGCCAAGCCTCAGTTTACAAATAAATTTTCATATTCATAAAAACATACTTGTGCCCCAGTTTCAAATGTGGGGACACGTGCCCCGCTGCTCCCCCCCCCCCCCCCTTGTCCTAACAAACGATCAGCCTAGGTTTCTGCAGGGCTCAAACTTGCCCTGAGTAAAGGTATATATGCCAGCCGTTCTAACCACTCAGTCTTAGACATAGGGATCTATCTCAACAATCAATGGACCATTTTCAGAATAACTGACATAACACTCGACAAGAACAATGCATGTTTTTTTAATTATAAAAGCTTTGTGTGTTTCTTCCAAAACTGATATGTACATAGGCGTTGTATTTTCTTCAGCCTCCGATTATCCCATAACTGTGCCCCTGCTAAAATATTTATTTTATTGGGGATTGTTAACAATGTCGACAGTTTGACTAGCACACAGGAGGCCGAAACTACGTCAGTAAAGTAAAATATAATATATATGTGTATCTGTTTCATTTTGATATAGGCCTAAACAACGTAGACAGTTGTTTATCATTATAATATGTAATAAATATATATCTATGATGCAATTCAAATTTAAATATAGACCATTAGAATGTTCGATGTTATGTTAATGTCTGAGAAGTTCCGAACGCATTACGGCGGATTACCATTCGGTTTTGAGTAAAATACTGATGTGCGTCGATTGTCTCGTTACTTACGGTTAATGCTCGATCAGGGCCTACAAAATTATGGTATAAAAGCAAAATTTTTGCCGGTAATTTTACAGTGAACCTCTTGACTCATTACCAGTCTGTTGTGAGGTTATTTTGAACAGTCGTTCTACCCCGAGACGTTTCTTTGTCTGCACTATTACCTTAGGAATCCAAAATGGTATGTATAGAAATATCTTTATAATTTATGTATTCGTTATATAGTAATTTAGGTTGAAATACACTAATTTATTCTAAACCAACTCAGTGATGCTAATGGAATGTATCTCGTTGTAAAACCGCGTGATGTGGCGCGCCTATTTCGCCATATTGAATTATAAATGAAAAAGGAAATTAAAAAAATATATTCTTTTTTACCATTATAGAAAATCCTCTATTTGTTATCTTGAGAATAAATTCAGTAAATTTAGCAAAAGCTCTGAAATATTAAAACAAAAACATTTTACTGCATGTACAAAATCCGTGATTATTAAGTTTGCCGATAAATTGGACATTTTCGTAGGTCTAGATCTAATTTTGTAAATATTTTTAAAAGACGCATTTTCTTTTTGTTGATCATTCTAGCAGTTCGATTATTTATTGAGTCTTCCTGTAATACATTTAACTTTATCGCCGGGTGATTTAAATCCTAAGTGCTTTGCACGTGGGATCAGTTGCTAAAATCGGTTAGATCTACCTGTTTAATTATCCGCTGCAGCATTGTGCCTATTTTGTTTCTTACATAAATTAATTTTCTTTAACTTTTAGATTTAAGACAGTAAAACAATTTAATTAATCTTGTTAAACATCAACGTTGATATATCTACATTGTAGCGTGAATGTATCAGCGTACATGTCGGGCAAGCCGGTGTCCAGATGGGCAATGCCTGCTGGGAGTTGTATTGCCTTGAACACGGAATCCAGCCCGATGGTCAGATGCCCAGTGACAAGACCATTGGAGGTGGTGATGACTCCTTTAACACTTTCTTCAGTGAGACTGGAGCTGGAAAACATGTCCCAAGAGCTGTGTTTGTTGACCTGGAACCAACAGTTGTAGGTGAGTTATCACTGGTATTTAGGTCTATCTATTATACTAATTGGTAGGTAATATTTTTATGAGTTAAGATTGGAATTTGGGGAATTCTGGAAAGGGTGTGGCCAGTGGAAGTTCTCAATTACTTCAAGTTACTGAATTCCTTATCTCAAGTAATGTATTGATTTTATCAAAATAAAAAGGATGCAGGCCGCGCATTTATATGATTAAATGGTAGAACAGACTGGCAAGACATTCCTTTTTGACATTGATGTGTTAGCCTCAGTAATACCCTGTGGGTGTTCAGACACATGATTAAGATCTGTCCCAGGCTTCTAGGCTAGTCTGTTAATTATAAACAGCCAGCTAGGTCAACATGTCAAAAAAAATAATAAAGTGTAGAACATGTATACATTGTTTTATTTATACATTTTGTTAAAATTTTGTCAATTTGTTGTAACTTATTTATTTCTCCACTAAACAATGAAGGTTGATGTAGGAATTAAAGTGATTATAAATCTGACAACAAAATGGGAAAGAAAAGAATACTATTATCACAATTGGTATGGCAGCTAACTTGCATAGTGATGCAATTCTGAAGATTGGTCATAATTCCACTCAATGGATGACTCATCGGTGACTAAGGTGCAGACAAGTTGCGTTAGTCTCTGTATTTTATTGATTTTTTTTATTCTTTTACCACTGCATACACTAGTTTTATGTAGTATAAGGGTTAGAAACATAAATTTGTTCAATAGACATGATTTTTGCTGTAGAACTTTTTTTTTTTATAAAATTCTAAATATTAGTCATCCCTATCGGGCATATTATTGTTTGTTTTTTTTTTTACACAAGTATTACGATACAAAGTCAAGTTCGGTTTTATTGTGAAGTAGATGGAAAAATTATCAGAGGGGAAATTCCTACCAAATTTAGCTGTTATATTCATTCTTTTTCTTCCATTTGGTTAGTTGTACTGATTTTGAAGGTAGAAGTACATGTTGCTCAGTGTATAAAAAGAAGTATAGAATTACAGAGTGCATGAACTTAGGGGAAAATTGTTAAATCGTTATCTCTGTATAACAAAAAGGTTTTTACATTCCCATCCTCAATTTTGATGGTTTCATTCTTCAAAATATTTGATAAGCACTCATGTGTAACTAATTTACAAGTATATAGGTAAAAACTGTGTCAATAGGCTTACAGGTATAAATGTGTTTTAAAGTAAGAAAACAAAACCTTGTTTGGCCCTGTTAGTATTTTCTGTACGCAATAGTTTTGATGGTGTGGGATTGGTGTATCTTAAATTCTTACTTTATTAGCAATGACTGGCACTTGTGAATTAACACTGCAGTATTTGTGCAGCTGCCATAGTTTACACCTATTTCATTTCATACATATAATACTAATCACAAAATGCCACTAAGTACTGTAATTTGTGGAGAATTTTATCACTTAAATATGGTCTGATGATAATTGTATGTATCATGTGACTTGGCAACAAGATCAACAAAACTTGCATCTGAGTCAGAGCTATATTGATTTCCAATTCACTTGAGGAAGTTGTGATGCAGCCAAGTTTACTGCAACACTGATGCTGATTTTGTATTGATTATGTTAATATACAGTCTATACTGGAGACAATGCCATTTTAATGTATATGTATGGTGATCAGCCATGTATGATGTATGTTTGAATAATAAAGGTCATGTCATTGGGGGAGGGGGGCACTTTCAATGGGACCTGATGATGCATATGGATGTTTAGAGTATAGAACAGATTCTTTTTGGGGGAGGCACTTTTCATTAAAAATATCTGTTGAAAGATGTATATAAGATGAAAGAGCAATAATCAGCATTCAAACGTGCTATGTATCAGTTGTTTAAAAAGTGGGCCTGTATATTTGTTTTAAATTTGTATTTGATTTTGTGATGTTTACTAAATAATATCATGTATAATTATTTAATAAGTGGGGAAAAAATAAGCAAGACTTTATTCGAAAATTTTGCTGATGTTATTTGAATTTTTTTTTTTTTAACTTGACCCCTGAAAAACAAAGGCTTCTTATGTGAATCAATTGTTTACACCAGTCCAAATGTGTCTATATATGGGTAAATAAAGAAATAATTACAGCAAACTTGGAAAATGAAGTTAGCTTTCTAAGTGTTATGTATTAATGGTCAAAATAACCATAACAGGGTACAAAATAATAGATCGTTACCCATTTACAGGTAATGCTAATAAAAGGAATTACCCTAACCAGCAGGTTACAATAGAACTAATGGAGACTTAAAAATGAAATTCATCAAGAATAAAAAGGTTACGTGATTTATATTTGTCGTAACCTGAACAATCGCTCCTGCATTATTTTGTGGTCTGCATAATATTTTAACTAATGTATGTATTATGTAATATCATTTAATTTTAAAAATAATTTAATCCCATTAAAATATAACCGGAATATTGTTGAAAGATTTGTTTTTAGCCTAATATTGTATTTTCTCAAATTTTAAAATTTGTGTACTCATGTGGTCCAATATTTTGATGTCTTTTCAGATGAAGTCCGAACTGGAACTTACCGCCAACTTTTCCACCCTGAACAACTAGTCACAGGCAAAGAAGATGCAGCTAACAACTATGCCAGAGGTCATTACACAATTGGTAAAGAAATAGTTGACTTGGTACTGGATCGCATCCGTAAACTTGCTGATCAATGTACAGGTCTGCAGGGTTTCCTCATCTTTCACAGCTTTGGTGGTGGTACTGGATCCGGATTCACCTCACTGCTTATGGAACGTCTCAGCGTAGACTATGGCAAGAAATCCAAGCTGGAGTTCTCCATCTACCCAGCTCCCCAAGTGTCCACTGCCGTTGTTGAACCATACAATTCCATTCTGACCACTCATACCACCCTTGAGCACTCTGACTGTGCTTTCATGGTAGACAATGAGGCCATCTATGATATCTGCCGCAGAAACTTGGACATTGAAAGACCCACCTACACCAACTTGAACCGTTTAATTGGTCAAATTGTCAGCTCCATCACCGCATCTCTCCGTTTTGATGGTGCCTTGAATGTCGATTTGACTGAATTCCAGACCAACTTGGTACCCTACCCACGTATCCATTTCCCATTGGCCACATATGCCCCAGTTATCTCTGCTGAGAAAGCCTACCATGAACAACTCTCTGTAGCTGAGATTACCAATGCCTGCTTTGAACCAGCAAATCAACTTGTTAAGTGTGACCCACGTCATGGTAAATATATGGCCTGCTGTATGTTGTACAGAGGTGATGTTGTACCAAAGGATGTCAATGCTGCCATTGCCACCATCAAGACCAAGAGAACCATCCAGTTTGTAGATTGGTGTCCAACTGGTTTCAAAGTAGGAATCAACTACCAACCACCAACTGTGGTACCAGGTGGTGATTTGGCCAAGGTGCAGCGTGCTGTATGCATGTTGAGCAACACCACTGCCATTGCTGAAGCCTGGGCTCGTTTGGATCACAAATTTGATTTGATGTATGCCAAACGTGCTTTTGTCCACTGGTATGTAGGAGAGGGTATGGAAGAAGGAGAATTCTCTGAGGCTCGTGAAGATTTGGCTGCTCTGGAGAAGGATTATGAAGAAGTTGGAGTTGACTCCGTTGAAGGAGAGGGTGAAGAAGAGGGAGAGGAATATTAAATTCTCCACAATATAAACATCTGATCTGAATGAGATTATGAACAATCACTTCAAGCATTATATCTATACTTTTTCTTATCTTTACCTTTTCTAGTGCTGCCAAATTTGATACTTCAAACAAAATTTTACATTGTGTTTGTGTTGCTATGTAACACTTAGCTTACACCTCTAACTTGTGCAATCGTCAGTATTGACAAATACTGCTGTTTAACAGCAAATTAAAATTTCCAGCATTTAGTACTTGTTTTTGTATGTTTGTGGCAATATGCTGTGAAGGAATGCCTAAAGGCTTGTTAACACACAGGGTCAGTGATGGCAGTTTATTTATTAGGGCATAAATGGCCTTGCAAGATGAAGGCATTGGTTTAACTCCAGTTCCAAGTCATGCATTCAGACTGGAAAGAAAATTTGGAAAGCTACCATTCCATCCTGAGAATGGAAGGTTGGGCAACTCCATAGAAGTAAGCTGATTTAAGAATTGTAAGCCATAGTAAAGCTTTCTGAAGAATTGGTTATTTGAAATACCAGACTACAGTAACCAAACACTGCATGAAAACTGTGTTAAATGTTGATAGATGGAACCGTCTTTGAATTCTTCAAATCATCCCAATATTTTAGCAGATCTCTTGGAATTAAAATTGGCCTAATTAATTTACCTTATGTCCAGGCTCTTTGGTGATGACATCTTGATTGAGGGGAATAATGTCTGTAATGGGTAAGAGGTACAAATGTGAAAGATCATGTTTAAAGGAATTAATCTGTTGTACATGTTTTACTGTCCAGGTTTGTGTCTGAAAGTTGATGCAGAATTTTTAGTATCTGGCAAAGCCAAAAGTGACTTAAGCTGCAGATACTTGTAGACAAGACCCCTTTTGTTATTCTTCCAAACGTAATTTTGAGATGGATCAGGACCCGAAGTCACCAATTTAACTCGGTACTGGAGCTAAACTTTTCATGATTTTAAGGTGAAAACACGCAAAATCTATTCTGTAACTGGACATGTTTGCATATTGATGGCATATAATTGTAAATAATTATCAAAAGCATTGCTCATTTGAAGAAAACTTCAGAAATATTAAAATATTATTTGAGTACATACTCAACATATATTTTTACAGGAAAACCCTTATTATGATGCAAACTGAATGACAAAAAATAATATGCTTCCTAATCAATCAAACCCAAATATTTAACAAACGATTTGATGTTGTCAAAGTTTAGTACTGAGTAAATTTGGTGACTTCGGGCCCAGATAATATGGTGAAATGGAACTTCATCCAAATGCAGTTACATTATAGATAAATATATATGGTAGAACCTGGCACTTAGGACTGAAAATATCCAAATTTGATTAAAATTTCCCAATAAATATTTAATATTCTCAGTAAAGAGACCACCTTGTTTATCAGACTAAGTCTGCTGTTAGGCGGTTTTAATACTGAGGTTAAAGTGTAGCTGCATTTGGATGGAGTCCATTGTTTAACTTATTCCCAGGTTTATCTAAAAGTTACTTTGTTCTGAAGAAAATATAGACTTTAAAATGGGGAAGAGGGTCCTGTAAACTTATTGAAAGTGAACTCCCACATGAACATACAAGGTAAAACAATAGATTTTAACATTTCATCAGAAAATGCTTGGATGAGCAAATCTTTGAAAAACGACTTGCACATGTTGAATGCAATATCACTTATACAGCATGGTGACAAAAGTGAAGAAACTAATGTCTTTAACTGATTCACACATTTGGACTGGTTTGTCATTGATTTACAAAAGAGTCCACTGTTTTTCAGGGGTTGATGAGTTAATATGTAAAAATAGGAAACTGCGACAAAGAATCTTGAGTTCCTTTTAAAACGTATGTCTTGAAAACAAGCGAATATATAGTGAAAGTTCATATTTTGAGTTTATGGTATAATAACAGTTGCTTTAGAAATGACTCCACAAATGTTTTGAAAAATGTGATTTTATATCAAATATACAGAGATAAATAAAATATGCTCCCACTTTTGTCTACCTGTTGACAGGCTTGTGGTGGTCTAGGGATGGAGCATTTGACTTTCAAGTGGAAGGTGCTGGGTCGTAAGGCTACAGAAGTTGATGACCGTTCTTTCGGCATAGGAATTCAAAGTCGCAAGTTTTTCCAATGATAAAAAAAGATCCAATACCACATTAAAACAACCTTCACGACATTGCCAACTGTCCATAGCACAGGTTAATATCTATGACCAGATGAGCCAGAAATTCTGTCCGTATATTGATAAAAAAGTCCTTTAAATAGCCTGTCCTGTGCTATGACACTTCACTTAATACTTTCTGTATAAGTGAAACATTTTGTAGCATTGCTGTGATATAGGCCTACAATAGCAAATACGTATTGTGTAAAAAAAAATACTTTGCATGCAGACGTCAGAAACGTATTTAAGAGCAAACGTGGAAAAAGATGAATATTTCAGTTACTGATGTCGGTTTAAATTACTTGGTGGTGGGTAAATGCAAACATTAAAACGTATTTGATAACCCTTTATCACATATAAGGTCATTATAAGTTTTTTTTAAAGTATATAATTGCCCACCCTAAAATAAAAATGGAATTTAATGCACATTTTAATACTTTTCCCATTGTGTAAACAAAGAAACTTAACAAAATTAAACTTATAAAAATCATGTGTTTGGCACATACTAATATATAACCCATGAAATGAGTTTTCACAATGATGCCTGAAAATTAATATTCATAGATATTTTAGTGCTATGCTACAACATTTCCCCTAGATTTTTAAAAATGTTTTATGATTTCAAAACTAATCTTTCAGCGGACGCTAAATAGAAAAAAAACTTGAAATGGCATAAAGTTTAAAATAAGTGACACTATAATTTCCGTTGCTATCACGAGGACAGAGGAGCAAGACTTTTATCAGTGGGAAACCGTTATTGTTTCTTTACAAAATTGTACGGGAGGCCCATAAATTAACTTTACTAAATAGAATATAGACTAAATATACATGTAGATTGTTTTATTCGTTTATTTTGTTAATTTTTTCTAAATTCACACCCAATTTTAATAGTTCATACGAAACAGATGCCACACGTTAGTCTTGTTACACAGCTACGGAGACAATTGTAAACTGTTGTACTTCTCAATGGTCTGTGAATTATACCACACAGATGTGATCGCCATTTGTAAGTCAAATTGATATTTGGAATTTACACATTTTATTTGTCCCCAATAGTATTCCGTATAAGAGTTCTCAATCTCGGTACAGTTAAACTTATTTGAAGCCCTTCACCGGCATTTGGCCACGTCTCCATATGGCTGAAATATTCTTGGGTTGTGTAATTTGGTTTTATATACATGACTACGTGTTTTGGAACTTCTTTTTAGGCTTCCCTTTTGTTGGACGTTGACAGAAATTGTTGGGGAGTGTAAGGACCGACAACTCTGTGTGAGAGATGATAGAGATCATAATCTAGCGTGCACCGAGATTTGTTATGGAGTGCAAGGACAGACAACTCTGTGTAAGAGATAGTGGATTATATATATAATGTTGACACACTTTTGTATGTAATCCGGATAGAGCCACGCAGTTCAGGACTATTGCTACATATATATTTATCTATAGATAAATTGTGAATATCAAATTAACAATTTTTAATATAACATATTGATATTAACGAAGTCCATGTACTCTGTCGGAACATTAGTGCCATTTAATATACAGTCACGAATGTGAAAATAATCGGTTTATTTATAAGAAGTCAAACAAACTTTTAATATTTTTTGTAAAAAATATTAGATGGACTATCTCATTTATGGTCGACTGTTCCGTGACCTGATTGCTCAGTTTTACTGAGTACACCGGAATGAGGCCCAGAGTAGTATTTTTTGCATAAATATCAATATTTCGAGGTGTGAAATAAGGTGCCGTTGAATTTTTGTACAGTATCACTATGACCAAATTCTTTCTGACCTATGGTAAATGCATATGACATCCAGTTTGAACTAAATTGGAAAGCATGCATGTTTAACCCGGTATTACAAAAAAAAAAAAGAACAAAAAAAAAAAACAAAAAAAAACCCAGAAACGTATGTAAACATGTTTTATATACATCTCTGTAAAAAGATACATTTGTATATGTCGGATAGTAATGGCCGTAAGTGCCGAGCACAGGCCAAAAGCAAGCCTTTCACCGGCATTTGGTGACGTCTCCATATTAGTAATAGGTTCTTGAGCGGGACGTTAAACAACAATACAACGACAACTAATTAAACGCTTTCAAAGTTAAAACGACAGTTTTAAGTTTGGAGGACAGTTCCATGTTGTTGAAAAAACTGACATTTACTTCAAGACATCATTTCATAGGTGTAGGAATTATTGTTTTTTTTTTTTAAAGTGGTTTTTACAGGAAAAAAATGTAATGTGATGATTCAAAGTTGGAGTAGTGTAAATATATAATTTATTCGCCGAGCAGAGCGAGGCGCGAACAATTTTTGGAAATATGTTTTTAATTGGTAACAAAATTATACCTATTTGTGATGCAATGCAAACATCATCAAAAGCAGAATGAGGATTTAAAGTTGGGGTTACGTAAATTTAAAATTTAATTTTAGAAAATTTGTTTTTAATTTCCCAACTTTTTATAGAAATTTAATGGTTTCACAAATAAACATAGACTTTAAGGATACGGTCTCACTGGTTACTTCACATAATTTTAATTGTTGAATTAATTGTCAGGCAATATTCATTTTTTGCATCGAATAGACACTTTCACGATAACTGCGGTCCTGTAACTTTGAGGGAATAAATGATACAGATGCCCGCAAAAATATAGACGTCGCTATGGTAACTCATTCTTGACGTAATTTTCCAGGAATCTGTATCATTTATTCCCTCAAAGCTAAGCTTAAGTGACTGGGAAACTTTCTTACAAAAATAAGCTTAGGTTCCAGCGGGATCGAACTTGCGCTGACAGGAAGTGAGAGACTTTATTATTTAAAATACAATGCTCCGACCACTCAGCCCCTACATGCTAAGAAAACCGTCAAACGAAAATATATTTACCGATATGTAGGGCAAACACATCAAATAATACAAAGTCAGTAGTCCCAGTCTATAAAATCAAAGTTATACAGACAAAGCCTGGTTGCATCCAGGATTTCTAGTTAGAGGAAAGAAAGTATATAAATGTCATCAGCGTCGGAAGCAAATTGAAACTGGGGGGGAGTAAACCAACACATACACACGCCAGAAACGTCTATGTCCTATGTCTATATTTGCAAAAAAGTTGGGGGCTAAGCCCCCCCCCCTAGCCCCCCGGTTCCGACGCCTATGAATGTTTTTGCCGAGCGTATCAAGGAGCGAAAAGTTTGGTAGGCCTAATTTAAAAGCTCTGGGAAGCTTTTTTTCTGGATTCCAGACGTGATATTACTATGAAATAAATTTTGTATGTAAAAAAGTGGGGGCGGCCCCCTGCTACCGGTTCTTACGCCTTTGCGTAGTTCTCCAATCATGAAACTGATCCCGAACACACTGATGATACATGTATCATATATTGACGATAATGATCAGGGAGGGGGACATGTGATCATTGTGGACGCACCCCCTTAAACTAGACAGAATATTTTTAAAAAGGTATATTGAAAATGCTAGATATATTTCTAAATATTACATCCATTTGGTCTTCCCACATATTTAAACACAATCTTTACTTTCCATGGTTGAAGGAGCAGGGATAAAATATCAATATGAAATTTTAGTATCGTCTTTATATAGGTCAGACCTAGCTCGTTCTCGGATTTCATTTTCCCCCATTTTCGACTTCATTTTTATCGAAAACGTATTATCCCGAACCCGATTCTGTCAAATTATATAAAAAAATCACAATCTAATATATTGTACTGGAATTTATCTGCTCAAACTTTATGAACATTATCTATACAAAATATTAGATTATTAAGAACTGTTACATGTTTCTATTTGTCAATATACCCAATAAAACAGGAAACTGGCACACCGGGTTTAAACTAATACCCGCCATTTTGCTTCTTCCTAACATCATAGTGCGACTTCGTGACTGTAAAGATGTTGGGCGAAGATGACAGAAACGGTATCAACAACAAAACAAATCACAATGATAACAAAACACCAGAAAGGAGACAGGTAATCCTAATTTTTTTAAACTAAATTCAAAGAATGTTTGACAGAAGACGAAAGTGTAAAAATATGTTATATCACAATCACATGCGTTTCCTATGGTTTGAATAACACTGACAGTGAACACATGACATGGACAAATTCTGTATGTTTATTAACTACCGAGGTATTCAGACCAATCTGCTGAATCGTTGAAAAGACACCCACAAACTTTTTCTTAGATCTACTGTCTACCTTTTGTACATATAATTTGTAACTTTAATTTGTCAAAACTGAAATTTGTATCATTGGCATACAGTGTGTGGATTTCGCCCGTACTTCTTAGTCTTCTCTTCTGACCTTTTAATCACAGTTCCTCAAAATGAATTCGGTTTCTCAAAAGCATAAGATAACCCTAATAAAAAAAGATATATGCTAAAATTGAAACGTATCTAAAGCAAACAATATAATGCTTCACTTGAAACATATCGTAAGCAATCTTAAAGGTTCTGTTTACTTAAAATATAAGGGGTCGGTGTAATGACCTGATAGTTTGATGTCCTGATTGACCTGATCACCGATATTTCAATGAGTACAGAATAAAAATCTCATGTAATTGTGATTTCTTACTTGAAAATATATTATAAAGGTATTTCCTATTATATTCATCTTAGATTACAATTTTTGAAGGAATAGTAAACGAATCAGACGTGTTTTAAAATTTAGTACGGTGTTAATGACCTGATTTTTAGTGTAAAGACCTGATTAACAATTATTTTGAATTAAAACGTTTTATTTGACTTTTTAATGTCTTTCTTCAAGTTTACATGTGTACTTTGATAAAATCTATTAGATGAAATAAAAAAAAAATTAAACATTCATTTTTAAGTATTTTACAAGACATTTTCTTCTCATGACCTGATGAAGGCTGATTTACTTGATTGGCGGTTTTAGTGTAAAGACCTGACATAGAATTATTTTAAATTAACACTTTTTTTTACTTTTTTATGTTTTTATTATTTAAATTAACAATGGTTTTTACGATACAATCTATCAGATGAAATAAAATAAAATAAAATAGTATTCATCTTAAAATATTTTACTATACATTTTCTTCTCATGCAGTGTAATGACCTGATTTTGGAATGACCTTATGCAAGTTTTTTACCTGATTGTCATTTTTAGTTTGATGTACTGATAAAGAATTATTTTAAATTAACACTTTTATTTTACTTTTTTTTTATGTTTGTATTTAAATTTACAATGGTTTTTACGATACAATCTATCAGATGAAATAGAAAATTCGAAAATATTCATTGTGAAGTATTTTGCGATATATTTTATCCTCATGCAGTGTAAAATCAGGTTATCGTACCAAATTTTAAAACGTGTCCGATTCATTTAATATTGCTACCCTAGTTCCTATGTTATAGGACTAGAGACATATGCAGAAACTTCTCAATTTTGAGCCAAAATGCTGTGACATTTCCAAATACTGCACCATGGGCCATTTCCCAAAAAGCTCAGAAATAGCCCTGGGTATACATTATGATTACACCAAATTTAATATGTAATTCATTAGTCTCTTTTAATGTAATCACAATTACACAATTACATCCAATTTTAACATTGTGAATGAATATCAAAATTTATTTCTAACAAAATAAGAATGCAGTGCCTGCAGGCATATACACTAATCTCCAATCTGATCAGTAAATAATAGTAATCAATTTAGAAGTTTAATTTATATTTCTTTAAAGAAAAATGTTTATTTATAAGGCAGTGATAAAAGTTAATAATGTTATACATGTTACATATTTTTATGAAATATTATATTGAAACCGTGATAAAGTAAATGAAATGTTTTTTATGAAATAGCATAGCAAATGAAATGTGTTTTTAAGTAACTGATAAAATGTAAATCAGAAAGTAATCATGATTACAGCTCTTTTTTTCACTGATTAAATTATGATTACTTGTAATAGATCTAGAAAATTGTGTAATTCTGATTACTTGGCAAAATGTAATTGATTACAGCCGATTACAATTACTTCATCCCTGATATATACATGTATACATGTATTTATCAGAAAGAGATCACCTGTTGGTCAAGAATAAAAAAAAAATCAAAACAAATGCAATGAATTTACATATTATTATGATTTGAGCAAAACGACAGTCCCATAGCGATCATGCAAATTCCAATCACCAAATTTTTTCTGCAGTTGTGAAACAATATTCATGTAGTACACTAATTCTAATACTTTAAGGATTTTCAGTGTGTGTTCTTTCTACTAGTGTATTTGTTACAATGTCCATCATGATATCGTAATATGAACTGAGGCATTGCAGCAAGTGCAGTTTGAATCTAACATTAAATGCATCAGGTTACAGGGCTCGACAGTAACGCTTGTCCACTTGTCCATGTCCAGGTGAAAATTAGTTCGGACAAGTAAATCTTTCATAGCACTTGTCCAAGGGGACAAGTTAAAATAATCAGCAATATTTATAATTTGTTACTTGAAACCTCAACTTATTTGATTTGTATCCATTTAATGTATGATTTAAAAGTGAAGCTTGAACTACTCACATAAACATTGTGGTAATTTTTCTCTTCTTATGCATTAACATAGATAGACATTGACTTTGATAAAATCATAATAAAGTAGATGCGAATATAGAGTCATGAGGCCTTCTGAGAAATATCACTTAAACACTTGTCGCCTATTAGAGATTAATAGATTTTGAGGCTGCAGTTACCCTGAAACATGGGTTTTACAACTTATTGGTTTATGACTGCTAAACAGAATAATACTGAAAATTGCATTCAAAGAAACAAAAGAAATAAAGAAAGACAGGTTGAATTGAGAGCAGTTTTAAAACATTCTGCAATCAATCAATCTCCCAAGATCACGCTGCCAATGATAAAAATTTATTTATTATAACAGTAGATCTAATTATTTTGAAAAGTGGAAAGTGGCAAGTATTAGACATTATCGTAGTGTGTGAATACACATATATGTTTTGTTTTCTTTCTTTTTTTTTCTATTGGTAACATCTCTATTGTTGATGTTGCTTTTATTTTTCGTCATATGATGAATATTCTCTTACCTAGTAAGCCAGATGTTTTTTTTTTATTTTAATTTTTTAACTTTTAGATTAATTTTTTTGTTTTGTAATCCTATGATTTTTTTTTTCTTTGTAAATTATGGACAAGTGGATTTGTGATTTGGACAGTTTACTTTTGACATTATTTGTCCAACTGGACAATTGAAAAAAATCCTGAAAGCAGCACTAGTGGTGGCAAGGGCGTGATTTTTTCTTTAAGTGATAATATTTTTGTTACATTATTGTTTTAAAGTATTACGAGTGTGAAGATCGGCTCTTCGGAACTGATATGGAAATCAGCGTTCAGTGTTGTCGAATCGGCATTTGGAAATAATTCTTTTGGCATGTGTTAATATTAATCCTGATCTTGAAAATATTCATAACGACACACATGAAGATTCATCTCAATAGGTTGTAAAAAGTATTTTTTATGAGTAAATCTAATAATTTAAGTAAAAAATTTGTCGACTTGAATTAACTTACATTACACACAAACATATACTGTATATATATATACATGTTATGATGTATAAGTTTAAGCTGTTATTGCTAATCGCTATCAAAACATTATTTTAGCCAAGCAGGCGTTTGGGTGTAATGAAAGGGAACTAAAAGGGAGCTAATGATTTTGTAATTAGTGATAATGACGCAAATGTGGTTTTGTGAGGCCCTACCCTAATTCATTCTACCTGGGAATTCACAAAATGATATAAGAACACACGCGCACACACACACAAAAACACACACACCTTTGTTAAACCATTTTAGTAGACTAGAAATCTAAATTCAAATTATTCAAATACTACACAATGCAGAATTAAAATAAATTACCATAGTGTTGATATTAAAATTACCAGAGGTGGCAGGTTTCGAGCCTCGATGAAGGTGACTGGCATTTCCTGTCCTTTGAATAAGACAATAAAAACCGAGGTCCCGTGTCACAGTATGTATCGGTATGTTGAAGAACCCTCACTGCTCAATGGCCGTAAGTGTCGAGCATACATGTAAGCCAAAATTTGAAGCTCGTCACTGGCATTTGGTGACGTCTCCATATGAGTGAAAGATTTTTGAGTGGGACTTTAAACAATAATACAACAACAACTGAGGTGCCAAAGTCATTACGTCCGTGCAGCTCACTTCGAAAATAGGAATATCTAACTTAAATTTTAAACTTTGAATCATTTGGCTGAGTAAAAATCTAATATCTTACTGGACTTGTTGAATAACTTTTTAAAATAATCTTTTATTTAAGACTCTACATAATACATCTCCATAGAGGTGGGCGTTTGCAATATTAAAGCACTGAGTTTTGTTCTATGCTTACTATGGCGACATTAGTCAGCGGTTCAAAATATTTCCAGGCCAATCAAATGTATACGGAAGTACTCTTAGACAAATAAAATGAAAATTACTGATGTAGTAGTTATTTATAAACAGTAGAATTGCGAAAACTTTTAAGTATTATTAATTACACCAAAGTTATAGTTTTACTAAAAAGGGCAAAAAATGACAGTCTTAGCGTTTGAGAAATTTAGAATTTAAATAGCGCAATCCCATTGAAATATTAATTTAGTATAAAATGACTAAATATGATGCAAGGACATTTTAATTTGCATATAATTGCTGCATACACATCCTCCACATTTTTATCATGGAATGCCACAGTAGTATGAAGTCATTGTTTTAAACATCATCAATGATAGTATCTTGACATACAAAATCTTATATGTGATATCAAAATATGGTAGTACAAAATCAAAGTATTCTTCTATTAATTGTTCGGTACAGTTTGTCTCTAAGTCGGTCTAGGTCTTTGTCCTGGTACAATTCGTCTTGGTTGCGAGTTTTCCTTGTAACTTTACTCAACCAGCAAATCTTGTAGACATCTACGAAGATGATCAGAAAGTAATTAGACACCATGTCTTGTTTCAGTTTCTATGTAAACACAAAATTGATTGATGATTTTTTGGCATATACACACTGTTTTCGATGGTGAATTGTGTTGTTGTGTGATTTTTTATGGTAAACAACCGGTTCATGATTAGTACACACTTTCCGAAAAAAATATTCCCAAGTTAGCTAATGCTGCTTTAATTTAGAGCCCTGGGTTAGGAAAACCATGTGTATAAATTTTGATGTAGGCATGTTATTGTTACTGTGCATTGGAGTAAAGAAGACAGAAAACCAGATTAATCATAATGACCAGAAGATTTTGAGAAATAAGATCTTTAAAGATTCCATTTTACAGACAAAATAAATAATTATTTATCATTTATATTCATCATCAGATAAACTTTTATCAGTGTTATAAAGAATACTATTCATATTAATTTTTTTAAATCACTCTCAAAATGCAATTCTAGTTTGACAAAGTGTTTGGAATCAAATGTATGTTCAGCTCATTTTCTATCCCCTACCATAAAGCGTTCACTTATATCATACTCAAAGTGATGGCAAATTACCGGGTATATTTAGCATTTTTTTATTGGAACATTAATGAATTAATAAGTTTTTCTGTTTTAATTAAAATATATATTTTTCCAATTTTTGACCCTGGACCCAGAATTCAGGACTGGAGGTTGGAAAATCTCTGTGCTGCATATGGAAAATATTAATTACACTTACATGTATGACAATATTAAATGGAAAATGTCATTTATTAAACATTCCTCAAATCTTACACATAGTACATATTTCACTTTATTTCAGTCATTACTTGGAAAGTTTACAAAGACAATGCAGGCTGTGATTGCACCATCTTGGCTATCAGATTTCATAGGTAGTGTGAACAAAAAGTTAACACCAGAAAAGTCGAGTGAAGAAGAGGAAAAGATCAATACGGGAAATGTTTGTCAGGTTTGCTCTTACATTTTAAATGATGAATAACAGAATATGTTTTTTTTAATACGAATTACAAGACCATTACAAAAGTTGTGAAAATATGGCATATTTGTCCAGTTTTTGTGTCGGTCTAAGATGTCACTGGACACTTTAGTATTATAGGATGAAATTAGGGTGATATGAAGTGAAAGTGAAGGTGATATTGGACTTAAAAGTTTATACGGTTACTGTAGATTCAGAAAATGTTATTGTGGTTTAAATTTTGTTTATTTTGTTGTTTTCATTTATCTACAAATTAAAATCCATGACAAAATTTTACATTAAATAAGTATACCTAGTAATAGTAACAGGATAAGTTTTTTGTTTTATTTCAGTGAAATTTAATGTCAGCAAATTATCTTATTCTTAAAACAACAAAATTTTAACCCCCATGAAATTATCTGATTCTGGAGAATTACAAAATATGTTATCCATATTCTGCTTCATTGAAGAAAAAAAACCTGTAGAACTCGGGGATTAGAAACCTAGTAACAACACAGGACTAACAGATTGAAGCTGGTATTTTTGTATTTTATTCTTTGATTGTATGTAAGTACAGCAAATGTATATTGGTATAATATACAGATTTGTTCTTGTGAAATTGATTAGTTCCTCATTCTATGATTTAGACAAGTCATGGAGTAGACACTTTTTCGTGACTTTGTGTAAGGCCAAAAAAAAAATATGTCTGTTTAGGGTTTCAGCCTAAAAAAAAATAGGGTAGGTAGGTAGGCATTTTCATTTTATTTTTTTTTTTCATTTTATTTTTTCGGTACATGTTGCTCTTATTATTTTACCAAATTCCAACACAATGTTGTGTTGTTACATGCACATGTTTACAGTATCTTCAAACCAAATATCAATTACTCTTTCTGTTGAATGGATTTAGGTATTGAGAAACCTAATGAGCATATGACCCAAGAGATGCCGATAAATGGTTTCAGACATTTGTTTACAATGATCATGTTGATACAAGTATAGATATTTAATCTTGGTTGTAATCATAAATACATGTACCTTTAAATCAGATAGGTTTAAAAAATGATATTAATTTTGGAGCATGTCTTTCACAGGTAGTTTTGTACATCAAAATTTTATATAACAACAATAAATACAAAGAAATGATTTTCATGATTAATATTCTTTTGTCAATGTTTTATGTTGAAATTGAAATTGCTTGCAATTTACTGCTATTTATGTAGAACAGATGATGCTGTGTATAGCATTTGATTTATAATAAAAGTGTTTCAAAACATTTAATCTTTGCTCTGTAGAAACTATTAAGGTAGAAACATATATACATGCCAGACCAACGACTGACACTAACTTTCCAAGTTGATGGAGAGTTAAAAATCAACTAGGCAGTGTGTGGCTTTCTCTACTGCTGTCTGTATAGAGCTTGATATACTAGCAAATTCGTCTTCCTTCTGCGTTTTGGAACACGTGAACTCAATGCATTTCATACCAAAGTTTTTTATTAAGTCTCCGATCGTTATGTTGCCATCTATTTTGAAACTATCTTTAGCTGCTAATTTAGTTTTACATTTTACTGTTGTAGTGAAAATTTTGCTATCTACTTCACCGTGATATTATTTGAATAATTCTGTAGCTATTATTATTCTCTCTGGAAGCGCTGAGACAATCGATCTAGTCTCCTGGTGTGTGCATTTGTTAAATGTAACAGCGACAACACTCGTTGCCTCCATGCTGCGTGTTTATAACCAAGGTCTCGGATACGCTTAAAATAACGCAATACCATCCATTTAATTCAAATGCTTTACTGATTCTAGAAATGTACGTTCTATTACCGAAACGAAATTCCGATTTTTTTCCCGGAAATTACAGGTATCAAATTTACCGATTTTACTTTTTATTTTACAGATAAAATGGTGTAGGATCGGCGAAAAAAATAGGGTCGGTTGGGAAACCCTAAACAGACATATATTTTTTTTTGGCCTAATAAAAACCATTAAATAGTAAATACACATTTATGAGAAATTCATGTTAGAGTTAATCTCAAGTTATAAATTACTGTAGATTCAGAAAATGTTGTTGTGGTTTAAATTTTGTTTATTTTGTTGTTTTCATTTATCTACAAATTAAAATCCATGACAAAATTTTACATTAAATAAGTATACCTAGTAATAGTAACAGGATAAGTTTTTTGTTTTATTTCAGTGAAATTTAATGTCAGCAAATTATCTTATTCTTAAAACAACAAAATTTTAACCCCCATGAAATTATCTGATTCTGGAGAATTACAAAATGTGTTATCCATATTCTGCTTCATTGAAGAAAAAAAACCCTGTAGAACTCGGGGATTAGAACCTAGTAACAACACAGGGACTAACAGATTGAAGCTGGTATTTTTGTATTTTATTCTTTGATTGTATGTAAGTACAGCAAATGTATATTGGTATAATATACAGATTTGTTCTTGTGAAATTGATTAGTTCCTCATTCTATGATTTAGACAAGTCATGGAGTAGACACTTTTTCGTGACTTTGTGTAATAAAAACCATTAAATAGTAAATACACATTTATGAGAAATTCATGTTAGAGTTAATCTCAAGTTATAAATTTATGTACATGTGTATTGACTGACAGAATAAAAACAGATTGCCACCTTATTTACAGAAACAGATGCAGACTCAACCACCATTTCAAGGGATTAATAATAAGAAGCCAAGTATATCAGATCTGGCTGGTCCACTGCCGTCTCTGCACTTTACAAATGGCCTGGATGATTCACACAATCAACAGAATGATGCAGAAATTGGTCTTGCAAATTCAAAAATAAATATGGAAGAACCTTTATCAAATATTCCATATTTGAAATCCACAGAGTTTTTACCTGAGTCAGGTAAGTAAAGACTATTTTACAGCGGCATTGAAACTGAAAACTGTCTGACAGTTGGGTGCTTAATACATTAAATTTACCTGACAAACGCCAGATTTTCCAGACATGAAATAACTGTATTTGGTAAATATCTTTATGAATGGTTTAATTTTCTTAAGCGTAGTGTTCCCCAATAACATTTTGTTCATTAAACCTCTAGTGCCCCAGTCAATAATCTGCCGAATCATCAAAGACATGAATTGTATTTTCAGCTAACTAAGGGGCAGTCCTAAGAATTTTCAACCTAATTCTTTTCATTTTTTGGAGGGTGGATTGACATGACGTGTATGCATTAAAATGGTGCGTTCGTTCTGTTTAAAGAATTCACAGATCTCTAGCTGATAATAACACATGGGAAAGCCGTATACGTTTTTATCCAATGCTTATTTAGGAATAAGTTTTCTTATTCAAACATGCTGAGAAAACGCAAAAGGCAAACACTTCAGAGAAAAACTGAATTAAAGCAAAGCGTAATCAAAGGCCATAAAATCCAAAACCTACAGACAAAGCTGGTGTGGAACCAGGATTTGAAGTTAGAGGGAAGGAAGAGTGTAAAATTGTTTTTGCCGAGCAGATTGACTTCCTGCCCGTAAGGTTGCAGGGTATCACTCTCTTTGTAGGCTTCGTCCCATGCAATAATAAGAGTTAAATACATAAAACGATGCAACTTAAGTGAGGAAAAGTTGTAAATAAAGTAACAAATGAAGTTTTTAACACATGGAAACAGAGATAAGTTAGCAATTTTGGACTGCAGTTGAATTTTCTACAAGATTTTTCAGAAATGTAGAAAATCACTGGCCCTACATTTAATACAGTGGAAATTAGATAATGGTCCTGTATTGGATAATCATGGACAAATTTGAAACATTGTCAACACTTTAACTTTCTTTGGTTGTGCTCCTTGCAATTTTTTAAATTGATTCCTACTTAGATACTCACCAAGTAGCTGGTAGACCAGGAATTTAAAAGACCAGAAAATGTTATTGGAAAATTTGAATAGGCTCCTATTGATGGTCTGTCCAAGATTCCATACTGATTTTTCAAAATTATGGTAACTGAAGAGTGATTTCAAATACATTCTTTTGATTTGATTTGAAAAGTGATTTACGCCACAATGAACAATGTTTCAATTATATGTATATAGAGGTGGTCAGTTTTTTATGGATAGAGGAGGGAATCTGGTTACGATATATCTGAGAAAAGTTTGCCAGCCTTCCATAAGTAAACCGACCCAGTTTTTAACAAAAGCCAGCTTTGGCTCCAGCGGGGCCCAAGCCTACATGTACATTGATCAAAAGTGAGACGTCATGGTACAAAGTGCGATGCACTTATCACTTGGCCTCCTCAAATATTTATAAGGGAAAGGTACATTTATGGGACAGTTCAGGGGCCCAATATTTTGAGGATACAACAAACTGATGGGTGATGTTGATCTGGATTTCCTGTTGGATAGCAGTTGTTGAGCTGTCTGTGCCAGGCATGACCAAGGATTTATTCCTCACTTATTTCATTTGAATTGTACTATAGACATGGTGGGTGTGATCAATCAAAAGGGTATGCTTATTCCTCCTTGGCACCTGATCTCACTTCTGGATTTTCAGAGGTCTCTGTTTATTCAAAGATTTGCATATTATTTCCTGGATGTCCTGAAAATCAATACTTTGGTATCTGTGATTTGATTTAAGTAAGGACAAACTTTGTTTTACAGGCTATCATTTATTGGGAAATAGACCTTCCAATGGTGTAATAGCAAATGTCATATACATGTACTTCCAGAGTTTTTGAAATTCACCAGTCTTACCAGAATAACCAGTAAATTGTACAAAAGTCCGGTAAAATCTATCTGATAACTGATCCAAATGACCAGTAATTTTCCATTTCATTTCAGTTGTGTATATACACAGACCAGTAAAAAATTTCTTTGACCAGTGAAATTCCTTTATTCACTGGTCCGGTTGACCAGTAATTTTTTTTTTTATTTCAAAATGTCTGTAATTCTGATTTTGTTACGTGTTCATTTTGTTCTTGTAAGTTTTATATCAAAATTTTCTTTGTATATGCAACATAGCATGGTAATGTCCGATGTAGCATATATGCTACAACCTGTGAAATATAAATAAATTGAGATATTAATCAAAACTGTATGGGTTCCTTTCCAAAATGATGATTGATGACATATTGAGATATCTGAATTTTCTGATTAAAAGAGATTTCTCTGAAATTATATAAGCCTGGAAAGGGGAGACAACTGGAAAAGATTAGTGTCTGATAGCGACAAAATGAGGACAATGCTGAAAAGGATTATAATTATTTTCATAACAGCATTTCAATATCTTGATTGGTACCTGGAATTCTGTAATCAAAATTTGTCAGTAATGGATACTTGTCAACTGTTTGATCTATGCTGCACTGTTCAGATTAATACATTTTATTTATTGATTCTTAGTTGGATAGATTTTTATCTGCTTTTACATGTTACTTTTATACTATATATAAAATATCCATTTTTGTCTTTAGCTTCTACTGAAGCATATCCATAAATCAGAAAAATAAGTGATGGAAAAAATTTAATGTAATTTACAATCATAGAAAATAAAATTGTGAGGGCAAGCATTGCTCATTATATCAAGGAATTATATTCAAATCAGCAAAAGATACAGACTAAAAAATATGTTTTGTAGCATCCATCAAGATTTTTAGGACATTCATTGGCATATACTAATGAAAACAAATTCAATAATTTGTTCACATTTTTGTCCATTTTAGGGTTGACAGGGAATGGTAGTGTGGTGCTATTTTATTTCAAATTTTAGTTGATTTTTGCGACTAAATAACAACAAATTTAAGTTCATTTCCATTCTTTTGTATGTTTTGTAAATATAATTATATAAATTATTGGTCATTATTAGCTGCATTGTTATTCATGAATATTACACATCTGTATTTTGTATGTATATATATATATATATATATATATATATATATACACACAAATATATTAAAGATCTGACATTTTGGTTTCAGAATCTGGAAAGCTGTCCGAATCTGACTGGTGCTCACAGAATAATTCAAAATCAGAAAAAAATAGTATTGGTTTCAACGTATCTCTATTTGAATCTCATTTTGATGTAAGTTTACACATATGTAAATATCCTCTGGTTCACCTGTAATTTTACGTAGTAAAATCTAACTTTACTGAGGACTTTGACATTAAATAGAAAACTTTGAGTTTACTTATTAAGCTTATTCATTTGCACAGTAAAGTAACTGTAAATAACTAACATATCATGGAAAACCAACTTAATTGTTTAATAAACAGGTCAAGGACCAGCAGTTGGCTATTGCATGATTTTGGCTATATAGAATACGATTTTGTGAGATTTGGTTAGATCAAACATCGTCTGTTGGACATTTTATTTAAATAGAAGAAAAAAAATATTATTGTAGTACATACTAAAGACGAAATCAAACCATAGCCAACTATTGGTCTTAGCTGACTACTGGTTCATTACCAGAATAGATATGTAATTTAAAATTTATTAAGATATTTTTTTATTTAATCTGATGACTCACTTTTTCAAGCAGTTTTTACAATGTTTTTCACTCTAAAATTTTGTCAAATTTTCATATTTAAAAAGTATATGTCTACTGACCGATTCACTTCTAAAACCCTTGGGACATCAAACATAATTCTTTAATGAAGACATGTAGTTTTATATGATAGAATATAGGTTTACACTTCACACACAAAGATTGAGATAAGAAATGTTAACATACTCGATTTTTCTGATTAATTTGTAGAGAAAATCACCTGAAGCATATGAAAAATTTCATACATCATCGCATTATGTGGGAAAAATAAAATATGGTGGAGCAATGCGTCAGCAAAGACGAGAAAATGTAAGTATATTTCTTAATTTGTCTTAGTTTTTTGTACAAAACTAAACCATGTTACAAACAGTAAAGTATTTTGAAATATTTTCTTTACAAGCTAAATTAGTATAGTGCATGCATCAGGGATTTTCAATTTTCCATGAATATGTTGGAGCAAAATTGCACTGTCATACTTCTTGTGCCATGACAACATGGTGATATTAGCAGATGTTGGTTGAGGCAAAGGTATATATATACTGTAAAACTAGGATATAGCAAATTCCTGTGGACCTTCTATAAAATTTCATTATAAGATTAATTCGTTATACCTTTATTGCGTTTCATAACTTGAATATAATGACTTTGTTATAAAATAGCTTAATTGCTTTACATAAGAAAGCTTAATCACACTACATAAGAAAACTCCTCTGTATACCTATACTTGCGTTATCTTAAAGAATAATGAAGGTTATTTCATTTTTACATAATTATTCATATTTATTGTTAAAAATAAGATTAAAAATTAGATCAGTCTAATAAAAAATAGGGGTGCTTATGAGGAATTGAACACCAATTCCTCAGGTCGAAAGTGATTAGAATATTCCACTGCACTATCTGATACTTACCAAGATTTAAGGGAACAAATGGAAAAACTGTCGAAATTTTGTATTTGATGTAGCCATGTAGGTTTTAAGACAGGGGAGATAGATCTTTAAAAAAAAACCTTTTTTTTATAAAAAGTTGATTTTGCATTCTTTTTCAAGGGGAACAGGAATTACTTTCGGTTTAAGTATAAATTTATTATAAGCGTATAGACTTGGGAGAGGAAGCGTTAGTTTTCCACTTAGAGTGTTAAGCAAATATTTATGAATCAAATAGTTTTGACTCCATCATTGTTTATGTATTTTTTTATCAGACATCAGTTTTTTCATCTTTTTTGTTAGGTTAATGTATACCCTATACGAAGGAAGATGAAAGCAAAGCCAATCAAAGCAACAGGTAACAGTGGATCAAGTACAGCAGCCAAACGCATTTTAGAAAGTCTGGAAAAGATTTCTAAGGATATGTCGGTAAGGCATTACATTTCATGTAATAGAAAATATTCATCTTCACATGTTTGTCTGACTCTAGAAAATAATATTCCAAGAATGTAAGACCCTAAAGATCATTTCAGGTGGCAGACCTTTGAAATTTATATCTTTGATACTTGTATATAAAGACCCCCTTATAGACACCATAAAACCAGCCTTTATAGGGAAATGGTCTTAATATAGAGGTTGATTTGTACACAAATGTTACTATTGAGGACAGCAAAAAACAGTCTTTATGACCAGGTGGTTTTTATGCATAGGTGGTGGCTAAAGCAGGTTTTACTGTATATCATTTCATGTGTGTCGGACTCTACAGACTTACATTGTTTCATGTTTGTCAAACTCTAGAGATGTTTGTCAGGTGTGTCAGGTTCTAAGAGATATGCATCAAGGATGCTCTTTTAATGTATCATTTTCTGTGTGGCTCTAGTGTGTCAGGTTCTGAGAGATATGCATCTAGGATGCTCTTTTAATGTATCATTTTCTGTGTGGCTCTAGTCTGTCAGGTTCTAGAGATCATTTCATGTTAGTCAGACTCTGGAGATCATTTCATGTTTGTGAGGCTCTAGTTATATGTATCATTTCATGTTTGTGAGGCTCTAGAGCTGTGTATCATTTCATGATTGGAAGCTCTAGAGATGTATATCATTGCATATGTGTCAGGCTGTAGAGATAATTTTATATGTGTCAGGCTGATGTTGTATTCAGTTAATTTTGCTCATTGTTAGGATTTTAGATAAGTCACATTTATGCCATTCATTTAAAATATTTATATTTAGTGTACCTACTTTTGTAACAATGGAGGTTTAGCTTTCTTCTTTTCATTTCAGGGTCATGGACCTAGAACTTTCCCAGAATTGACATTCAGGTTAGTGTGGGCTAAAAATATAAATGCACCTGGTTCTTATACAATCCTGTGCCTATTGCTGTATGATAAAAAAGCAATCAAACACCGACCTACCCATATTTTAGAGATAATAAAAGAATAACAAACTGGTAGACAGATCATCATATTTAAGGGTAAATTTGCTGTTAACATACTTATTGCCCAGGGCTTTTTTCCATCCAAATTTACAGCCGATACAGGGCTATATTTCCAACCACAAATCATACTTTTTCCTTCAATCTTTTGCCAAAAATTCCAAATCAGGAACATAAAATGTTTTTATTATTTCTCATTTTTGTGCTGATATATTTAATCATTGTTTATCTTGAAAGTTGAAATACGACAGCATGACAATAAAAAAAAGATGAAAAAAATAGCAAATAGCAAAAGAAAAAAAATAGACAAATAAGAGAAAAATTCCCAATTTTGAGCTGAATTGACCTGAAATTTCCAATTCCAGCACCATAGTCCATTTTCCCAAAAAGGTAAGAAAAAGCCCTATTGTCAGTTCTAGTGTTGATCAAAGATGAAAAAAAATCCACTTTCATGGAGTCTTTGATTTTGTCTTACTATGAACACGATTTAACAGTAATGTATTTATATATTCAAATGTGTAAATAGAGTTATGTGGGACAATAATCCATAAAAAGTAAACAAAGAATCCATCTACATGTATTTTGAAATTGGAAATGAAAAATTATAAACAAAAACCTCTTACCCAGGTATTGTCAATTACTTTGTATTATAATTATTTCTTTTTGTATAATCATTTTATTTTGTACATAGAAACAATTCTAATTTCATATTCATTCAGAATTTGTAAACCAATATGTTCTTTGAATTTTTCCAGGCGAGAATTTCAGAACGATTCTATAAGATTTAAATCATCAAGGTAAGGAACAATTTTGATACTTCTCTTTTTTAATCATCAAGGAATTTCCAGTATTTTAAAGGGAGCTGGATCTTGCTTTGTAAAACAAACATAACCCGACAGGAGCATAAGTGAAAAGCCGTAATGTGTGTATGCGTGCATGTGTGTGCATAGGTGTGAATGTGTGTGCATAGGTGTGAATGTGTGGGCATAGGTGTGAATGTGTGTGCATAGGTGTGAATGTGTGGGCATAGGTGTGAATGTGTGTGTATAGGTGTGAATGTGTGTGCATAGGTGTGAATGTGTGTGCATAGGTGTGAACGTGTGTGTGGTTGTTATGATAATTTTATTAGTGTTTTACCCCACACTCAACAATATTTCAGTTATACAATGGCAGCTAGTTTTTAGCTGGAAGTCCAGAGAGCTAATGCAATGCCCCCGGTGTCGTCCGAAGACAAAACATTCACCTGGACTATATCTTTTTAGCTGCAAGGGACACGGCTTTGGTATTTTACATATAAATTCCTTATGACCAGAGCTTTCACTTGGTACCATGATTTTTTACTTAGTGACATTGACCTTATACTTTGAACTACTTTTCAAAAAATTTAACCTTGGCTTTATCTTTTAAACCATGAGGGATAGGGCTTTGATATTTCATGTATAGGTAGATTCCTTTTAACCAGAGCTTTCATTTGGTACCTTGACTTTTGACCTTATACTTTGACCTACTTTTTTAAAAACTTTAACCTTGGCTATAGCTTTTAAACCATGAAGAAAAGGGCTTTGATATTTCACATGTAGATTCCTTATGACCAGAGTTGTCATTTAGTGCCTTGACCTTTGACTTAGGGATGTTGACTTTGGACTTTGATCTACTTTTCAAAAACATTAACCTTGGCTATGTCTTTTAAACCATGAGGGATATGGCTTTGATATCACACATATTGATTTCTTATGACCAGAGCTTTCATTTGGTACATAGACTTTTGATCTAGTGACCCTGACCTTGGACTTTGGCCTACTTATAAAAATTAACCTGAGCTGAAGGAATCAAAAATATTGACCATACCTCGACCTGAAAAATGGACAACTGTGTGTCAAATACCTATTTTGAAGCTTTACACCTATTTCTGGCAAGCTTTGTTGTCGTATGACAAACTTTGTTAATGGTGGAGAATGCACATTTAAGATATATAAGGACAATTAACCTTCCACAAGTCAGCTGAGGTTCCAGTGGGACTCGATTTAGTGCAGACTAACATTCCACAAGTAAACCTTCAAAGATGCTGACATAATCAGCTGAGGTTTTAGTGGATCTGGAATTAGTGCTGACTAGCGGTAAATTTAAGTGTGATTCTCTTATCACTCAATGACAAAGTCACCCTAATTTTGGACTTCTGCTATAAACATCCTGTAATCCAATTGTGTGAATTATTATACCTACATAAATATATGATAGTGAAATAAATATAGGATACCAACATACCTACCTAAATATAAGATACCTACCTAAATATAAGATACCTACATAAATATAATATACATACATAAATATAAGATACCTACATAAATATAATATACATACATAAATATAAGATACCTACATACCAACATAATTGTAAGATACCTACCTATATATAAGATACCTACATAAATATAAGATACCAACATACCTACATAAATATAAGATACTCACATAAATATAAGATACAGACATACCCACATAAATACAACATACCTACATAAATAATATACCTACATAGGTACATAAATTTAAGATACCTACATACCTCCTTAAATATAAGATACCTACATAAATATAAGATACCAACATACCTCCTTAAATATATGATACCTACATAAATATAAGATACCAACATACTTCCTTAAATATATGATACCTACATAAATATAAGATACCAACATACCTCCTTAAATATATGATACCTACATAAATATAAGATACCAACATACCTCCTTAAATATATGATACCTACATAAATATAAGATACCAACATACCTCCTTAAATATATGATACCTACATAAATATAAGATACCAACATACCTCCTTAAATATATGATACCTACATAAATATAAGATACCAACATACCTCCTTAAATATATGATACCTACATAAATATAAGATACCAACATACCTCCTTAAATATATGATACCTACATAAATATAAGATACCAACATACCTCCTTAGATATATGATGCCTACATAAATATAAGATACCAACATACCTCCTTAAATATATGATACCTACATAAATATAAGATACCAACATACCTCCTTAAATATATGATACCTACATAAATATAAGATAGTGTTATAAAAATAAAATATATAACAATAGTTTTATTTAATAATATATATTATCATAATTAGTCATAGACATATTGTAGCGACAACAATCTTAGAATTAGATCAAAATGTATTCAAAATGCATCAGCATGTAGAAAATTTTTTTTTTTTATTTCAGAAGAGAACACAAAAATGAAACCCCAACAGCGAACACCACCGGGTATGTTGTAAGGAGAGGCCCAGTTTCATTTCACCATGGCAATGCTTAATATAGCTTTATGGTTGCTACTGCAGATGTAGTTATTCCATTGTAAAATTAAGAACTTTATTAGTATGTTAAGTGTATGGATGGCAAATGTAGATATTCCACTGTGAAATTTATAGCTTTATTAGTACATGTTTGGTCAAGGGACTGCAGATGTAGATGTATCACACTGTGAAATTGATAACTTTATTAGTATGTTAAGTGTATGGATTGCAGATGTAGATATTCCGCTCTGTAATTGATAGCTTTATTAGTATGTTAAATGTATAGATTGCAGATGTAGATATTGCATTTTGTAATTGATAGCTTTATTAGTATTTTAAATGTATGGATTGCAGATGTAGATATTGCATTTTGTAATTGATAGCTTTATTAGTATGTGAAGTGTATGGATTGCAGATGTAGATATTGGACTGTAAATCAAAAAGCTTTATTATTTAGTATGCTGGGTGTATTGAATTTAAGACACCATTTACACTAATGGATATAGGTCTCGCGATGATAAAGTTTGATTTGTTGATAATGTTATCCTGACTGCTGCCAACACTGTCAGATTGAATATTTATAGTTGTTGTAAAAGAGATTTAATTACAAAGTCAAATCAGACTACTGCTGCATTTTAAAAGTAAATTACGCTGGTTAGGTGATTGGTAACAGTTTAGAACAATCTGTTTGCATTTTCTGTCGATCTTATTTAATTCTTTTCTACAATGAAACATTTGGTTGATTAACTAATCACATATTCTATGATAAAACTAAATTTATTCTTATTTTTACAGAAAGAATTTTTTCATCCAGACCCCAAATATCGGCTCAATAAGGTATGGATCCATCAGATTTCATTTGTTTGAATATTTATAAATATGTTGTATATTTGGTTATGTTGTTTTCTGTTTGAAATGTGAAATGGTAGAAATTTATATAAGAATTATCAAGTTGTTAAATTTATGTATTACTTACTCTGAGTTTATATATTACTTACTGTAAGTTTATATATTACTTGCTCTGAGTTTATATATTACTTACTGTAAGTTTATATATTACTTACTCTGAGTTTATATATTACTTACTCTAAGTTTATATATTACTTACTGTAAGTTTATATATTACTTGCTCTGAGTTTATATATTACTTACTCTGAGTTTATATATTACTTACTGTAAGTTTATATATTACTTACTCTGAGTTTATATATTACTTACTCTAAGTTTATATATTACTTACTCTAAGTTTATATATTACTTACTCTGAGTTTATATATTACTTACTCTGAGTTTATATATTACTTACTCTGAGTTTATATATTACTTACTGTGAGTTTATATATTACTTACTGTAAGTTTATATATTACTTACTCTGAGTTTATATATTACTTACTCTAAGTTTATATATTACTTACTCTGAGTTTATATATTACTTACTCTAAGTTTATATATTACTTACTCTAAGTTTATATATTACTTACTCTAAGTATATATATTACTTACTCTAAGTTTATATATTACTTACTCTAAGTTTATATATTACTTACTCTGAGTTTATATATTACTTACTCTGAGTTTATATATTACTTACTCTAAGTTTATATATTACTTACTCTATGTTTATATATTACTTACTCTGAGTTTATATATTACTTACTGTAAGTTTATATATTACTTACTCTGAGTTTATATATTACTTACTCTAAGTTTATATATTACTTACTGTAAGTTTATATATTACTTGCTCTGAGTTTATATATTACTTACTCTGAGTTTATATATTACTTACTGTAAGTTTATATATTACTTACTCTGAGTTTATATATTACTTACTGTAAGTTTATATATTACTTACTCTAAGTTTATATATTACTTACTCTGAGTTTATATATTACTTACTCTGAGTTTATATATTACTTACTGTAAGTTTATATATTACTTACTCTGAGTTTATATATTACTTACTGTAAGTTTATATATTACTTACTCTGAGTTTATATATTACTTACTCTAAGTTTATATATTACTTACTCTGAGTTTATATATTACTTACTCTAAGTTTATATATTACTTACTCTAAGTTTATATATATTACTCTAGTATATATATTACTTACTCTAAGTTTATATATTACTTACTCTAAGTTTATATATTACTTACTCTGAGTTTATATATTACTTACTCTGAGTTTATATATTACTTACTGTAAGTTTATATATTACTTACTCTGAGTTTATATATTACTTACTGTAAGTTTATATATTACTTACTCTGAGTTTATATATTACTTACTGTAAGTTTATATATTACTTACTCTGAGTTTATATATTACTTACTCTAAGTTTATATATTACTTACTCTAAGTTTATATATTACTTACTCTAAGTATATATATTACTTACTCTGAGTTTATATATTACTTACTCTGAGTTTATATATTACTTACTCTGAGTTTATATATTACTTACTCTATGTTTATATATTACTTACTCTGAGTTTATATATTACTTACTCTAAGTTTATATATTACTTACTCTGAGTTTATATATTACTTACTCTAAGTTTATATATTAGGCCATGTAAAAATATATTCTCGTTCTCAGACAATTAGCCTTCCAAAATAGGCAAAGTAGGTAGGTATTTTATTTTTATTTTTTATTTCCGAATTGTTGTTTATATACCTTGAAGGTAAGGAAATAAGAAGCCAATAAGTAACAAAAACTGTCTTTTATTGAGACCTTCAGTAAACTGTAGCAAAAAGTTGTGTGATTGTCTTGTTCACTTGGTTTTAAAACTGAAATATCAACAAGATTATAAAATAGCTAAAAGAATATATATATATATATATATATATATATATATATATATATATATATATATATATATATATATCAACACATAAAAATACTTTGAAACTACAAGAAAATTAATTGTAAATGCATCATTATAATTATCATCAATTACTATTTTACAAAGCTGTATCCACTGTGTGTTTAAAATTCTATGCAATTCCAAAAGTAAGTTTTTCATTTTTGGAAACAATAGCTATCCATTTTTATGTATTTCATTAAAACTTTTATTTACAGTAACTTATTTTACTTTTATCATTCACCTACATTTAATTCAGATTTTCAAACTTCTATACACTATATTGTGTTACATGTATCATCATTTTAACACATCCTGAAATTCAGTTCCGTTCGGTATCAGTTCTTTCATTTAGCACCCAACTTCCACTTCCTTCATAAACTGCAAGCAACATCAGAAAACACACCATGTATTCTGTGACGTTGTTGGGAATGAGGTAAAGATTTACTTGTTGAATTGCCAATAAAATAATTGTTTTAGTTTCTGATTGCCTTTTAGAAGTGCATTTTGAACTACAAATAGAAGGAAATGGATCATTTTCAAAACTTAAGCCTTCAGAAATGACTGATATTTTCACTTGTCACATAGTGATGATTTTTTTATGAATTGTGAATAAAATGGTTTCATCGGCGATTTATTTTTGCGTGTGGCGGTGTCTGAGAACCAGAAATATTTTTTTACTTCTTATATAGAACCTCTTGTTACATACTTGTACTGAGTATTGAACCTCTTGTCACATAGGCAGACTGAATATAGAACCTCTTGTTACATTGTCAGACTGAGTATAGAACCTCTTGTTACAATGTCAGACTGAGTATAGAACCTCTTGTTACATTATCAGACTGAGTACAGAACCTCTTGTTACATTGTCAGACTGAGTATAGAACTTCTTGTTACATTATCAGACTGAGTATAGAACCTCTTGTTACATTATCAGACTGAATATAGATCCTCCTGTCACATATTGAGACTAAAGTTTGTTACATACTTAGTTTGATAACAATACTCTTACATGTTGGAAGTGTGTTCTCTTCATTTATTGGTTTGTGAAGATGTTTAATTTATTTTTCAGGAATACAGGATTAGGTGGTATACAGCCAACAAGAACAGAGCCATCAACATCACATATACAGTAAATATGATTGACATTCTTATATGGTGAAAGTCTTATCAGAATGCCATGAAATTTCTCTCATTGTGATCAGTTTAAATTCACAGATTATTTTGAAATTTTTAGATCCAGCATTAATTACAACTACAGTCAAACTTGTATATAAAGACCGCTCAGGGCGATTTACAAAACAGTCTTTATAGACAGGTGGTCTTTATTCCGGAATACGAGTAAACAATTCATCAGTCGTTCAGCGATGATATTTAAATGCTCCTGTTTGTGAAAACACCTTGTCACAAAGTGTGTCCTTTCTGAAGTTTTTCCTTTTTAGTCTTAGTCTTTCGCCGATTAAGTTATCATCACCGGAAACTTAAGGTCATTATTTGATGATCGAAAACAAACCATCAATCAGTCAGCGATGATTGTTAGTTCCTGGTTATAAAAACACCCTGCCATAAAGCACATCTTAGTGCCTAATTACTACCTGGGGCATTAATTGACACCTCCAGGTGTGTTGTGACTGTCCAAAACATCGTGTATTGCGCCATGTTGTTGATTAGATCTCGAATTGTCCCGCGAGAATTATCTACGAGTTATCTCCCTTCCACAAGTAGTAAGTGTGTAAGCAGTCACTATATGCAAGTAGGACAACTACTGGCGGACAAAATATAGCAGTTGCCAGTCGCGTAAGGCAGGTGGTCGCTATATACGGGGTAAATGTATAGTAATTCTCAAGCGGCAGTTCAAATACGGTCATTATGGACAGGAAGTCGTTATATGAGGGGCGTCGTTTGACTGTATATAGATTTGTTACCAATTATTGAAATTGCAATGAAGGAAAAAAATTAGAAATATAAAAATTTTACCACAAAAATGTTTTTATCAGACTCGTGAAATAATGATAAATTCTAGATTTAGACATTCATTCTTGATTGTCGTTGAAATTATTTTTTGAATGTGGATGACACAATTTTTTTATTTTTATCTGAAATCCACATATTTATTTATTTCATTTAAAATCTTGTAACATGTTGTTCCCTTTGCTTCATTCAAACACATTTGCATCATATTTTAGCAACATGCCTGATTTCTTTATTGTAGATCCAAAGCTGATCATTCTCAGCCATTTAGTGTAGGCGGAAAAATGAAAGACAAAAAATTTCAGAGACATGCACCAAAAAGAAATCAGGATGAAAATGATTTGGTAAGAAAATTGTAGTTTTTTTGAATTGATAACAATTTTTAGTTCACCTCAATGAAGTGAAGAAGTGATCTTACGCTATCACTCTGGCATCAGTGTCAAGTTAAAAAGATAATTGGAAGTCAAGTTTAACTGCCTCTATTGTATTTTTTGTAAAAATGGCCCTGTTTTGGATTTTGTCTATTTTCAGTGTTATTTTGATGAGTATGTAAAAATTAGGGGTGCGACGGTTCGGTTAAAAACCGAAGAATCGAACCGTTGATGTCGAACCGATCAGTTTGGTTCTTATATTCCTGATTTCAGTTTGGTTCGGTTCAAAAATTATTTTTCAATATGGTCCTTCTAATGACCCAAAAGTCATCAGGTTTACTTGAAGCGGACACCAATACTTCTAATTTTAAATAAACATAGTATTCTTTATCAGAATATAAAATAATCTATAAATGATAATTTGTAATGTAAATATATGATGATATATAAATATAAATGATGATGATTAATACAGATATAATATGAATGTAAATGCGAGTAAATATCCAGTCTCTAAATATCTTGCAGCTATTTCGTAACATTGTGTCTGTTAGGTATTTATTGCGATCAGTATGAATTGTAAATGGCGCTAATATGAAGCTATTCTTTCGTGTTGTTAAAAAGTCATTATATCTCGCTCACTACTATCACTTCATTTCTCGAATGAAGTGGGGATCAGGAACAGAAAGGGCTTGAGTAATTCGAGTTACTTTCGTGTGGGATTATTTCCAACTGATATCAGATGCTGATGACAAATATGGTAATGCATAATCAACAGTGAGTAGGCAAGTCTTTCAAGTAATGAAAATGACAATTTGACATACAGTGTTTACTCTGTTGTGTCTACACACTTACTGAGTTACTCTGCTGCAGAAAGGCCAAGTTTTTGACAGTTGATCCGTTAACCTCAGCCTGTGGTATTCTATACCCTCTCGTAAATATTTGTTTTCCAAAATGTAATTCCAAAGAAGTAAGGATTAAACCAGATGTCAAGAGTAAAATTTGTTAGTGAATTAAACATAGCAATACAGCATATTTCTCTTACAATGTAAATGGAGAGAATATTTTAAACGCAAGTATTCCATATAAGCAAATTACAATGTATTGCTGTATCATTGATCAGTAGCTTGTTAGAAATGCTACTGTGCCATGTACAGATTTATCTTAAAGATATATACATGTAATTTCACAATGTAGTGTAAGGTAGGCTAGAGATATAAACTAGAACCCACTTACTGCTGTGTTGCACCACAGGGTCCCATATTTAGGTTAAAAATATGTGCCATTCGACCAACATTAGTTCTAGAATGTGTTTATACTTCTTTGGTTGCATTTGGAGTCCAAGAGTCAGTTGTTTGATGAACTGAACTGAAAAAACCGTGAACCAAAACTGAAAAAACCGAACCAAAAAAATCCTGAACCGTCCCACCCCTAGTAAAAATGTTACTGCGAGTTTAGCTTTGTACTCTTTGGTAACATTGTTTATACAAGTATTCATGCCAGACTACTGGTATCTCATCGGCTCCCCTTCAGATGATTAAAATGATGAATTCGAAGGACTTGCTGTTTTGATCATTTGTCAAGTATTCCAGTGGTCAATCCAAAATTTATATTATGATAGAACATGATGACATTAGTTGACCTTGACCTTCACCTTTGACCTTGAAACTCAGATTCCAGATGTATTTACATTATACTATGGTTTTGAAATACAAAGCTCCACAGTTTAGCTATCCCACCTTTAGCAATCTCTTGTAGTATATTTATTCTGTCATTGTAGGTTTATTATTTCTTTTGTAGTATTTCAAGTTTGTTGTGCCTTTTTCAGTTTGAGATCCAAGAACTTAAGACAGACTTTGTACTTCCTCTAACAACTATGCCGAACTTTAACTGTGACAAAACAACAGCTGTAAAAAAGCCATATTCTCCGGTATCTAAAGCTGAAGATGATAAATGTCATCTTACATATAGTTTCTCTACACCAATTCAAACATCAGTCTCTGTGCCCGGTAAAACGGAATTATCAAATTCAGTAGTGGTAAGTAGTTAAGTGTGAAAATTTTGGTATCGGAGTAATCTTTGTAGATAATATGATGAGCGATAATTTGCAAACTAATCTCAATTTAATCAATGCATATATATATATATATATATAATTTTACTTCTACTTTCCTGCATTGTTTAATCCCACTTTAATATTTATATTTCATGGGTTTGGACTTTAAAAACCTTAGATTTTATTATTTTTATCTGATGTATTTTTTATCACAATTTTCAGGATTTTCAGTTTAGTTCTCCAATAGGAGTAAGTGGACCACAAAGTAACAATGAAGACAAGCATATCAAATCTCCTGATATAGCAGGTACATTTAGCTGAATTGTAATTGACTCTAGGATACAGGAAGACATGTGATACCGTAAGTATGCTGCCATTGTCCTGTCTTAATATTGTTTGATCAGAGATCTTGGTTCCTTGAATGTCAGGGTTTCTAGAGGAATTTCTGGTCTATAATTATCCATGAAATATTCTGTTATTTGAAGGAAATTTTGTTTTCACTGTTGGATGAAGAAAAAAAAAGAGAAAAGAAAATTGTGTTTTTATACACCCGTCTATGACGGATGTATTATTGTGTTCTGTTGTCGGTTCATCCGTTTGTGCATGTCTCACAATAATTTGAGTTTGCCTTTAGAAATCCTTCAAATTTGTTTACACAATGTTTTGTACCATGGAAACTACTTACTATTATCATGGAATTATGGGACTTTATTCATTAAAATTTGTCAAAATTTTTTTACATATCTGAAAGTAAATCAAGTTTGCTTTTACCAATCCATACAAAATTTTACACAATCTATGATTCCATTTTAAAAGGCTTGTTACCATTCGATTCTTTCGAGTTATGGGACTTTGTCATTAGAAATTGATATAAATTAGACATGATTGACAAGAGGTTTGCTAGTTCCTTTACCTAGACTGGTTAAGGGGCCATGTTTCTTACTCCATATCACCGATCCTTAATGTCACAACTTATTATGGTCTGTGGATGGGCGTATCTTGTGCCATCTAGTGCTGTTGCTTACTTTCGTGTTTTTGCCTCTATGGTTTTTTTAATAATGTCTTAAGACAATTTTTTATATATAAATATATATATACATGTTTTTTTTTTTAGTTACAGGACAATATCGCAGATCATGTATGATATTGTTATGATGACGAACCAGTGGTGAAGAGAAATATTGACAATGCATCAGTGTATGAAATCGACAAATGCTCAAAATGTACTGCAGATAGATACACACAGGGATACATTGCCAGAAGAGCATTCTTCTGTAAGCAGTAAAATGTGCAGCGCCATCTAGAACATTCATCTAGTGTTGTGTTTTGGTTTTATATGTCAAAGTCAGGTTTTTAACAATTATGATTCCTAGGCGATTAATATGGATCTTGTTGTGTACCACAACTACATAAGGGCAGGCTAAATGTTTTAGAAATGCTGGCATCTAACATCGTCTGCAGTTGATGTATATAAATGTTAAATGTTTATCTACAAGCCTTGACAAGCGTACAGATCCCAATACACATGTCCTGAAGTATGGAAGACAATGATTATGTTACAGTATTTTATCTCTGAACAAAGTTCAGTTGTGATGTCTCACTTTGATATTGTGGATGTCTAAAGATTCATGACAATTTTCTTACTGGATTGATTCAGTAATGTGTGTATTTGATGATTAAGTGTCAAATGAATACAGGCATCCCATTTCAAGAAGGCTGAAAAAAAATCATCCTACCTTTATCTGAAGTAAGAAAAGTAACTATTATCAGTACTCGCTGTGATGTGAAAAGACAAATAGACTACTTCAGTAAGTAGGGTACAGATCCTGAAAATCTTAAGATTATGCTCATTACTTGAAGAGAATTGGAATATTCTATAATTACTAGCGTCTCAGGTAAAATGTATAACATGATGTAAAAGACCTTTGTCTGATGTACAGAGAGCCTGCAAAATCTGTTTAAAAGGACTGATTATCTTGTCATTACAGACATGTGTAGTCTGAAAACTATCATCAGTAGTAGTTTTGATGTAAAGAGTTTGTAAGTCAAGCCACTAACTCAGTCTGATGTTACCACACTCTGCATGTGTTTATAGGGAGAAATTGAAAATCTCATCATTACCTGCATCAAACATTTACAGACTGAAAATATCATTATTATCTCATGCTTTGTAATGTGTGACTATCACTATTGATAATGGTTGTGATGACACAAAAAATCATCCATTGCTGAAAAGAAGCTGAAAACTTATCATCTGAATCAAAGTGATTGGAAATCTTATCATTTCCAATGTGTCTTGTAAAGGGTTTTTCTTTTTCACCAACATCTGCTGTTAAGAGACCTGAACACTTTCACCCGTGTTTAAAGCTGATGTGGCAGTTTTACTACTTGCTCCTTGGATATGTATTGATTCTGAAAAATTTCATCACTTTTGGGATCAGATATGTAGAATATGAAAATTCTGTTATTGCCAGCTTGCAATATAAAGAGTGAAAATTATGTCATTATCAGAAACTGATATATAGAATCTGAAAATTCTGTCATTATCAGCATCTGATATAAAGAGCTGAAAATTCTATTATTACCAGCATCTGATATAAAGAATGAAAACTTTATCACTTGCAGTATCCCCAGATATAGACTGATCATTTCATTACTACAGCATGGTAAAGAAGCTGAAAATCTTGTCATTGTTTGCATTATTAATATGTAAAGAAACAGAAATGTTCAATACTGTAAGTATCTGATGTACAACATAGAATCAGAAAATTTTATTTGTAGTTGTCAAATGTGAGGCGATAGAAAATTTTATCAGTATCATTATCAAATCTGGGGTGACTGAAAATTTTATAAGTATTGTCATTAAATGTGGGCTGACAGAAAAGTTTAATGGAATTGTCAACAAATGTTGAGTGATTGAAAATTGTATAGGAATTGTCATCATATTTGGGATGACTGAAAAGTTTATCAAAATTGTCATCAAATGTGAGATGACTGAAAAAGTTATCCTTTTTACAAGAATCGTATATATATACATTCTGAAAATTTTATCACTACTGTCAGCTTCTTTCCAAGACACACTTTGAACTTTGTACTCTGAGAGTGTGTGTATAATTTCCAGTTCAGCTACTATTGAGTACTATATGTGATGTAAAATTGGAATAATTACAAAGATTAAATTTGGGGTTTTTTTCATATAAAATTGTGTGCTTTGTCTTTTTTATTTATTCTTTTATTATCTTTATATAATATATTTTTCATTGAGAACATGCCAATCAGTTGTTCAACAACTTGCATATTTTGTTTCTTGAAACTTCACCCATTCACCCCTAAAGACACATTTGGTTCAATTATTGATTTATAGAAGTTTCATTGTTTTCAGGGGGAAATATAACACTTGTGATTTAAATTCTTACTTAGCAGATGTTGCATAATGAATTTGAATGAAATTTTCACAATTTGATTTGCTGTAAAACTAAAGTATATTCTTAAAGGAACATTAGCTGTGATTTTTTTTAACAATTGATTTTCCCTTTTTACTATTTAGATTTATATACATTAACAAAAAAAGAGGTATACACGAGCAAAAAAATTCTTAAATTCCTATGTATTTTGTGATAATTGCTTGAGAAACCCAGGTTTTTCACTTTTTCAATCGCAATTAATTAACTCGACCTTACTAAGAATATAAGATTCTTTATGCTTGTATACAGAGGTCTAAAGTCATATTTGTTATTGTACATCAAGTACAAGTAGTAAAAATAAAAGAAATCGAAATGTTTTTGTTTTTTTGGTAAACACAGCTAATGCCCCTTTGGAAATACAATGATTCACTAAATGAGTTAATTGTATGATATTAGTCGTCAGATTGTCTTTTTGACTGACTTTCTGATAGTTAATACTTTGTTACCTCTGATTTTTTGAGTTCCCCAAAAGCTATATCTCTTTTCACCCCATACCTCCTGAATTGGAATTCAGTTTTTGAACAATATCCGGATAAATTGCTAAATTTGCATCTCGTTAAAAATTTCACTTATAGAGTATTATTCTGTAAACTGACTGCAGAAAAGATACAACATTAACCATCAATTCTTTGTGTGATGTTTAATTTCAACAGGTAGTGTTTGTGCTACCTTACAAAATACACAAGTAAATCTAAATATATTTCATTTTCATTTATATACAATGTGGAAAATGAATTTAAGGTCTTGTTTATTTGATGGTTATTATGTTTACTGCTGAGGATAGCCGTGGAAACAATGTTTGATTAATAAACCTGAAAAAGCAAATTAAGCAATGAACTATGTGATCAGAAAATTAGCATTGGTATCTTATGTTAAAGTGAAAGTTAAAACCAGTTCATACAGACATTAGAATTACAAAGAGTTGATATGAGACGGGTCTCACTGTTGTAAATATTTGCAGAATATTTTAAGTGAACATCTGGAATCAGTATATATAAAAAAAATACACAAAATTGAATGTTCTCAAAACATTTACAACATGACCATAAAACAGCTGTACATGAAATCTTACCATAACACGAGTTTCTATTACAAGATGATAAAATATCATTTGCTGATGTAAATAACAATTATGTCCTATATATCTGATTACAGTAAATGCCGTAAACTGACCAGTTTGACGAAAGTTCGTAACTTTATGTGTAGAGGTAAATGTAGACGTCGTAACTTATGTTTAAAATAAGTTTCACTAAAGGTTGTATCTTTCTTCTTACGCATAAACTAACGTCAGAGTTTACACCAGCTACTAAAGCACTGCTGATTTCACATGTAATCAAGTGTAGGGTAACGTGTAAGCATACATTTACGATCCTTAGAAAAACTGAAATTACGCACATGTGAATCAAATCTTAACTCATTGGCGAGTTACATCTAAAGTTTACGTCTACGTTTACAGGCAAAGTTTACGGGACGATAATTAGTGAAACTGGGATCCTGTAACTTTTGACGGCGATATGACACAAATACCCATAAGATAGTTACGTCACAGTAAGTGATGGACTTTTTTGACGTCCTTTTCTGGAGCAGTTTATTATCATTTTGCCATCCAATGTTATAGGACCGCATCTATGATGAATATGTGCTGTACAAATTGTTCATATGAGTTACTTACAAAAGTTACAGAAATCGTGTACAATTTTAACATCAAATATGCACTACAATTGTGTAAACAATAAAAGTAAACAAGATATATATTATTCATATTTGTTCATTAGGTTAGCAAACATAATCTAAAAGAAAGAGACTCTAACAGAAAAGCAAAGAGGTAAATAATATTTTACATGCTTCGTAATGGATGTACAGAAAGTCGTTATTACGAAAAATATGTTCGGCAATCCCGGGAATTTACAGTTGATGAAGGACTTGGATACAGAACGTTATCCGTTATCCTCAAATTAGGGACTCTGAATGGACTTCCAGCCTTTTGTCTGATGAGATCGTATGCCCAATAAAATCTTCCATAACTTTTATTCATGTTACGGAGTTGATCCCGAGATCGCACATATTGAAATTCAATTTTAAAAAATGGATGATTTCATTAGACATTATTTTTGTTGTCAGATGCTTCTGAAACCTGATATATTAATTATTAAAACATGTATGCATTTATTTTAAATTTATGCAAGTGATCATTCATACGGTAAGATTTTGTACTACAAGGTTCCGGCGCCTAAAACTACATGATCGAAATCGGAACGTGTTACCTTACTATCATTTTTTAACCTCAACCATTCTATTTCAGAGTTACCTGGAACTGAATAAAATGCTCATTCTAGGAAAATTACCTGAAGTTCGATATTTTTAAAGTTTTTTGCAGTATTTTGCATTTCAACAAATACAGCTGGTCAATTTACATAACACTTTGAGTTCGGAAATTATTTTTAATGATAATTTAAATAAATCCTCTGAATCGGGATGTATAATATAGCTATACAAGAACATGTTACAATAATAAAATATTGAAAATAATCATGTATACTAGATGAAACTGGTATCATTATCTTTCAATGACATGATATTTGAAATGCTTTGGATGGACAACACAACATCTATTACTGTACATATTTAAAAATACATCTACGTTGACAGAAAATATAACACACGAAGAGCTAAAATGTGACAGATGTATAGAAAATAAAAACAAGAGGTCCATCGCCATACAGATCACCAGAACTGTATTGGTATCTAACGAATACAGTGGTACATTACCTAAACACCAACTTGCTTAGGAGACCACATCAAATTTGAGACGCCCTCACTTTAGAAACCACCTTGCTATAGAGACCAATTTGAGTCAGTTAAGTGGGCTTAATAGTGAGGTTCAAATGTATAAAGTTTTAGGATCGGGATATTAACTTTCAAATTATTATTCCTGTCCTTGGGGTGGAGGTGACCTAAAATGAATGAAATATAAAAATTTCAGATACCAAAGTATAAATCAATAGAATGTCCAGGACATAGATACAAATCCGGTAAAAATGGACAAACACGGACCTCTGGAAACCAAGAGGTGGGATCAGGTGCCATGGAGGAGTAAGCATCCCCTGTCGACCGGTCGAGGTCCGAGTGGCGGGCGCGGTCTGGCTGACGACGTATGAGCTCTCGTCCCGCTGTCAGCGCGGGGTCGCGCCGCTGACGCGCGCGAGGGTCCGCGCGCGTTGTCCGCGTCGCGGCGTCGGCCTCCTATTGTCGGCGGCGTGGGGACGTGGGGCGGGTCGTGTCGCGTGCGCTCGGGTGTCGGCGCTATCTCGCGCTTGTCTCGTGCGCGCTGACGCACGCGCGGCGGCGTCGCGTGCTGTCCTCTCCGGCCGTGGGGCGGGCGCTCGTCGGCAGATCTGGGTCGTTGGGGGTCTCTTCCCGCGGCCGGGTCGTGTGCTCGCTGGTCGGCGCGCTCGCGTGTCTTCGGTCGGGGTCTGCGTCGTGCGCTGTGGGCGCCGGCGTGGCTGCGGCGCCGCTTGCGCCGGCCAGCGGGCGCGGGCAGAGTGGCGCAGACGAGGCGCAGGCGCGCGGCCAAGCGCGCCGCCGGCGCTCCGAGCAGCGCAGCACCGCGAGCGGCGTCGTGCGGGCGCCGGGACAGAGGACGGCGCGGTTTCGCGGACGCGCGCGGCGCAGAGCGCCGCGCGGCACGCCGCGGGTGCGGGCGGGCGGCCTCCGTGCGTACGCTCGGCGGATCGACGTCGGCGCGCGGGGGCCGCGCGGGGGTGGCGCGCTGGCGACGGCGACCCCGGGGGGGGGCCCGCGCGTGGGCGCGCGTCTAGGGCGCGCGGGCGCGTTGGGGGCGCGCGCTTCCGGGGCGGCCGACTGCCGCCGCCAGGTGCTGGTTGCGGGCCGTTGGCGGCAGGTCACGCGCGCCTCGCGCTCGTCGCGTGGCCGGCCGGGGTGCGCGCCTTCGCGCGTCCCGTGGCGTGCGCCGTGGCCGCTGCACGAGCGTGCGCGGCGGGGTGATAAACGCGGCGCCTGCGACGGCGCGTGTCGCGGCGCCGTACTAGTCGTGCTTGAGGGGTGCGGCCCCGGTTCGATGGCCGGCCGCGCTCTGCCTGGCGGCGGGTGCGTTACTGCGGCCCCCCCGTCGGGCTCCCGGTGCTGCGGCTGGTGCTGCTCGCCGGCGTTCATGCAGGGCTCGTCTCTCTGTGCCGCTTTTTCTCGGCTGCCGGTCGGCCGGGCAGCGTTGTCTGTCGGGCCTCCTCTAACGCGGCGCGCGCGTGGCTCGCCGGCCTTCGCGGCGGTCGCAGCGGCCGCGTGTCGCGCCGCTCCTCTTCCGGCTTGCTTGTCGCTCGGGGCGGGCGGGCTGCGCGGCGGGCGCCGGGTCGGGTGCGGCCGGTCGGCGCGCCACGGTACCCTCGCTGGGCCTTACTGTGGGCGGTATCGGCGCGGCTCTGGTCCGGGGGCGGAGATGTGGCCTCCGTGGGCTTTGTGCTGCGCCGTGGCGGGGGCGCGTCGGGCGCTCGGCGTTGCCGGGCCTTTGCGCTCCGCGGTCGAGCGCTCGTCGTCGCGACACTCCTGCGCAACGCTCGCTGTCGCGGTCCTGTGCGCGTGCCGCCGTCGTGTCTTCGCCTCGGCGTTCGCTCTGGTTCGGGGGAACGTCCTCGCGCCCTACGCGCCTGGCTCCCCCGAGGCTGCGCGGCGCGGCTCCTTAGTATCGATTCCCTCCCTCTCCTCTCCCTTTCCTCATGCTGCAATTCGTCTTGTCTCTCAACTCGCTTTCGTATCTCTTGTTTGTCTATTGTCTGTTGCTCTTTGTTATTGCATCTTCGTGTCTACCATTCTTCTTCGTCTGCCGTCTCTTCTTTCTGCGTCCGCTTGTCTGACGACTCTCTTGACGGTTCTCGTCTTACATCCTCTTTTAACTGTGCGTCTGCCTCTTTTGTCTACATACGTAGCCTGCAGTATCACTTGTCGTGTGATTTCCTGTTTCTCTGTCGCTTTGAGAGTCGTACTGGCGTTACCATCTTCTTCCTGTCGGTTGTGTGTCCCTTTCGGTCTGCTGCCTCGTTGACTACGGCGGCACGCGGGCGACTACACATTTGTCAGCTCCGTGACTCGGCGGCTTGAGTGTCGTCCAGTCTTTCTGGTTTCTGTTGCCTCTTCGACTTCGACATGTCTTTCTGTGCGTTTGGCTGTGTTTGATCGCCGTGACGGTCACCGTAGGGACTGACTCTCGCCTTTCCGGCCTTCCTGTGTTACGCTCTCCGGACGTGCAGTCGTAACGCGTATGTCTGTCGCGTGCCGCTGCTGCTCTGATAAGGCTAGCCGGGCTGACCTTCCTGTTCCTCTGTCCGGTCGGCTCGTCAGACAGGCTTCTCGGCGTGGAGGGCCGTGGCGGGCGCCTCATGCGACGCTGCGGGGAGCGCGCCTCTGTTCGTGTGCTAGCAGGGGCGGGCGGCGGGGCGGCGTGGGGCGGCTTGGCCCGGGCTGTCGTAGGCGCGCCTCGCGCCAGGCGCGCGCCCGTCTGCCCGTGCGGCCGGCACTCGTGCCGTGGCGGCACGGGCGCGCGCCGTTCGCGCGCCGCGGCGCGGCGCTGCGTGCGTGTGCGTCAGCCGTCGCGGCGCGCGTGGCGCGGCGCAGTCCCTCGGCCGACTTTGCTCGCGCTTCTCTGGGCCACACACCGGCTCGATCCGCGTAGGACGGCGTCGCGCGCTGCGCGTGTCGTGCCTCCCTGCGGCTCGCTGCGCGGGTAGCCCGCGTGCGCCGGCGGCCGCGCGGAACGTGGGTGTTCGTGTTGGGGCGGGCGCGTCGCCCGGCGTTGCGTCGCCTCCTGCGGAGCTGTGGCGCCTCGCGCGCGCGCTGGCGTTCTGCTCGGCTTGCGGCGATGCGCTGGGCTGCGGCCGTGCTGCCGCTGGTCTCGTGCGTGAGCCGCTTTCTCGTTCGTGCTCGCGCAGTGGCCGCGCTGCTGTCGTGCGTTTCCCATGCCATCGTTTGCGCGCTCCGTGGCGCGGCGGAGTCTGCTGTGACTCTGGTGGTTCCCCATAGTGTGCTGCTGGTGAGCCCTTTTTCTGCTTGCGGTGACTGCGGGACTGACTTTCTTCGGCGGACGGGCTCCGCTACGCGTGTCCTCTGCGGACGGCGTGTCGGTTGCGGTGCTTGGCTGGGGGCCGCCGTCTGCTAGCACGGGCGGCTGGACCGGCCGCGGCTCGGGGCGCGCGCGCCGCGGCGTGTGCTTGAGTGGGCCTGTTCGTAGCTTCGTGGGCGAGAGGTGGCTGTGCGGCGGGCGTCCCTCCGCGCGGTCTTTCCTGCCCGCTGCTAGTGCAGCCGCCGGGGCGCTCGGCTGCCCCTGCTTCGGGCCTTCGCTCTGGTGTGTGGGTCGCTGTCGGCTGCGGTCTCTCGTGCGGGTGGTGCGCGCTCGTGTACGGGTCGCGGGGCGGTGCGCTCGACGGCTCTCCGGCCGCTGCGTCGGCGCTGGCTGGGCGCGCGTCTGGGACCTTCTGCCGGCCGACCGTCTCGTCGGGCTCTGCTGTGGCTGCCTTTCTGCGGCGCTGTCGGCGCGCGTGCGCGCGGGCCCGCCCCGCGCTGCGCTTGGCGCCGCCCTCGGGCCCTCGTCTGTGCGCTTGTGCCGTGCTTCTTGCTTCTCGGTGCGTCTGCCTCCGCGTCGCGGGGCCGCGTGCCTCTGCCTCGGGGTCGTCGCGCGGGTCCACTGCGGCTTGGTGCTCGCGGGAGCGGCCCGGCGCTCTCGTTTTTGCAGGCGCTGCCGGCGCGGCGCCTCGCTGCTCGCGCTCGCGGCTCGCCTGTTCCGGTTGCTCGCGGTCTCTTCTGGTGCGATGCGGCTGGCTCGACTTGTTGCTGACTTCCTCCTCGGAGGGCCTCGCTCGCGGGGCGGCGCCGTCTGCTACGCGGCTCTGCGCGGGGCTTCTCATCGCAGTCGCTGTGCGGGGGCCGCTGCAGGTGGTTCATACGTTCTACGGGCTTACGCGGTTGCGAGATCGTGCGGTCCGGCGCGGTCTCGTGCTGGCTCTCTCGCCGCTCCGGCGTCGGCTCTGCTCGGTTTTCTTGTCTTCGCCGTCCGCGCCGGCTCTCGCGCGCGTGCGTGCGCGCCCGTCAGCCTCGTCGCTGCGGGGCCCGTCCTAGGCGGCCCGGCTTGGCCGCCGTGCGGGGCGCGCGCGCGGCTCTGCTCTCGCGACGCGTGCGTGCTCGTCGGCGGGGCAGCGTCGCGCTGTCCCTCGGGGCTCGGGCCGGGCATCAGCTCGGGCGGGGGAGGGTCGCCGGCGACTCTACGCGCGAAGTCGCGGCTTCTCTGCCCGACCCCTTTTTGTGGTTCCTCGTCCGCATCGCGATGTCAGTCTGGGCGCGTGTCGGGCCCCGTCGGCGCCGGCTGCCTGGTCCGGCGGGAGCGCTGTCCGGGGACGCGGGCCGATAACGCCGGGTGGGGGCGCGGCGGGGGCGGGGGTGTGAATGCGCCGAGGCGTACGCGCTGCTGCTCGGGCGTTGGCGCGTCTTGGTGGCGCGGGAGTCGCGCCGGCGCGTGGCGCGCTCGGGGCAGCCTGGGTGGTCTCGCGCGCCGCGGGCCGCTTCGCGGCGGGCGGGCCTTCCATGGCGGCGCCGCTTGCTTACCGTCGCTGCACGCCTCGTAGGCCGGCGCCTGTCGCGTCTCGAGGCATCGCGTTCCTATGTTCCTCTGGCTGTCTGCGGTCGAGGCGTGCGTCGGCAGCCCTGCAGCGGTCCCTTCTGGGCCGGCGCGCTCGCGCTATCGGCCGGTGACACGCGGCTGGTCCGCGGGCCTGCGCTCCTTGCGGCGGCTGGTTCCAGCCGCGGGGCCGCGCTGTTGGCGGCGTGACGCGGCGCCGGGGCGTGCTGTCGTCGCATGTCGCCCTCGGCGGGGCGCGCGGTTGTGCTTTACCCTCCGCGGCTTGGCGTACGCAGCTACCTCCCGGCGTGGGGTGTGACTGGCAGGCGGCGCGTCGCGGTGCCGGGGGGCGGCCGGCCGGGCGATTCGGCCGCTACTGCGCGTGCGCGCCGCTCGCGGCAGCGCGGGTTTCGGTGCGGCCTTCTGGCTTCCTGGCCTGCCGGGCGCGCCGTGAGCCACGGTGTCCAGTGGCGCCTGCGCGCCGACATCGCGGCGCGTCCGCGCGCGGGCGTCGGCTCTCCGTGTGGTGAGTCGGACCGAGGTCGGGCGCGCGTCTGTCGTGCTCCCCCCCCGGGCGGGGCCTGTTCCTGCCGTCGAGGGCGGCTCGTTGACGGGCCGTCGTGACGCGCCGCGAGCCTCATTGTGCGCGGCTCCTCCGCAGCTTGAGGGCGGGGCGCCGCTGCCTCGCTCTAGCTCGCTCGGTCGCGCTGTCGCGCCGGGCTGCGCCAGCGCGTACTGCTTCGTTCTGGTCGCTGCGCGGGGCGCTGCTGGAGCTGCATGGCGGTTTCTCTGGTGGAGGTGTCGCCGCCTCGACTCGTCCGCGCGGCTCTAAGTTGGCGTCTGCCGTCGGTGGCCGCTCCTCCTACCGTCTGGGACCCGTTTTGGGGCGTCGCGTCTGCTCGGGCGGCGGTCCGGCGTGCCCGGCGCTCAGATGTGCGTGTCGGGGCGTGCGCTGCCTTCGCTGCTACGGGGGGTGCGCGCCGCGTCGCGCCCGCGGCACACCATCCGCATCCCTCGCGCGCTGTCGACGCGCGGCGCGCGCATCTTTATGCTTCGTTTTTTTCTGTTGTTCGTCTGCGTCGTTCTGCGGGGTACTGCTGCTGCGCGGCGATGGCCGTGGCCCCATCGCCCCGCGTCTGCCGCTTCTGTCCGGCTGGCGTCGGATGTGCTCTCGTCTGTTCTTTTCGCCTCGCTGGCGCGGCGTCCGCGGGGGGGCTCGCCGACGCGCTCGTTTCGCTTGCCCTCTGCGGCAGCCGACGGGACGTATCTTGCTGCCCTGTTCGTGGCGCCGCGTCGCGACTGTGCGGCGCCGTGCGCTCTCTCTCTCTCGGCGCGGCGCTGCGCGGTTCCGCGCGACTGGTGCCGCTTGCGCTCGCGTCCTCTGTACGCGGGTCGGCGCGGCCGACAGGCGCGTGCTCTCGTCGCTCTCGCGGGGGTTTGGGGGGGGGCGCGCCGAGAGCGCATGCGGGACGACCCTGAGCTCGACAGTTTCGCGCGGCGGCGGCGGCGCTCTGGCGAGGCGCGCTGGTTGTCGCGGCCCGCGCGTCGCTGCTGGCCGCTTGCTCGGGCGGCGCTGGGATTTTGGTGGCGTGACGATAGCTTCGGCTCGACCTTCGGTTCGTCCGACGGACTTCGGTTCGTCACGTCGCCCGCGGTCGCGTACCTGTCTGCTGCCGCGTCGGGGTGCGGGCACTGGCTCGTTCTCAGGCCCGTGCGCAAGTCGCCCTGCTGCCGCTCTCTGCGATGAGCGGCCGCGGGTACTCCTCTCTTGCTGGCGGCCTTTGCGCGCGGGCGTACGAGCTGGCGCTCGCGCAGGCGGGTCGTGCGGTCTGCGTATGGGCTGTCGGGTTCTCTCACGGGCTGCTGGGTCGTCGCCGCCTGGCATCGGGGTGCGAGCGACTCTTTGGGCCCTCTTGCTCGCGTTTCTGTCGCCTGTGTGCGTCGTCGAGCCCGGGTGCGGCTGCGGCAGTGCTGTGCGCGCAGTGGTCCTGTCTCCACGGCGTGCTGCGGCGTGCCGGGCGGGGTCTGAGCGCTGTGTCGTCGGTTATGCGGGATCCGCGTGCGGCGCGCCGCGCGGGCCTGATGCGCAGCGGGGCCCACTGCGGGCACTCTGCTCTGTGCGGACGGTTGTTGTGTGCGCTGCTGCGCTCCTCCGGCGCGACGCGGTGGCCGCGCTTGCGGCGGTGCTCTCGCGGCGTGGCTCTCTCGGCACCAGCTGCTTGCTTTGGCGCGCGTGGCTGCGGCTGCGTCGGTCGCGCGCGCTGCCGTCGGCATGGGACGGGCATCTGCGCGTCGCCGCCTGTCTTCGGGGGGCGCGGTCGTCGGCCGCTTCATCCTGGGGGCGGATGGCGCGGGGTCGGTGTTGTTCTCACGTTCCCCGGCCGCTCCGACGCGCTCTGTCGGCTCTGCGCCGGGTCCGCGCGCCGCGTGTTTCCTTTGTTGGGCTTGCGGGTGCGGTCGGTCGGACAGCTGCGCCACAGTCGCTCTCTCTGGGTGCCTCTCGTGACCGGTGTGGCTCCGGTCTCTCCGGTCGCTCGCGTTCGTCGCTCTCGGTCGGCGTTCAATTGGCGGCGGGCTGGCTTCGCGTCGGGCGGCTGCGCTCTCTGGCTGCCTCCATGGACGCCGCAGCGGCGCGAGTTGGTCAGTGGTGCGTGCGCGCCGGACGGGTGGCAGGGCTCTGGCCGGCGGTGGTCTTCTGAGGTCTCGGGGCGGGGCCCGCCGGTGCCGCGGTTACGGGCTGCCGGCGTGGGTGCCACGGCGCTGGGAGCGCGCGGCAGGCGACTGGGCTCTGCCTGTCGTTATCCTTTTTCGTGTCGTGGTGCTCGGCGCGCGGTGGCTTTGCGCGCCGCGGGCGCTTGCGACGTACCCGTTCCGCGGTGGCTCGTGTCTGGGCTGCGTCATGCGCGGGCGGCTGTTTGACCGCGATGGCGCGCTCGTATCGGGCCTTGGCTGGGACGGTGCACGCTGGCGGTTGGGCCGGCGCGGTTTCGGAGCGGTGTGCGCGGGGGGGTCCCTGCGTCGCGCGGGGCTGCGAGTCGTCCGGCGCGGGCATTCGTTCGCCGGATTTCCCTGCGCGGCATGGCGCCGCGGGGCGCTGGCGGCGCGACGGCCTTCTGGCAGTCGCGCGCACAACTGGTGCGTTCGGTCGGCTTGGGGCGGTTCATCGCGTTGCTGCGCCGCGCGACGGCGCGGTGCTCAGCTTGATCGCTGGGCGGGCGGGTAAAATATAGCCGTTGCGTCTGCCGTCTTGCCGCTCTTGAAACAAGAGGTCCATCGCCATACAGATCACCAGAACTGTATTGGTATCTAACGAATACAGTGGTACATTACCTAAACACCAACTTGCTTAGGAGACCACATCAAATTTGAGACGCCCTCACATTAGAAACCACCTTGCTATAGAGACCAATTAGAGTCAGTTAAGTATGGGCTTAATAGTGAGGTTTCAAATGTATAAAGTTTTTAGGATCGGGATATTAACTTGCCGCGCGCGGGGACGCAGCGGCGCGCACACGGCCCGTCAAATTATTATTCCTGTCCTTGGGGTGGAGGTGACCTAAAATGAGGATGAAATATAAAAATTTCAGATACCAAAGTATAAATCAATAGAATGTCCAGGACATAGATACAAATCCGGTAAAAATGGAACAAACACGGACCTCTGGAAACCAAGAGGTGGGATCAGGTGCCATGGAGGAGTAAGCATCCCCTGTCGACCGGTCACACCCGCCGTGAGTCCACAAATGTCAAAGTTTGAAAAGATATCAAAACTCGTCAAAATTAATTTATCGATTTCTACAAAACACAAACTTGAATTATACCTCCATCCCTAATATTCAATTAATTTTTTTTAAATCACGTAACAGATTTTCAAAGATGGGTACCCTCGGGGACCTAATTCGCCCCACCCTGAATCCATCCCTGAGACGATCTGGCCAAAAAGCACACACTTGGTATAGGACCTTGAGTAATTGCTTTTCATTAAGTGTTGTCGAAATTCCTTCAGCAATTTGAGATAAAACATATAAAAACAATGCATCATAGTGAATTGGAGGAGAAGATTTTGAAAGAGGGATACCACTTACACCTCAAGTGATTGTTTTCCGTAAAGTTTTATTAAAATCCCTTCAGAAATATCGGAGGAAAACATGTGAAAAGTTAACGGACAAACGTCAGACAAAGATGATCAGAAAAGCCGACTTAAACCTTTGGTCCAGATGAGCAAACAAGCATACATACATAAGCAAATCAATAGTTACAAAGATATACAAAGATATAAATATTTTCTGTTTCCGATTAATTGACAAGTAATTACATCTCGTTGATCACAAATTATCTGTCGATTTCAGTCTGTACAGATTTGATACATCTCATATCTACACGATGCTACTTCTTAATCCTGCCTTGGTTGTCACGCTGAAAATATAATAAATTGCATAAGAACTGAATCTGAATCTTTAAGTCCCCAGATCAAATGTCGAGGACATATTGTTTTTGTTTATATGTTTGTCTGTTTACAACATTTTGATTTCTAGCAAATATATTATTTTCCCAGTTTAAGACCAAAGCTGAAATAATACTTTATGTAAATGGGAACTTATATGTATACGGTAACATAGACAATGTGGGTGAGTGTTTATTGTATATCCTGAAATAAAATAAAGTTTAAACTAATATAGACTATATTCATCACTGTTCTAGGACTTGATCTTGTATATACATACATACATACATATATATATATATATATATATATATATATATATATATATATATATATATATATATATATATATATATATATATATATATATATATATATATATATATATATAAACAATTTCAGATACCAAAGTATAATTCAGTAGTATGTCCAGGATATAGATACAAATCCGGTAAAAATGGACAAACACGGACCTCTGGAAATCAAGAGGTGGGATCAGGTGCCATGGAGGAGTAAGCATCCCCTGTCGACCGGTCACACCCGCCGGGAGTCCACAGTCAAAGTCCAACGAAATACGTGAGGAGTGAATCCTCGTCACAATTGGTACAGACGTCTCAACAACCGCCAACGAAAAGGCAACTCAACATTTCACTTCGTGAAACAGAGTAATCGCAAACAAGACTATTATACCGACCGTAAAATTTGCGGAACGTTGACATAAACGCGGTTTTCGATATCCCTGTGTCAATAATTTGTCAGTGAGTAGTTTACCTCTGTATATTAAATCTTCATATGTTGTACACACCCTGGCATATCAGATCATCTGTGAAATATAAACTCCATATGCGCGTGACTGAGGGAAATTACTACTTAAATGTGGAAAATTTACGATTTACGATGGGAAAGCCGAAATCGTCGCGTTTTGTCGTATAGCTTAGTTGCTAATTTCCCGTCTGTGTCCATATTAAGTAAAATGTCTAAGTAGCGTGTGTGATTGATTCTGTTGTGTCTTTAATTTCTATTTCGCTGGGATATATTGCATTGACATATGTATGAAAATTATCATTATTAATTAACAAAACGTCGTCGATATATCTAAATGTCAAATTAAAGGACACCGCTAACTTTTTCTTCTTTTGATTCAGCAGTTTCTGAATGAAGTCTGCTTCGTATGATTAAGGGAACAGGTCGGTCAATATATATATATATTATTAGGTTCTACTCATCAAACATTTTGTCACAATTGTTTTCGTATTGTAAGAACTCAAACAAGACAAATGCTAATGTGTTGTTATATAAAAACCGTGTATTTATGATTTTTATTATACTTACTGATATCACAAAACTGAGGAAACTTCATGGATTTGAATTTCCACAATTTTCATTTCCTTCAGGACACACCGCATTTACTCCCTGTCAATGAAGAAAAATAAATAAATTATTATGTTACGCTTTGAATGTCAAATTACCGTGTGGCAAATGGAGATAAATACTTCTGTATTGATTTATTTTCTGGGTATATTCATAGACTGTTTATTTTCCGTATTTCTTTTAACATTACACACTGCCGCTTAGGACATCAACTTTATTTCTTTAGGCAGTGTAGACGTTTGAATGTAAATATTGAATGTAATATGGTTATATTATATCAATCATTGTAAAATGTTAAAGTGCTATGTTGCATTCTTGTTCGACTAGTATCTGCAAAGATAGTAATACAGTCTCCCTCACAAGAGCTTTGTTCCTATATTTCAAGTACTGTATTTTGTTATAGATGTTAAATAGTTTACAATGTGCATGCCAAGACTTCTAATGCAATGTTTCTGGCACAATTATTGTCAGATGAACCCAAGTCTGAATATTTCAGGATATTTATGTAAATAATTCTTCATTTGTTAGAAAGAGGCCAATCACTTACCATTAATATTGAATAAGAATAAAAGAATATGATACAAATGCATTTTTCAGATAAACTAAATGACATGCGCATAATGACCATGACAACTTGGTTGGCGCAATAAACTATAGAAATAATCTCCATGTTACCGTCTAATGTAATCAGATATCAATTTTAAATGAAGTTAAACATATTCTCAAACTCAAAACATATTGTTGATTCTATTCAATTTGTACTGTAACTTTCTTAATTTCTGTATTCAATATTGCAGTTTTATGTCACCAACCTCAACCCCTTGAAAAAATCTAGATCCATGACGTCACTTGAACCTGAATGGGGACATGGTTTGTGACGTCACTAGAATGGGGACAATCTAATAACACACATTGTGTAGATAATTAAAACATTTTGTTGTATATAGGTTGGCAATTTTTCTAAATTCAACATCTAATAAAGTATGCTTAGATGTTAAAAATAATTTAATATATAGGCTAAATGTATGTATTAAAATATCAGCAACATTTGCATTATGTTTTATGCACTTATTATATTTGACCTAGATGGGGCAATTTGATCAACTCGACAGAAAGGAGAATATACATTACATAAAGAATTCATGGATATTTTTCATACAAACAGAGCAGAATTGGCCTGGCACCATAAAACTTGAAAATTTGTTTAAAATCTGAAAATATAATGAACTTGCCCTGCTTAGCCAATCGGATTTTAGAATGTGTCATTGTTGAGTAAAAAAAATTAGGTGTATGCATACCTGTCAACATTAGGAAATTTGTCTGGGGTAGAAAATGCGTACAATGGTCGAACTTTTTACAAATGCGTTGTCATTCTGATATATATGAGTGCACCAGTTGCGTTGAAATAAGTGAAAAGGGGAGGGTACGGGAGGGGGTGTCCCCCTTCCGAAATAACAAGAAAAAATTGTAATTTCAAACTTCAGTATCTGCCATTTAATGAATCTAAAAGGGAATTATTGTCAAAAATATTGATGATATATATATCACATTTCTTTTAATTTTCTAGTCGACTTTGAAATTTATAAGGAATATATATAGGCTTTATTTTGAAGTTTTAATACATGCAATATATACATGTACACACACAACATGGGAGACTCAAAATGATGTTATGGTCATTGTGTTATATTAGAATGTTTAAAATTTAGTATTTCTTAATTTGTTATAACAAATTTTTAAAATATACTAAATTTTGAATATTCTAATATAACAGTTGGATTTGGAATGCAGAAAATAAATAACTAGACTTACCTGGAAGAAATATAATCTCAGTTTGATTGCTAAATACTTGAAAGTATGATAATTCTTAAAGTCAAAGGCTTGATTTATTTATTTATTTATTTTTTGAGATTTGAACATTTATTACCAAAATATTTGCATACCCAAATATTTATCTGAAAGTTTTTATCTTCAAATTGTACCTTTTTCATTAATTGATAAGATAAAACAACAAATGATGACTGAATAGTTCACTAAAAAAAATGAGATTTGATAAAGAAAAATCAAATCTGCTTTTAAAAAGAAAAAAAAGATTATTGAGGTTATATAAATGTGTTTACTGTCATTACTGACATTTAATTAAATTCAATTCAATGTGTTACAAGAAGATATTATTATCTTTGTATAAAATATTATGTAAATGAAATAAAACATCGTTTTTGTATTAAAATCATCACAAATTTAAGATACATGTATAACACTGTATAGTATGTGGAGTGCGGACGTCATAGAAGACACCACGATCTCGCTTCGATTTTTTAAAGTAAAATCATTGAGGATTGATGCAGAAGCTGCATGAAATTAATATAACATCAATGATGTTAATCTTTGATAATTGTATATAGGACAGAACATATGGATAGTGATTATAGGTGTGGATGTTTAGTCTTTAGATATACAGGTAATCAATCTGTATATTAGGTACCTGTCCACAGTACAGGTCATTGTGTAATTACCGTCGGCACACGTCCGATAATGACACCTCTGTATGGTCTAATAACATTAATTAATAAACAGGGTTATTAGTCCTTGTTCTTCATGACTATTTGGAAGATATAGGGGACTTATATAACCTAGAATAGATGTCTTAATACTTCAATGATATGGAGGCGCCAGAAATTTCAAGCTATTTTTTGTCGCCAATTAATAGACTGAAAATTACGATTTAGAACATTTAATCTTGACAAAAATGTCTACCGATCGCCGGAAAATGGACAAGAAGCGGTAGAAATATAGGGAAATCGGTTGAAAATTAGAAAAATCGGTAGAAATCGGTAGATTTTTTCTCGGCGGTAGACAAGCGGTAGACGAATAGAAAAATCGGTAGACTACCGCCGAAATCGGTAGACTTGACAGGTATGTGTATGTAATTCTAAAGTTTTATGGTTCGAAGGGCTAAAATTATGAAAGATCTGCTGATCTGAAATTCAATCGTTCGAACACAAGATTTCAGTGATGAAATACTATATACAGTGTTCAAGCGCATTTCAATACAAACATTACATTTCAATACGTGATTACAAGCTGTCATACCAAAGAATATCCAATACATTATGTTACTGATAAACATAACGTTATGACACGTTAAGACGGTGAAAATATTCAATGTATTACGTTATTGATAAACATAACAATATGTCACGTTAAGACTGTGATGGTATTCATTATACTACGTTATTGATAAAGATAACGTTATGTCACGTTATGACGGAGATAGTTTTCAATATATTACGTTACTGATAAATATGACGTTATGTCACGTTAAGACAGTGATAGCATTCAATATAATGCGTTACTGATAAAGATAACGTTATGTTACGTTAAGAAGGTAAGTGTATGATCGGGATAAAAGAAAAAATAATGCAAACGATACAAGTGGATAATCAAGACATGCTGAAAAAATGTTTTCCTTAAATACGCCGATTTTACTAAAATTACAGCCAAGTTGTTGCATTCTGGGTGCATATTAAGTTTGGAAGCTCATAATTCCCATACATTTGTTTATATCAGATGCAAAAACGTTATTGTTTTGTCTTTATGACATGGAATAACGTATAATTTTAATTTTCACATTAAAAACAACTGAACCGTTAAAACACATTCAATATTAAATAACGATTCATCGAATCAGTTTAATAAAGTAATAACAACGGATAGGGTAATAAATGATTGGTGGATCTATGATTTTACAGTGAAACAATACAGTTCTCAATCTCATTACAACTAAATTCGTTGATGCTTAAAATCTACTTTTTGCATTTCATAATGCGTTGCTAAGAAAGTATGCATTACTCTACGTGATAATCACCGAATGCACTTTGAAATTCTACAGATGTGCAATTTCAGTATCTCTATATAACAATACCTGATATGATGGACTCACTATACACCCTGGTATTGGAAGCCCATTTTCACCAGTGGGACAGGGTGCATCTAATCCCGGACTTCCCTGCAGCAGTCATTACGAAGCATCTTAAGTTTTAGTAGAAGCTTCATGTAACTTTAACTTTTACAATTTTAAGTGTGAAATTTTGCAATACTTAAAGAATATTTACATTTACCAAAAACAATTATGTCATAAGACGAATTTATATTTTTCAAGGTTGGAATGAACGTCAAACTAGTACAGTTTAATGTAAGATAAATTAACGAAAAGCAAAGGAACATTATATATATATATATATATATATATATATATATATATATATATATATATATATATATATATATATATATATATATATATATATATATATATATATATATAATATATATATATATATATACATATATATATATATATATATATATATATATATATATATATGTATATATATATATATATATATATATATATATATATATATATATATGGAGAGAGAGAGAGAGAGAAAAAAAAGAGAGAGAGAGTTGTTTTTTTGGTTTAAGAAGAAGTAATGAATGAAATGTTTTATTCAGTTTCATTAGTTAAAATTAATACGCCACAACACGATAGAACCAAATGATACACAATACCATCACTGATGCATAACATAAATAGAAAACTAAAATCTTACGGGATCTCCTTTTGGTCCTCTTCGTCCTCTTCGACCACGCCCCTAAAATATATATTACATAGACTTATCTTCACGCTAAAAATACCCTCATTGTATATTTTCTGTACAGCTTGAATGAAAGATATATATATGAATTTGAAGTAAGAGACAGACATTGCTGCAGATAACCAGATATTGTGTATTAAAATAAAAAAATATGAGGATATCTTACTCTATCGCCCTTGTCACCCTTTTCTCCCTTCTGGCATGCACACTGGCCTCCATCCACGGTACGAACAGGACCAGGTGGCCCTTGTGGTCCCTAAAATATTATATAGTTACATATGAAACATTATATAATTACATATGTGATAGCATATGAAATACTATAAAATAACATGAAACTTTATACGATTACATATGAAATATTATTGTATCAACATATTACAAAGACAATATCATATAATTACATATGAAACATTATATAATAACATATATGTTAAAATGTAATACATAAAATTACATAAAATATTATACGATAGCATATGAAATATAAAAATACAGAAAATATATAATTGCACATGAAATAATATATAATCACATATGGGATTACATATAATATTTTTTACAATATTACATGATATATAATATATATACAATATATCTAAGCATAAATTGTATTGCACATGTTGATTTGCTTTAACAGGGCACGGGAAGATAAAGTGTTATGAATACAATATAATTAGACAAAATTTTTGCTTCAAAGAATAATTCTATCATAAATGAAAGCAAATATATTTTATAGACCGATCCTTAGTAATGACTGAAATCAGAATTTGAAATTACTTTAAAGTTATCAAGCATTGGCAAACTAAGTCATATTGTTCTTGAATTCAATATTCGTATTTTAATTCAACTTACGATTACAATTACAATTAATATCAAAGTCGTAAAACATTGTTTTTTTAAGATAAAAAGTGATAAGTATATCATGCATGACAATGTGCAAAAGATACGCAGCAAAGATAATGAAATGATTTAAACTGAAAGTAAATGATAACTAAATATTATATGATTAGTATTAGACAGACATATATAAAGCTATTGTTACCAAGAGGAAGAATCTCTACACACAAACTATGACATAAAATATAACAAAACAATCTGTAAAATCTCATTCGCCTTATGTAAGTTTACCATTAACTCATCTTCCCCTGAAAAGTAATGGACTGTACTGAAAATCAATGATGTAGATCAGTCCAAATGAGTCTTTAGGGGTGAATGAGTTAAAGAAAAATTATATAATCAATTTCTTGGGTTGTATTGCCACTATATCCATACAAAATACATAAACATGTATATATATAAATTCGACTGTAACAGATTTGTAAACAATACGTATATGTGATGAAATGTGACCGTCCTCTTCTTATTTCTAACCGTACATGAACAGCAATACGTTCCCAGTCCATCCGTGTTAGAAGTTAGGGATTCTATTTCAAAAGGTGATATGTAAACAAGATTCGTTCATCAATTGAATCAAATAAAATTAATATAAAATCTCTGTCGACAACAATGTTTGATTTAAAAAATATCACGTGAAAAAGCTGGTTAGAGCAAGTTATTGGCACAATATATTTTTAATTCCTCCTCTTCTATTGAAATAAAACAAGTACTACATTATCATTTACACTGACAGGTTTTCTACATGCATTTAAAAGGATCTAGCATGCTTGAAAACAAGCAATTATTGGGAATTTTCCAAGGCAAAATCCTAAATTTTCATTTTGTTACACAAGTCAAGACTAACATAATTTAACATGCTTAAATAAGATAGATTGATGACGAAACGCATTTACTCATTGTAATCGAATTACTTTCCTTTCCCATCCAAACAAGCATTTGAAGAAAAATATATATATATCTACAGTTTTAAGATTTACAGTAAAGACAAGATGAGAATAAGTATATATTGTAAGTCCCTTTTTGATGTCACCAACAATAAAACGATAACGATATTATGCATATCTTAAATATTTAAATCCATTCAAGATAATTAGTACCTACCAATAACAGCATTGATCATTCCAGACGATAAACATGTGTATACATTTCTTCTAAAACGAACATGACAAGATGCAAATCATCATTCTCTAGAAATATGGAGTAAGATTGCTTAACCATGATATCCTTTACATGCCAAGACATCAGGGAAATTGTTTATTGTCTCACCTCTGTTCCGGCATCTCCCTTTTTCCCGGGAATTCCTGAATTTCCTTTTGGACCAACAGGGCCCTGTCACGAAAGAAAATAATTTTCATTTATAATATCGCATTTATTTAAAGAAAGAAATATACAGTCAAACCTCATCTGTCTTTAGAAAATCAATATCTATGATCTAACGTAACATTTTCTATCCATATTATATATGGAGTCATGGAACATTAGGTATTTAAAGGGGAATTAGCAATAGTTGTATTTGCGAAAAAAATAGTCGATATTTTCTACGTTTACTACTTGTACTTGATTGGAATACAAATATACGCAGAACTATACACAGGCATAAAACATCTTATATTCCTCTAGGTTTTGTGAATATAAGGTGAAGTCCAGTGCGGTAGAGATATACAAAATAGTAAGGTTGAATTAATCAATTAATCAGCTTATAAATCAATTTTCAGAAAATACATAGGAATTTTGTGTGCCCTTTTATATCTGTTTTTGTTATTTTTTAACAATCTAAAGAGTAAAAAGGAAAGAAAAAACACAGCTAATACCTCTTTGAAATACTAACAGCGCCATCATTTCAGTTATATCCAAATATATATATAGATTGCCCAACTTGTTCTCCAAATTTAATAAGAAAAGAACTAAATTACTTGCATCGCTTCATATCAATGAAGAACATTTCGAAACAAGATATTTCATTATTTCTAGCACTGACGTGGAATCAACGATATCAGTTATTATATTTGACTTTATATACATTCTATATATTCCACTTACCGGTAGCCCCAAGGGTCCTGGTAAACCATCTAAACCTGTCTCTCCCTATAAAAAAAAAAATAATAATAAGCATGTAAATATATCATAATATGAAATGATTCATGCTAAGTAGTTTTGTTTTATTTGGTGTATATCTCAAATGTTTTAAAACGTAATTAAAACAATCAGGCCTATACACGGGAACGTTCGTTTTGTCATGTGTTTTTAAAACGAAAATGTCATGTTAAAGTTTAATAGTTTAATTAAGCGCAGACCAATTATTGTTTTTAAACAACTAATCAATGTTGGTTTTATACATAATATTGTAAAGAAAAGTTAAATATGTTGTAAATATTTGAATAAATGCTATTGCAGAAAAAAAAAATCATATATCAATACTTACAGGTTCTCCTTTAGGACCTGGCGGCCCTTTATCTCCCTGAAATTATATGATTCTCATTAATTATCCTATACAAATAAAATATAAACTGGGAAATATGGATAAAATCTGCTAATTTATGGTTGAACGATTGATATATTTTGAAATATAAGTTTCTGCCATATAATTCATTTATAAGTTATTTTTGGTTGCTGTTCTTAATCAGATTTAATCATAAATTTATTTTCACAGCAGTATTTTGAAAAAAAGAACTACAAGGAGTTGCAACTTACCTTAATTCCTGGTGGACCCTTTAGACCCATCGGACCCTATAAGAATTTAAAGTAGTTTGTTACATGACCAAACTGTTATAAGATAAACTCTCAAAGAATATTGTTTCTATGTGGAAATTACACAACTAAAATGTAAAGTGTGTTCATGGTCAATAGAATGATTTTCACACACAGAAAATGAAGAGGAATTGTTAAAATCACGGGGAACAGTAAGAAATTTCTTAAACATCATCCAAATGACCTGAATGTAGAATGACTACAAAATATATTCCAAAAAAAACAATACATTTCGAATTTTGCTGAAGTAAAACAAAGCGTAATACACACCAGAACCCGTTATTACATGTTGGTATCTCAAACTTACCATTGGGCCAGGTGGACCTGGTGGACCCGGTAGCTGCAAAACATAAATATAAATCAGTCAATATCAGGTCTGTAAAATTCTATGAGCTCTCTCAATCCGGGTAAAATTAACCATTTCACCCCCATGGACCATAATAAACTGGTCTAATACAATAAAAAAGCTCATACAATCAAGTTAAATGGTGATGAAAGGGTTAACTCATTGTAATTTTGGCATTAGACATTAAATGGTAGTTAAGGAGTAGAATTTTAAGTTCTCAGCAACAAAACAAGCTATCAAAATTTAAATATTTATGTCGAAACAAATTTAGCTGATGAGAGCAATTAAAGTTACAACAGGTATACAATAATCAATGAAAGTTACAAGAGAATATATTATAATCAATTAACAATTCATTATAATTTATAAACATCCTAAGGACACTTTCACTAAAGTAAATTTAAAATAAGTGTAAAACAAAGTATGAGCTAGGTGTTAAAGAATGGATAAGATAAGCGTAAAATGAAGTATGAGATAATGTAAATAAAGTATGAGATAGGAGTTAAAGAATATGTAAAATAAGTGTAAAACAAAGTATGAGTTAGGTGTTAAAGAATGGATAAGATAAGCGTAAAATGAAGTATGAGATAATGTAAATAAAGTATGAGATAGGAGTTAAAGAATATGTAAAATAAGTGTAAAACAAAGTATGAGTTGGCGTTAAAGAATGGATAAGATAAGTGTAAAATGAAGTATGAGATAAGTGTAAAATAAGGCATACGGTAAGTGTAAAATGAAATATGGGATAAGTGTAAAATAAAGTATGAGAAGTAAAATGAAGTATGAGATGAGTGTAAAATGAAGTATGTGATACATGTAAAATAAAGTATGGGATAAGTGTAAAATGAAGTATGAGAAAAGTGTAAACTAAAGTATGACATATGTGTAAAATAAAGTATGGGATAAGTGTAAAATAAAAAAATGAGATAAGTGTGAAACAAAGTATGGGATAAGTGTAAAATAAAAAAATTAGATAAGTGTAAAACAAAGTATGGGACGAGTGTAAAATAAAAAAAATGAGATAAGTGTAAAACAAAGTATGGAATATATATAACATTAAGTATAACATAAATATAATAAAATGACAGATAAGAGATCAAGTTTGACAGACTTTATTTATTGATAACTCACAACACGACCTACTCCCTCACTGCCATTGTCACCTCCTATAAACCCTGGATCACCCTGCAATATGCAATATACTTTCTGGTGAAAGGTTAAAAATAAAATACTAATTAATCAAATGTTTGTCCATTCAGTACACATTTTGATTTAATATGTCAACAAAAAATAAAATACACCTCAAAATACATATATTTTGTTTTGTCAATGCGGTTATTTATATATACTATATATATAAGTAACAATAAGTAAATTACAATATCTAAAAGTACAAAAATACGTCTGTATATTGATAAATTACCAAATTTACAAAATCAAAGTAATTATTTTATTATATAGACTCCATTATAATATGTGACTTAAAAATAATCATGTTCTGTAACGGGTACATTAACATAATAGAAAAACGTTGTACTTGTAATTAAATAAGACAATAACGATATTTTACATCCGACATTTTCTACCGACATGTCTAACATGGAAGCTAAATGACTGAAACAGACCGGAGTAGAACATTTACATATTCAAAATGTAATTTTGATGCGAAAGTACCCATGACATTTTATTCAACGAATACGTATTACGTTTTGAACAGATCATGCAAACTTTGTATTAGACAAAACATGCAAACCATTGGATTAAACTAGAAGATATACAATATTATGGGGATTAATAATAACAAAATAATAACAATGATAATCAACATAATATGAATGATAACACGATTAGTACATTGAATATTGACAGCAATTGTCTAATATAATAATGATTAACCGAAACAAAAACAAAACTTGACCAATAAAATCATCCCCTCCAAAATCCAACAACTATAAATCTACAAATTCAGGGTAAAGCACAACAATTTCGTTATAATGACCTGTCTATCCCTCATAAAGAATTCGTCGTTATTAGGCAAGGGTGCCAATTCCGTACCCCATCCCCCCAAAAATGTTAATATATGAAATGCAAAATATGGACGGTTCAAGTTCTAGCATTGTATAGGTCTGTATAAAACACAGTATTTCACCTTTTAACTACATTTCATATCAACTTTATATTATATCTAAGGTACGTTTGATATGATATAATGTCTTATACTAACAAAGTTATTTATAGGGGCGTTAGCTGGAATTTACCAAAACATTATTTCAATTTTTCTACTTTTCATACTTGAATTTGATGTACAATAACAAATAAGAGCTATACACAAACATAAAATATCTTATATTCCTACATATTTGTTATTGTATATCAATCTAAGTAGTAAAAAAGAGGGTAAATTGAAAAAAAGAAAACCCAGCTAATGCGCTTTGATGTAGCAGACAATATAATAAGTACATACATTAACACTCTTCACTGAAGGAAGTCCAGAACACTGAGGTGGGATCATGTGAATTAGATGTTTTAAATCCATTGCCGACCATCCACATCCACCGTACATGACAAGTAAAATTAAAATCAAAGCGAACTACGGCTGTGTGACACCCTCTATGGGACCTGATCCCACCTCCGGATTTCCAGAGGTCCGTGTTTGTTCAATATTCACCAGATTTGTATATATGTATTCTGGACATCCTGAAGATTTATACTTTGGTATCTGAGATTTTTATATTATCAATAAATTCTAGTCAACATCGGTAAAGATGATTAAAAACCGGAACAAATTATGCAGCAGCTGTCAATCTGATATGACGACATCATTATATGATACAGTCAAGTCACTGATACCATGTAACAGCATCGCTTGTTAACTGACACCGAATACATATTGTAATTGCCACTGAACTTCACTAACATATGAAATGATTGACGCCTATCAGCTAACATTTTGCAAATGTATTTCGTTGGCGCCTAAATGTCAAACATCATATCTAGGCTAAATTCCGACTGGGGATATTGTTTCCACTATATATATATATATATATATATATATATATATATATATATATATATATATATATATATATATATATATATATATATATATATATATATATATATATATATATATATATATATATATATGGAATTATTACATTAGCATTGAATTAATTGTAATATTTTAAATACAACATGCGATAAAGAATGCGTTCTATAATGTCATAAAGAATTATGTCCATACAGAAGAGAATCATAAGCATGTATACGTCAACATCTTTCATTTAGATTGTAAATGGTCCAAATTTTGTATATATTTACTAAATTTCAAATTTTCGTTCTGACAACAAAAACGGTTTTCATCCATAGATTTTACATCCTAGACTTAAGGATTAATTTTTATAGAAAAATAATAGATTTTAGGAGATTATAAAGATAAAAAAATGTTTTACGTTTCTAAAGACATAAGATAGATTGCAAAAACATTTTCATCGAAATTAGGAAAATGCACTTCTATCTTGGGAAAACTACGATTTATTTTTTAGGGAATGATCTGTAAATTCCACTTGACACCACTTCAAAGGTGAACTTAGGTTTCAGACTTAGAGGGATTTATACTAATCACCACTTAATCCAGGCAAACAAATATCGCCTGGACGCCATCACACATATAAGTCATCGAGCTTTCTGATCTTTTTATCATTAGCACAGAGGAAAGTCCTTCCTATCTATCTATCTATCTATCTATTAATCTATCTGTGTATGTCTGTCTATCTGTATGTCTGTCTGTCTTATCGCATTATCTATATGTCAATGGTTAGAGACACTAATACTAGGCATATATCATCATGCTCCTAAATATCATATATCATCTTACATGTAGAAGAGATATTTTGATATTGAAAACTATATAAGCGAATGGGGTAATGTTAAAAAGGCAATCTTAAAGATTTATTGTTGTTCACATAGTTCATGCTTGACCAGTGAACATACTTCAAACAAACATAACTAGTCATTTAAAGAATCAGGAGGAATTAGACTTACAGGAGGACCCGGGAGTCCTGGTGGACCAATTAAACCGTCTAAACCTGAAGGGCCAACAGGTCCGACATCCCCCTTTTCACCCTTTTCACCCTGTGTAACGTGAAACAAGTCGGTAACATATTTACAAATATATGAATTTCATATTAAAATTGAGATTTTGTATGGATACCTAAAGATCGTTTTAAGACTTACGCCAATTATATTCTCATAAAGTCTTTTAAAATATTTGAATACCTATACAAATTTTGTGAATCATTTCTTGAATGATGCCGTGGTATCAAGACTTTTCTTATTGCATATCATGCATAATACCTGATAATTGAGTGAAACCCCAAAACAAAAAAGACTAATTTTCCTTGTCTAATTTACCTTCACTATTGTCAATATCAGACAAAATACATTAAACATTATCTAACTATAGAATTCTTTGACACTCATTGGAGTAATTCGTTTGGATGTTTATACATTATTTGCTTTATATTTGGTATAAACACCCATACAAAGAAAACCATCTAGTTGTAACATTTTCTGTCAATGCAATAACTCCGTCTTGGTGGTTCAAACTAGGTTACAATCATGGATTTCTAACTACACTATATTCTATACCATATATCTACAAAAGTAGGTAGCTTAATGATTGACCAAATTTCACCATATTTGTAAACTGTTACATGAACTTCCCAATGGTACACTTTGATATCTGATATATGTTAACAGTACGGAAGTCCATAGATTACAACAAACACAATGAATATTGGGAAAACGCGAACCTCCGGAAAACCAAGAGTTGGAACCAGGTGTCATGGAAGAGTAAGAATACATCGCCATATTTCACACCCAACGTGAATCAATGAGATTTCAATTTAAAACACACACAATCAACCTTTGACATAATCGGTATACACTTATTGCACATTTGTTTAATTTTTACGGGGAATTTTTTCTCGTTTTTCTGAAAGGAACTTATACGCGCAAGATTGGTTACGGGTTGTGTTTCTGATACTTCTGATACGTAAAAGATTATATTTACGGGTATTTAATTTGGCGGTATTTTCTCTGATTGCGAATATAACACAATTAAATCACCCGCGAATAAAAGCAACTATGCAATATACTACACAAAACCTACCACCCGGCAAGTAACTCACCATCTCAGAAAAAGTATGACAACTCCAAATAAGGTCATCATATAGAATGTATCATTTACGTAATACAAATGTATTTTCTTGAAACGTGATTCACATTTGAGCCAAGATTTTTCGGTATATGTATAGTTTATTGACATTTAATTTACATACGTAATAGGTAAAATAGCAAACGGTTATTTTACAAACTTTTGATTTGACTAGTTACACGTGGAAAATATTTATCAAATGAAAATGTCGACAATGTATAGTTTGCCTATAAAGTGAAGTAAATCAGCCAATGCTTTAGTGCTATAAATTGCGTGGCAAACCTCTGAATGATACAAAGTCGCGTGTTTTTATTTAAATGCATATTAAGTGTTTATAAATGAAAAACATGCATATAAAATTTTGTGCTTAGACATATGCTCAGTTCATTTGTTGATTTTATTGTGACAAACACAGACAGCAAATATGAAACTTTGCATAAATTTAATGATCTACAAATGGAATTTTATCACATCTATATGAGACAAACTTTTCCCTTATAAAATGTTTTAAAATGAGGAAAGAAAGTGAGGACATTCTTAACTAAGCTGACCAATAAAAGTTGTAGGACTTAAAGCCACTACAGAATTGCAAAAATACCTACCATTAAAGAGACCAGAAGAATAGAAAATACAAAAGGTAAAAAAAAACCGCAATGAGGATTTATTAAATAAAACTAACTTACAGTAATTCCTCGTTGTCCCGGTTTTCCGTCTTTACCTGGAATGCCCCTTAGTCCGCGTATACCCTGTAATATATAATAATAGTAGAAACTGTAAATCTCTGAAATATTTTGAATCGGAAAATGAATGAGATGATGATGGACATCAGTAATAATAATAATAATAATTATAATAATAATAATAATAATAATAATAATAATAATAATAATAATAACAACGATAATGATAAGAAGAAGAAGAAGAAGAAGAAGAAGAAGAAAAAGAAGGAGGAGAAGGACGGGAAGGAAACAGAAATGATATAATTTAATGTCATATTATATACAATGTACATGTAATGGAAATTAAGTCTAAGAAATATGTGTACCTGAGTTCCTTTATTACCACTTTCTCCTTTTAGGCCTATATCTCCTGGCTCCCCTATTTCACCCTGGTCTCCTTTTGGACCTGTTTTGCCGGGTTTACCTCTCCTTCCTCGTTTACCCTGATAATTTCATTTTATACGCAGTGATATATTAAACCTTAAACACACACATGAAAAAGTAGTTCGACTCAAGAAATAATTACTGTAAATCCGGTTTTATTTACGCGTAATTTCGCTTTATGAAGTATGATAATAAAATGAACAAATGGTCAATTGAAATCGCGAAAATATCATCTCTCGAATAATTTAGTACTTGTGTATTGCGAAGATAAAGTCCCGCGAAAATTTCCGGATTTACAGTACCAATATAATATGTTTACGCAAAAGACAATTATGACCTTACTACTGGAAAATATTTCAGCATTTTCAGTATTACATCTGAAAATTCCAAGGAATTACGAAATTATGAGTTCTAAATAAAAGCATATATGAAAGAAGTAAGACAAGGAAACAGAGAACCTGTTCATTTGGTATCATAATCTTGGACTATTGAAAGATAAGTGGTTTGAATTTCATCTGAGGACTATTTTCCTACTCTTCATTGGAATTAAATAACAATATTTTTGTGAAAACCCAGTTTGGCCATTAGTCGTTTTTCAAATGTTTAATTCGACACCACTATTTTCATATACATACGACAACGGACCTGGATTTATTTTCACAACATATATAGGGATATAAGGATTCTTATTCCTGTGTATATCACTTATTTGGTATTGTATATCAATCTAAGTAGATATTAAGTTAGAAGAAACAGCTAATGCCCCTTAAACTGATTTAGTGTTGCTCACAGTTTATCGTCATGAATGAGTGGAATAAAACGAAAAATTGCTGTAACATTCCAAAAGTTAATATTACGGCACATGCATGCCATTATGCCATCGAATTTAAACATTTTGTTGAATGTATAAAGGCATGATTCAAATTTCATCGTGTTGATCTTGAAATGAATAAAAAAAAACTATTTCTAGAAAAAGATATTTCCATATAAAGACGGGTCATTGTGTACAAAATAGGGATGTACATCTCTGAAATATTACTAACTTGGAAATACGTCACAATCCACCTTTTGCCCTCAAATATTCATATACATCAAGTGGAATTTGGTTAATACTATTTACAGGTGTGTGTGTGTATGTGTGTTTATGTGTGTGTGTATGTGTGTGTGTGTGTGTGTGTTTGTGTGTGTGTAAATTCAGTTACAAACAAGAGAGTGATCCACATTACAAAAGAAGACACTTAGACAAACACAAAACCGTTGATATCCAAATTCACGTTTTGATCCATCAATACGAGATAACATCCAAATTTATCTGAAAAACATAAACATGCATTTACGGACAAGTTATTCACCCTTTTACCCTTCTTGCCTTTCTCTCCTGTTTCTCCTTTAGGACCAGTGGAGCCTGGTAGTCCTATTTCTCCCTATAAGACATTAGCAGGAAAGAAAATCAAAATTATAAAAAGTTAAACACATACACACAACGCTTTTCAAAATTATCAACTGTCTGAGAGAGAGAGAGAGAGAGAGAGAGAGAGACAGAGAGACAGAGAGACAGAGAGAGACAGAGAGAGAGACAGAGACAGACAGACAGACAGAGACAGACAGACAGACAGACAGAAACTGAGACAGAAACAAAGACAGACAGAATCAGAGACAGACAGTCAGGCAGACAGACACAGACAGACAGAGACAGATAAATAGAATGACAGAGAAAGACAGAGGTATCATCTGTAAACAATAGAGAACAATATTGTAATCATCGTCAGAGTACATTACCTACAAAATTTGCTATAAATACTTGATGCGATATATATTTTTACAGGTTTTTGTTATATATATATATATCTCACATTGGATGAAATCAAAACTTCTGAAACAATGCATGGTATGCAACATAAATAAGTTGAAGAAAAATTGTTGCACATTCTGAACTATTCTCTAAAAGGTAGATACATTCACTTCCTCTTGGCAAATAGTATATTAAGCACACAATGTTTATGCTGACGGCAAAGCAAAATTATTAGCAACTCTATCTCTCTTATCAATTATAATTGATAAATACATTAAGCATGCATGGATGAAGTTAAAAAAGAAAAAGGTGGAGTCGCAATAAATAGTGTAAAACTGATACGACTAGTGGATAGATTGATGCTTTCAAACTGTGCTAAAAGAAATTGAAAAATTCAAAATGACAAGAATGAATTCATCTCCAAGATAATATGAAGTGTAGTGTTACGAATAAAAACTATTAAAATGGAATATATGTTTATGTGATAAAATTTGTTTTAAAAGAATTTTTTTCCGAATGGAATTATGGAATGAAAGAATTACCAGCTATTTATAGTGTGTTGAATATTTAGCACAACAATATGAAGACGAAGAGGACTGCAGCAAATACATTAAGCGCCGAAATTTTTGTTTCATTAGTGCGAAATACGAAAGTCAATAATATGCCCATCACCTCTACCGTCTATGAGAAATACCTCTGGGGCATCATGCTGCCTATTTCTTGACCTTCTGTTTCCTCGGTTATAGCAACGTCCTCTACGAGATCGACGTCCTCTGTTCTCTCCAGTATCTTCTGTAACCACTTCCGCATTACCTTTTTCATTTCCGGCCGAATCAGGTGCTGCTGCATTATTCACACGGCTGGTACGCACCTCCAGTCTACATGTTCTTGATCTCCGCTTTTGGACAAATGGAATCACGGAATTTTGCATAGATTAGCAATTTACTAATGTGCTATTAAACACATGTATTTGCTGCAGATAGGAAGTCTTAGCTGTCATTGTTTCAGTGAATCACTAGTTATACTGTACAAAGCATGTGTATACTAGTGTGGTTACACTGCAGCAAATTACAACTGATTAAATGTAAAACTAAATGTGAGTGTCATTAGTTATATTATAATGTTACTGCAGTGCACAAGTGTAGATTCCATTAAAACCTAATGCACGTGATAAGTCAGTAAAAGGTTTGGTGAATAATGCTCAACACCAGGGCTTTTTAAATCTCACCCTTCTCCCTCTTTCCCCTTTAGGCCCCATTGGACCTTGTATATAGCCAGCAGGCAAGTTTTCATTGAGAGAAGTCATAGCCCTACCTCTTGATAAGGTGGAGCCCCTGGCTCCTTTTCTTCCCTGCAATATAATATTTTCGACTGAAATTTCGTTGAAAGGCCTCAACAGTTATTTTTTTATTTTTTATTTTTTGTGATTTACAATTCTGATTTTAAAACCATTTAGAATGAATGGATATAATTTAGTCTTAGATATCGATATGAATAAAAGCATTCCGTAGCATATTACAGGCGATGCCACCAAGATTGTTTTACGTGCAATATAAACTTTATAATTCTAGTTCTATTGACTTTTGTTTTGTACAGTATCAACCGATACAAAAGAAAAACACCTATAGATATATGGGGCCAACTGATAATATTTTATATTCAGCCCTTTTTTTTAATGTTCGGACCAGAATGTTGTTCAAAATGAATGTTATATGCTGATAGTTACGATATCATATTTTTGTTGTTTAATATATCAGGCATTCTATATCTGAAATTATAATTATCCTGTTTGATCTGTCAATAGACTCTTTATCTCTTCAATTGTAATTTGTTGTGATACCTCTTAAATGTAATTTTACCACACACAAACGAAGTTTAGATTTTAAGATTTATTCCATTGACACCCTTGCTACCACTGGAAGGCTTCCCTATACTGAGCAATGTGGCATATCTCGGATACGCCATGTTTCAGTTGTAACAATGGGTGTCACAATTACGTTCGATTTCCATCGTTATTATAATTTTCTACCAGCAAATATGATCATATATTGTCATAGAAGCTACTGTATAACATTACTTTGATAACATTCTATTGCTCGATCAACTATATACGGAATATAGTAAACGTGTTATCATTCATGTATATCTTTAGACAGTTCGTATGATTTGTCTCCTCCTTATACATTGTACAGAAATTAAACATTAAACCATAAACCCGTCACGGGCTCGATCAATTACGTCTAGACCTGCAATTCAGAGCTAGGATATGTTATCAAATATCCGAGGTCCGCAAGTTAGGCAGACATAATGATTACATAATTTTAGTTGGCTGGTGTTATGTCCAGTGTTGAATTACTAAAAAGTTAGCAAAGTTTGATATTGTACCTGCGGATGTATCAAGACACTAGTCATTTTAATATTTCATGCATATCAAATGTTTTCCAACAAAACCACCATGCACCTTTGTATATACATGTGTGTATATCTGATCATTCTTTCACACGAGCATTTCAGGCTGTCTGTGTCATGAGGACATGCACAATCCATCCGTATTATTGTTTTTACATAACATAACTTCGATCATTACTCGATAAGGAGATGCTACAATCCAAACTCTCTAATCTAACCGTACAACAACTCCGACATGCAACACCCAATAAACTAGATAGAGACTTACTTTCTGACCTTGTGGACCAGGAGGTCCTGCATTCCCACTAACTGACCGTCCTGGTAATCCTATTTCTCCCTTTTTACCCTGATACATATCAAGTTAACCATAAAGTTAACCTACTTATAAACATATTTGATAATATATGTTTAAATGTGTAACTTCAGAATATATCTTAGGAGAACCCATTTACTGTTACATCGAGGTAAACCTTACAATACGGTATTTAAAATTACTACTTCAATTCTACCAAACATATACAGATGGTATATACGCAGGGCTATTGTGTAATACTTAATATAAGCCATAAACTAATTACTATTATTTTACCATAAAATATGTGGATACGAATTCCCATTCTTCATAGAATTTGTTTGTTTCAATTTTCAAAATGTATGAGTATACATATTTTTGAAATATAAATTGCCAAAAACAATACTGAAGCGTATGGATGTACGACATCTTCTTGTTCTTGTCATGTTGTAAATATTGAATTTACTGGTAAGTGTAAATTCAAAATTGACCTGATATAGTCTTGAAATATAAAGATACTCCGTTGCAAAATATTGATATTGTTTTATGAATATGTTTTGGGGAACATCACAAGATTATAACATTTCTCAAAGTATTTGACGCATTTACCAGAGTAGATGTAAAATTAACTTAGATATTGACAAACTAATGAAATTTGAATATAACAGTTTTTTTATATTCATTATTTCAGTGAATATGCAAATCTTTTTATAATGTTATAAACGATATCTTACCGGCAAACCGGGAATACCATTTCGTCCCTGAAATTATAAAGTATAAAAAATCTCAGATACCAAAGTATAAATCTTTAGGATTTCTACTGTAGTGAAATTTATTCCTTCGATTTTTCGTTATATACAAATATTCAGAGAAGATTATACACAGATACAAATAAATTTTAACATGATTTTATGTTTAATTAATTTAATTAATTTCTGCTAAAATATCTACTTTTCTATCTATGTCAGGTTTCTCAGAATGAAGATGATGAGCTTCATGTTTTATGGTTGATGATGTTTAAACTCAAATGTGTGTCACATTTGTCCACTGATAGGGGAAATAGCGTTATACTTTTACGTGTATTAAAAGTTCATGTTACTTACCGGTGGTCCAACTGGACCAGGTGGTCCCTGAAAATGAATCGAAGTAAAGAAATTAAATATTACTTCTTTCTGAATACCTCAACGAAATCAAATTGAAATATTGAATAATTTTCGATGGTTTTTCTTTCTAAACGTTATCAGAATCAATTGTCATTACCCGTATGATTGAAATCAAAGTAATATTTTTGCAGTTTTATCAACACCATAAAAACAAGTACAACAGTGAATCAGTGGAAATTATGTTGGTCTCAAATATTTAGTGTAAAGATATTTGTCTTTTTAATACATAATATACATTTTCAGATTCACTTTCTCCCTATACAGTAATCGTCCAATTACTACAACAGTAAAGTGGAAAAGTTTGCCAGTTTTCTTGCGGAAGGTCGGTGGTCTTTACCTGGGTAACCGGGGTTTCTCCTCCACCAATAAAAACTGGACGCCATCATATGACTGAAAAAATTGTTGAGTATGGCGTAAAACAAAAAATCAAATCAAATCAAAAACTACAACAGTAATTGGACGATTACTGTATAGGGAGAAAGTAACTGGCGGTGTTAATATTAGCTATATTCACGATGCTGATAAATCTGTGAATTTCAGTAAAAGTTTTTAATTATATATATATATATATATATATATATATATATATATATATATATATATATATATATATATATATATATATATAAACCCGTAGAAGTAAATTCATTTTGTTTATTTTGCTAATTTCCTAGATATGACAAAACATATGATAAAACAACACACCTGCTCTCCTGGAGGCCCTCGCATTCCATCGAATCCCGACAATCCAGTTGGTCCTACCGGACCTGGTTCACCTTTCGGTCCTGGCTCACCTGGTTCACCCTAGGAAATATATCATATTATTAACGTGTCAATTTAAGAAAATAATTTCAAAGCATTTCTCAAAGAAGCCCTCTCATTCCATCGAATCCCGACATTCCACTTAGTCCTACCGGACCTGGTTCACCTTTCGGTCCTGGCTCACTTGTTCACCCTAAGAAATATGTCGTATTATTAACAAGTGTCAATTTAAGAAAATAATTACAAACGTTTCTCCTGGAAGCCCTCGCATCCCGAATCCCGATAATCCAGTTGGTCCTGTTGGACCTGGTTCATCTTTCGGCCCTTGATCACTTGGTTCACCCCAAGAAATGTATCATAATTATTATCAACCAGTGTCAATTCAAGTCAAGAATTACAAAGCGTGTCTCATTGCAACTTAACCATGGGCTCTACATAAAGAACAAAATGAATAAAGAAGGACGCATAGAACATATCATACAATAATGACAGATCGTTTACACAATATCATTTATTTACATTTCACCAATAACGATATGACCTGAATGTAAGAATGAGAAAATATTTCATGCAGTCAAATTAAAATACAAACATTCTGACAATGTGAATTCAATACAAATTATCATACATTATTTTGGTTATTCTAAAACTATAATTAAAACAATGCAAGCACAGATTACAGTGTGCGTGCGTGTGTGTGTGCGTGCGTGCGTGCGTGCGTGTGTGTGTGTGTGTGTGTGTGTGTGTGTGTGTGTGTGTGTGTGTGTGTGTGTGTGTGTGTGTGTGTGTGTGTTCATTGTAACAAGACAAGAAACCAGTAATGCTACAACAAATTTATGTTTATTGATACTCGGGTAAACTACTGAATATGTTAAATATCTTTTGAAAAAGTAATGGTATTCTTATAAATTGACAAAACTACACACGTTTCTATCTGTAATATCAGACTGCACTCGATCGTTATAGCGGATGTATTCAACGTGAACGTAACTCGAGCTGAATCCATCCGCTACAACGATCAAGTGCAGTTTGAAGATACAGATAGAAACATTTGTGTGGTTTTGTATTTATTACATGCCACTTATTTACTTATATGTGTACACAAATTAAAATTTAAATAAAGACGCCATCCAAAATTTGGATGACTTGAATCACATTTAGAAAAGTAGCGCTGGTGGAAACTCTGTATTCAACCGCAGTGTAATACAGTGTATTGGACTCTGTATTATATCTGTATGATTACACATGCATGTAATAAAAAGAATATGCACTGTCTAGGTCATCGTCTTAAACTTAAATGTTTTATTACATATTGCAGAATAAAATTGTTCATTAAATAATATTTTTGTACATTTTCTGTTGCGTTGCATTTTTGATAATGTACAATGGACATATTCCAAACCTTGTACTAACCTCAACATTACACCCTTAACATGTATTTAATTTACTAATCTATGTATAAGACATAAATTGAACCCCAAAATGAAAATTAATACAGCAGTTTACTAGAGACTGTAGATGACGACAAAACTAATTAATTAGTACATGTCTTAAGACACATTCAAATTTTAAAGTTATATGTTGGGGAAAGAACCCGGTTACAATGTACCCGCAAGAAAAACTGGCAATCCTTCTGACAAAATCAGCTTAGATTGCAGTGGGACTCAAACCTGCACTACCCATAAGTGAGATACGACATGGTTTAAAGAACGACACTCTAACCACTCAACCCCGCTTAATGATATTCAATTTCTTGAAAACAATTGGACTTATGGATAATTTGACAATTCTAGAAGTTGACAAAATATACAAAGGATAGATAGATTTAATAAAAAATTAATAATAGCCAATGCTTCTAAAAATTATAAAAACGTAAAATGATACCTGCAATTCAATTACTTTAATGTCATATTGTGCGTCCAAATCACCAGGCAATCCTTTCGGTCCTCTGTCGCCCTGTATATTAAACATGCAACATATAAATTCATGCACACAACACAATCATTTGCAAGCAAACATTGCATACGGATACTTTAAAACGTGCGTTCAAAAATGAAATACGTGCAGCAATTAACAAATAAATTTAATTAGTTCAAGTAGAACAAATATTTTTTTTCTGTTGGGTATGACTCTATTGGTTTTGTATAAGCTTACCTACAATATCAGAGAATTAACATTACTTGTTGTCATAGGAACACAAACAACATATTATGCATGCAGCATTCCAAAATGCATCAACAAATTCTGATACATTCAAAGTCAAATTGTTGCCAGTTTCATTACTTAATTACTGAGACATACTGATACGTCTTATAGGTATAAATATCGGTGGCATTGGAAGATTTTTTTATCTAAAGATTTAAATCAATTACTGCATATTATGGGGTATCAATGTCGATTTTCTCCGCGTGTAATTCAAATCCACGCTTACTAGATTATCTCAACAAATACAAATCGTTATATACAGTTACTACACCATAAATTTTCCTCAAGGCTTCTACCCGGACACAAAAATCACATTTGCACATTTGCAGGATTTATAACAAAATTACAGATACCAAATTACCTTCTGGATGTCCAGGATACAATATACAGATCTGGTTAATATTGGACAAATACGGACCTCAGGAAATCCAAAGTAGTCGGGTGCCATGGAGTAGTAAGACCGGTCACACCCGCAGTGAGTCAACCGTCACATTCAAATGGAATATGTGAGGTTACATCCAACTCTTATACTGGGTGGAAAATACACCCAGAAGAAGGCCAAAGTATACATCTATAGGATGTCCAGGATAAAGGTACAAATCTGGTAAAACTGGACAAACACGAATTTCTGGAAATTAAGAGGTGGGATAAGGTGCCATGGAGGAGTAAGCATCACCGGTCACACCCGCCGTGAGTTAACTGGCAAGCTTTTTCATATAATTAGCACATGTTCAAGCGGGGTTCAAATCCCTGCTGACAAGAGATGAGATATTGCGAGATTTAATGTTCGATGCCCTGACTACTCGACCATGGAGGTTTCTAAAACGTTACAAGTCTACATATTGTCTATAGATATCCTTCGATTATCAAAATTGATTTGTTTCCCGCTTATTTCGACTATTATATTGTATTGAAGTTTGCAGTTTGCAAAGTTGTAAACTGAAACAAAGCGATAAATATACTATTTGAATTTACTGGAGCAAATTGACAAAATTCTTATCTACAAAAATAATATTTCATTCTTTCCCATAGGAAAAATTACGATTCTAATCTTTGTTCATTTCTTTTAATTTGCTGAACGCCATATTCATCTAAAAATTAATTGGATATTGCAGACAATCTTTTGAGTTAGATTTCCACCAGACAGTTAGAATTAAATAACTTAATGATGTTTTATAGCATTTTAACCGCAAATGTTTATATCTCTCTTGTATTTTGTATCAGTGTAGAGCGCTGCAAAGCAATCTCAAGTACGATTATAAATCTTCAATACGTTCTTGTCACTAAGGATAAGATTTGATATCCCTTTGATCAAAGCACAGTTTGAAGTGAATAATATATATCATGAAATTTGTACGCTATTCGTATCGTCAGCTATGGTTTGAAAATTCAAAGATGACGCAACTAAATTTACTAACTCAAGATGAATGAAAGTATAAAAGCGCTGTTACAGTATCTTGGAGGAAGAAATACTTTTAGATAAACTGCACGATCAGTGTTAAATAATAATTTTTCATACGAAATCATTTACTTGGTATCGTGAACAAATTTCTACCAGAAAGACGGTTGCGGTATCTGAATAATTAGACAAATAATTAAGTCGCTGGTTTCAGTACCATGTGACATGTTTTCCCGCACTTTTCTTAGGGGAATGGTGTTTTATAAATTCCCCGGTGTATATATGAGCTTAATTGACAGGATGTATATAATGTATGCATGGTGGGGCTACACTTCCATCTGTTACATGCATTTGAAAATAAAATGTATCCCTTTAATCAATTTTACTTTAATATAAGTCTGTTCGTTCTTCTCATTTCAGCAAACACGGTTCTTAAGTCTACAAATGTATTTGTAATGAGATGTTTTTCGTATTCTGGTTGGTTGATATTTTTAAATCACTCAGGGTATATTTCACAAATGTTTTACTTTGCAGTGTCATATTTTTAGATTATTCGCGTAGGCATTAATTAGTGTTTTAAAAACCCAAAAGAACAATGTATCGAGTCTGAAACAGTATTTTCTATTATTGTACATGTTGCCGGATCAAGTAACGAAACTTGAAAGGTTATCAATTCATTCATGTTTCCAGAACTGTAAAAGACTTTTCAATGACTACATAGTAATGATAGAACAAAGCTTTATTTACACAAACAATAATACATTTCTCTAGATATTTGAATTAATTACTTCGTGAAATCGCGCAAAAATGTATCTCTCTGTATATAAATGTGATTTACTGTGTGTTTGCAAAACAACATTGCTTTATGTCTGTGAAAAAGCCAACATACCAGTCTAGATTTATATTTAATTCAGACATACGTTTGTTGATATCGTTCTACGAGAAAGAATCGTTGCGTATCGCAAAAGTCTATGGATACTGGTTTCATGCTTTATACAACAAGATACATTTAAATACCAGTAAAATGTGTATTTTAAGTATCAGACTTCAGAAAAATGTTAACATATCCTGCATTGTCTAATGTTTTAAACTCAAACACAGCGCAACAACATTATCAACTCAGCCACTGGATATTTCGGGCTCATAATGTCCATTCCACTAATAACATGCAACGACCAGAGCATCACAACCATGAGACTAACATTGAACCTCTGAAACATGCAAAACATAAAGACAAACCTTGATTGTTATAACTTCATACGTTGCACCCTGTCGATAATGAAATTTCAAACTTAAAGAACTTCACTTCCATGAGTAGAATTATTTGTTTTAGTATCAAAAACATAAAATGTTACAAATGTTAGATTCTACCAAGAATTACTTTCCATGATAAACTGGGTTTCCTTTTTTATCCAGTACAAAATGAATTATCTTTAAAAGAATGACCAAAAACAGCAATAAATATGTTGGACCAACAATGTAACTGAGAGTTATTAAGTTTTAAAAAGACAAATATCAAAATAATTATAAATAAATTTTAAGAAATCTAAAACTCTGAATAAATAAACGAAAAATCTACAAAAAATGTGTAACTAAAATATTTTAAGAAGTAACCAACAATTATACAGAAAAGATGGTCCAAAATATAAAAATTTAAGAATTATCTTTGATTTACGTTTTCATGACGATCATATAAGATGAAATAACGCATGCATCAGATAAATGTACCTTCAAATTCTGAACTTTTCCTATAGGTTGATCTTCAAATCTAATTGATCTTTTCATCCCCTGCTAGAGTAACAGACAGATCAAGAATCATAACGTTAAAGCAAAACCGGAATAAACCACAGTATTAAAAAGCTCTATGTACAGATCTGCAACGCTAACATGCCATAGCGCTCACCGAAGTTGAACAGATATCACCCAGGGTAGACATATCATTCCGGATTCAAAAAAGTAGTTTAAAATGATATGAATATTCATCATGATGTTATCATCATGCCATTGTTTTTGTGTATCTTTGTTGAGTACAAGATAATACTATAAAATGTTATATTATATTTTCTTGTGAAAATAAATAAAAAAAACTTAAAAACTATTGTTTCAGGATCTACGGAACCAAACTTACTAACAAACATACTAGGTCCAATATCAAAGAAACTAAACTTAAAAGCCAGTTTTTGATGTTGTTTCAGAATATACGGAACCAAAATTAATCACAAATATATTAGATCCAATATCAATGAAATTATACCGGAAAACCACTTATAACTGTTGTTTCAGGATATGAGGAATCAACATTACTTACAAACATATTAGGTCCAATATTAATGAAACTAAACTGAAAAACCACTCAAAACTATTGATGCAGGATAAACATGTACCTACAAGAGGTGGCCCACATATGACCCCATAGCGGGTTTCGTCAGACCCTCTACGTGACATATCAGAAAACGAGAACGATGAGAGATCGGATTTTAATGTCTCAATATATGCCAGTGAGAAGTGAAGTTATAATGGCAATCGCGTATTTAGATGGTAGAATATGCTATCAACATCTAGGTGAAACTGAGTATGAAGAGAGAATTATAGTTTTATTATTGTTTACCTTTTACGCATTGTTGTTTGCATGAATTGTTATGAAGGGTTTACAAACGCGATATTTAAAATGTTGTTAAAACACACGGTATACATATGTCTCATGTTACTGAAATGTCTTCATCCTTTGTTGTTAAGTTTGGGACAATCATATTCAAAAACTATTTTTGTTTTTTTAATATACATCACCTTAGGACCTGCCTGACCATCGTAACCAGGTAATCCCACTTCTCCTTTATTGCCCTTCATTCCCTGAAAAATTTACATGTAGTCATTAGATATACACAAAATAAATTAAATGGAATATTGTTATCTCAAAATCCAAGGGGCCGCCCACACTTCAAGATATCCGGAATTCGAGAAAACAGAATTTTTCAAATGTCCCTATTGGACAATGAATAAATTTTCTCAATCTATTGCTTAATTTAAAAGCGCTTATTCATTACCGTTTCACCTAGGAGTAAATTGTTGGTGTTTTGTAAGTAAAGAGGTAAGTAATTACCATGCTATTGCCCACAAAAAATAAACCTTCGGTCGTGGATGGTGATTTCGAGATAAGAAGTGTTTTTTTTAATAATATTGTGACACTTCGGACCACAAATGCACTTTGACATAAGCGAAATTTCGAGATACCCGAAGTAAAAGTAGTATAAATATATAGTAATAGTATATACTAATATAGTTAACTGACGGGTCAACTTTGATATAACAGGAATTTCCAATTTGTCGTGTTATAATGGACTTTGAGTTTCGATTATCCACAGGTACTTCTTCATTTTAACTTCATAATATGACAAGCGACCTTGCTTTCACAGTTTATTCGAAACAACAATGACTTTCACGTATGAAGATGAGTGCTTGGCAAACGGGTATGTTAGGGGTATGTCACGATACCTCTAATCGAACCTGGGACTCTGGGACTTTGTGAAGTAAAACCCGGATGTAAAATCATGGACTTTGTGCTCTCGAACCGAACGCTTTATCACTGGATGAACACGAGCTTTTATAATATTGATAAAGTGACTCTACTATGATCAACGACATGAAATGTGCTAGACCAAATTTCCGTTGCTGACAGACATGCAACCGGAGGAGGACGTATATCATGATGTTTATTTTTTAAATATATTAAAAAGAAATCCAGATGACTGAATTTTATGTACAGGTGTTGATCAAAGAAAGAGGAACATAAACAGCAATAAAACACAGAATACAATCGATGGAACGTATACCGCTCACCTGTTGATATACAAAAAGCAACTGTATAAAATCATCATATGTTGATCCAAAAATTATTGCATGTTTCTGTTCGCATTCATTCATGCGCATGAATTCTGAACAACTGTATTATTTCAAACTCCCCTGTAGATTGTTAAACAATGCCAATGAAAAATCTAATTATGGAACACTATTTCTGAGTGAAAACAGAAGCGTTTACCATGTTTTCCTTGAGTTAATCAGACTACAAACAAAACATTTTTGCTTGCAAGGCTTAAAACTCGGATTGAGTTGAGGCGAGTTTTAATATCTTTCTAAAGATATTTTGTTTCGTATGAGAATTTGTTCCATTTTATTTGTGACAAATATTCAATATTTTTTAAAATACCGCCGCATAAGAGTAAAATTTACATATATATATATATATATATATATATATATATATATATATTATATATATATATATATATATATATATATATATATATATATATATATATATATATATATATATATTGTCTTCGAGAGATAAAAGCTAAGACCATTCATTCTAAAGTAAAATTATACCGTATCTGGACGTAAAATCAGACATAAAACCCGGATGTAGAAATAGGGCAAAAAGGACATAGGATGCAAAACCAAGCTGATACAGCCGACACGCATCAAACAACTTAATAACTGTATGAGTACCTTTATTCCAGCTGATCCCTTTGGCCCCGGTGGTCCCTGTAATGTATGCAAATTCAAAATAAGTTCAATCAAACTATTGTGAAATATCTAATATCAATATAATTGTGACAATGATTTCCCACTAGGACACTTCACACTATAATTATCTGAATAATATTCCCTAACATTATGATACAGTTTCCAGTTACTGATATGATCTCTGTTCTGTATGATATCTGTTAGTATTAGAGTAATCAGACCATAGGAATGTTATCTATTCTACAAAACATCACTCATTGTCAAAAGGTTTGACTTTGTAAATCTACTTGTCTGAGTTTAATCATTTTAGTATGGTTCCAGTAATTTTAAAAGTTGAAATGCAAAACATTATAATGTGTACCCTCAATGCAATGAATAAAATGGACACATTAATTTGGATTAAAAACATTGCACTTCAAACGTGGAAATGGTAATTTATCGTACATTTATGTAAACCTATATTCTATTGGATGATTACACAGAAACCATTGGTAATCACATTGGGAATAAGGTAAATGGAAACAATGGAATTTACAGAAGAGCAAAACCAAACTTAAATTGATACCATTATATTTAATGTCATTTTTGGGGAAGTATGTCATCATTGTACATCTTTGTCACGCAGACATTTAGACAGAATCATGATTGCAATTACTTACCCGAGATCCTTCTGTTATTGGTCCCTGTAAATGAAATAAAAATATTCTTAAAAGTTGTATTCAACATTTTTCATTCTATATAGCATGTAAGCGTTAATCGTCTCCTTATAAACATTCGAAAATAGCATAAACAAGAAAATGTATTACCCTGATCATTGTTAAATTTCACCTGGTAGCTAAACTGTCGTCAGCATTAGTACATAAAGGGGAATTAGCTGTGTTTTGTTTCTCAATTTTCCCCCTTTTACTACTTAGACTGATATACAATAACAAAAAGAGATATACACAGGCATAACAATTCTAAAATTCCTATATATTTTGTGAATATTGCTTGAGAAACATAGGTGTGGCACTTTTTTCAATCGCAGTTGATTAACTCAACCTCACTATTTGTATATTAATACCACACTGGACCTGACCTTATTTTTACGAAATATATAGGTAAATGATAATAAAATTTGTATGCCTGTGTATAGCTCTTGTTTGGTATTGTACATCAAATACAAGTTGTAAAAGAAGAAAAAATCGAAATAACCTTTTTAGGTAAACGCAGCTATTGCCCCTTTGACTTATGATTTTAAACATATTTTCACAGCAGATATATTGTTATGTTAAGGTTAGTATGTAAAAAGTTAGTTACTGGAATATATCCAATCATTCAAACCTATATATCTAGATGGTATGATCTTTTTTCTATTGTTTAGACCAATATATTAATGCTTGTAGGGTTTAAAGGGTTAAATATTTAATGCTGTTTTACTGTATAAAATGACATAAAGCTATATTTCTCTTTTTTATTATGACACAGTTAAATTTTTTTTTCTTGAATTGGCATTTCACAAAATTTCATACACTTTTCTTTTTTGTCGTAAAACATGTATATTTACTGTTTAAAATATCATTCATGTCGTTGTTTGTAAAAAAAAACAAAAGAAGTTGTTGAACGAGCATGAAACAGCTAAAATATCAAAGACGGTTTATGAATTCTTAATAAGACATTTTGTGAGTTCTTAATAAGACGCTTTTTGAGTTCATACTATGAATTCCTATTAATACGTTTTATGAGTTCTTAATAAAACACTTAAGTAGTTCCTAATAAGACGTTTTATGAAGTCCCGACAAGACGCTTTATGAGTTATTAATAAGACGCTTTATGAGTTAATGATAAGACGCTTTATGAATTCCTGGTAAAACATCTATAAAAGTCACTCAGAAAATGTCGAATTATAAACCATTGTGGTTATCTATATTGTTTTGGTATGCCACAGATCTGAAAATATTTCATATGCCGTCATATCGGCCGCTAAATTTGATTTTATTTTACTACCATGTACTTTTTGATTCACCAGGTGCTTTACCAAAAGGTGGGAACAATGAACATGTTCCCACTTTTTGGTAAAACATTTTAGTAGATAAAAAAGTGGGAACAAGATTTTACTTAATATTTTTAACATTTTCTGGTCTGTCAAGATATATAGGCAATATGCTCATGAACTCGCAAAGTGTTTCACTGTAATCAACATCATTTAACTATATTCCATTAATCTGCCTTCTAAATGTGTAATAAAAGCCACCATCTGTTAGCAAGTGACTATGCTTATGTGTTGTATATTGTTAATGACATCAAAATAAAGATATGCTATTCATATAACGTAATTACAAATCTAGTGAAACACTCATCCATGTCACCAAGAAACAATAAAATGTCTCATTTCTGCACCACACTAACCGTGATAATTTTATTAGCCTAAGTCTACCATCATCCTGTATACATAGAGTTTATAGTTTAAAGTTTATTCATTTTAAAATGACTGACAAACAAGTTGAAGCAACTTATATAAATTTACATCGTTGACTCCGATGTTGGCGTGCTAACGCCATACCATCTCACAGGCTCACCTGTCAAATCCATGGATCGAACCCGGGTCGCATTGGTGAGAAGCGAGTGTGTTACCCGAACACAAAGTTGAAGTTATTATGATTCTTATATTCAATACCGTACTGTTTTCGCTGTCAATTTTATACAATTGTTTACCATGTAATTATGTTGACTCTTTTCCTTTCATGTTCTCTAAATCAGGGACATATATTTTTCCAAGATTCTGACTACAGGAATATTGAACAATCTTTGACTTATGTAAAAATAAATCGATTTTCAGTAGTATGCTTTTAGACCAATATTTCAAACTAAAAATTTGGAGTTTCTAATACCAGTTTTAGGATATACATCAATTAAACGTTAAACATTAGAAAAAAATGACATTTTAGAAATTGTAACACAGAACAAATTTTGAATTTAATATATGACTGCTTCGAAAATATTGTGCGTCTGGTGCATTGAATACCATAATAAAACAATTACACTGTTGCGGATATAAGTAACACAGAATCACACACATTTCAGTTCGACATACACTGTACCTTACTACACAAAGTAATGTTCAATATAAATAAAATATACAGACACTGAGTTAAAAAGTTCCTAAAATTGAAAAATAAACAAAAATTCAAGACATTGGGTGCAAAAGAATTGCAGTGACTCCAACTTAAGAGGTATAAAAGATTTAATCTTCGATGATAGAGACACACATCTCCTTTGGTTGTATCTGATATAAAATGTTGCTCAAAGTCAACACAGTTCGAACACAGACGATCATATCTATCCGTATTGTTTACATTTTCAGCATTAGCAATATCTAGAGCTGTTAATCTCATTGTAAAAAAAATCAAGCCCTGATATAGTACATGTAACTCATACAAACAATTTCTCGTGTTTTTGTACCCTCCACAGAGAATAATTCTGTGTTTTATCGAAATATATATAAATATTTCAATAGATTGATTCTCATATTTACACCTGTCGTGAAATAAATTAATTATTTTTAGGGGAGATACAAATGAAAAGTTAGTTAAGATCAAATTAATCATATGACATGCAAGTGCATCTTGTATTTCTGATGCAAAAATATCATACAGTTTTCCAAACAATCAATCGGTGTAGTGACCCATAGAACTTGCATTTGGTGAAAGTATGAAGGAATTTGAGATGGTAGAAGCAAGGTAAGAAATACGAAAGGGATTAAAAAAAGATCAAACGTGTACATTGCTAACTTTCATCTCTGAAAATAATCATTCTAATTAGTAATATGAAAAGCATTCTGTATTTGACTCCATCTGTATAAAAATAATGTCTTGATATAAGTATTAATAACCAACCAGAGAGCACTTTATCATATGCAGGTTCAATATTTTACCTCCCAGCATGCACTTTATCATCGTGATATGCTGTGATATCATGCAATCTTGCATGTGTGGAATCTGAGAAAATTAATCTGGGAAGAGTGGCATTCAGAGAAATGCACAAGGTCTGACCTATATATAAAATTACTGAAACAAACCGGAAAACCAGGGAAACCTCTAGGGCCTTCGTCTCCTTTTAAACCCTGGAAACATACAAAATTTACAAAGGATTCAGCTGTACATTTTTCTTGAACGTTAAAATGAGTTTATATATATATACATTTGTCGGAATAGTGAAACGTGTAAATATTTTAATCTCAATGAGGTAAATTATGTTTTATACACCTTACGATAAAGATTAGGATACATTTATATGTAAAAAGAATCATCATGGGTACATTGTGGGGAGGAATGAAAAATGAATTATTTGAAAAATGGACAAATAGTGAAACTTTGAAAATGTTTCGAGCCAATGTTATTTTTCGAAATGTTGCGATATTTGACATTTCCCCAATTATTATAAAAATTCTTATTTCTAATAATCATAGTATCAATCTCCACTAATATCATTATTGACCTCGACAACTTTTCGATCAATATCTGATATTCGTTTTGCGATTTAGACTTGTTTCTTACTTTGATTTTGCACCCCCATCTCCCCCCCACCCCCCACCCCCCCCACTTGCGCACCCCAACCGATTCCCGAACGCCCCCCACCCCCCCACCCCACCCTCAAACCCACCCGTTCCCCCCACGCCCCCTCCCCCCACCCCCCCCCCCCCCCCCCCCTCCCCCCCCCCCCCCTCACCCCCCCCCCCCACCCCACCCCCCCCCCCTCCCCCCGCCCTCCCTAATCCCACCCACCTCCCCCCACCCAGCCACCCCAGCCCCCCGACCCACCCCAGCGCTAACCGGCTCCCCTCCCCCCCCCCCCTCCCCCCCCCCCCCACGCACCCCGCCCCCCCCCCTCCCTGCCCCACCCCACCCCCCCTACACCCCGCTAACCCACTCCCCCCACCGCAACCGCCCGTCCCGCCCCCACCTCCCCTCCCTCCCCCGCCACGTCCACCACCAACCCCCCCCTACCACCACCCCACCCCACCCCCCTCTCCACCCCCTCCCCCCCCCCCCCCCCCCCCCACCCCCCCCCCTCCCCCCCCACACCCGTTTACCCCCACCCACACCCCCCTCCCCCCGCCCCACCCCCCCCACCCCCCCCCCCCCCCCACGCCCCCCCCACCCCCCCCCCCCCCCCACCCCCCCCCTTTACCCCCCCCCCCCCCCCACCCCCCCACCACCTCAGCGCCTCCCCCCCCCCCCCCACCCCCCCCCAGTCCCTCCCACCCCCCCTCCCCCCAACCCCCGCCCACCCCCCCCCCCCACCTCCCCTCCCCCCCTCCCCCCCCCCCCCCGTCACCCGATCCTCCCCCCCCCCCCCCCTCCCCCCCCCCCCCCCCCATACTGACAAGCCCCCTCCCCCTCCCCCCCCCCCACCCCCCCGACCCCCCCCACACCCCCCCCCCATCACCCCAACTCCCCCCCGCACCCCCCCCCCCCCCCCCTCCCCCCCCCCCCCCCCCCCACTCCCCCTCCCCCGCCCCGTCCCCCCCCCGCCCCCCCCTACACCCTCCCACCTCCCCCCAACCCACCCTCCGCCTCCCCCTCCCCTGCCCCTACCCCCCAACCCCCTCCCCCACCCCACCCCCCACCCCCGCCCCGCCACCCCCCACCCACCAATCCCCCTCCCCCCCCCCCCCCCGCCCCCCCCCCCCCCCCCCCCCCGCCCCCACACCCCACCCCCCCACCCGCCCGCCCACCCCCCTCCCCCCGCCCGCCCCCTACCCCCCCCCCCCCCACCCGCCCCACACCACAGCCCCCCCCCCTACTCCCCGCCCCCTCACCCACCCCCCTCCCCCCCCACCCCTCATCCCCACACCCCCCCCACCGACAACCAAGATCACAAACACCCCCACAACACTAACTATGCCCTCGCCACACAAAACGTGCTCCCACACATCAAACGTAAAATCGCAACGCCAAGAAACCAAACATAGCATAACGACCGGCGTGACTTCTGAAAGCCTTTGCCACTTATCCTGCTAGGCAGGGAAGAGACGTTTAGTGTGTATGTTTTATGTCCTTGCATGAGTGGTCCGTATTTCCAACAGCTTTTTAAGTGTCACTACACGAATCTGACGAAGTTAATCAAACTGCATATCCTACACTATTTACCCTCTTTCTCGGCATAGAGCTGTGCGAACGGAAATAGAATATCATCTCTGAAAATCTGGCTTAAACGTGGATCGAACGATGGACCTTTATGTTGAAGATCCGGTGGTATATTAAGTGACCTACTCTGTTCGCTCGATTTAGACTTGTTGCGAAGCATTTAATTTTACTTTTAATATTTTCCAGTTAAAAGACTTTATACAATACAGCTTAAATATTGATATTGATATACAGTGTATGCAAGTTAGGATCGACATTATATTAAAGTGATTAGTCCCGAATATATAGCGTATGGGTCATAATCCTTTCTCAAAGATTTCGCTCAGTCATATGTAGAAAATGGCACTTACCAGCAATCATTACAAAATAATATAAAAAGACAACAGGTAGGATCCGATACAACTGGTGTTTGGGAAAGATCTAATCAATCCAGATCATCACAACACAGCAAAGAGATGATAGATAAAAAATTATGATTTAGTTTTCAATTTTACTTCTTAATATACTTTTTATTTTGAAGTGATTTTATGACAAATAAAAAATTATGAACATTATGCATTTGAATATCAAAATGTCAACTTGAAACTTAAACCTAAGTAATTGAATATATCTATTTTGTTAAAATTTTAGGATTTATGGCACACCAAAGGACGACTAATGCGTTCAACTCAGAATTTTGTTGTTATAATTTGTTTTTCTCAAATGTAACTTATTTTTCACACTAGTTTACGTTACCTGGAGAAAAAAAGCTAGGTTTAATTGAGAAAACTAGATTTAACTAACAAACTAGGTTTAACTCATAAATTTGATCTGGATTGGCATACACATACGCTGACCAATATATATAGCACGACATTTGAAACATAGATACATCTTATATATATCTGGGGTGTCTAAATCAGATCTGACTTTTAAACTTATTGGATTTTCCCATTGTAAGATAGTATTGCACAAGTGCTTATTCAAATAAAACATCTAAAAACATATGTCGCCTTTCCTCCGTGACAAATTGATTTTCATTTTTATGGAATTCGAGTAATATTCTCGGATGTTGAAGACAACTTATTATATTCAATAATCAATGGTTTAGATAGAGACACACATGTCTATTAACTATCGAGTGACGGGTTCACAATGGCAAGCTCATGACTTTCGAAAACTTGACATTTAAACAGACAGATTTTTGTAAATGTATGTGATAAAGATGGTGAGGTGGCGATGTTACTGCTGGAGGTGAAAATTAAGTACGATGATGTCGAATGAGTAAAGATAAGGATGTAAATCATCAACATCATCATCATCAACATCAACATCATCATCATTAGCAGCATAATCATTATTATCATCATCGTCGTCGTCATCATCATCATCATCATCATCATCATCATCATCATCATCATCATCATCTTAATGATTATAAGAAACAACTGTGATATATTGTAGGCTTACCCAGGCTGTCTATGATATTTCCACAAGATATATTGTTCATTGAAATGATATCAATCCAGTATGCCCAGCCATCAACATTACTTAGTTTACTAAGCATTTAATATATATATATATATATATACGCTGAATTTTCAATAAAATTCATTAGATGATTATTTTTTTCACATTCTGTGTCAAGTATGTTAACATATATCAAATAAAGATGTAAGTATTTAAAAATAGAAATAGTATTAACTAACCTAGATATCAAATATAAACTTTATGATTCCTTTTTAGATATGAAACAAAAAAAATCTGATTTAATATCTTACCGGAAAGCCGACATCACCCTGAAATATATAATAGAAGAAACATAATTGTACAGAGTGTAACTATATTTGAAACGTTTGGCAGCTTTCACCTTATTTACAGGTCATGTTCTAGTAGTAATTATTTATTCCATAACATTTAAAAGAATGATCAAAAAGTTTATTTTATTGCAATAGACAGGGTTACATCATCCTGTGTAGCAGATCAATACTTCTGACGTCTGAAGTCATGACGCAGAAGGGGCACACAATTAGAATTATTCCTTGTCTCTTGTGTAAACAGTCTCAAAGGAAACTTTTGGAGAAGAAAATATTTCTCTCTTGATAAGTTCTAGTTACTAAAATTCTTATATACTTCCTTAACTCAGAGATGTTACCATAACCTTTCAGGAACCCCATCAGATTACATGTTGTTAAATACTTCCTCATTTGAAATATTTTCAACAGCTGCAATTTTATCTAAATCAAATAAATTTACAGAAAGACATATCTTCAAAATATAAAGATAAATATTGGTTTAATTATATCATAAATCCACATTTTTGTTATAATAGTGCATTCGGTGATTCCTTAATTGTTTCGTCTTGATATCTTTGGGATGGTTGCATTAGTAATGTACTAAAGTTTTCAACGAAGAGAGTAAAGAAGAACCATCATTAATTTTTAAAGTCGTTACTCTCTGGATGGAAGGTAAGGCAAGGATAAGTAAACAGAGAGCACGTTCATCCCCCCACCAAAAAAACAAACAAAAATAAATCCCAAAACAAACAAACAAAATAACAGGCAATGTATGAAACTCGAACACTACTGTATGTAGCACTAGGAATACAAAGAACAGGAACACTGTGTCTGAAATAGGGACACAACATGTAGGTGTGAAAGAACACTTGACGAGCGAACGGAAACATGTTGGTAACATAGCAATGTATGGCAACGACAGATGCAACAAACCTATCGGGGAGTATTTTTTATGTTGACAACCAAAACATTTTCAGTGGTATCATAAAATATTCAAGATGTATGGACTATTGGAAGCCACATGAGAGACAAATTGTTTGATGCAATGGCGATATAATTTAGGTCATCGGTATTATGTACCGGATCAAGGTGATGCAAAACCAGGGTGTTCACAAATATAGGTATAATATTTTTTAGAACCTGAAGAATCCTCAAACAAAAATATATTTTTACACATCTTTTTATCTTTTGTATCTAAATCTATACAGTTATGAATGCTAGTTAATGTCATCATCTACTTCAAATTTCTAATGCAGACCTGTCAACGTTCTGTCAAAATGTCTCTTTTAGCGCTGTAGACATACACATTGGATATGCATTAAATTGTTTTCAGTTATATGGTTGCATTCAGTTTTAATGTTGGGATAGAGAACACAAATACAAAGTACCCGGGAAGACAAAAACATTTTAGGTTCTACCCGAACCTGCGCAGAATAGAGGTGATAGACTTAATAGTTATATTTCATATGTATGTTTCTTTAATTTGAATTTTGAATTGCATTTTACCCCAAAATCAACTATTTTCCAGTTATATGGTGGCAGTCAGTTTTTATGGTGGAGGAGAGAACCCGGTTACAATGTACCCGGGGAGTGACTACTGACCTTCTGCAAGTAAAATCAGAAGTTCAAGTAAGAATACATTGACTGACGTGTATGGTATATAAAATCGGAATCGGTAATGTGCGCCGCCAATTTTCTGAACTCGTGAAACCTCGAAGTGTTTGTCGTAGACCTATGGACTTGGAAGTATCTGTACTCACTTACTTAAGCAAAGCTTATCTTACCTTGTCTCCTTTAGAGCCAATGGGTCCTGGAGGACCTGAAACAAATGTAAATTTTACGGTAAATCTTAATATCGTGTCTAGAAGTAGGTCAAACTATTTCTAACTAATTATTTGATCTTTTAAACCATCTAATAGTGTTCATCTATGTACAGTTTTATAGCATAAGTTGTACTGTAATAACAATTACCAGGGCAATAAAATATAAAATAAAATGATTTCAAATTATTGATATTACTAAGATTAAGTAAATATTTATTCATTTATATGATTAACCTCTTCACCACTGAAAATGTATATACATATGTATTATGTTATTTTCTATTTTCTTACACATTTATACCATGCTCTGTATTGTCAAAAAGTTAAAATATCTTATTGAACAAATATGTTATTAAAATTGACACAGTTTACTACAGTGTAGAAGTCTTACATTAATGGCTACTACCGAATCGTAAATATACGCAACCCAGGTAAGGAAATGAGTTCAGCAACATTATTAAGACAAGAGATCGACAACAGAGTCATGTTGTGGGTATACGGAGTCTATGCCATATACATATAACTCCTGAGCTACGGACAATGAAATTCATTGTATAGTCCTCATTATCTCTATGTACAAAATATGTTTTCTCCTGCCCCTAGGGGAGACTAAGAATTCGTGTACTTATACTATTATAATTACACCATCCACAACCGTTTTACTGAACTGCTCTTAATTTGTAACCTAGCTCTTCTGTGTCAAAAGGTACAAATTTCAATAAGTATACCTCGCGCGTGTGTGACGCACAGCTGACACCCAGTAAAAAATGGGCCAATTAAAGATTTAGACAGATTTAAGTTGCACTAAACTGACGAAAACGGTCGGCATAATTGTTTATGCGTCACTCTGCATGTTAAGACTTACGCTAAAATTTAGACTGACGATAAGGATCCCTAGGAGGAAGAGGCCACGTGAGTATACCAAAATTCAAGCCTATCAACCCTGCGTTTTTGGAGAAGAAATTGAAAATATTCACAAGGATACGCATGGTTTAAGATGACACAAGGGATCGCGGTAGGTAGCCCAAGTGTCTCAGATAACCAAATAATAGGCTTTATAGTGTGTGGCATTCAATACATTAGACTATTCAAATGAGAAATGTATCCGGTTACCGCTAGGTTGAGATATTTTAAGAATCGATTTAAAAGGTTAGTAACATTATGATTAAAAAGAGTGACCTGTTAATGGTAGAGGTCGCTCATATGACTATCGTTAGATTACAACACATTTCTGCGTTATATAAATACAATCAGATCTATTTGTATTTCCTGTTACTGGTTATCATATGTTGTGGCATGGTTAAACAGAACACCTTCCTTAAAGCACGCAATTTCAACGTTTAAATCTAATAAGTTTCATTGCCATCTGAGCCTCTGGAATACATTCCCAAATATTCAAATATTGGTCAGAACGAAACAGCCACAACTGTCTATATAGATACACTTTATACCGGTAAAAACATCTCAATACATTTGTTTGTTTGATATTGAGGTACATGCACTTACAATCGTTGGTTTGTAATTAAGTGGTTTACTGACCTGCTGGACACAAACAAGTTTGTCGTTTTATCCGCTTTTGAAAAACTAACTCTTTCTGTGCAGTATCTTCAGCATTTTGTTGCTGTAAAATGAAATAATAATAATAATAATAATAATAATAATAATAATAATAATAATAATAATAATAATAATGATGATGAATAATAATAATAATAATAATAATAATAATAATAATAATGATAATAAGATGAAGAAGAAGAAGAAGAAGAGAAGGAGGAGGAGGAATTTGGTGTGTATTTATTTCATACGTGTTATAAGAAAAAAACCCACTAATTATATCTAAATATCAACAGTATAGAAGAAGTTTGATCATGGGTTGAAAAGGAATATGGTGACAATCCCAAATACATTGACAGTACATCTCCAGTCACCTTCAATGGTATAAAGATATATACATGTACATTTATGTAACTGATTAAAAGGTGTTGTGAGTAAATCTTGTATGATTGATAACACTTCAACTGCTGAATTTTGTAAAATCGTGCACGGGACACGTTTTTATATAGATCGCCATTTTATAAAGACGGAGCGTTCATCTCGCAAGCGGGAGGCGTCGGGTTCAGTTCTAAGACTTCAACACAGGCAGTGACTGTTCATTTGTCAAGTGCTCGGTATAAGTGAACTTGAAAGCTAAATATTGTAATGGAATGCACGTTTGTATCATTTAGGACCAGTCTGTTGTTGTTAGTAGGGTTGACAATGTTAAACAAAAGTCCCGTGTCTCGGGCACGTTTTAAAACACCTCTCCCCCTTTTATCAGCTTAACTAGTCTGTAAAATTCACAGATACTAAACTATAAATCTCCAGGATGTTCGGGATATAATTCTAGTGAACATTGGACAAACACGGACCTCTGGAAATGCAGAGGTGGGATGAAATACCATGCTATGTAAGAAGATAAAAATTTGTGGTACTTCAACTTTTGCTGGTGAGGTTTCTATAAAAGTTAAAGTTCTTTGCGGAATGGTAGGCAACATTGCAATTAACAAACCAGCAAGTTAGTTTTCATCAGTACAGCAATGAAATGACACACAAGTTGTATAATATGTTAATATGAAATATTGTTTAACACTTTTGTTGATACCGGTTTGATAGTTCCATTAATCAACGCTTTAGTTTATCCTATCCAAGATTACAAGTAGATATCGTAGCACGCACAAGTTATGGCGGTACATCAAGTATTATAACAGACGTATATCATGATACGAATACCGAGTTATTGGTTTACATCTGCGAATTGTATCTATTATCTTACCGAGTATATATCTATATGATAGCTCAAAACAGCCTTCATCATTTAATGAAATGCGTAGAATGTTACAAATTATATGTAGTTCCATTACACCGTACATCTCGCCAGTCGTGTACAAATGTATTTCATCTGGGTCACTTTCTGAGAGAGAGAGAGAGAGAGAGAGAGAGAGAGAGAGAGAGAGAGAGAGAGAGAGAGAGAGAGAGAGAGAGAGAGAGAGAGAGAAATTTGTTCATATTTAGTTATGTACTATCAAACTTTTTCTCTTATTACATTCTTTTGAATCCGAGTTGCATCGCCAAAATTGTAGGTCGAAATGTGGAATCATTTATGATCTTGTAGTTGATTACAATCGATAAAGAGGCTAAGATTTATTAAATATTTCGGAATTCGACATTTATTTGGAATTCCAACTCAGCTCAAAATGAAGTTTATTTTTGCCAATCTATAACTATTGGATTATGTATATAATATTTACAGCCATATTACACAGGTTACACTTAGACAGAGTTCTAAATGAATTTAGGTTATTTTCATCTTGTATGATACCACATTCTGTTTCTGTATTTGAGCTCAACTGATGAAGTTCTTATTGACCAATCGTCTTGAGCATTTGTTTTTGTTTTTTTTGGCAAAATTATACTTTGGTATTACCTTTATAACATTTACAGCCACTGGGTAGCTGTCACTGCTGGTGGACATTTGTAGTTGCATAAACCTGGTATTTCGGTACCAGCTGAATATCTTATAGTAAAGTAATATTTCGAACGTAAAGCACCGTTGAAATTCTAAAATGTTCAAAAGCTAAGATAGTCCTCTTATTACAGTGATTACTCATAGATGGATTTGACAATACATTTAGATTATTATTGTACCTTGTACGATGCCACTTTGTTTCGTAACTCGACATCTATTTTTAATTCGACCACAATTAATGAAATCTTATTTTATAGAATTTTGAAATGATGTCATGTCTATTAAATCATATTCCCGGTCGATGTTTCAATACACAATCCAAATATAATAGACAATTAATATTTTCGTTTTTTCTCTCATTTGACCAAACAACCTTCATCACATATAGACATGACTTAGTAGGTGGCAATATCATCTACCTATTTAACATAGGATATATGATATTTTACATGCGTGTACTTTGTTTCAAACAAACAGCATAAAGTATTCTGTCTATATCAATTACTGGTTTATATTACTATTATTGACCTGTATCCGTTGTTGTAAAACTGCTAGAGATAAGAATTTCGTAAAATATTTTCGTCATGAAATATTTAAATCACTTCCATAATATCATATCATTCAATGCATTGTTTTAAGTATGCATCCACAATATACAAAAAAAAAACGTGAGCTGCCGCGTCTAAGACGCTTTATGAATTCTTTTTATAAACTATAAAAAATGTGTAGAATATGCCAAATTATAATTTTGTCTTGTTAATTAATAGTCAATATATAAAATCACAGACACCAATGTATAAGGCTCAGGAGATAATATAAAATTCAGATGAAAACTGGACACAACGGACCTATAAAAATCCAGGGGGTCAGATTTCATAGAGAGTAAGTATCCATTGTCGACCGGTCATACCGTGAGTCCACAAAAAAATCAAATGAAATAGTTGAGGAATGTATCCTCGTCATAATCGGTTCAATAACCACTATCAAACAGACACTCATCAAAATGCAAGTACGTATTGAGGCACAGACGTTTACGAGAAAATACAATAATTTGACCTTAGTATTTGCCAATATATATGAATTAAAGTATTGTCATTTAATGTGTCAAGTCTAACTGTGGCGCAGGGCCTCAGCTGAATTCTCGTCTAAATGATACACGATTTGCGTCACTGACTTAATAGACACACTTGCAGTTTGTTTTGTCCCTGACAAATCCCTAGTTATCTACTGTTTGAAACATATGTATATTGATGTATACCCACGTTTATTAACTATCGATACATGTCTGATTTTATCCTAACATTTGTTAACTTGTTTGTTTACGTTTATTACACAAACATTCTTTACTTATTGCTTTTGGTTCAAGTCTTGCTTGTGCTGATAATCATATTTACGTACGTATTCACTTTTATAACAAACCTAAGTCTCCTATGTGCACCTACTAATCTTTTTTGTCACATTTCTGAATTTTGTTGTTATTGATATGAAACCACTTATTTACGTTGTAAGATACAAATGTTATATTTCGTTGTTTGTTGTTCTGGTTCCTTGTATGTTTTATCTAATGTTGTTAGATTTAGCTTTGAGCTTGTACTTCATACGTGTTTATTACGGATATAACCCAGTCACGTGTTCGTTTGTGCAAATGGTTTTAAAAATTGCAATATCTCCATAAATACATTTTAAAATGAAATAATAAACAGTGCAAATATATACGTAAACTTGAAACAGGATCCGGCGAAACTAGAAACAGAGATTTACGTTCCAGATACAGATACAAAAACCAGAACACCTTTATTGCTCTCTCTGATAATGTTTAAACTAACAATATGGAATATACAGCTAGCGGTGGCTCAACTAATTTGAAGGTTCGCCTTAAAAGTAGACAGCCCCAGGTTCAATAACCAAACCCGATCTTATATGATATTTATGGCATTTACTGTTCAGTCGCAAAGACCATGGTATTTGAAGTGAAAAAAATTTGTTTTTCTGGTGATACTTAAAACAGATAGAACCTCTCAAAACAGGTAATACATGTAAAAGAATTTTCATTGAAATGGCGTCAGTCCAAATCACAGTTAAAAGTTTGGTACTGATGACGTTTTCATATAATTGAAAAATGAACGTAAATCCAAACAAAAAACACAGACACAAAAGTTTGTTTATTACCAGATGGTTCAAATGCATACATATATGGTGAACACAGGACAAACTCTGACCTCTCTAAATCCAGAGGTGGGCTCAGGTGTCATAGAGAAGTAACCATTCCCCCGTCGGCTGGACGCTCCTAAATAATTAATTTCATGATCTCACTGATTATTACCTTTATGCTTTCACAGCCAGATAAGTGTGGTTATTACTAACATAGATATGGGTGACATTGTGTTATAAAATTTGAAACACTTAAATGACACATATTTATTTAGAATTTGATTCCAGAGACCTGTGTGGTTAATACGATAAAACGTTTCAATGGAATAATGCAAGTATAATTATTCGGGAACACATTATATTAAATAGTTTCGTAGTGTGATGTTGAATAAGACAATATTTATAATGTCATTGTGATAATAATTACACCTCCAAGTTATCATCAACAGGAGAGGTTGAACGACAGATAGATGACATGGAAAATGTGAAATGATATAGAGTTAAAACAAGACCGATGCACCTCCTTTGAGAATTTGTTGGACGCAGCATCTTTAAAACTATAATAAACACTAAACACAACAGAAAATTAATAAGTATTCGACCATCCGCAGAGGCTTTAATACTCAGAATATAAGCCTGATATGTAATATGCCTGGGGTCATGTTTAAAACATGTTTTGACTGTATCCTCGCAAGACTGCCGTTATAAGTCGTGAATGTCACCAGTCTATCAGTTGACTCTCAAAACCAAGGTGACGGTGGGCGTGGCTTTTTAAAAACACACACTAAATTGGCATTGGTTTGATACTGTTGATGTCTTTAAATAAATGAAAAAAGTCTTTGCGATGCATATACCAAGAATTAAACAAACATTATGCAATCGAAAGCAAACGATTACATTTCTGTTACAAGTTTTTGGAGAACATTTAGAAGAGAAAACTTGTAAAAAAGCAAAAGAAAGTAATAACACGTAGTTTTAATTAATTTCTTGACATTGGATTCTTTCCTGTCAAGGATTTCTTGGTTAAATGACATAAAGTTTCTGATCTAATTGATTTCTCTCTATGATTGTTTTTACTGTTGTGACCATGGTTAAGGAAATATCACTCAAACTAGAAAACTAGATCTGACACGCTGAAACGGTATCTTTTGTGAAAAAATGCAAATGAACCAATTTTGATGTTTTGACATTCCTTAAAATGAAAATGAAGTATTATCTCTGCACTTAATCAACATAAATCTGTAGTTCTCTATTACAAGAAAATAAAAGAAAGTTTTCCTGTTGATTTTATTTGGCACAGATGTTTTCCGTAGTAAAATGTGGTATTCAGGTGTCTAAGGTTTTGGTAGCAAGTGATCAATGATAAATTTCATAAAACATGGAAGCACACTGAACGATTTTCAAGAAATATTATTAACTTCGTATTATATATGATAGTAATTTTATTTGTTAATTTATCTTTTGAAGTAGTCTTGTTTCAAAACATGATATCACTTCTACTGCTGACCTGTTTTAGTGTCTACAACTGCTATAATTCATTGGGTTAAATACATATTTTACGTTTGCCTAGAAATATACTACATGTATAGTATGATATATATATATATATATATATATATATATATATATATATATATATATATATATATATATATATTATATATATATATATATATATATATATATATATATATATATATACCACACAGAAACCTACTTTAGCGACCACTTGGGTATACAACCACCTGGTCTAGTTTTTTGCTGTCCCCAATAGTAACATTTGTATTCAAATCAACTTATATATATAAATCCCACCTCTTTATAAGGACTGGTTTTGTTGTATTCCAAGGGTGGTCATCATATATAAGTATATTAATAGCCCTAGTGATTAAGCAAACTATTGGCATTATCATTGGCAGTCAACTACCATGCCTTTTATCCCTTTCCACTAACGCTTTTTGCTTTGGTTGCACTTGTTCGTTCTGGAATGTACATTTTTTTCGTCATTGTTTATGAAAAAGAAGAGTTTTATATATTTTTCATACTAATGTAGTTTTGATACGGTTGCGCGTGGTTTTACAGTGTCCAAATTACCGCCAGTTATTATTACCATGACGACAGTTTTCGACAAAAGTAAAATCTTAAAATGTTTTGAAAAAACAGTCAACTCCTAAATTATTTTGTGGACTTTTTATCTATATGTCGGACTAAAGAAGTATGACTGTTTGCAAATGGGGTTTAAAACGCTCCGGTATATCTTTGAATTTGTGTTAAACAGTTGGTTTTATTCTGCTAACAATGGATGAAATCTAAAATGTTATAAAACATTTTAATTGCTACAAGATGTAATAAACTACATGTATTGATAAAAATGACAATAAACTTTACGTATTAATAACTAAGGGCATCTATAATATCATAAAATATTGTAATAAAAACTAAAAGATGTAGCAAGTTATAGCTGTTAATAAACGTTACTATCCATTATTAACCATGGACACATCAGCAAGATGTAACAAAGTATGGATGACAATAAACGTTACGTCATTATTAACCATGGACACGTTACCAAGATGTAACAATGTATGGATGACAATAAACGTTACGTCATTATTAACCATGGACACGTTACCAAGATGTAACAAAGTAAGGATGACAATAAACGTTACGTCATTATTAACCATGGACACATCAGCAAGATGTAACAAAGTAAGGATGACAATAAACCTTACGTCATTATTAACCATGGACACGTTACCAAGATGTAACAATGTATGGATGACTATAAACGTTACGTCATTATTAACCATGGAACATCAGCAAGATGTTACAATGTATGGATGACTATAAACATTACGTCATTATTAACCATGGACACATTACCAAGATGTAACAATGTTTGGATGACTATAAACGTTACGTCATTATTAACCATGGACACATTAGCAACTAAACACCTACGTCATTATCAACCATGGACATAAGATAACAAAGTATTGATTAAATGAACACCAGAACATCGACTTTAAACAATGTAAATAGATATAAAGTCTATAAATCCATATAATTCTGCATCGATTTATATAAAAAAAAATTAAAGTTTCTCAGAAAACATTTTTAAACAGTACAATGAATGATATTTTCATTGAATGAAATACTTAATGATAAAAATTTATAATAATTTGAGAACTAGTTTGAACGGTTACTTTTTAAGGAAATTACAATGTGAAATATTTACACAAAATACATGTTTTCATTTGACAAAGTATACCACCACATCACAAAATTAATAACAATTAAATAAAAAATACTTCATATTCATGGAAAATAAATAATAAACAATTTTTAATTTTGTTTTGCTGATATATATTTTTCTCCAGAAAATACCACATTAATAAATCTATATCATAGTCAATAAATTTGAATTCTATGTTACATGGTATTAAGGATTTCCCATTGCGTAATTTTGCATATACTTCTTGAGTATCATAATTTATAACATTTTTGTATCAAAATATTGGATACTTTCCTTCATGAGATTTTCTTGAAATGATTTACTATTATAATACTATTATATCAATTTCACTTCAGTCCATCTGACGCGCACCAAACTTTGAAATCAGGTTTACATAAGAATTAATTTGGTTTATGGTTTCTCGTAATTTTCAATAAATCTTCTAGTGAACTGATAGTCGAATCTACAGACATCACGAGATATCACAGACTGATTCATGTACATGTACAGAGGTTCCATGTGGGTGTCAAATTTACTAGATAAGGACTTTATAGAGGAAAATGTTTTGTTAATTTCCAAAGTCTAGAAGTAATTTCATGTGACACCCATTCGTATTTCCTTTTTTATTTTTATTTTATTTTCCATATTTCATTTGTTGTTGTTTTAAGCATGTTGTTATTGTTATTTTGTTTTTGTCACATTCAACTATAATCCGGTCATATAATGTCAAACAGGTTTTAATGTGAGAAAATATTCGGTTACAATGTACCCTGAAAAATACCACTGACCTTCCGAAAGTAAACAAGAGAACTTTCTCACATAACCAACTGAGGTTCAAGTGGGGATCTTACCTTCATAATTTTCCTACACAACGCTGAATGGATGAAATGATTTAAAAACCGAATCGAATTTTATAATTAAACATTTACCATTTTAGGTCATGGACCTATGTAATTTAAAATGTATAAGATATTATGTTTCAATCATCGAAAACTTATTCCATTTATAATTCTGAAAGTCTATTCAGTTCTGCTCTTCAATCATTAGTTAGCAATTAATGAAATCTTTATTGGAAGTGTAATAGAGAGCTAGACATCCCCTGCTGGGATAATCATTCTTATTTACATAATCTGTGAATAAAAGTTTATATCGTTTCAAATACTAGTATATTCATATAATACACTTGTCGATGAAGATAAAAACATCCGTAGAAATGGATATGAGGTATACATACTGGCTTGAGGAATCCAGGTGCTCTTGATATCTGAACTCAAATAAAATATCAGTGGGAACAGGTATATCTAAACAAATGCCTTGGTAAAATAAATACCTTTCCTTCAAAACACACAAAACATCTAGCACCTTTATATTATTGCCCTGTAAGTTTTAGGTAGTTAATTGCATATGGATAAATAGAAATTCCACACACGGAAAATTTTTCATTCCTGAACCTTACAAAACACCATTCAAGGTGTTACGTCCAATAATTACCATATTAATTAAACGCTCACTCATAACGAAGATATGATCATTTTCATGTCAGTTTTGTATTATGCTGTTCTCATGCCGATACTGTTCACAGACCTATTCATCTCTATACCACTATAAGTGCAGCAGCACCAATTTGAATTTGAATATTGAATGTTGTTTTATTCCACACTCAATAATTTTTCAGTTAAATGGTGGAGAGAACTCGATAGCAATGTACCCGGGAAGAGATCCCCGGCCTTCAGCAAGTATACTGACAATCTTTCTCACAAAATCAGCTTGGGTTCCAGCGGGTCTCGAACCTACACTGACAAGAAATGAGAGACATCAGGGTTGAAAGTGCAATGCTCTAACCACTCTAAGTAACAAAAAGCATCAACGTGTGTGCTTTATATAATCGATTCTGTTTCATATCATCTTCGGGTGTAACATCGATTCTATTTTACATCATTCTCTGGTATATCAAGCTTTTTATAAAATCTTTGTGTCATTTCTAAGTCAATACATTCCTAATGAGCTTGCCTTACCACGTAAAATAGCGGTGCGTTCACATAATACTCTGTATTCTAATAGCAAAGATGATGTCATATTTCAATGCGTGACGTCACAGTTATCATTATTATATTTTCTCATATCACGTATCTTGGGCCAAGTACATAATTATCTCAATATCTTTATTTCATTTAAATTCATATACATAGTGGCCGTCGTTAACTAGTAGTAAGACATTTGGGCAATAATTAAATCATTTCATCTCTCAGCGTTTTCAGCGAATTTCCTTGGACATAAGCTTATATTTGGGAAAGTTTGCAAATTTAATCGCGAAAATTCTGTCGTTTGTACATGAGTGTTTGGAAACTAACGTTTTATTCTACGAATGCCTGTCGTCTTTATTGAACTGAAAAAATACCAAACGCGGTATCAACCAAAACTAAAAACATTTTGATATCCAATACATGTGCTGATATGCCTTTCGTTATATCACACCAGGATAACATCAAATACATATGCTGTTACATCAGGTTTATATAATCATGTCTTATCACGTACACGTGCGATCTCATCCAATTTTATCGCCATGATACTTCTGTCAACTGTAAAATGTCTTCATCATCTTGTTTAGTATGTCTAGTATGACATTAAGCTTTCATCATTGGATTTCTATATCGAAAACCACACCATTATTGTACCTAATTTATCGAATATACCTCTGGTTTGTATTATTAGATTTTTTTCTTCCATGACACCTAAGCCCACATCTAGATTTCCAAAGGTCCATGTTTTTCCAATATTTATATCTGTTTTGAATTTTGACCACCTGGCATGCTCCAGTCTCAAAATGTTTGTTTATCGGTCTAACAATGTGTTTACTAACTGTAGTTCTGAAGTGATTCTGTGCACTCATGCCACTGTCTGCACTCAAATCACTCTACTGGAAAATTTTCAAAAAAGCTGAAGGGATGGGTTTCATCTTTTTTTCGCTATGATGCACATAAATTTGTTATTTGTAACATATGTATGACTCTAATTCATTTCTCATATCTCTGAAAGATAATCATTTTGATATCAGTTTTCTAACTCATTAATCGTAATATTAAAGAATATATCTTACACGGATAGTAACTACAATTTTTACTAAAATAAGACTTTATATGAAAATGTCGAGTTCTAAAACAAAAAATCCTGAATGTCATAAATAAAACAGTTTCTGATTGCTTTTTCTAGCGTATTTAAAATATTTATTAAGTATTACACTCGAAATGAATTGCTGTCTGGTAGACAGGAATCGATTCTTAGGAACGCCCATATTCATATGATCTATGCTAACCTTATTTTGGCAATGCACACTGTGCAATCGTCATGTATTTACTAAAAAGAAGTTTTGTATAAAGGACAGTCACCAAATGGTACAAAACGTACTCTTGTGGATTCTGCGAGAAAGAAGAATAGAAAAGGTGTTGCGACCAATTATGACAAGGTTAGAATACACATTGGAGATAAATTCGATTGTTAGAATGAATTAAAAGACCTGTTAGGCCTGCAAAATTACGCCGATTTCGTTCTGATATAAAGATTTACGTTGTGAAACAAAGGTAAAATGATATCGTGTAATATACTTCAGTTTTATGAATGAACTAGCTGACATTCGCGTTCATTAAAATATTTTTCAATGTAATCGGCCTGTCAGCATTAAAAGGTCATATATAACGTTGGCGTGTGCCTTACATCCGTCTAAAATCTAGTGTTCGTGTGTTGATAACACGTGGTTTTATTATCATTGACACAATAATACGGATGTGTCAAACAAGAGCCAGTTCCGAAAGTTCTTATTTTTCAAACAATTTTCAAAAATATATGAATAACATCAGGGTACTATTATTAATGTTACAGCATAGATAGCCTGTATAGTACTATTTTATCTTTTTAATAACAATATAAAAATACAGTATCAAAGGTCAGGAAGTTCAAGCAACAAAATACTAATCTCGTGTATATTGGACAGTCACGGACCTCCGAAAGATACATGTCGACCTTTGACATCCAGTCAAATTCAAATAAAAATCAAGTAAGGAATTGATCCTCGTCACAATTAATTACTCACAAAAATATACCCGGTCACCCATATATTTCTAATCATTGAGCAAGAATTGGTAATAAAGAATACAGATACTATTTCACGCAACCTTACAAAAAGGAATGATGTTTGGTTAACTCCACAACATAAACTTTTTTTTATACTTTTAACAATAATACCATACCACAAAGAGGAATTGCTGTCTAGAATTAAGAAGAATATCGTTCCTCTATTGTTCACAGTTTTCTTTTTCTTTTTTTTTTTTCACCAAGAATGATTTCCTTGTCAATCCCTATATTTACAAGAAACAAGCGTTATGACATCACAATACATTTCTACGACGTATGACTTCTATGGTTCCTATGTAATTATAGAAACAGTTATGTCAGACATACTTGCATAATCAAACAAAGGTGTATTGACTTGAAATGGAAATCAAAACCATTTGAAGTCCAATCCTCGGGCGAATCTCGAATTGGACAACCCAGCTGATGTCAGAGGTCTAACAGAAACGATTGTTTTGAGCACTTCGGCATTATGTTTTTAAATTAATACTCCCTTATTCTCTCTACAACACATCCATATGAGATAACTATGAATTCCAATGTCATATCATGTAACAACATTGACTTCTCCAAAGTTTAAGGTAATATCTAAAATACCTTCTTAGATTAAATGTACCATTCCCACAGGAAATAGGTAGATATACGCTTAATGAAAACATTACATAGTTAATGAATGTTACAAAATATTCAAGATGTCTATCCAAGTTTTTAAATTACTTAACTAGAATGGAGGAGAGGTATGCTGCTTTGCGAAGCTGTACATCAAATCAACAAATCACCATTGGTATTTAGGATATAACCAAAACACGCATTTGAGCAGGAGAGAGAAAATATAAATAATGATATAATAAATGTTATCAAAATAACATGGTAACGACGAAGGTGTTTCTAATTTATATGTGTTATAATGGCGTTGAGCATCAACGGGACTTAAGAGGATCTGTGAAGAAGTAATTATTTATCAATTTGTGTTAAGTAATGTTGATGCGTATGTACTGAGTGGATACTAAGTTATTTATCATTGCGTATTAACTGAGGTTGATGTGTGTGTACTTTCGGAATACTTTCCACACGACGGCATCAATTGACTATTACTTTGCTCGCATACAATATAATGATGCTTTGAATGTAAAACACGACGGGAATCGCTACAACAGTAACAAGATCATATTCAAACAGAGAAGATCATTTCTGTATTGAAGAGGAGTAAGTAAAATAAAAACTCCAGTGAGATATTCCTCTTAAAATCTTGTAATGGTAAATAATGGTCTATAGTGTTATTTTTTGCATAGAAAGTCTACTTAAATGGTTACTACGCAAGGAATTTAACAGTACTAAACAATGTTTCTTTGGTATAGCCCACTGCATTATAATTGAAATCTGTATCGCAATCATCTATGTGTGTATATCTTGTCTTTTAACCGATGTTGTTGTATTGCTGTTTAACGTCCCACTCAAGAATCTTTTACTAATATGGACACGTCACCAAATGCGGCACTTACGGCCATTGAGCAGTGAGGGGTCTTTAACTTGCCGACACCTACTGTGACATGGGACCTCGGTTTTTACTCTCTCATCCAAAGGACAGGAATCCGACCTGCCGCCTGCTGGACTCGAACTCACGACCTCACGATCAAGAGTCAAGCGCGCTGCCGACTGAGCCAAGCCGGCTCGTCTTTTAACCAATCAATGTAAATTATTCTTAAAGATGTAAAACAATCATAATTTGATAACCCAAAATTTAGCACCCGGGTAATGTAAAAAGGTGTGTAAAAATTAGTGGAGCATCTTCTGGGTTGTGAACTAAACACAAATACAATGTATTAAACATTGACACAATGTGCATTGTTTGTTGGACACTAATAACAGCAAAGTTGTATCAACAATTTGAATCAAAAATATTTTTTGTTACATATTTTAATGAGTAGATTTTAGATGAGTACATATAGTATTTTTTCAGACATATAGTGATGTGAGAGGATCAATGCGGCAACGACAACAAGTCCTATCAAATACGCCCTCGTATGAGACAAGTTCGGACAACCACGAATCAATCGAATGACCTATACTTTCATTGAAATATTTATCTTTAATATGTATCCCAAAGTACTATGGGTAAGACCACAGACAACATACATACTAGTAATGAATACACAGTTCCGGAAAATACAGACGTGAGATCAGGTGCCATAGACAAATTCTAATCAAGTTATGGGTAAATTCCTAGTTGATTCAACAACAAGTGGGGTGCTAACTCCTGGTCACAATCAGTATAGGTGATTCAAGTATAATGAAGACGTTTAATGGATATTCGAAACTCCAAGTCCATTCGAATACGACAAATTAGATGTAACAACGGTCTCAACATGAAAAACCGGATGGAACCAGGTATTCAACTACAGCAGCACCAGCAGCACCAGCAGCACCAACGCAACAACAGCAACAGCAACAGGGTATTGATATTTGGTAATTGCAAACAAGGTGCAATATTTTATGACGTAATTTGCATTTTTTTCTCCAAAGTATTTTAAATGTTCATACTACAGATATATGTATTCACCCCATATAGAAGAAATGCAAATAGACAGCATACGGGATGAACATGAAGAACATTTAAGTTTTGACAGACAGTTAGTGGTAGATAAATACCTCATGGTTTACCATAGAAACATAACCACTTATCTATAGCATACAAAACTATAAACATTTCAAAAGGTGATATTTATTAGTTACTTGTAGTAAAATGATAAAATAATACATCTAGTTATTTTCTTTGATGTTTATATGAATGACTTTCAAACCGTAGGATGCATAACAATTATTCAGAACATACCACATTGATAATATTGTAATTATCTGTCAAAATCATGACCAATGATTGGTTAGCGTTTGACTATTAACCGGTATCATGAACTTATAACCGTTAATCACAATGCCAGAGAAGTTTCAGAACAAATAATTCACATAGATAAAAAGAACATCTAATGTGACAGAAAGGTACATCCCGAATAGGATTCAAAATGCTTCAGAGGAAAGAAAGTCTGTTAGGTTGGTCTGTTTTCAACATTTTGGTTTCTGTCAATAACCAGAAGTTCCTAAAATTTAGCCAAATTTTGAATGTTGATTTATATCAATGAGATCTTGCATAAGTTTGATTATGACGATCATTCGGCGTCACAATATCTATACGATTTATGGGACGTTGAAATACCTATGGAAATATTTGTCGTTTGGGGACATATTGTTTCTCACAGACATCTTAGATGTATTTATAATTTTAAGTCTTTTTGTTCGAACAATGTATCAAAGTGTAGTTTCTTTTTTCATTTTATTTAAGTTATAGTGTATACATATATAGACAATAATTACATCAAAATTAGATAAAACTAAAACGTAATTAATAGTTTATATTTCGAAACATATTTCACCCCAAAACTTTTAACATCTTGTTATTGGGATCAGTTGTATGTCTCCACAAACGAAAAGTTTATTGACATAGAAGATATCTGTTCATCAATATAACAATCACTCCATTGGTGATGTCACACGGGTGATTTTGTATGGAGGCCTTTTTACATTTATACTACAATACGGAAATATAAGTGTAAACAAAACCAAGAGCAATGTACATAAGTTGTATGATATTACATGGGATAATAATAAATTTTGTTTGTTATTTTAATTACATTTGTCTCATTTCCCGTAGTAAATTCATTCCAAATCACAAATTCTGAGTAAACATAGAAGATATTCGGTTTGAAAAAATATATGTATCCCCTACCAAAATTTTGTCCTAGTATTTCAGTAGTACATTGACATGCATATATGCATTTCATGCTATAAGGCCATTCCTATTTATTTCTCTGTTTAGCGTTCAAGTACAGATTTGTTTAGGTCACTCAACAGAAAAAAACACATGAACATATATAGGGAATATGGAACATAGCCCTTAAATGAGCAGTTAAACATGAAATGTATTTTTATTAGTGTAAAAATTATTACATGTATTTCATAGGTTATTTATAAGTATGTACCAAAGATATGATTTGATAAGCTGCTCTGGTTAACTCATCAGTAACATACTTAAATTGCATTCGTTTTCATAATATGCCTTCTGTTTTTCTGTCGTATTGTGTTTTAGTGATAGAAAGATAAGTCTTTGATTTAAGGGTGGACGCTAAACTTAGAATTAATGTCTTAAAGAAAATATGCTGTAATGACCCTGCTACCATTTGTGAATACCTCCATATTAGTTAAGTCTTTACAGAACACACTAAACAAATAAAGTCTATCGTATAAATAAACAAAATATTAACAGTTTGGCAGATATATCTCTGGTGAATATTGAAATGTTAGTAGTGTCAGTTACATATTTTTCTTGAATATTCAAGTTAAGAACTTAAATAATATAAACCTACACTTATGATAAAATACTATTTAATTTCAGATCATCGAAGGACAATTTATGTAGACAGTACATCTGATTATGTGCGTAGTCAAAAACTATTGCAAATATATGTTATTAACAATAACAAAGTTATTGTTTTGCAAAAGAGATGGAAACAAGTGTTCAAGGCGATCGTTTCTGTCAATAAAACTTCATCAGTTGAGTTTAGAATAGTTATACAGTTATATTTCCAAAAGAAAAAGTGGTACCATACAAGACCAAATAATAAATCTAAATGCGTTGCCAAATCAGTCTAAGAGTACCCACTGTAACATGAATAACTTAAAGTTTAGCAATGTTTCGTTTATTACTCTTGTAGGTAATGGATCTGGTTTTTCGTACAGCCATCCAACCATCCATTCAAGTTTTATATTAGCACTTCTAATCAAGAGTGATGTCTACAGAAAAGATGAATGATGTAGTCTGATTGAAAATGAATTGTGTACATAAGCGGAATGAAAGTTCTGCTGTAGCTAAGATATATAGATGATCGTCCAGTAAATAATGACATTAAAGAGAATCATGGTAGTCTAAACAAAGCAGCATGAATTAAGTTATGTTTACAATCCGAATCGGGTTACTTTAGCTCATCAACCCCTAAAAAGCAATAGACTCTTCTGTAATCAATGGCTTAGACCAGTCCAAATGTGTCTTTAGGGGTACATGGGTTAAAATTATTATGAATCCGAGTTTCGAACAATTGTTAGCATAAAGCTATGCTGCTAATATGTTAGTCGTTTTAATCTACCGCATGTTAACACGAATCTGAGTCTATGTAGTCTTACATTTGTTAATTTGATCACGAGTTTTGTTACTCTAACAAATGCTGATAAAAGAATTGCTAGCATGAAGTATGACTGTGTTAATCTCAGAAACGCTAACACAAAACTAACCGTGTTAGTTTGATAATTGTGAACAAGAAGCTCGGTTGTGTTAGTCTAAGAAATGTCAAAACAAAACTAAGCCGTGTTAGTTTGATAATTGTTGACATGATGATTCATATCATTGGTTCAAGAAATTTCAGTATAAAACGAAGTCGTATTAGTCTGACAAACGTTAACTGAATTATGTTAGTGTACAATTGTTAACACGTTGTTAAGTATTGTGACCTAGTGAAATGGTAACATGATAGTGAATCATGTTGAAACAAATGATAACATGCATTACTTAGGCATATGCTAATATAAAGTGGAACCTCGCACCGTACTAACTAAAAGTGGTCTGATAAGCGCGGTGGTCTCTTTAGTAAGGATCTTCTGTTCGTATTAAATATTTATCAGGAAATCTCAAGAGACTGGATATTTTTGTGGTTTAAACAGTGAAGTGGTCTCGCCAGCTAGGTAGTCTATAGACGAGGTTCCATTAAATTTCATTAGCTTATCAACTGGTCTGTTTCTACGAAAATTATGAGGAAATGAAAGTGGGAGTGAAATAAAAGTACTAGAAATATGAATATTATTTTTTAAATACTATATATTAAATATATATATATATATATATATATTATATATATATATATATAATATATATATATATATATATATATATATATATATATATAAGAATGAAAGTAACACAGAGTGTATACATCATACTTTGCCCTGGTTTTGCCTTATGCGATGTCAATTATTTGTCTATAGAGCGCCTCTAGACCGCTTAATATTTATATTCGTGAATGAGGTAATATAAACGAACTGCAGACATGTGTATTACAGAGCCTAGATACAAGTGCATGTATAAAATTTGTATTTAATACCTTGAAAAATCTCTTGTATATAGAGTGTCTTTAATATACAACAAAATAGCGGTAATAAAGTGATTAATTGTTAATCAAGCAATTTCTTACGGCGTTATCATCTCAATATGAATTTGGAATAGCTGTTATAATCATTCACTGTTTTGAATATATGTAAAGACAACCAGATGAAAACCAGCATTAAAACAGTTTGGCACAGCTTTCCCACTGATCCCCATGCTGAGAAATTAGTTAAATTTGTCGTGATGGATTCAAATGATGTAAAATCATATCAGTAAAATTCCTTAACAAATTTTTAAAAATAACAAATTCTGTAAAATACGGAGATAGTAATTTTAGCAAAGCCTTTAGTAAATTAGTTGATGAATTATGACTTCGAACGCAACATTTTTGGTACATGCCTCATTTCTAGACAATGATAAAGGATTTAACGTTGTATGTCGAGTCAGAAGCCTTATAAATCGTCAGAAACAGGTGCGACCGGTACAATATTTATCATTATCTACAAATCATATTGAAACAGCAACTGCACATGTGCTGGGTAACGGATTAATTACTGATACATTTCCGATTCAGCAAGAGTTTGTAAATGAACGGATCAACGTGTGTTTCTTGCCCTTACCATTCACAAATGATCCAATTAGAAATCTGGAATCCTGGAATGTTCTCTAATTTTACAACTATGTTGGTCATATGAAACTATCTGATATGCCAGCTGTTTATGTTGGCGTTTAAGCCATTGTTGAGTCAAGGCGTAATTCATTTCATTGCTTATAATAGGTTGTCATGTAAAATTTTCAAATTCAAATTATGAAATCTTCAGGACAATCTTCAGGATATCCAGAATACAATATACAAATCTGGTGAATTATTGGTCAAACACGCACCTCTAGAAATCAAGAGGTGGGATCAGGTGTCATGAAGAAGTAAGCATCACCTGTTGACAGGTCACACCCACCGCGAGTTCACAATTAAATTCAAATTAAATTATACATATATTAGAATCTACAAAATAATGTATAACGCAACATAAAAATTCATTTTCATGTTGTAAAAGTGTAGGAAGATTATTAAATATAAGATTTAGTGAAAAATAAAATATCTATGAAATATCTTGATTTATAGATTGTATTGTTTATTTATCTTTTTAACTATCTATCGTCACAATTAGTTAGATAGTGATTGCAGTGTGAAATAGCGTATACGACATCCACCAAAAAGTTCTAAACATGTGACATCTATTCAACGAAACGAACGCAGTATGTACATTTATAAATATAACATACATGTTGAGTGTAAAAATATACATTAATTTTATGCTGTTTTGTAATTCTGGTGTAAACTTATGGAAAGAATATTATCTTTTATTTGAAAATGATAAACCGAGAACGATTAGTTAGAGTTTAACTTTTGAAGTGATGATACAAAAATGCCCTTAACAGCCATGTTTAAAATTACATTATAACTGAAACTTAACTTGTAGCATCTGTTACAGCAATTTATGACATATTTTATTTTGATGTGTTCTCAAGACATAATCACCTGATGCTGGTAACATCACATCTAGTTATTGTCCTATTTACATTCATTCCAATCGTAGGGAGCGTGACTGACATTATAACAAATGGGTCAAATGGAGTTACTGTACTTATTCTAAATAACACAAGTAGAGTATAAATTGTTATTTAAATGTTTATTAGATGCCTTGAATAACTTGAAATTAAAAAAATCATTAATCTGCACATCCATGAAACCATTTCACACCAAAAAATCTCATTTGAATATTTTGTTAACTTTGAATGTTTAGTGGCGACAGAACTGTGTAGCAATAAAACAGATATATAAACATTATATATCTCTTATCTAGGGTATCATGAAACTATAATAATAAGTCTCAATATCAGGATACTGGTTTAAATTAAAGAAAAAAAACCGCACGCCTGTTCCTAATCCCCCATCGTAACTTCCTTTTTGCAGTATCATTTTTTCTCTCTTTCATCTGTGCTTACTCAGTGGCTGACGTTTTATCATGTATTCGATGGATGATATCAAATGATGTGTTATCTGTTTAGTCGAGATAAATGATATGAGAAGATCCACTGATAACCTATGTAACGAAATTTATGAAGAGCTGAGGCAAGCAAACACTTATCAATAACAGTCCCAATATCAGCATACACTATGCGTACAACGTGGTGTTGAATCTAGTAGAAATATTCAATGATTAAGGTACATTTTTCGATAGTTTAAAAACTTATAGGATGCAAATAATATATATATATATATATATATATATATATATATATATATATATTATATATATATATATATATATATATATATATATATATAATATATATATATTATCGTGAATATCTCAAAAGTAGAATCTCGAAATTGTAATAACTTAATAACGTTTACTTTGCTTTCATATCTTAATGTTACAGGTGGGTAATATTATCCATATAGATATCATGGTGTACATACTACTTGTCACACAAATTTCATGATAAAATTTTTATTACACCGATATATATATATATATATAAATATATATATATATATATAATATGTACTATCCGACCACCACAACAACCACAACCGCCCACCCCACCACCCACCACCACACCACCACACCACCCCAACACCCTAAGACCAGACACCTCACAACCAGCTCTCTTATCTAGGGTATCATGAAACTATAATAATAAGTCTCAATATCAGGATACTGGTTTAAATTAAAGAAAAAAAAACCGCACGCCTGTTCCTAATCCCCCATCGTAACTTCCTTTTTGCAGTATCATTTTTTCTCTCTTTCATCTGTGCTTACTCAGTGGCTGACGTTTTATCATGTATTCGATGGATGATATCAAATGATGTGTTATCTGTTTAGTCGAGATAAATGATATGAGAAGATCCACTGATAACCTATGTAACGAAATTTAATGAAGAGCTGAGGCAAGCAAACACTTATCAATAACAGTGTGTGTGTGTGTGTGTGTGTGTGTGAAAATTGTAACGTGTGTGGGTAATATTATCCATATAGTGTACATACTACTTGTCACACAAATTTGATAAAAAATTTTATTACACCGATATATTATTATATATATATATATATATATATATATATATATATATATATATATATATATATATATATTTATATATATATATGTGTGTGTGTGTGTGTGTGTGTGTGTGTGTGTGTGTGTGTGTGTGATAAAATTTTTATATACACCGATAATAAATATATATAAATATAAGTGAGTAGTGTGTTGATGTGTGTTGTGTGTGTGTGTTTTGTGTGTGAGTGATGTGTGTGTGTGTGTGTTGTGTGTGTGTGTGTGTGCGTGTAAGCTTGCACAGCAAATAGTATATACCTGTAAAATTACGCTGCCGTTTAATTTTTGACATTTTCACCCTGGAATGAGAGGACGCATTTACAATGAAGGCGAAACTTAAAATCTAAATGGACTAAGTATGGACATTGATGACATCCATTAGACTGGTGATATAGGGCGATTTAAGACAGGGTAAATAATGTCTTCTGTCATAAAAGGGGGTAAAAATTCAGGGGTAAAAATTTCCCGGTATACGCCTACAGTATATGTAAAACCGTATGATATATAGCTACATGCATTTTCATTTTATATATGTGTACGTGTGTGGTCAGTACAAATTCTTAACGATCAGGAAGATGCAAATTAACGATTATAAGTGTATTTGTTATCATTTGAATATCATTTGACATTCATATACTATTCATCTTCATTTTCAAGTCGCCGTCATGGCAGATAATGTCTTAGTATGTGTTCTTTAACTTATCAATCTCTGGAAAACAATGAACCCTTCTATAAACCAATGACTTAGACCAGTCCAAATGTGTATTTTGGGGGTAAATGGGTTAAAATAGTTGACGTGAAGAATAAGCGTAATGTATAAACCATGTTTCGATGTCTTTATCGTTTCTTTTTATCAAGTTCGAGTTCATTATTCTTTATTGCATGTTGCATTTAACAGCATATCTATAGTCGCATATCTTCTACCTATTGTGAAAACACTGTAAAGCATACAAATTTCAGTATTATGACGAAAAACCTATCAAATTTCATGATACAATACAAATCTGTTTCATGAATATAGGCGTTGCTACGGAATTTGACTTTAAAGATACATAGTTCGGGCATTTACCGCAAAAAAATTGTTCCATCAAATAATTCGCCTCAATTTCAAAAATATTAGACATATCTAAATTTTGATGCCATTTGCATTTTTTTTAAATCAGAGCGAGAAAATATAAAATTATTTAGTGGAAAGAAGAACATAACCTAAGTCTGTCACTTTTCCAATGTTGTGGTTTCAAGTTACTACATTATAAGACAAATATTGTAGACAATCTAACTTCAGACTAAAGACGTTTATAGTTCTATATCCCGCTGGCCAATCCTTTTATTTCCATGTGTCTGGCGTAAAGGTATGGTGAAACAGAAGATCATAATAATTATCTTATATAAGATAAAAAAGCAATGCTATCATTTTTTAAATTTGTAAGCCGACAGGGGATATTGACAGAACAGAAATGAAACACTCCCTTAAACACATTAGATCTTTAAAGTACAATTCCATATAAAATAACTCTCTCTCTCTCTCTCTCTCTCTCTCTCTCTCTCTCTCTCTCTCTCTCTCTCTCTCTCTCTCTCTCTCTCTCTCTGTAATTCCTTCCATATATTCGAATTAAACAGATATAAGTATATTTTGAATTATGAAAATAATTCATAATCTAATATGCATTGGTGCTTATAACAAACCAATTTAATTTGAGATTTTCTTTAAATTTCAGAATTTCAGAGTGATGGTGAAATGGCTTGATATTCCCCTTTTTAAGAGGTCAAACACGAGAACCATTTTTCCAAAACAGATAAAGGGTAACTTACAGTATACAGGAAATGTTTTGACAGCATACACACTGGTGATGCCGACAACATACACACAGGTAATGATTGATGGGATAAACACGTGTACTGGTTAACAAAATATATACAGGTATACGAAAATACAACATTACTGATAACAATCCCGGGTAATTATCGACATTGTTGCCTGGTAATGTTTTAGAGTTACATGGTGTTAAAAAAGAATGATTTTGCTTAAACACGGAAAACAAGTTTCATCGGAACACAAGATGTTCTGTACCGATAATAGTTGAAAACAAATAGTTGTCCATACTTTGTGATAGCAACAAACCACAGAGAATAAGAGCAAACACATTATGTTGTCAACACACAGGTTACAGTTGACAACGGACGATGATGAATGATAACACACGGTGATAATTGACAACACACGGAGACAGTTGACAAACACACGGTGATATTTGACAACGCATAGATGACATCACATAGTTGACAACACATGGTGATAGATGACAACGCACGGTGAATGTTGACAACGCATTGCAAAAGTTGATAATACACAATCGACAAAACATTAATCTATATTTGACAACGTGTTGTTAACACATTTTACAGTTGAAAATACATGGGTGGCAACACCCATGTTAAAGTTGACAATACGACTTTATGTTACGGGTGACAACCAAAGGTGATATCTGGCAACACACGAGTGAAGTTGACAACCTTTTCGCAGGAAATTATTGGTGACGTTTACAGGTAATGTCCTAGTACCAAACATATAAAAACAAATATTTCAAATCATTTTATGAACAGATGTATGTAGCACACGCTCGGGTAACTTCAGCCAAAACTTTCGATTGTTATGTTCACAAAAAAAAATCAAATTTTGTGTTTAAAATATGAGTTTCAATAATTTCAAAATAATTTCGCATCATGTAACAATATCATGGCATTACATTTAGGTGATTTGTGACGTTGGGTGCTTTTTAGTAACTCGAAGTGAATGTTCTCCTTTTATCTTGAAAGTATTCATTCAACCAAAACGTCCAGAAAAATTACATCATTAATGTTCATTCTACATATGTACGCTAAAGGTTCTTGTGAAATAACTTCTGTATCACCTTGATAGAGTGTAAATTGAAAATAAGCGTTATGCATCATTGATTTAGTTGAAAATAACACTGACGCGGTGCTATATGGCTAAATTATCATACAAACTCTGAAAGAGTGTGCAAATCATAATACATCAAGTTTAAAATATATAATGTTGGAAAGCATTATCACTAATCTTAGACAAAGAATTTGATAAACAGGCAACCATTTGCATGAATGAAATTTGATAGCTACAGTTTGAATTTAGAACATGTTGTAAATACGTAAAGTTGTGTTGTCGCGTTTTGACATATGTACACAAAATTGCGGTTAAAGGAAGAGATAGGGCGATGGCACTTGGCGTCGTGAAAACATTAGAATCCTGTTAAAGATTTTATGGCCAAAACAGTTGTACAATATTAGTAAGATAGTTGTAATAGATGGAGAGGTTATGTTATAATTGTAGCTCTACATATCAATAAAATCTTAAAGAATGCATGTTATGTGAGGAAATGATTTCATCTTTCTTTCAATTTCTCTCTTCCTTTTGGTATTCTGTCTATCTCTGTTTACATACCTTTTGTATAATATCCTCAAACTTTTCCGACACGTATCTATCTACTGATTCCCTATGATCAGTTAACTCGTTTTCCAGTTTTTCTAGGCGTGTTTGTAGAGAAAGCACATGTTTATGGTATGAATGCAAAGTCCAAATAGTAAAACCCACCAGAAATACCAAAAGTTGAAGAAAAATACATAAGATAATCCACCAGGAACATTTCGGATAAGTGTGTTTTCGAGTTGTACCTTTTTCACTTGCTGCGCACTTCTCCATTTTTAACTCGTGTCAGTTTCTATTGTAGTATTGTTTGTATTTAAAATCCATTTCAAGTCATGTGGAATGTTGGTGTTATACATACCCACCACTATTCAAATCCATGTGTATTATAGTTATCGCGCAGGATAATAGTGGTCTGAAAGAGGTAGTTAGTTATGTGTTCTTTGATAATGATACTACAGCGCATGAGGTCGCGTGTTACGGTTATGATCGCGTTGAATGAAAAGATGTAGCAAAATGGCGTAGAATTTCACATTTTCGAGACGAGGTGCTGTGTTTACAAGTTTTTTTTTGCTCATTCCAACGTTCCCTATCATTAAAGAGATAATTCGTTTCTTTCAAACATAACTCAACAACACATTTTAGAATAGAAAGAACAAAAGGTCTTAAAATTTGTATCAAGTCTCCAGTTTACTTCATCTGCACTGTGTGCAGAAAACAAAAGCATGTAATAATTTTAACAATATATAAATAAGATCATCATTACAGTGTCTGAAGTGCTTTCACTTGAACATACACTTAATGTCATACAATCAGCAGCTGTCAATGACAAGCAGTGTCAAACAATTAACTCACCGATAATGCCAGATTCGTACAGCATATATCATATACAGTTCTGGAAATTCAAAAGGAGAAATATGCCAAATTGGTAATTAAATCAAATACTGTGTACATGGAAATTTCGCCCCAGGATAATTTTGCCCTTTTACGACAAAAAACATATTCACCCCGTCTTCACTTTAAATTACCATAATTTCATGGATGTCGTCATTGTCCATGCTTCAGTTATTCAAAGTGTTGCCTTCATTTTCAAATCGCCCTCTAATTGAAGGGCGAAAAGGGAGAAAATTGAAATGGAACGATAATTTCATGTTTACAAAATGTGAACTTTCACTGTCTTGGATGAATTATCAAGTTTGACTTTCTAGTTTAAATATTTTGGCTACAAAAATGTTTGTAAAACTGGCATTTTACACGAAAAAAGCATTTTTCATTCACAAAAAATACTCAGTAAAATTTATGACTTTCCCATTTAGAAAATAAGTAAAACTACCTTGGAGAAATTTGTGTACAAACTACATTCTCTGATGTATCGGAAGTTTTGTATATTTATCATTACTGATGAATGCATGCAATCAATATACAAGTATATATAGATGTCCAGTTGTAGCATGCTGATACAGATTATGTATTTTCACCTCAAAATCATTAAAACTAGTTAAACTAATGTATACAATGAGTTTTGTGCTTTCAGGCGCTGGATCATTAAATGCCATATAGTAATAAGTATATAAACAGAAGATAGTGTTACCCGTAATGTTAAAGCAATGCCCACTAACATAGGATCAAGAACCTTGTTAGATCAAACCATCATTTATATTATTAACTGGACCAATTACTGTAAAGATTTCCGTGTGGTCTTAGACGCCTGTATTATTTAGCTATTGGCATTAGACACCAAATTATTCCATTTTCCAGACAGTGGAAGAGAACATGTATGACATATTTTCTTGTATATTTGTTTGTATGTATAGTGGGTTTGTAAACATAACATTAATAATTTCTTGGGAAAAGAACAATCCTTACCACTACAGGGATACAGCCAATGAACAACGGAAAATTGATACAGGTCGAACGAGTTTATACGTTGATTATTGCCAATTAATGTAAAAGGATTGGGCACTAGTTGTAGCTACCATTCAATGCCATTGTACACTTGATAATTATTGAATGTAATAATAAACAATATGGTTATAGTTTAGGTAAGTGGTTTACCTTTATTATAATTTCAGAACAGTAAATATGTTCGAAAATTATATATAAATGTACATGTAGTCTATAACACATTAGCATACAGTACTTTAGATATGTTCATATCCATATCATATCACTACTGTCAGTCATACTGAGATGCTCAAAAACCTCTGTTCTTACATCAGTGTAGTATATTTATGTGACCTAAATTGTAGGATAACTAAAGTTCACGTTAACTACGTGACCGAGATACAAGGTCAACAGAGGATAATTTCTCCTTCACCATATGACGCTTTTACTTGTCCATCTATTACATCGTTGTCTTTTATGGATGTTCTAAATCTAAAGTAAAACTTTTCAGGCATTAATGAAAAAATATAAGTATTTTCTTTACTTGGCATTTAATTGTTCTTTAATTGATGAAAGGTATTACTTTGAAATAAAAATGAAGAAGTACCAATTGATAAGCGAAACCAAGTCCATTAGAATACGACAAATTGAACATATAAATGGTTTCAACATAAAGAACAATTACAAATCCCAAACGAGATGGGACCAGGTGTCAAGAAAACGTCCCCTGCTAGTATACCACACCCGTCGCAAATTTTACATGGAAATCTCTAGAGTTCGGTGAAAAGGTCGAAACAGTCAAAGAACGGTTAATTTCAGAACTTTAGTTTTAATGTTTATATCACTAATACTTAAGGTAATTTCAAACATTATCGTAACACGAGACCTTTTAACTTTTTAGCACTTAGGGACGACATTGTCATTAACGGTGTATAAAATTCTTTTAAAGTCTGATCAAGATTTGAAACTGAACGCATTACCACTATACGCACACGACCTTGGCATCAGGTAATTTAGTGAATAAATCGTATCAAACAGGTGTAACATTGCAATACAAAATGACATTCATCGTGATAATTCTCTAAGAAAAGTAAACAAAAACATATTGTTGCATTTTGTAAAAATACAAAATTAAGAGTAAACAAATCTTCCCGCAATTAATTTCACCAAGATTAAGAGAATATATACAACATTGCTCTGCACTCAGTTACAGATAAGGTGAAATAAGTACATATTGTTGTGATGTAAGATATCTCTAAGGTGATTAAGATTAAGACTTTTATCATGGAAAATCCTCATTAGACCATTTGAATAGTAAATGGGGTATAACGTACCTAGATGTGACCGAGGTATGATGGGTGATGCGTTGGGCGTATATTTACAGCATCAAGAAAAATACTTAACTCCAGTCTTTTATTACTATTTGGATTATTCTTTCTCAAAACTGAATCACTTAACATTGTACAATGGCATTACTTCTAGATCATAATGTAAAATGTAAGGAACTAATAGCGAAATATACGAATAAAATTTTTGAAATGGGTATATGTTAACATACACAGAACTGTGACTGCCATCAATAACACAGAGAGTAATATATTGTGTCTGTCTCTTTGAATACCCTGCAATCCCGACACTCAGCCGCTCTGGTCGTCTGCTTCGCCTTTTCTGGCATCATTAATTGCAACATTACGGTAGATGCCAGTGAATTTGCAACCTTTTTCAATTGATGGAACTAATTTGACTTTATCCAGTGGAGTCATAGCCATCAGTATGATCTCTTACTCTCCCGACCTCCGAAGTTTTGGTGTGCAATACTTCTTCTAATAAATAAATGAAAAGATAGGAAGATAAATAGATAGATAAATCTATGGGTGAAATTGAATGAAAATGTAATTAAATAATTAAATAAAGTCATTTAAAATAGATAACATTCTCTTGATGATTTTGGTTACATGGGGAAGTATGAATAATGGATTCCAAAGTGTCAAATCAAGAAATAAGGAGCAGTGGACTGAAATCAAGAGCTGACACCGGGTGTCATAGAGGAGTTAGCCTTCCCGCCGACCTGCCAAAGTGTCAAAACAAGAAATAAGGAGAAGTGGACAGACATCAAGATTTATTTTCAGATGGCATGGAGTGATTAGCGTTCCGGCCGACCTGCCAAAGTGTCAAAACAAGAAATAAGGAGCAGTGGACAGACATCACGAGCTGACATCAGATGGCATGGAGTGATTAGCGTTCCCTATCGTCCTGCCAAAGTGTCAAAACAAGAAATAAGGAGAAGTGGACAGACATCACGAGCTGACATCAGATGGCATGGAGTGATTAGCGTTCCCTATCGTCCTGCCAAAGTGTCAAAACAAGAAATAAGGAGAAGTGAACAGACATCAAGAGTTATTTTCAGATGTCATGGAGGAGTTAGCCTTCCCGCCGACCTGCCAAAGTGTCAAAACAAGAAATAAGGAGCAGAAGCTAGATATCAAGAGCTGACCTCAGGTGTATTGGAGGAGTAAGCAACAAGCCAATCAGTCACATGCATTGAGAGTATGTAGCCAAATTAAGATAAGATAAGAGTCAAAGTCAGTACATACATATTAAGACTATCAAACAAATAATTATCATTGTCATTCAGTACAACACTGTCGATCAAGGTCATTTTAGTGACGACAACAACAACTTGTCGCTAAGTAGTTTGCATCGGTATATGAAATGATCGTCCTTTCTATGGTTCTAGGATATCCCTTATATCTTTAATTTTAATTTCTAGTTCATTATGAAAGATTGCATTCACATATATTTGGAAATTGTCATAGTAATTTGGGCAAAATTCTAATGTTCACAATTGCATTTTCCTTCATCTGAATGCACATTGTATTTAGCCTCTTTTGAAGAATGGAAAGGGTCTTCTAATAAAGGAGCATAGTATGTCCCAATGGGGAAAAATGGGTCTTAAAAGGGACCAAAAAAGGACCAAAACTTGGCATATCTTTTAAAATCCTCTTCCCATGAACCAATGTTCCGATGACTTTCAAATTTTGTATGCATAATTGTTGAGTCAATATCTACAAAGTTTATGAACGAAAATGAAACGTGTCCATAAACGGTCCACTAGGAGGTGCTTTAGTAATATAGGGTACAATGGTATTAAAATTTGTTTAATAACTCAAAACTGATCGACTTTTTGTATACAAATGCATATGAGAAAGTTGGTAGGAATTATCTAAGGATCATTTTGACAAAATTTCAAGGTCATGGGGTCAAAGATCAAGGTCACAGGCACCTAAGATAATGGAAAGTATAATTTTTTTTGTAAAATTTTCGACATTTTTTACTTCTTTTCCAGAACCATTGGACCAATTTGAACCATACTTAACAGGAAGTATAGTCATGTAAAGTCGCACAAAGTTTGTGGATGACAAGGGGCTAGGATCAAACATGGCTGTCATGACTAAATATAGAACGAATGAGTCAGCAGATATTTTTATTTAATACATGTATCTCCAATATTATTAAAGCTGAAAAACCATTACCTTAAAATGAGCGGCTTGCAAAACTCTGCCAATATTTTATTTTTTGGAAATTGTCATGTTGACAAAAGGAAAAAGAAAAAAAAGCCGAAATTGCCGGGTCGACCCTTGTTGAAGTTATTTCCTCTTTTTAGTAAATTTCTTATGTTTTGGACAGTTTTGTCCTGTTGTTTTGAAAAGTATAATAGATAGAGAGAAAATGAAAGAAACAAAAATGTTCAGCACACAAAGATCTACAAATACGTAAATAGGTCCGCAATTGTCAGGTTGTCCCTTATGGTAGTTATATCCCCTTTTAGCAAGCAAAGATCTACAAAAAAAGTCAAAGGTCCGAAATTGTCAGGTTGTCCCTTATGGCAGTTATTTCCCCTTTTAAGTGGAGTATTCATGTTTTGACCTGTTTTTTTTTACATTATCTTGATATGTATGATAGACAGAGAGAAAGTGAAAGAAGCAAACACGTTCAGCACGCAAAAATACCCTTATGGGAGTTATTTCCCCTTTTGTTTGGATTTTTCATTTATTTGGCTGTTTTTGGACATTATCTTGAATCTTCTTCTCATGAACCAATAATAAATCAGATGACTTTCAAATTTGGTATTCATGATTGTTAAGTCAATATCTACAAAGTCTGTGAACAAAAATGGAATCTGTCAATAAACGGTCCACTAAGGGCGCTTGAATAACAGGGTACAGTTGTATACAAATGGCTTTATAACTCAAAACTGACTTTTTGAATACAAAGATATATAAGAAAATTGTAAGGAATTATTTTAGGATCATTTTGAGAAAATAACAAGGTCATGGGGTCAAAGGTCAAGGTCCCAGGCACCTAGGTAAACAAAAAACATACAATCTTAAAATAAACTGAGACTTTATTTTACTTCTTCTTAAGAATCAGTGGACCTTTTTTTAACCAAACTTGGCATGTAGCATCACTATGTAAAGCCGCATAAAGTTTGCAAATAAAAAGAGGCTAGGACCCATAGGGGCCCCAAAAGAGCCAAAAAGGACAAAAACTTGGTACAATTTTCAAAATCTTCTTCTCTGACCCAATAATCAGATGACTTTCAAATTTTGTATGCATGATTGTACAGTCAGTATCTACAAAGTTTGCGAATAAAAACGAAATATTTCAATAAACGGTCCACTGGATGGTGATTGAATAACATAAGAAACAGTTGTATACAAATGGCTTAATAACTTAAAACTAAGTTAGAACTTAGAACTTTCGAGTTAGCCTGGATTGCTGTTATAATCCTGCTTTTATTATCGCCAGTTGCTTGATTCTAGAAAAATGTTCCTCGGTGTTATTTCTGTTTTCGGTAATATATATAGATAGTCCACATGGCACAATTGGTAAAAGCGCCCTGCAAGTGTTCGGAAGGTCCTGAATTGATAACCGGTCTGTCCGCACATTTTCTCTGCCTGATACATTTCAGTAATTTGTTGTTCAACTAAATAAACAACATTAGTATGTTTTTAGAGTCTCTTGGGTTTCATTATACAAAACAAATTTGAAAGTAAAAATATTTCCATTTACTTTACATACGTTACGAAGGTAAATATGAAAACCGAAAGCACATATGAGGAACAAAATTGAGAAGGCGCGAATCAATGCAAAATCGTAACGGTAATCCGAGCTAAGTTCTCTATTGACTTTTTTTATACAAAGATATATGAAAAATATGTTAGGAATTATCTAAGGATCATTTTGACAAAATCTCAAGGTCATGGGGTCAAAGGTCAAGGTCACAGACACCTAAGTAAACCGATAAAGTTTGTTAGTAAATTTTAGTGTCTGAGCACTATCTGTATTCTGTTTTAGCGCAGGTACAATTAGTTTGTTATAAGAGTACATCGTTATAGCAAGATGTATAATGCGTGTGTGGTTTAAAGGAGTACCCATATTCTTAAGCGTAGTACGAATTAGCCGTATCTAGACCACGTAATCGGGGGTTTACAGGGGTACACTGAGTATTAAGAGTAGTACAAATTAGCCGTATCTAGACCACGTAATTGGGGGTTTACAGGGGTACACTGAGTATTAAGAGTAGTACAAATTAGCCGTATCTAGACCACGTGATTGGAGGTTTATAGGAACACACTGATTATTGAGAGTAGTACAAATTAGCCGTGACTGACCACGTGATGGGTGTTGATTATTAAGAGTAGTGCGAATCAGCCGTATCTAGAGCACGTGTGGGGTTTATAAGAGTACACAGATTATTAAGAGTAGTACAAATTAGCCGTGTCTAGACGACGCGATGGGAGGTTATAGGAGTACAAAGTTTCTAAATAGTAGTACAAATTAGCCGTGTCTAGACACCGCGATGGGAGATTGTAGGAGTACACAGATTCTTAAGAGTGGTATAAATTAGTCGTGTCTAGACCACGTGATTGGGGGTTTATAGGAGTACACCGATTATTAAAAGTAGTACAAATTAGCCGTATCTAGACCAAGTGATTGGGAGTTTATAGGAACACACAGATTTTTAAAAGGAGTAGCACACATTAGGCGTGACTAGACCATGTGATTGGGGGTTTGTAGGAGTAAACAGATTGTTAAGAGTAGTATAACATAGCCGTATCTAGACCACGTGAATGGGGTTTATAGGAGTGCACAGATAATTAATAGTAGCATAAATTAGCCGTATCTAGAGCACGTGATTTCGGTTTATAAGAGTACACAGATTATTAAGAGCAGTACAAATTAGCCGTATCTAAGCCACGTGATGGGGATATTTTCTTAAGAGTAGTATAAATTAGCCGTGTCCAGACTATGGTATGGGGGATTACTGGAAATCACCGGTTTTCAAGAGTAATCAGGAAATTAGCCGTGTCTAGGCTACGAGATGGGGATTATAGGAGTACATAGGTTTTCAAGAGTAGTACAAAATAGCTGTGTCTAGACAATGGGAAATAGTTGCAGTGTACAGCTGGGGAAATTCAGAGTGTCTGGTCGTCGTGAACTATCAGAAGTGACTTTATATTTCAAAATATCTGTAGTATCCAAGGCCCACGTGACTAAAATTCAAGAATATTCTTAACGCACGTAACATTCTAAACTTGGTCTGCATAGTCAAAGGATTAGCTAAAGTTTGTTTGTTTATTGTTGTTTAAAGTCCCACTCAAGAATATTTCACTCATTTGGAGACGTCACCGAATGCCGGTGATGGGCTTCAAATTTTGCACTGTCCTCGGCACTTACGGCCATTGAGCAGTGAGGGATCTTTAACGGGCCGACACCTACTGTGACACGGGACCTCCAGTTTTACTGTCTCATCCGAAAGACAGGAAACCAACCTGCCACCGGCGGGACTCGAACTCACGAACTCACGATCCAGAGCCGAGCGCGCTACCGACTGAGCCAGGCCGGCTCCTGAACTTGGTTTAAATTCGCAGACTTGAAAACTCGAGTATTATGTTGGTAGGGCCAGAACAACTGGAATATCATGACTTTCTTGTCGTTTAGTAATAGACGCACGTGAGTGTAACAATGTATAGTCAAGAGAAATTAGCATTGCTACAAAATTAGGAATATTGGTATGTGTTGATTAAGCTGTAGCAATGTCTGGATAAATATGAATATTTCTACGATTTGAGATTTTAACATTGTAACATAGTTTGGTTAGAATCATCGGGAATTTCTTGTTAACATATTATGTTTATACATCCTCGTTATTAACCTCATGTAAAGTAATCTACCTGATGTTTGGGTGTGTAATTTTAATACGGCAATAAACTGGTGGAATTATCCAAAATGTTTTGAACGCGATATGTACGTTGTCTGACTTTATGTTATAATAAATCTTAGCTTACATTGATACTTACATTTAATCTAACGTAGATGCTAATGTAAATGTCGCCAATTGGTTGATATTCTTGAAATGGCATATCACAGCTGCAATTCAAAATATTTCATTTTTTTCATCACTTGTACAATAATTGAAAATATTTGGTATTATCATACGCATATATAACACGTGTTATATATGTCTCTGGTAATATTGACAGTTTGAAAACAGTATATAACGGATAAATTTAACTACATAGAGGCCGTGATAACAAAACTATTTCCATTTTTCATCTTCATATTATGTGAGTTCTTCTATAAAAATGTAGGAATGGTTCATATTCAAATGCCATTCAAAAGAATTGTTCGAACATTTACATTTTGTATCTTAATTTTAACATAACGAGGAAGAGGGAAGGAATGTGCATGTTCGGGGCCCGGCACCATAAAACTTGAGAATTTACTCAAGTCTGAAAATATTCTCAACTTTGTCTGCTCAGCCAATCAGGGTCCAGCACCATAAAACTTAAGCATTACTTAAGTTTAGAAATTTTACTTAAGTGTGGCAAATCCTGAAATCTGATTGGCTGAGCAAGCCAATTTGAGAATATTCTCAGACTTAAGTAAATTCTCAAGTTTTATGGTGCCGGGCCCGGCTTTCCATGTGATATAAACCTTACATTATCGATATTGTGTTCTTTTGGTAAAAAGACTCATGGTCAACTGTAACAAGACTTTTCGTTTTCGTCCAAGTAATCTAAGACTCGTCAACAGCACATTCATTTTTTCTGTTGGGATAGAGTTGTCAATTCTAAAAAGATAGGATTAAAACCTATTTCCTTATCTTAAAACCGGTCTTTGATTTAAAGAATATGGGTTTAAATGAGGGTCTGGTCCTACAGCAGTTCCTCCATACAATCCGAAGTTATTAAGACTTTTTATTTTATACGTGTAGATTTGTCGTTAAACATCGTTGTTAAACGACGATCTTTAAACCATTCACAATAATCTCACACATCCTATATACGTGTGCTTGAATTGTGTGATAGAAAAAATAGGGACGAGAAAAGTTAATGAAAGATGGGGAATCATCGTTTCACTTTATACATAATGAATAACTTTTATTTCGGAGATATTTAAATAAGTAAATAAATGTACATATATCCGACGGTCTTTTTACGGTCTTTTTAAATGTTTCTGTTTAAAAACTTTTGTCCTCATATATCGCAACACATCCTGACTATCACAGAGTTTCTACCAAACATAGCAGGGCCGTACACAGAGTTACAAACATTTTTCTTTATTGACAGATGTGAACCTCTGAAAAAAAAGCAGTAAATACATATTCTTAACATGAACATCATACCCAGTACACGTAAATAGCCTAAATCTGGAAATCATGTATTAGTACGCGAAATAAAGTGCTCGTAAAGTATGAGTAATATACAGTACTGGTATTCCGTATAGTCAACTAAACAGCTGGACTGAAAGATGCCACTTCAGATCGTACTTTGGTACGTGTCTTGCGTTACATCAGATATACTACACTTATCCTTTAGGTCCTTCCAAGATTTTTTCTGTTTTCAGCGTCCGCTGATAGATAAGATTTGAGATCATAAAATGGAAAAAAACACAAACACCTAAGGGATAAAAATTGGAACATAGCCCTAAAATGAACAGTTAAACATGAGCATTTATTTTCATCATTGTGAAAACTAATATTTCATAGGTTATTTATAACTAAGTGCCAAAGATTTATCTTATATAAGTTTAATTTCGTTTTTCTTCTGTTAACACATTAGGAAAAATAAAGATTTTCTTTATTTTATGGTGGACGCTAATCATAAAAACCCATTGGAACGACATTACTGCAATAATTTTTTTTCTATATTCCTGAACATTGATCCCTTACTGCAATGTACTCTCTCCTTGTCGAACTACAGTTTGCCAGGATATATATATATATATATATAATATATATATATATATATATATATATATATATATATTATATATATATATATATATATATATATATATATATATATATATATATATATATATATATATATATATATATATAATGTATTTCTGAACAAAAGTTGTCAGTCCACAGTTTTTGGTAAAAGTATGGAGGTGGAGGCCGAAACTATTTCAATAAATTAAAGTATAATATCTGTATCCTTTTCAGTATGTGTTATATATACTAAAATGATACAGACACATGTATATACATGTACTATACTAAATTTAAATTTGACCACCTGCGTTTAAAGGTTAGTGTAACTGCTTGTCATTAAATAATGGTCTCAGAGGTAGGGACCTGTATTAATTGATATATTCTCTCTCATAATACTAGCTATATATATATATATATATATATATATATATATATATATATATATATATATATATATATATATATATATATATATATATATATATAGTATGTATGTATGTATGTATGTATGTATGTATGTATGTATAAACACGGGCAGCAACTTTGCAGTGCGCAAGGGTAATAGAGTTATTCCGCTTTGATCTGATAAGTCAAGCACTCTTATCAAATGAATTATTTTTCGACATTCTACCTTTAAAAGACGTTAAATTAATTTGAAATGCGTTTGAACACGTCTAACTAAAAGTTAGACTCGTTATTACCTGGGAAATTCGGTTAGCTTTTAGAAACTGATCGCCAGTAAAAAAAAAACAAACAAACAAAAAGAAAAAAAAAGTCCAGAACATTCACCAATTCACGAAGTTGTCTTGACTTGGTCTAGACTTATTGAAAGGGAAAGACATAAAAAGTTTAAACTGATGGAAGCAAGAGACTTTGTCGTGCATAGTTTAAGATTAATATGGGTCATTCTCTCGCAATTTTACAAAATGACTTCTGGGACTTTTTTTCGGAGTTGGTATTATTTCAGTTTTTAGCTCGGGTAATAAGAGCATTTCTTCAAATTAAATACCAGGAACACTTTCAACATACAAAGTGTAAAAGTTGTCAGAGAACGACCCATATAACAATCATTGTCATTTCAGTTCGACTCACTACACGGTAATTAAAAATGAAAACATATCAGAAATAAAAAGAAATGGGACTGTATGAACAATTTTCGAAATTCCTAAGTGGATTTCTTTTTACCACGTTTCAGCAGAATCTCTCTCCCATTTTATTAATTTATTTGTTTGTTTGATAAACTAACCTTATGTTGTTCTGTTAAAAATTAGGCTTATTTTATCTGAATTTCGTCAATATTCTATTTATTTTTCAATAAGGTCAATAGATAAGATTATAGCAGGCAAGACAGCGTGTTTTACTTAACAACGGGCTTTAAATAGTAAAGGGTAGCCGGTCTATCTGGGTCGGGATCGAGCACAGCTGAAGATTTACAAACGACAGGCCAAAACAAACATTGCGTTAGAACCACTTTTAGCCCCTGGATTCATTACGGTTTGGAGTAACTAGGAAAAATATTGTTATGTCTGACGTAAGGCAGAGACAAAAACAAGAGCAGGACAAATCTGTGGACCCAAGTGAACAGGTACATGTATTTTAAACTTGTCTGCTACACCTTACATCTAAGGTCAGTCGTTCGGCGTGCTAGTTGAAGTTGGCGCATCTTTTTCTTCTTATATAGCGGTCATACCGAAAGAGATTTTGATATTTATTTTTAAATATGCATCACCTTGCATGATACGGCGAAGTGTGTTAAACGTGGTAGATGACAGGTTAAAAAGAAATTACGCTCGATCGAGCTGCAACATGATCAAGGAAAAGGAAACTTCCGGTTGAAAATGATCGATGATCCCTGATCTTATTGCTATAACACCATGTTTTGTACCTCTGCGTGTTATTTTGCTATTGTACAGCCTCGAGCAGAACAAATGAATTTTGTAATATGGTGTAGAAAATGTGACGTATTAAAAGTGCTGGAAATTACGTCGTATGTAGTAAAGGAAGTGATCATACATTGCCTCATAGGAATTGTTGTACAACGGCATATATTATACAGCCTCCCTCTGATTCCTTCTTGCCATCGTTTAATTACCAATACATATAATACACTGTACTCTCAAGCAGTTAGCTGTACAATAATAACAATATGTATGTCAAATATTTGGAATGCTTGAACATATGGATATGCCACACTTTTAGCTTAGTTATTACCAATAATTTATCTTGAACTGTGGTCTGGGTTTTCTAAATATATATCCCTATCAGACCTATGCTATTCTTTCTAAGATATAGTATGGTATTTATAGGGTTTATACACTGTAATTAATGGGTATTTATTTTCTTAGTTAAAGATCAATTATTTGCTAAAACTCCATTGTTGTTAGTGTCCAATTACCTACATTCATCATTTTGCTGTATAATATTAAATCTCTTGTAAAATTTATTTTGATTAACTTGTAAAATGGATTTGTATAATTTCTGTCAAATTCATTGAGTGTCTTACAAGTGTTTTTTTTTATGCATTGTCAACAAATCTCACAAAATAAGTGCATAACTAGTGCTGTTGCATTATATACATGTAGTACTATTAACCCCACAGAACAGAATACATGTAGACCAATCTAAAACAATAAAAAAGAGAATGGCATGCATTTAGATACTTGGGGTTGATTTTGTCATATTCTTACATATACAGTATTAAAATCTAATTGAGTAATTCTAATTACCTTAATATCTCATCGCAATGACTCTAAATGTTAGTTACCTGAGTCAGATGGACGACCTACTGTATGCATGGTCCATTGCTGTCTGTATATGTACAGACATAAGTCGTGTTGGTGTAGGTGGTTTGATAGCTGTCATCATGGTAAAGTGCACACGTTTTACTTTAATAGTTGTCATCACAGCACAGTGCACACATATTTAAAAGCTGTCATCTTTGCACACATGTTTAATAGCTGTCATTACTGCACATATATTTAATAGCTGTCATCACTGCACATGTGTCATAGCTGTCATTTCTACACACATATTTAATAGCTTTCATAACTGTTTACATGTTTGATAGCTGTCATCACTGTTCACATGTTTAATAGCTGTCATGACTGTATGTATACATGTTTAATAACTGTCATCACTTTTTACATGTTTAATACTATACATGTAGATGTCATAACTGACTAACTGACTGTATACCATACATGTTTAATAGCTGTCATCACTGTTCACATGTTTAATAGCTGTCATGACTATGTATACATGTTTAATAACTGTCATCACTTCTTACATGTTTAATACTATACATGTAGATGCCATAACTGACTGTATACCGTACATGTTTAATAGCTGTCATCACTGCACACATGTTTAATAGATGTTTAATTATACACATGTTTAATAGCTGTCATCACTGTTGCACCTACATTCTTGATTGACACATGTCTATTTCCTCCTTTGATCCTTGTTGTTACTCAAGCCAGTCAAGGTGAAATCATTGCTACTAACACTTGTGATCTACAATCAAATTTGTAGTGACAAAACTTTTCTGTTGGTTAAAAAAGTTTAAATTTAAAGTCCCGGACCTGTTAAACCTTGTCTTTTGTTTTTTATTGCCAAAATTTTATATTTATCAATATCATTAATTTTTTCATCTATTTTTAGAAAAAAAGAGATGATATTCTGCCGCATGGAGATGACACTGAAGAAGAAGATTTGCCAGGAAGCCCACATCTTGTTGAAACATCACAATTGCCACAGGGTTCGGATAAAACAACAGAGGCATTGGACAGTGCACTGAAAGATCTAACTCCAAGGCAAGGTTTCCTATCAATATAGATAAAACAACTCAAGTGTTATGTACTGTATGGCAGCCTTAATATTTACAAATGTACAGTCAAACTTGCAATGCCACCTCTGTATAAAAGGCACCTGCTTATAAAGGCCATTCAAACATGGCTATTTTTTATATAATGAATAAACTTCTTTAAAAAAGTCACTTGTCTATATTGGCTACTTTTGCACCTTCTCTTGAGTGGCCTTTATAGACAAGTTTGACTGTACATGTGTATACCTTGCCCTTGATATTTATGAATTACTTTGCAAATGACATGTATTAGCAAGACTGACATTAGTTATTAGATTTGTTACTGATCGTCCTCTGCACTATGTCTGGTTGATAAGTCCACAGAAGGCAAGGTGACTAATTGCATCAGCTGAACTCGGTGTCAAAGGACAAAGAAACTGTGTGGAAAACTTCATAGGTTTTGTCTGTGTTTGTCTATCTAGCAAGTTTTGTAAGTGCTCGCCATTTACTTAGTAATGGTTTCACAGGTAGGGGGACAGTACTGATAGCAATATACTGAGAATACTTCACAGGTAGGAACATATATTGATATATCAGTATTCTCAGAATGCTTGTTATAATTTACCGGTACAATATATATATATATCAATTATAAGTGGTAAATACCTGTTTTGATATCTTTCTTTTTATTACAGATGGAGAAATTGGGTAATCCGAGGAATATTTACCTGGCTAATGATTTTTGGATTTTTCTTCCTGGTATACTTAGGGCCACTGGCTATAGTTCTTGTAGTAAGTAACATATGTTCATTTAGACTTTTGTGTGTTTGTGTTTCTTTGTTGTTATTATCACCTGGACATGAATAGAAATGGGCAACCACAACACTCAATGTAACAAAATATCTGAGTGACTGTCCATATATTTCACTAACAACTGTTGTAGACCATTTGATAGGTGAAATATAAATGCAAGTTAATCTCTTGAAGCCAATGAATGTATTGTTTTCATTCAAATTACATACAACATTTCATTCGGGAGAATCTTTAACAGGATTAGGTGTGATGTTCTCAAGAGGCCAATATATCTAGGGGAAATTTGTCCAACAAAAATAAGAATTATAAGAATTAATAAAAATAAGACATCTACTTTCCAAACTCATCATTCAAATTAACAACTTTTATCTTTTAATATTACACACAATTTGATGGTTCCTATTATTATGTATTATCTGATATTTGAAGTTAATCCAAAAGTTCCTTAGTCTAGATGTATCATTGTAATTCATGTCACTCAGACCTGAAAGCAAATAAAATAAAATGTATGTATGCATCTTATCATTGTAATACCTCCCTTCGTATAGATATTTTCTGTTATGACATAAGCTATGCTTTAAATTTGGACATAGTAGCTCAAAACTTCAACATGAAGATCCCTGGTTTGATATCCAGTTGTGCCATATTTTCAGGGGTGAGATTTCATCTCCTGTCCACACAGCTCTATGCCTAGATGGAGGGTAAATGGTCTAGGATGTGTAGCTTGATTTCCTTCATCAGATTGTGTAAGAAGAGTGGCACTTAAAAAGCCATTGGAAATATGGACCACTCAAGCGTGGACATAAACACCCACACTTAACATCTCTCTCCTTGCCTCACAGGGACGAGTGGCAAGGGCTTTAGGTAGTTACACTGCTTGTTAAATCAAGCCAAAGCAGCAAGTTTTACCCATCTGTTGTCAAATCAGCAAAATAAATGTACATGCATCATTACAGACAATTTGAAATAAAATAAAATTTACTGGTCAACCGGACCAGTGAATAAAGGAATTTCACTGGTCAAAAAAATTTTTTACTGATCTGTATATATACATAATTGAAATGAAATGGAAAATTACTGGTCATTTGGACCAGTTATCAGATAGATTTCACCAGACTTTTGTAAAATTCACTGGATTTTATGGTACGACTGGTGAATTTTAGAAACTTTTGAATTAAAATCCGAATGTCCATGATAATTGACTGACATCAGCATCTTTTTCTTCTGTTTTACAGATATTTGCCATACAGATAAAATGTTTCCATGAGATCATTACAATTGGCTACGTGGTTTACAAGTCATTTGATCTTCCGTGGTTCAGGACATTGAGTTGGTACTTCCTGTTTACCTCTAATTACTTCTTCTATGGAGAAAGTTTGATTGATTACTTTGGCCTGTTGTTGCATAAAACAGTAAGTATTTGTATATTTGTTATTGTGGTTAAAACATAGCCATAACTCATCAACCCCTGTTGTCACATGTAGACTCACCCAAATCATCAACTGTAAAGTCTAATGTCAAAATTCAGGCGTGAACAGGTTAATGCTGAATGTAAAATCATTTATAAATTTGTATTCTATATTATACACTCCCAAATTCTGACAGTGAGCTTCACCATTCTTTGAATTGGATGAGTCCAAATGTGGCTACAGGGGTCATTGGGTTAATAATCTTAAGCAGCTCTGATCAATCTATAATATAGAAGACTGAAGTGAAGATGTTGTGAGTCGATCTAATCAGTCTCTGTTTGTATCAAAAATCTGTTCGGTAATGATTTAATCGACCTGAGGTTAAAAGATCGTCTGATTTATTTACTGTATGTTATCATTAAAGCTGTCACAAAAGTTTCATTTTCATTTTTTTGGGGGGGGTATTTTTTTTTTTCGTTTCAAAGGGCGCCTTTATTAAAATAAATAAACATAATTTTGGTCTTGGTGGCGCTTAATTAGAGCAGTGCCTTAATTAGATAAATTACGGTAGTCATTTTAACTTGTCAAATATTACAAGATTGTTATTTTTAAAAAAGAAATAAAAAGTCAAGATTAGATTTAGGTTATCAAGATTGGATTTAGGTTATTATAAGAATTGTTATTTAGATTTTAAAAATGCTATGGTTGCAGCAAGAATGATGCTCCTAGTTGCAAAATGGTAAACTTTTACCTTAACTGCACCTATTCAATTTATTCAATTTATATTCTATAAAACCTCATTTTATTCCTCCGAAAATAAATCTTTTCTGAACTAAATTTCTAAATAACAAAGAAAGGATTAATAAGTTTGTGTCTTGTTTCAAAATCATAAATTTTATTTTGGATAATGTCTATATTTTATATTAAATATTTGCATTTCATTCTATATTACATGACAATCAAAATACAATCAGATTATATATCACATAATACAGTCTTGTTTCTTATGTTGAAAAATCTCGGTTAAATTCTTACATTCAGAAGAATATTCACCAAACTTAAAATAATTAAATTTTCTGATAAAAAATAATATAATGATAATACTAATGTAATTAGTGTTTGGTGGGAGATACTCCAATAATATGAGAGGTCTCTTTACTATTGGACATGAATGCCGAAGTGGCACAAGTCAAAAGTATCTCGCCATGTTAAACCTCTAACATTGTTGGAGTAGGTGGAAGGGGAAGCCAAACACATAAACATCTTTTAAATTGTCTTGAAATGAATTCGCATTGAATATGCATGATCTAAAATGTTTTATATACTAAGTGCTAAAATGCTGCTGAGTATAGTTTAAGAGAAATTGAAAAATGAAAACGAAAATGTATAGACAAATTGCAAGGAAATTCATGTGGTGTTAGATGACATAAAAATCTGTTTCAAAACAAGATGACATAACATGTATGTAACAATAAGATTTTTATTTTCAGGAATTCCTGCGACCACTTGTATCCTATCACAGATTTATATCATTCTCCCTGTATGTTGCTGGATTCGTGGGATTTGTTTTCAGTCTGGTTAAGAAGCATTACTTGAAACAGTTCACATTGGTAAGTTTTGTGAATTTTGAATGTTTGGTTACTATTTGCTATCACCTGCATGTTTTAAACTCCAAAATTTTAGGGACATCCCATTAAGATTCTTTTGGGTGAAAGGTTTAATGGATGCTCACTCTTGGTAAAATATATGTTTGTTTTATACCTCTGAAAAGCAATGGACTCTGCTCAATATTAGTGACATGGACTAGTTCAATTGTGTCATAGGGTGAATGATCTAAGATGTATAACAAAATGGATCAGAGAACTGATGACTCTAACTTTGATTTTGTTTTGTCCAGTGATATTGCTGAATTTGAAATATACTTAAAAATTTGGTATAATAATACTAATATAAAATGTATATTTTTTTCAGTTTGGATGGACACATGTAACCTTGTTGATTATTGTAACACAGTCTCATCTAATCATCCATAATGTATTTGAAGGACTTGTATGGTATGTATCATAACTTTTCAAATCTTATTGAAATCTTTCTGTAATGTATTTTATGCCCCCAGGATCTAAGATCGCAGGGCATTTTTTAGTCTGTGTGTTTGTCCATTTGTCTCTTTGCAGCTTTTGGTTTTATCAAATAACTTGAGTTATTTTCTTTCGTGAAATCTTAATGATATTTGATATAATGCTTTATATCAATGAGAGCCAGGATGAGATTGATTATGACCAACATTCACCAGTATTTGCCTGAGTTATGGGACTTAAAATAATGACTTACAGTAGCTTGAGAGGGAGGGGGTACATAGTATTTCTCAAGCAAGTCTTTTTAATTGTGTATTTCCTCATATCTAGCATTTATATTGAAAGAACTGGTATGGTTAGCCCTGTGTTTAGCTTGAATACACGCAGAACTGGTATGGTTAGTCCTGTGTTTAGCTTGAATACACGCAGAACTGGTATGGTTAGTCCTGTGTTTTAGTTTAAGCTTGTATACATAAAGAACTGGTCTGGTTTGTCCTGTGTTTTAGTTTAAGCTTGTATACATAAAGAACTGGTATGGTTTGTCCTGTGTTTTAGTTTAAGCTTGTATACACGCAGAACTGGTATGGTTTGTCCTGTGTTTTAGTTTAAGCTTGTATACATAAAGAACTGGTATGGTTAGTCCTGTGTTTTAGTTTAAGCTTGTATACATGCAGAACTGGTATGGTTTGTCCTGTGTTTTAGTTTTAAGCTTGTATACATAAAGAACTGGTATGGTTTGTCCTGTGTTTTAGTTTAAGCTTGTCCTGAACTGGTATGGTTAGCCCTGTGTATAGCTTGAATACATGCAGAACTGGTATGGTTAGTCCTGTGTTTTAGTTTTAGCTTGTATACATAAAGAACTGGTATGATTAGCCCTGTGTTTAGCTTGTATACATGCAGAACTGGTATGGTTAGTCCTGTGTTTTAGTTTTAGCTTGTATACATAAAGAGCTGGTATGGTTAGCCCTGTGTTTTAGCTTGTATACATAAAGGGCTGGTATACTAGGTATAATTAGTGACTCATGTGACAATACATCTGTTTGGTCAGTGTTGACCGGATTTTTTTTCTTATTCTTGTTTATCTTTCAATAATTTTGTGTCCATAGCATAACTCTCTCTCTGTACTTAAGATAGGATGACAATATTTGATATACATGGTAAAGACATCAAGACAATGTGTCATGAACAAAAAAATTATGGGGATCAACCCTTTGTGTTATTGCCAATTGTTAAAAAGTATTGTCCAGAGCATAACTCGCTATATATTTGAGATAAGATGATGATATTTAGTATACATAGTTATGACATCAAGACAATACGTCACAAACAAAAAATATGGGGATCAGTCCCTTTATTACAGAGTTATTGCCCTTTGTTTAAAAATACTGTCCAGAGCCTAACTCTCTTTGTAGTTAATTCACACATATCAAAAATTCCATATTATGTCACCAGGGTACAAAAGCATACTACCAGCACTCTTTCATTTCGTAGAAGGGGATACATCTGATTTAACTATGCTAAAACAAGACAATATCTCTCGTTTGAAAATAGAAAATATATAAGGTTGACTGTAGGTTCAGATTTTAATTTCAGGTGATTGATTCAGGTACTGCATGGTTTTCATTCATATACATTTGTATTGTTTTTTTTTTCTCTAGGGTAATTGTTCCTGTATCAATGATAATCTGTAATGATATCATGGCATACATGTTTGGATTTTTCTTTGGAAAAACTCCATTAATCAAACTGTCTCCAAAGAAGACTTGGGAAGGATTTATTGGTGGAGCACTATCAACTATTGTCTTTGGAATTCTGGTAAATAATTTAAACAGGATTTATGTTAATAATTTCTTTTGCATTAAACAATTTTAGTAAAAAATTGAATGAAAATTTATTTGTGTATATATGTGTACTTACAGCAGTCATTTTTAATTTTCATGATTTTTTTACCATGTACAATTTGCATTAAAATTCTTTCATAACTAATTAACACTTAATTATTTTGTATCATTAAATTATTGATATATCCCTCCCCCCTTATGTAATGGCTCAGTTTGACTCTTTTGTATGCCCAATAGATCTTATGATTAAACAACACACAATTTATTTTCCAGTATTAAGTTATTGATATTATTTTTTCCAGCTTTCCTATGCAATGGTTCAGTTTGACTATTTTGTGTGTCCAATATCTTATGATGAAATAGCAGACAACCTGTCTATGGAATGTGAACGGCACCCTGTGTTCATTGTCACAGAATTCAATTTACCATCTAGTCTGCAAGTTTTATTTCGAATTGTAAGTGCATTGATTGGCAAGATTGCAAAGCAAATGCTTGTCTATACAATGATAGTGTTTGTCCTTCCAGTTTTCCTGTCAACAATTTGGTTTAGGTGTTTCATTTATCTCTGTTGTGAGAAAAACATTTTCAGTATTACATTGTAACTTATGATGATGATAGAACATGATGAGATAAATTGACTTTGACCTTCATTTTTTACCTTGACCTTTGACTCTATAATTCAAATTCCATTTGTATTGCTTTGTGGTTCTGCCATACTGGCTTTAACTATTTCTTGTTTTACCTCCCATAAACATTCCGCTTATATGGCAGCACAAATATTAAGTAAGTATTTACTTTTGCTATTGGCTTTAGCCTTGCATTTAAAGTCTGTTGTCTGACCAGGCCTACCCTGACAAAAGACTATGGTCTCTGCTGATAGACTTTTGAAATCCACTCTATTGTCAACAGCAGTGTAACGTATGAAAAGAATTAGTCCTAACTTATGATTAAAAAGTCACAGATCTGTTCCAACCATCTTCTGAACATTTGAAATTCATTTCAGTCGCTAACATCATAGTGAAGATGCCAATATAAACCTATGTTAAAAAGTCTCTGTAATGGTCCAACCTAAATCTGAACTTTGAAACTCTTTTCAGTTGCTAACATCATAATAAAGATCAATCTTTACCTATCTTAAAATACCTCAGTTCTGTTCCAATGTCCAACTGACTTTTTTTTTAAATTCCATTTAGCTCCAGTATCCATTTGAAGTTGTTAAAATTCACTTCAGTTGCTAATGTCATGGTAAAGATACAGTCATAAACTTATGTTAAAAAGTCCAAGTTCTGTTTCAGTCTCCATCTGAAATTTGAGATTCACTTTAGTTGCTAACATCATGGTTAGGATGCAGTCAAAAAACTATGTCAAATAGTATCTGTTCCAATTTCCCTATGAACCTAGAATCTTCTAATTGTGGGGGAGGTACTGTACCACTGATCCCCTCAAATTTAATCTTCCACCAGTTATTATGAGAAATGATCGCAATTTCAAAATGATAAAAATACACAACTTAATTGTTGCCATGTTTTCATGCAAGCTGTTATTTTGGATGTAACTTTATGATGAGTAATATAATTCAGTCTGTAATAGGTATTTCCAATATACTGTTTGAATAACAAGCCATAGTAGACTGATCTGAACAATAAAGAATAACATTCAATATACAGTCAATTGTTGATAAACTGACACCTTTTGTTATTTACAAATTATGCCGGTATATCAAGTTTGGCAATGAATTGAATTCATGTATCTTAGAGAATTTTTTCAATTTGAAATAGAGTTATCGTTCTTTGTATCATATAGGTATATCTTTAATGAACAGAAAACAGGATAACAGTTCATATTAAATAATCATCTTGTTTATTTTATTCTTCAATTACCTGGTCATAGTACTACTGCCTGGCTTAACACCGGTGATCTGTATCAGATATATGACACTATAAAATGGACATTTGTTCTAAAACTGGAATGGCAGATGGCGATAATGAATTTGGTATTATAAAGTGAATTCTATAATGTTGCTTAAAATTATGAAGTTATTGCGAGAATGGCAGTTAATCAAGTGGCAATAATTCGAGAATTGACTGTAGAAACATGGGGGTTAAAAGGTTAATGTATTTTCAATTCATCTCAAGATTCTATATATTAAGCAGTTACGTAAACTACCTACAAACATTTGATGTATGCGGGACTATCTGATACTAACCTTAATTTATGACTTTGTATTTCTTTTGCAGTTTGGTTTTAGCTGGAAGACATTTAAAGTATATCCCTTCATTCTACACTCAATATCCATGTCATTGTTTGCTTCTGTCATTGGGCCTTTTGGAGGATTTTTCGCCAGTGGTTTTAAGAGAGCCTTCAAAATAAAGGTTTGGCAGCCACATTTATATATTTTCAAATTAAATTTAATTGCTAATTTAAAAAAAATATAATAGAAAGCAAGAAAAAGAAATGATAATAAAAAAAAACTAAGGAAAATTGAATTTATAGAAATTCAAGTGCTCACAAACTAGTTAGAAACAATTGTTACATCTCTAGTGTTGTTAAATAACATTTTGATTATTTATGTTGATTTTTATTTTTAGCCCACCATCAACAGATGGTGGGCTATTCATATGGCGCTGCATCTATGGTCTGTCTGTCATCAGTCCGCCGTCCGTCCATCCTGAACAATTCTTGTTACCACTTGTTCTCAGATAGCACTGAAGGGATCTCCTTGAAATTTGACATGAAGGTTCCCCTTGAGGTCTAGTTGTGCATATTGCATTTTCAGAGATCCGATTCCAACATTGTCGACAGGTGCCCATCTTGGATTTTTACCAAAGGAAGTTTGTTACCGCTACTTCTCAGAAAGTACTGAAGGGATCTCCTTGAAATTTGACATAAAGGTTTCCCTTGAGGTCTAGTTGTGCATATTACATTTTCAAAGCGATCGGAATCCAACATGACCGACAGACGGCCATCTTGGATTTTGACCAAAGGAAATTTGTTACTGCTTCTTCTCAGAAAGGACTGAAGGGATTTCCTTGAAATTGGACATAAAGGTTCCCCGTGAGGTCTAGATGTGCATAGGACGTTTTCAGAGATATTGGATTCCAACATGGCTGACAGGTGGCCATCTTGGATTTTGACAATGGAAGTATGTATTTCTCAGAATGTACTAAAGAAATCTTTTCGAAATTGATTATGGAGGTTCCCCCTGAGGTCTAGATGTGCATATTACATTTTCAGAGAGATCAAAATCCACGATGGAAATCTGTCGGCCATGTTGAATTCCATTCTCTCTTAAAATGAAATATATTCAGTTCAAGTTCAGTTTCGCTATAATCTTGTGAAAAAAGTATTTCACAGAAATATGGATTTAAGTTCAAATTCAATGTTGAAACACAAAATAAGAGAAAAGAAGAGAAAAGAACAGTCTGTCATAGATCAGACATAGAACATTCCATGATGGGTGCCAAGATCCCTCTGTTATCTCTGGTTTCAATTCAGAAGTTATCAAAACATCAATTATTTATTTCAGGACTTTGGTGACACAATTCCTGGACATGGAGGTATCATGGACCGCTTTGACTGCCAGTTTTTGATGGCAACATTTATCAATGTTTACTATGCCAGTTTTATCAGGTAAGGTTTCCTGGCAGCCCCTCAGGCTTAGGTCTATGATTATTGTATGTCTGTTGTGTCTGAACTTTCAGAATATGTAATTAGTTTCCTATAGTTTTGACTTTGTCCATCCCTCTTTCGTTCATCAACAATTGTTGTTGTGCTTTCAATTCAACAGATTTCAACCAAACTGATATGGAAGATGTAAATAGACAATGCTTTGATGGAGACCGGAAATGACAATATCAGATCATTTTTGTGGGAGTTATTGCCTTTGTCTTACTTTTTCCCTGTCATATTCTTGATAGCATTCCCAATTCTACATTTTTGAATCAGTTCCAACCAAATTGATATGGAAGGTATATATGGGCAATACCATGAGTTTGGTTGGCACTGTGGGATAATTTTGGGGAAATACCTTGGTCAAGTTAAGAAAGAGTGCACTCAGATAATTAATGTGAGAGTTACTGCCCTTGACTTTGTTTTTCCCTATTACATTTGTAACTTCTTATTAGCATTCTATTCTACATTATCTACTGAATTTATCCAAATTTAATGGAAGGGGTAAATGTGAAATACCTTGATTAATTTAAAGAAAGAGTGCACTCAGATTAGTGTTAGAGTTACTGCCCTTGACCTCTTTTTTTCCACTTTCAACTTATTGTATAGAAATCCAGATTCTACATCTGTTTTATCAATTTTAACCAAGTTTATGTAAAAGTTGTATATTGACAATTCCTTATCAGTCACTTGAAATATCTTTCTGATCTCTACAATAATATATATGAAGCAGGGCCCTTTGTGATTCATAGTAGTCTAGTCTTTATGCATAATTAAAAAGCCAGTAAATCAATTGTTTATTAATACAACTTTACTTTTAGTAAGATAAAGAGAATAAAATTGAGCAGATTATATATATATATATATATATATATATATATATATATATATATATATATATATATATATATATATATATATATATATATTAGTCCCCTTACTGTGTTAGAAGAAGGGAGATAATTATAGGCTTTGTCTCAATCTGTCAATTCATCCATCAGTTTTTCCAGCTAAAGTTTTAGTTAAAGTTTGTAATTGCTCACCATTCACTCAATGATGGTTTCATAGGTAGACAATATGCATTGTTTCTATTCAGCAGTGCCAAAGGAAGCAAATCAAAAGTGAGGGGGGGATTTATTTTTTGTACTATTTGCTTATCATGTTGACAATATAAGAAATTTGCTTATGCATGTACATTGTATGTGAAAAAGGGAAAAGCAAGGGGTGGGGAGTGGAACGCCCTCAGACTCTTATTTATATGTTCTTTATCATCTTCATTGTTATAACTATTTGTAGGGCACCCAATCCACAGCGAATAATACAGAGTGTGCTACTACTGTCATCAGAGGAACAACTACATGTGTTTAATGTACTGAAGGAAAAATTAATCAACAGAGGAATACTAGACACAAAAGCTTCCTAATTTTAGTTATAATAATCTTATAATTTGAATTATTTAATGCACAGTTTCCAAATTATGGAAAACTGCAAAAGTTGGCAATATGTATAGTAAATATAATTATAGCAGGGTCTGTGTTGATGTGGATCAATAGTACATACATTTGTCAGTATTGCTGTTTAATGTTTCTACGTTCACATTTAGCAAGAGATGAGTGACACTTATTGTAGTAAGTAGATCAATTGAAAAATTACCAGTGACTGTGTAGCACTTGTCATATAATTTGTACCTTAACAGTGGCCCCAGAACTGATCAATATATACTGGGGACTGTGTGACACTTATTGTAGATGTAATAACTTTACAGTGGCTCCAGAACTGATCAATATATACTGGGGACTGTGTGACACTTGTTGTAGATGTAATACCTTTACAGTGGCTCCAGAACTGATCAATATATACTGGGGACTGTGTGACACTTATTGTAGATGTAATACCTTTACAGTGGCTCCAGAACTGATCAATATATACTGGGGACTGTGTGACTTATTGTAGATGTAATACCTTTACTTTCTGTTTACTGGGGACTGTATAACACTTATTGTAGGTGTCATACCTTTACAGTGGCTGCGGAACTTTTTTCTGTTTACTGGGGACTGTATGACACTTATTGTAGATGTCATACTGTTACAGTGGCTGCAGAACTTTTTTCTGTTTACTGGGGACTGTATAACACTTCTAGTAGAATTCATACATGAACCTTTAGAATGGCTGTGGAACTTTTCAATATTTACCAGAGACTGTTTAACACTTATTGTAGAATTCATACCTTCACAGTGGCTCCAGAACTATTCAATATTTACCAGGAACTGAATAACACTTGTTGTAGAATTATAACCATGTAGGCTACCGATTCTCGACAGTGCTCTGGTTGCAATATCTCAGCATGAACTTTCAATTGAAGGACAGAAGATGTTTATTCAATTAGCCTGTGTAAAATATTTGTCACAAAACCAAAATTTGTCATCAAACTGTATCCCAGGTGAGATTTGATCCCCAGCCAGTGCAAGGACTGCAGAACATCCTTACATTTACCTGGGAGATTTATTGCAGAGTTGTCACCTTTACAAGTATGTGAACTCTCTCAAACATGACACATGTTGTAAGAACCTTTTTTGATTTGACATTAATTTTAGAACTCTTTTCTCGAGTATCAGGAATGATGTGTAACTTATTATAGATTGCATTCACATTAATTTCCCAGGAAATTTATCAAAAGTACAAGTAGATTGATTTTTCACATTTGCCTAGGATTTTGTGATATCTTATATACAGTTACTGTAGTTATAGTTTTTTGTGGCTGACTGTATGACATATCGTGACTTACATCTATTTTGACAGGAATACATTCTCAAGGTAAAACATTTACACCTATATCAGAGGGCATTTGTGTTACTATTTATGACCACCAGGGGCAATACTAAATATTTTTGTGCTAAAAACCATGTACATCAGAACCTGTATTACTATGTAATACATATGATTATTTAACTATAGTAATATTGGTTTAATACAGGATTTTTTGCCCCAAAAATATGAAATTTAAAACTTAACCAATATTGACAAAGCTATGCCAATATGGAAAAAATTATGCCAAAACTGAAAAACTTGGCCAATAGGCCTATTGAATTTGCATGACGAAACGTAAATTCAGGCAAGAGCATTCATTATTTGTTTTTCAAATTGAACCTAACATGATTTCTTTTCTGCACAGCTTTGGCTAAGCTAGATTTCATATTGGTCGAGTTAATTAATAATATGCTAATTAATCTGTGATTCCATATTGATCTACTTATTGTGCCTCAATCTGTTGTATGGACCTTCGGGTTCGCCTCAGGCTAATGTGACATACTTCAGCACAGTAAGTAGGCCAATATGGAAATCACTGATTAATAACCTTATAATATGTCTACCATAGCGTATAGTAATACTGTATAAAATAATTCATTTGCTAGAGTTCTTGTTACTTTTTAGTTTATGATCAATATATCTACTGGGCTTTAGTATTGTATTTTATTGTAATATACAGTATACTTACTCAGTTGTAAAGGTTTAGTACAGAAGATACAACATCAGCCAAACTGACTTTTACTTTTTATGATATATTATATAATTCTACTTTGCTTTGATTTTTTGTGCAGCATTGATGTAGAATCAATACACTAGGGTTGTCATGGAAACACATCCAAGGACAAAGTTGGTAGATAATATTTTTTGTGCTTATTAGATATTTATTTACTTAAGAATTCCCTAGTTCAAAGCTCTGAAGTTTCATATGCTTACTGAGATGTCGGGCAAAAACTAGCTCATTCTTTTAACTTATTCTCTCTCTTTCCTTGCTTGCTCTGTCTTGCTCACTCATTCACTGTCTCTGTCTCTCTCACTCATTCACTGTCTCTGTCTTGCTCACTCATTCACTGTCTCATTACCGTTACACACTATCAGCTCGTACACACTGGGTGCTTACCTACAGCTTTTGTATACATTTGTAATTTGGTCAGTGTTAAGATATTGAAATAACAAGGCATACCAATGTCATCATATCTTTAAGATGAGCTCAGCAGTTCTATACTCACAGGTAGGTTCTAAAGAATGTCTTAAAAATGTGTCACAAATGTAACAAATTTTCTGAAAAACATTGTAGCCTAATTTCAGTTGCTAAAATGTTGTTATAGAAACAGTATCTTTTGTGTTCCAGATAAGATAATTTATATATGAGCTCATTTTAATCCAAATAATTGAGCTCGTTTTTAAGTCCAGAAATGTTTGGTCCCATGTCACATTATATTAACCAATAAACTCTCTTCTCATGTTTTCTTAAGTGGTAACTCGTCTGATTGTCTTGTGTTTCATGTGATAATGTGATGATAGATTTTGAATGTTGGTATAGATGTCTTATGTTTGGATTTCATCAGTAAGAATGCTTCGTGATTTTAACCATGTATTTTTAACGTTTTAATTTCTTACATCATGAGAGAATGTTTTGATCATGTTGTTAGCTGGTATTTTACACACATCATATATAAATCATTTTAGAAACTCGTTTTATTATACCTGTGAAATCACTGTTTGATATTTATTACATATTTTATTTTAATCTTTTATTTTCACATCTTGAATTTAATATGACTTGTGATGTCCAATCTTTGATATCTAGACATAGGTCATGTATAGGCCTTGATAAATGAATAATTGTTAATGTCAACTATGATAACCAATTGATTTTAAAATATAAAATGATGTTGAAGAAATTCCATTAAACTGGACATAAGTGAGCAATATTTTGAGAATGTGTGATGTAAATAAAATACTTGTAATACTAACTTGTTAGTTATACTATGAGGTCATGTGATATGACACCATTAATTTTAAGTAATACTATAAGATCATGTGGTGTAATACCCATACTTGTAAGTAATACTAAAAGATCATGCGATATAACACAAGTACTTGAAGTAATAATACCAGATCATGTGATATAACACCATTACTTGTAAGTAATACTAACACCTGTACTTGATCATGTGATGCAACAGCTGTACTTGTAAATAATACTAAAATACTATGTGATGTAACACCTGTAATTATAAGTAATACTACAAGATCATGTGATATAACACCTGTACTTGTAAGTAATACTACAATATCATGTGATATAACACCTGTACTTGTAAGTAATACTACAATACCATGTGATATAACACCTGTACTTGTAATTACATGTAATACTACAAGATCATGTGATATAACACCACTACTTGTAAGTAATACTACAATATTGCATGATGTAACAACTGTACTTGTAAGTACATGTAATACTACATGATCATGTGATGTAATAGCATCATTTGTAAGTAATACTACAAGATCATCATTTGATACAATACTGGTACTTGTAAGTAATACTAAAAGATCATGTTATGTAACACCTGTACATGTAAGTAATACTACAAGATCATGTGATATAACTCCTGTACTTGTAAGTGATACTAAAGGGTCATGTGATAGAACACCTGTACTTGTAATTATTACTACAAGATCATGTGATGTAACACCTTTACTTGTAAGTAATACTACAAGATCATGTGCTGTAACACCTGTACTTGTAAGTAATACTACAGGACCATGTGATTTAACAACATTATTTGTAAGTAATACTTCCAGATAATGTGATGTAAAAAAGTATTATTGGTAATATTTAGTTATTGTTATGTAACAGTGTTGTAAGTCATACTTGTGATAATGGTGTAAATCATTGGTGTACCAGTATTACTTACAGACCATGTGATGTAAAGGTATTATAGGTAATATTTAGATAGTTATGTAACCTACAGGCGACGTTAGTACATGAAGGTAGTTTTACTTAAAGATCATGTGATGTATCAGTATTGTGAGAAATATTTAGAAATCATTATTTGAGATTATTACTTATAGATAGAGGTGTAACTGCTGTCACTTAAATTACAGATAGCTCCATGTACCAGTATTGTGATATAACAGTATTGTGGGTAATCTCTGTCACTTTAAAGTAATTCACAGAGAGCTCCATTTAACCCAGTATTGTGGGTAATCTATGTCATTTTAAAGTAATTCAGATAGCTCCATGTACCAGTATTGTGGGTAATCTCTGTCACTTTAAAGTAATTCAGATAGCTCCATGTACCAGTATTGTGGGTAATCTCTGTCACTTTAAAGTAATTCACAGAAAGGTCCATGTACCCCAGTATTGTGGGTAATCTCTGTCATTAAAGTAATTCAGATAGCTCCATGTACCAGTATTGTGGGTAATCTCTGTCTTTAAAGTAATTCACAGATAGCTCCATGTACCAGTATTGTGGGTAATCTCTAGAGATGTAACTAAATAGCTAATAAGTTTCTCTCAGGATGATACATCAGAGAAAATTCTTGTGATTTTCATGTATTGATCATTTCGTAACATGCCTACTCTGAATCCAGGTATTTTGTGACTAATTATGAACACTCATGCTTTACACCTGTAGCCGTGTTGTTATGGATATCAAAATAAAACAGCAGAAATTCAAATCTTGATATATTTGACTTGTTTTTGTTTATGAATCATTTCCTACTTACACAAGGTATAACAGACATCTTGAAAATTGGCCATACTTCCAGATATTTTCTTCTAAATATATTTTCTTCGCAGATCCATATTTCAAAAGTTATCATACATGTATTTGGTAATTTTTTTTTAGAAAAAAATTTCATCGTTGTTTCATGTCTCAAATAACAATTTTAGCTCAGTTTTTATGAAACAGAGGAGTGCTTAAACTTTCATCCTAATGCCAACTTCTGGTTTAGAGGATTGTTTGAGGTTAATTGGGGATGTAAATATGTAGGTGTGAGGTGAGGTTAATTGGGATGCAAAATATGAAGTTGGTGTGAAGCGAGCTTTGTAATCTTTTTTTACAGTATGTTTTAGTTATATGGTGGAGACCATTAGGCCTATTCATTGATGGATAGTTACAATGTAACCCAGAAAATGACTACCTAAATTTTAAGTATAAAGAAAACATTGTGTGAGAAATCCTTCCTAAATTGGTATACCTTTGATTAAATTTGGTAAAGAAAGCTGTTCTGGTTTATTTCAATTTTGGATCATAAACTCAATAACTGTTATATAAGTATTTTCTCTTTGTACAAAACAAAAACATAAACTTCAATTCAGAATATTATAGGTGGTTGTTATCATTGTTGTATGGTATATAAATTGATTACATGAAACAGCAAAGACCAAAGTAGTATATTTTATTATTCTAGATTCTGTTATCGGGGTAAATCAATAAAATCAAAATGCATTAAAATGATGATGAAAAACCTCTGATTGCAGAAAGATTTGCAAGTATGATTCTTTTGCATGTATATAAGAATACACAGGCAACCACAATTTACTAGAATTGAAAACAAAAATCAATATATGGTTTTCAAATGTTTATTTTAACAGAGTGATGTTTCATTAGATGGATTATGTAGATATACACATTTGTATATTGAAATCTGATTTGTTCTTTTGACTATTAAGAGTTGTGAAATAGATATAAATGTTAAATCTGTAGTTTTGCTGCAAATAACATATTTTACATTCGTTTTTAAAACTTGTCAGAGTATGCATAATGAGTTACCCCTTAAAAATTAAACATAATTCTATATACTTTGAAAATATTATAAAATATAAACCTGCCTCTAGACCTCTACAAAATAAACCTAATTCATAAATATTACAAATTTAATTGAATTATATTTTTCTGTATTGTTGAGTTTCACCATTTTGGTGGAAATTGTTATCAAATGTTTCCATCAACACCGTTTTGTTATCGAGAATTGGACATTCCTTTGGACTAGTAAATCTTATATACACACATACTCTTGAAATGTTTTTGTGATATCAAAAATGAAATTAATCAAAGTACTGAATTCTACTTACCGGTACACTTGAATATTTTTAGAGTACAAAATTCTGAATACAAAACGAAAAATCCAAAATAAAACAAGTGGTGGAGCATGGTGTATGATGGTATAAATGCATGTATATATGATATTACAGTGACCTATATCTGCAGGTGGTACCAAACTTGATTTCTAAAAGGCTTACACAGCAGATATCTATTTGCATGGTACAACATACAGATAGGGTTTCAAATCTTTTTTTTCTGTAAAATCATGGCATATTTAGATGACCTTGACCTTAATCTTTTCAAAATATCAACAGCATTCGAAAGTTTATAGCACTACTTGTGCTACAACTACAAAAAATAAAGGTCAGGTAAAATATATCCTAAAGATTTACAGACAAAATGACTTTGGATTAATCAGTTAGTCAACTATAGGATTTCTATGGGGGATAAATATGGTGTTAATTTTTATATCAATTAGTGTTTATCAAATTATAGATGAATACTAGAAACCTTACAAATTAGTGTTGAAAAACCTTAACCCATATAATAAAGACACATTTCTCTGTTATTATCATGATAAGCCTACATCAAAAGAGAAAACCAGACATAAGATACAAAATTAATTTCATAAATGTCAAACGTCATCAAAATTTTCCACAAAAATCTTATACAGTATAGAACTCTTTCTAAAGTTAGAAAAACTTCTTATCATTGACAGCAGAATTTCATCAAAGAAGAACTGCAACTTACGATGTCAATTATTTTAAAAAACCAACAAATACATGTACAGAAAACCCTTCCTATATCAAACCTAGATCTATGTCTTTTTGCTTATTTTGAACAAGATCAAAATCACCTGTTTTTTCTCATATATCTATACTGTTAAACTTTTGTGAAAAATAATTGAAAATACTGAAATTTACTTACAGCAACCCATATTTTACTTCCCAACTGTATATTTGACTTAATACACATATTTTACAAATACATATATACATAAAAACAAAAAGAAGTACAACTCTATTTCCAAATGCATTCACTGTAAAGTTCATGTTATCATATTGAAATTTGGTATAAATATTTACTTCTTTATTTTTTTATGATATTTCACTTTATTTTTCATACATGAATGGATTTATTGAATGTTACTTTAGTGTTATCTGCATGTTATTTTTTGGTTGACATGAACACTAAAGACTTGTCAAGTCTGATGAATGATCAAGTGTAAAAATGTATAACAAACTACAGATGTAGCCCACAGACTTCTTTCACAGTCCCAGTGGAATTCACTGTAGACAGGTATGACTAAACTCAAATAAATTTATTTCAAAGTATTATTCAGTAGAACAAAATATCTGATGCCGTAATTGTCCTATACAGAAGCAGTAAAAATAGAATAGTTACTTGTTTGTTCAATCAACAACAACAATAACAAAAATATGTCTGATCTAGCACTAAATAAGAAATTTCTAAGAGTCGTTGTAGTCAAGTACAATACTGAAAAATTCTCTCCGTAGCTACACTGTCAAGTCTATACATTTTTCTCTCTTATCGTGGTTAAGTCATTTTGTTAGTTTTCCTTCCAATGGCTTATTATAAATATCCTGTCCTATTCCACAACTCACTATTGTCACATCTTCAATCAGAAAATCCTTCCTTCTGTTTCTGATGGAGCTATCCTGTCTTCAATCTCCCTGGTGGAGTTATATATATATATTCTGTCACCAATCTCCCTGGTGGAGCCATCATGTCACCCATCTCCCTGGTGGAACTATCCTATCTCTTGTCACACCATTTTCTGTCATTTCAGCTGAAACTGTTGTTGATCTAATTTCTCATGACAAAATATTGTCTTCTTTTTCTATGTAAACTGTACTGTCTCCATATTTCATGAACTGGTAAAACTCCCACCTGTCTCAGTAATTCGTACTGACCTTTATCCCTCCTCAATTGTTAAACTATCCCACCTTTCTATTTTCACACCAAGTAAAATGATCACATTCTTGCCTCCCTCATTGTATAATCATCATATCCTGACTCCCAATCACTGGTTAAGCTGTCCTTCATTCTTCAACTTTTGTCAATTTTATCATTCTTTCTTCACACCTGGTAAAAAATAACATCCTGCTTCCCAAGTGGATAGGTCCTGTCCTTAATTCTTTCAATTTTAGTAAAACTATCTTGCGTTCTTCCACCCAAGTAAAGCTGTCCTGTACTCCTTCCCATCCCTTTAGTAGAATTTTCCATTCCTTTCTCTTGATTCTCTAGTATCCAATACTATCCGACCTTCAACCTGTCCTGTTTTCTAACTACTGTCCTCTTCTGTTTCTCCTCATCAATAAATCACTCTTGTATCCTTTCTTTGTTAGGTGTAATCATGTCATTGAGGTGAAATGTATCTTTCTGAGGAGAGCTACATTTGTGTTAACCCATTTCCCCCTACCAACACATTTGGACTGGTCTAAGTCATTGGGTCCATTGTTTTTCAGGGGTTGATGAGTTAACATGTCAACAACAGATAAATAATCACATGCAATGAAAACCAATCTGTAGACACTGAGAAATCAAAACAAATATAGACAACACCAAAAACAGTGGTAAATGATACATTGATATGTCACCCGTACAAACATTGATAATGAACTAGGTCGCATGATATCTTGTATAAAGCTGGTTGTCATGGAATGCTAGGTATTTGTTTCTGATACATACAATCACTTGACATTTTTTCCTTCCATTCTTGGTTTGCTAGGAGGTAAAATTCAAAAATAATCTTCGTAGTATTGGGATGATGAAAATGAATCACAACATAGATACTGTATTTGTGGGGGAAAAAATGAGTGTTTTGTGTAAAAAACATTTTTAAGAAAAAAAATCATAATTATGGTATGACTTATTTCAAGAAAAAATTTAAGTAATTACTCATTTAATTTGTTCTTTGGTAAAGGTTTTCAAAAATGATGGTCACGTTTTGTAGAAATTATTACATTACAAAAGACATGATCACATTTTGATTAGGTTTGCAGTAGTACAATCAACGTTGGCAGTAAAAAATAGTGCCTTCATTTAAACTCTAAACTCCAAGGTTATCAGCAACAGGAAAATCTGAAGACAAAAACTAACATATAAAGAAAAATTGAATATATATATTATTAATATATTATCTTATTATCTACGGTTTAAGAAGATTCGTTCTCCATTTGAGGATCTCGTAAAGGAATATTGTTTTGAAGAGGGTCTCGTAGTCGTTGGATGTCGAATTCAATCTTGGCTATCGCATCTCTGAGATCATTATACTTCTGAATATCCATATTCTGTGACTGCGCATTTTTATAGACGGAAAGCAAATGCTGACGATCCCTTACGGCCTCAAAATTATATTCCTACAAAAAGCAGAAAATACTTGCTTAAATCTGGAATGGGCTTATATTAAGACATGAAACACATATATGAGTATGACAAACTTTACTGAAATTCAAATGAGTTTAATAATGAAGATAAAATACAGGAAAGGGAATTCCTTGTAAGGGTATGTAGAGTCTAGGGAACAAAAAATGGCGGATATTTTGCAAAAATTCCTAATTTGGAATTTCAAAACAAAGAATGAAGTATTTTCAAACAAATAACTCAATTTTAACTGTGTTTCTAAATTTTAGATAACTCTAATATGGACCCAAATTATTACATTTGAAACACTTTATTCTGATATTGCAAGTAATGAAGCCAACCAACCTGTTTTGTGAGAACAAAGTATGCAAACATTGCCATGGTGGTTCCATAGGTTACAAAGTATGTCACAGGCTCCATTATATCCCAGGAGTATTCCCACCATGTAAGGCGAGCAAGAAAACCAAACTGTATTCCCATTAATCCCAAAGCAGACCATGATAAGAATGATGTACGCCTTTTTGCTTTCTGTTCCAAATCCCATTTAACCTACAAAAATAAAAAAAAGAACATAATTTATTTTATAGTAGGGAGTGTTGAAAAATGTCATTTTGTGTCAATGATTCTCTTAAATCAAAACCGTTTAGCACAAAACAAAATATTTTTGAAACAAGGGCCGAATGATAATTCCTAACAACTTAGCCCTATCATTTTATCTTTGTACATACAATTGTCAATCAGCTCTGAATTTGATAATTTATCTTTTGAAAAACTCAAGCAGCCTAATCCCTGCCTTTTGAAAACTAGAGCCCTAATCCCTGCTCCTAGGATGATAATTTTCACAATTTAAATAGAAAGCTTTATGCTTTTTCAAAAAATGTAATTAGTTTTGCTTTACAATGTACAGATGTAGAGAAGATTTTTTAAGATCATGTAAATTATAATGGCAACAAGACCCTGAACCCTTGCTCCCAGGATCATAAATTTCACAAACGAGGTAAATTGTTGCAGGCATCATGATCTATCTAAAAATGTATTCAGTAATTTCTTACAATTTACAGATGAAGGAGACCAAGTACAGGTATTTTCCACACTCGTTTGGGATAGGGCCTGGACCTTTTGAATTGGGAATTTTAGCAACATTTTATTGAAATTGGGAAAATAGAAATACACAAAACTATATGAAAATACAAGAATTTCTTCAAATTCATTGTCATCCGACTTCAGTTGGGAAATTTTGAAAGCAAATTGGAAAAAAATGCACTGTTTTTGTATTGGGAATGGGGACTTATTTCGGCTCCATATGAAAGTGTGGAAAATCACTGAAGTATACAATCACTATATGGTTAAATTGGCCCAGTTCCAGATCCTTGATCCCTACTTCCTAGATAATAAATTTCATAATTTTGGTACAGGACTAAACGCCCTTTCTAAAAATGTATCCAGGTTTCCTTTGCAATGCAAGAACAGACGATGATTTTCTAAGGCTTAATATATAAACACTTATATATCCATATTGGCCCCACCCCAGACCCGGGGACCTGTTTTACGAAAGGTCCTAAGTCCTAAATCCTAACTTTTAGTCCTAATTACCATGGCAATGCAACACTGATTGGTCAGTCCTATGACAAATAGAACTAAGACTTAGGATTAAGGACTTAAGACCTTTTGTAAAACTGACTCCAGATCCCTTACTTCCACAGTCATAAATTTCAAAATGTTGGAAGAGATCTTAATCCTTTTTCTAGCCATGTATTGAGCTTTCATCCTTGTACAGGGCAAAGAAGAAGATTTTCAAAGGTTGGGTTGTTTGTGGCAGTATTAGCTGTGCTCTAAAGGGGGTAAAAGGATCACAAAATTCTAAATTTGTGTTTCCCTTACACTAATAAAGCTTATTACAAAATTCGAACAAGACAAAGCACCTTGTCCTTAATTATCAAACTGAATTTAAAGCTTTTCACTCCCAAGTATTTTAATGGTATGGTCTTTTCTGTTGTCATACACAAGTCAGTGTTGAAAAAATTAATTTTTTTTGCAAAAGTACCTTTTCCAAGGGAGCTAACTGCATTTTAAGGTCTTCCAAGTCTTGTAGTAGTTTCTTTTCTTGTTGAAGCATGTGTTCATTCACATCAAGAGATGAATATAACTGAGCTATTAAAGTTTTCACATTAGAAATATCAGTCAAGTCTTCATGACCAGTGAGACCTGAAACTAGAGTATATATTTTTTCAGTCAATAACAGTTTGTTAACTACAGTCAAACTTGTCTATAATTGCTACTTAAGGGAACAAGCAAAAGTGCCCCTAATCTTCAATTTCTGATTTTAAAAATCAACTGCAATATTATTCTGCAACAAAACACGTCCGAAACATTTTGAGGAACTGAGAACACTTCCACAGGAATGCACTTTGAACTTGGCATCACATGCAAGCCCACTCTCCCCATCATCATTCCTAACAGATTGAGGTGTCTTTCAGTACAAACTTTGCTGGATTCTTGGATTACAATATCAGTTGATGGGCAAATGTTTTTTGAACTTTCATTTTAAGATTATCTACATATCAATCTTGGTAGATAAATAAATCTCTTTTACTTCAGTATTTTCAACTGCACCAATGCTTTAAATTTGGAAAGTTGCCAATACATTACACTTGAAAAGCTGCAAAGAATTTTCTATGAATATCCAATATATTTACAAACCAACTGTTATTTCCTTCATTGCAAGTATACAAAACAATTGCATTGTACATTTAATGCTGGACGCACAGCTATTCAGCTGTTATGTCAGATGATACCTCCCCACCCCCATCCCCGCACAAAGTCAATTATATAGAATGAATTTCGTATCCAGCTGACTACAGTTTCACAGTTATATATACAAATATAAAGATTGTTTTTCATTTTTAGAAAAAAACATGAAATGTACATACAATGACTCATGGAAATAAAATTGATGTGCAGCAGTGTGCATGAGCCATTGCATGTACATTCCAGGTTTTTCCCAAAAAAGAAAAGCATTTTTTAATTTCATGTTGGCCTACATGTACATGTCAATTGCCCTGTATCATTTTTCAGTAAAAGTAAAAAGTCGCCACAATTTCCAACATATTTTCTGTTGTGTAAGGAAAAACTACAAAGTTTTGATTATGATAATCCCATAACATACCTAACATGTTAAACAGATGGTAACTTTTTGAGACTTTGTTCCAAATTTCAACAAAATAGCATGACAATTAAGAAACTTATTGAATTTTCTAACTTTTTTCTAGAAATTCTGTATTTGGGGGGAAAAATCCATGTTTTAAGTCCATCACAAGTCATTGTCAAATCAATGTATATTGGTATCAAAATTATGGACCAAATTTCATTAAAAATCAATGAAAGAATGAAAGTGTTAGTGGGATGACAAGGAAAGTTACTGGACAGAGGGATGGATGGGGGTAGACCATTATATGTCCATCTTATGGCAGGCATATATTAAGTACATCATGATCTTGTGAATGACATCACCCACTTATAAAGGAAACAGAATTTACATAAAAAATGTTAAAACAATTGATAGTCTGAAAAAAAGACCAAAGCAAGTATGGCAAAATACAATGTACCTTAGCAGTGCATTAATACAAAATGAACTGACATCAGCTAAGAGCTATTTTAATTGATAATGCAGGAATCAAACCAATTAACAAAATTTTATAATAAATTTATAAAATAAATAGGCATACATACCAATGTCTGATGGAGGGGATACTTCGTATTCTGTATTATTGATGACAAGCAGAAAATTAGATTTTAACAAATCTCCTATTACAGTGGATTTTGCTATTCTTTCACCCTCTACAAAATACAAATTATAATACATCTTAGCATCTTTACCAATGTCAAATGCAACAAAATGTATTCATTTCTATCAGTTGTAACCCTATCTATCCCCAAGACCATAATAGACTGTCTAAAACACCAATAATGAGCATATAACATTAAACACTAACAGAAACAGGAAGTTAACATACCAAATTTAAATACTAACTGTGACAAAATCTGTTTTTTTGTAATTTTTTTTTTAAATCACTTGTAACATATTCTGCATTATTACTTCCAGTAATCAGGAATCAATATTACCATAGTGAATAAACTGTATACTGGACATTTTCACCCGTTTACTACAGAAAACATATTAACCTTCTTAAATTTGACAGAAAACATATCAACCTGTCTTAAATACAACAGAAAATATATCAATTTGTCTACTGAAAACATATTTATCTGTCTTAAATACAATAGAAAACATAACAATTTGTCTTAAATATGACTGAAAACATATTAACCTGTCTTAAATACAACAGAAAACATACCAATTTATCTTAAATACAACAGAAAAACATATTAACCTGTCTTAAATTTGACAGAAAACATATTAATCTGTCTTAGATTTGACCGAAATTACCATACTCTAATGGATGACATACATGTACAATATTGTGCTTCAATTATTTACCTTGATAATTTTGCTTTCATTTTAAATTAGCCCTCTCTTATTAAACAAAATTGAAAATGATTATGAGGACGAAAATTTAACAATTCATGATTGATTAATCATAATTCATGTATGCATATGTATGTACATGTACAAAAAACAGCCCAATATGAGGACTTCCAAGAAGTCAAAAGTATTTAATAAACATTCTGAGCTTCTACTGTACACATTCATATATATGTAAATACACTGTCTTTATTTTAATTATAACTAATGTATGAGGCTAGAAGTCAATTACCAGTTGTGTAAACTGCACTTCTGTCAATCCCGCCATCTTCTTCCTTCATAAATCTGAGAAGATCACCAACTGTTTGGGAAACCGGTTTCAATGTAAATTGGCACTGTTCATTTCGAGATGGTAAAGGTACAGAAATTATGGGTAATCCATCACGAATAAACATAGAAATGCCTACAATATAGAATTAATATGTAGTTACTGAGATGGTAATGGAACAGACATTATAGGTAATCCATTACTGATAGACACGGAAACACCTACAATAAATAACTAACTGATGATATTGGTACAGGAAATATAAGTAATCTATCATGGGTTGATAGAGACATATAACTCTTCAGGTGATATGTGGTATTACCTCCTCATTGTGGCCTTGGAGTTGAATTTAAAAATTAAGGTTTACAGATTTAATTCTTTGAAAACAGCTTTACATTTTGTATACAAAGTGCTGCACTGCAGCTGAGCTCTTTCTACTCTGCTCTGCGTATCATGTCTTCATCTCTCTCTCTCTCTTTCTCTCTCTCCCCCTCACACACACACACAATCTGGCTATGTCATCACCAGACATGATTTTGGCTGAGAATAAAAAAAGACCTGAATTTTTCTAAAAATGGGGGAGGTTCTCTGTAACCCTCCTGTGAGCTGCAGTGGCAATAAAAGGCCCCCCGAAGCTCTGGAGTAAATAATGCGTAATCCTAAATCCTGAGCATTTCCTGGCACATATTTTCATTCCTTTAGTACTTAAGAGTGTTTTTGTAACCATTTCAAAGCAAAAATCTGGATTTTCGGAATGCAAAAAAAACCCAGAAATGTCTGTAAAAATTAGAATCTGACACTGTGAAAAGCAGAAGTCTGTTTTGAAATGGAAATAATTATTCTTCCATGCTTTCATTATCATACATTCTGTACTTCTCAGGGTATTCATGATGAAGACTAAAGGTTAATACACTTAAAACAGATGCATGTTGTACTGGTATTACCAATTCCAATAGATCATTTTTGAGTTCTTGTGAAATCCAGTTTTGGATCCGGATTTCTCTTGCGTCGCTTCAACTTTGTAATGCTTAACGATTTCCAGTATGTGTTTTTGCGTTGATCAAGAAATAAAATGCTTTATTTCATACATTAAATCAAAATGTCACAATATTTCATTTCTGGTGTAGAGTTCAGACGTTAACCTCAATTTTTTTTGGACATAAATGGACTAGTGACAATAATCTGGCCTTCAGATATAACTGCATTTTATTTCTTGATCGACACAAAGACACACACAGGAAATCGATAAGCATAACAAAGCTGAATCGGCGCATAATTAATCCGGATCCAATAACGGACTACCTAAGAACTCAAAAATTATCTATTAGCCTAATTAAGATAAGCATATACATTTAAAACTCAATACAATACTTATGATATATATATAGTATACAGGGAAATTTTGGCCCCCGTTTTATTTTTGCCCCTTATTGTAGTTTATTAGTTATCAACAGAGCATATCTGACTTACATCAGTTATGCTGATAAATGATAAATAACCTCTATATGGTAAGTTCTTAACTACATAAAGTGTGTGAGCATATCTAAGTTGATGTGATAAGAAACCAGCACAAGTATCCTTATTGTATAGGGAATTCTCACCAAAGTTGAATATTTCGGTCACTGACTGAAATATTCAACTCTGAGGATGAGAATTCCCTATACCACATGGACGGACTCATGATAGATTGTTTTTCTCCCATTAAATGTTTATTTACCTAACTACTTAATTTTAAAAATTTGTACAAAATTTTTAGTACGTAAAAAAATTGAGTGTTTTTTTGTTGTTGTTTTTTTTATTTCAAACAAATCACAATTTCAAAGTACATACTAAACGTTTGTACTAGAAAAATAAATGAAGTATCAAAGCAGGGGGAAGAAAAGAAAATATTGGGTCCTGTTTATAAGATTATTATTATATTATTGATTGTTATATTTTTAGGGTCACATACTCATGTGAAAAAGGCACATGTGCAGTAATAAAATAAAATTAAGTTTTGCATAATAATATTACAGGAAACAGCAAAGTAAACATATGTTATCCACCACAGATACATACAGAGACCTGTATAATATAGAAATAATATGTAATTTATATGATAGTGTAGAACAGAAATGCCATGTTTATGTATAGTAAAAATTATGCAATATCTATTAAACTTAAAAATCAATATGCAAGTAAAATTATTAGAGAACATGCTCTAACCTTATACTTTAATGTGATCAATACTACCATTTTCTAATAACATAAACCAGCACTAGTTCTTTTTTCAATTTCTATATTCATTTGATGTTTTACAACACTGAAATCTATATATTGACCTGATTAACTGTCATGGTCCTTGAATAAAGAAAGATGTAGTATCTTCCATAACCAATCATCTGTGCTCAAAACGTTCAGAATTTTTGAAAATTTTTGCACGAGATAATTTTAGAAATTTATAAAGATAACATGAAAGAAAATAAAGATCAATAAGCATTCTGAGAGTACTGATGAATCAATACATGTCCCCTACCTGTGAAGCATTCTGAGAATACTGATAAATCAATACATGTCCCCTACCTGTGAAGCATTCTGAGAATACTGATAAATCAATACATGTCCCCTACCTGTGAAGCATTCTGAGAATACTAATAAATCAATACATGTCCCCTACCTGTGAACCACTCTGAGAATAAATCAATACTGTCATAAATGAAATAGTATGATAAATCAATACATGTCCCTTACCTGTGAAGCATTCTGAGAATACTGATAAATTAATACATGTCCCCTACCTGTGAAGCATTCTGAGAATACTGATAAATCAATACATGTCATCTACCTGTGAAGCATTCTGAGAATACTGATAAATCAATACATGTCCCCTACCTGTGAAGCATTCTGAGAATACTGATAAATCAATACATGTCCCCTACCTGTGAAACTTTTAAGTAGCGAAATGTAAGCAATTACGAAAATTAAAAAACCAAAACTTAAATTAGACAGATAGATACAGACAAATTAAAACTTATAGGACCCATAGGGGACTAAAAATTACTTACTGCTATTATGTGAGGTACTGTAGAAACTGCCACAAAATATCTGAAATAGATATAAAATGCTTTTATATAGGCAAAGATTGACAAACATATATGTTAGTCAGTTAAATCTTTGGTTTATGTGAGTAAACAGCTGTGTAACAGGGATAAATAACATTATTATACATACAGTACCAGTATTTCTACATATAATTTTCAAAATTATATTCACTAACCAAAAGTGACACAGTTTTCCAATTTTGATTAAATTAATCAGAAATAATATAAATACACATAAAGTGGAATTGCCATATCTCAAAAGTCATGGGACTGCCTCTGTTTCTTCCAGATATGCAGAATTCAAGATATCCAAAATTTTAATTGACATATTTTTCTGTCCAGAAAAATAAGGACTGGTTATTCAACTGTAAAATTTGTACCTGTATATAAAGACCGCCTTTGGGACACAACAAAACCAGTCTTTATAGGTAGGTGGTCTTTATATAGAGGTTGATTTGTACAGAAATGGAACTATTGGGACAGCAAAAATGCTTTCAGAATGAAGAAAATGGACAAACATTCTGCTAAGATAAGCCAATAATCATAGCTCAAGCATAACACAGAATATACAAATCATCTCAGTTTGATGAGAAATCAGCATGATAGATTGGATAGATTAAGATAGAAATTGAACACTTGGCTCTGCTCATCAGGTATCTATATAGGATATAAATACAGTGTACATACATGTATATATGTACTGGCAGTTGGTAAAAAAACAACTTATCTCACGAAAAAAAAAATTATATTTATAAACATAACACTGGAGTTCCAACGAACTGATAAGCTCTAGACTGACATACTAATAAATCATTTAAATGTTTTTTTTATCTTCTTCTGCTATGATTTGATGTATTTATCATGTCAACACTCTGTAACACTAGCAACTGAATCAAAATGAAAGTAAAGATTTGATGTGTTTATCATGCCAAACCTCTGTAACACTAGCAACTGAATTAAAATGGGATATAGATAAGATTTGATGTATTTATCATGTCAAAACTCTGTAACACTAGCAACTGAATCAAAATGGAAATATAGATATGATGTGTTTATCATGTCAAACCTCTGTAACACTAGCAACTGAATTAAAATGGAAATATAGGTATGATGTGGTTATCATGTCAAACCTCTGAAACACTAGCAACTGAATTAAAATGGAAATATAGATATGAAGTTGTTATCATGTCAAACCTCTGTAACACTAGCAACTGAATCAAAATGGAAATATAGATTTGATGTGGTTATCATGTCAAACCTCTGTAACACTAGCAACTGAATTATGGTAAAATGGAAATATAGATATGATGTGGTTATCATGTCAAACCTCTGTAACACTAGCAACTGAATCAAAATGAGATATAGATTTGATGTGTTTTCATGTCAAACTTCTGTAACATTTATCAAAGTGGAAATATAGATTTGATGTGGTTATCATGTCAAACCTCTGTAACACTAGCAACTGAATCAAAATGGAAATACAGATATGATGTGTTTATCATGTCAAACCTCTGTAACACTAGCAACTGAATTAAAATGGAAATATAGATTTGATGTGGTTATCATGTCAAACCTCTGTAACACTAGCAACTGAATCAAAATGGACATACAGGTATGATGTGGTTATCATGTCAAACCTCTGTAGATATAGCAACTGAATCAAAATGAGATATGATTTGATGTTTATCATGTTAAACCTCTGTAACACCAGCAACTGAATTGAAAATGAAATATAGATTTGATGTGTTATCATGTCAAACCTCTGTAACACTAGCAACTGGAAATATATCAATGTGTTTATCATGTCAAATCTCTGAACTAGCAAAATGGAAATATAGATATGATGTGGTTATCATGTCAAACCTCTGAAACACTAGCAACTGAATCAAAATGAGATATAGATTTGATGTGTTTATCATGTCAAACCTCTGTAACACTAGCAACTGATTTAAAATGGAAATATAGATTTGATGTGTTTATCATGTCAAACCTCTGTAACACTAGCAACCAAAATGAAATTATTTGATGCAAAATGTCAAACCTTTGTAACACTAGCAACTGAATTACGGTAAAATGGAAATATAGATATGATGTGGTTATCATGTCAAACCTCTGTAACACTAGCAACTGAATCAAAATGAAATATAGATTTGATGCATTTATTATGTCAAACCTCTGTAACACTAGCAACTGAATTACGGTAAAATGGAAATATAGATATGATGTGGTTATCATGTCAAACCTCTGTAACACTAGCAACTGAATCAAAATGAGATATAGATTTGATGTGTTTATCATGTCAAACCTCTGTAACACTAGCAACTGAATCAAAATGAGATATAGATTTGATGTGGTTATCATGTCAAACCTCTGTAACACTAGCAACTGAATCAAAATGGAAATACAGGTATGATGTGGTTATCATGTCAAACCTCTGAAACACTAGCAACTGAATCAAAATGAGATATAGATTTGATGTGTTTATCATGTCAAACCTCTGTAACACTAGCAACTGATTTGAAATAGAAATATAGATTTGATGTGTTTATCATGTCAAACCTCTGTAACACTAGCAACTGAATCAAAATGAAATATAAATTTGATGCATTTATTATGTCAAACCTATGTAACACTACCAACTGAATTACGGTAAAATGGAAATATAGATATGATGTGGTTATCATCTCTGTAACACTAGCAACTGAATCAAAATGAGATATAGATTTGATGTATTTATCATGTCAAAGTCTGTAACACTAGCAACTGAATTACGGTAAAATGGAAATATAGATTTGATGTGTTTATCATGTCAAACCTCTGTAACACTAGCAACTAAATCAAAATGGAAATATAGATTTGATGCATTTATTATGTCAAACCTCTGTAACACTAGCAACTGAATTATGGTAAAATGGAAATATAGATATGATGTGGTTATCATGTCAAACCTCTGTAACACTAGCAACTGAATCAAAATGAGATTGTGTTTATCAAAAAGTCTGTAAATATAGATATGAATCAAAATGAAATATAGATTTGATGTATTTATCATGTCAAACCTTTGTAACACTAGCAACTGAATCAAAATGAGATATAGATTTGATGTATTTATCATGTCAAACCTCTGTAACACTAGCAACTGAATTACGGTAAAATGGAAATATAGATTTGATGTGTTTATCATGTCAAACCTCTGTAACACTAGCAACTGAATCAAAATGGAAATATAGATTTGATGTCTTTATCATGTCAAACCTCTGTAACACTAGCAACTGAATCAAAATGAGATATAGATTTGATGCATTTATTATGTCAAACCTCTGTAACACTAGCAACTGAATTACGATAAAATGGAAATATAGATATGATGCATTTATTATGTCAAACCTCTGTAACACTAGCAACTGAATCAAAATGGAAATATAGATATGATGTGTTTATCATGTCAAACCTCTGAACACTAGCAACTGAATCAAAATGAGATATAGATTTGATGTGTTTATCATGTCAAACCTCTGTAACACTAGCAACTGAATTAAAATGGAAATATAGATTTGATGTGTTTATCATGTCAAACCTCTGTAACACTAGCAACTGAATCAAAATGAAATATAGATTTGATGCATTTATTATGTCAAACCTCTGTAACACTAGATACTGAATTATGGTAAAATGGAAATATAGATATGATGTGTTTATCATGTCAAACCTCTGTAACACTAGCAACTGAATCAAAATGAGATATAGATTTGATGTGTTTATCATGTCAAACCTCTGTAACACTAGCAACTGAATTAAAATGGAAATATAGATTTGACTTTATCATGTCAAGCTGTAACACTAGCAACTGAATCAAAATGAGATATACATTTGATGCATTTATTATGTCAAACCTCTGTAACACTAGCAACTGAATTACGGTAAAATGGAAATATAGATATGATGTGGTTATCATGTCAAACCTCTGTAACACTCTGAATCAAAATGATATAGACACTATGTCAAACCTCTGTAAATCAAAATGCAACTGAATTAAATTTGGATAGTATGAAGTTGTTATCATGTCAAACCTCTGTAACACTAGCAACTGAATCAAATGGAAATATTGATTTGATGTGTTTATCATGTCAAACCTCTGTAACACTAATGAATTACTGTAATATGAAATATAGATATGATGTGGTTATCAAACCTCAAACCTAGCAACTGAATTAAAATGGAAATATAGATATGATGTGGTTATCAAGTCAAACCTTTGTAACACTAGCAACTGAATCAATATGGAAATTCAGATTTGTACATGTAATTAATATAAATTGCACTTTCTCCATGTCTAATCAGTCAAACTTGCATTGAAGAGCACATTTGTATATAATAAAGGGCATCTGCCTATGAAATGTGATTCATGACTTGTACAAATGGGAAATTGTCATGAAGAATAAATTATAAATATGACTGATGGTCATGACGTGTACTAATGAAACATTGTCATGAAAAATCAATGACTGATGGTTATGACTTGTGTGAATCATGACTTGTCCAAATGAAACATGGTCATGAAAAATCAATATGGTTGAAGATCACCAGTTGCCTGATTCATGACTTGTAGTTGTACAAACAGAACAGTCAGGGATATTCCATTGTGTTTTGGGAATAAGGCCTGGGTCTTTTGAATTGGGAATTTTAGCAACATTTTATTGAAGTTGTGAAATCTAGAAATATACAAAACTATGTGACAATACAAAAATCTTTTCAAATCCATTGTCATTTGACTTCAATTAAGAAATTTTAACTGCAAATTGGTAAAAAATGCATTTTTATTTTTGGCATTAGGAATGGGGTCTTACTGTGGCCCCTTTGATAGGGTAGAAAATTTCTGAACATTGGTATGAAGAATCAATATGACTGATGGTCATCAGCTAGAAATCACACAAGTACATTGTATGTTGTGACAAGTATAGTAAAATCTATATAACCAGGAAAGCTAGAGTCTTATGAACCCTTTCTTGACCCTGACATGTTTAAATCTTAGACAATACATTATATTTACACAGGCAAGAGTTATATTATTTAATTGGTACAAAATTTAACAAAACCTGTGAGTAGAGTGAGTAGAAACCATATGATATACAAAAGGTTACCCGGCGCTGCCAAGTTATGTGAATCGACCAATAAACATGGTAAGTTGGAACCAGTGAGGTGTTTTTGGTTCCAGAAACCAGCATGTCAAGAACTTCAGTGCTTCACTTGGCTAACTACCCTTTTCTACAAACATTTTGACCTCCTTAGCTGACTCATGAGTGGAGAAGACACATCCTAACTTATTCCTACATCTATAGTCTTATCCTTTAAGTACATGTACTGTAAATTATACTTCACAAGAACAAGCAAAAATGTACCCACCTACTGACTCATTTAAGCAACCTAAGTCATGGCACATCAAAGATATTGTTTAATGATGGCCTCAGTCTTAACTCATCAACCCCTGAAAAATGATGGACTCTTCTGAAAATCAATGAATTTGACTAGTCCAAATGTGTCTTTAGGGGTAAATGGTTTAGCTGTGTTCTGTTTTTCACCTGTGTAATACACAGTGACATGGGGTAAATGGTTTAGCTGTGTTCTGTTTTCACCTGTGTAATACACAGTGACATGGGGTAAATGGTTTAGCTGTGTTCTGTTTTCACCTGTGTAATACACAGTGACATGGGGTAAATGGTTTAGCTGTGTTCTGTTTTCACCTGTGTAATACACAGTGACAGGTTTAGCTGGGTAACCTGGTTTAGACATGGGGTAAATGTTTAGCTGTGTTCTGTTTTCACCTGTGTAATACACAGTGACATGGGGTAAATGGTTTAGCTGTGTTCTGTTTTCACCTGTGTAATACACAGTGACATGGGGTAAATGGTTTAGCTGTGTTCTGTTTTCACCTGTGTAATACAGTTGTTGCTTTATTGTCAATGTTCTTTATCTATGCATCCTTTGTTTGAACTTAGTATTAGAACACCGAGAAATAGACTGCAGTAAGATTGTGTGTGTAGAAATTGTAAAGAAAATACAAAAACAAAGAACAAGTGAAAAAATGTTTGTCCCAATCTATTAAGTAAGTCACGGTAATACTTACGTTTTACATGTGTACATTACAATACAAATTTACTTTTTCAAATAGATTTGTGGGCGAACACATCAGAAGTTTTTCATTTTCATCATTAGTTAACCATAATGTTACAATACAAATTTACTTTTTCAAATAAACCAAGAATGAATAAATGTTGTTTTACTTCGCAAAGCATTGCCTTGTCTTTGCAGGAAACAGATACAGATCTAGATTTGTGGGCAAACACATCAGAAGTTTTTCATTTTCATCATTAGTTAACCATAATGTGCTATAGAACATTAACATACATCCGTTATAAAAGTGATGTTTATTACAGTCGAAATCATGGAAATCTTGTTATTTCTGTAAAGATCACAAAAGTGTAAGAATGAATTATAGTGAAGATATAAAACATTACAGCACTCTAGACACAATGGTACCAATCGATTTAACAATGATTGAATCAAGTATAAACCATTATTTAGATATTTAGTCGGCTCCACATGTCTGCAAGCTATTATTTTATATTTCATGAAAAGTCATTATCCTTATTTTATACATGTAAATACCACATTATCCCCAAGATCTGAAGATATCTCCGATAGCATACAGCATAATCACTACAATGTATATTATAGACAAAACAACACAACAGTACTATTTACAGTAGTAATAGGTATTTTATGTGGTCAATATATATATATATATATATATATATATATATATATATGTAGATTACTTGTACCGGTAATAAGTTGGCCATTGTACTGTACAGCAATACAACAACTCAAAACAAGATCAACAGCATCACAATGGGATCAATTCATTGTAGCCACAGTATATACATTTTTTCTTGATTGTTTCTAATGTGATCTTTTGACCTTGACTGTGATCCATTCATTGCAGCTACAGTACATTTCATCTTGACTGTTGGACAATGAGATCAATTCATTGTAGCCACAGTATATACATTTCTTCTTGATTGTTTCTAGTGTGACCCTTTGACCTTGACTGTGATCCATCTGACTTTGTTCTGAAATTTGAAATGTCTGTAACCTTGACCATTTCATGGCAGTCACACCAGTATTCGCCAATTTTTGCAAAGACTGGTTGAAAATATGAAAACACATTGTATTTACATATTGTGAATAACCGATTAACCATTTATTATCACTTTTGTATTTTAAAGTCTTGCTGGGAATTTTTCAATTACATGCACGGGTGTATGTATACATACCATAGTCGACCCAATCAATGCCATGGATGGTAAAAAATTTTTTAATTATTCATGGTGGTGAAGTTGTTGTAGTCATAACTACGGACAACAATGATATTGACATTCTTCTGTAGCTCAGGGCTACAGATAAACTGTAACTTACAGTACATTTTAGTGGTCCCCATCTCCTGGTCAAATGGTTAGAATACATTCTCAATCATGTGTATATAAAAAAAAAGGATGAGTAAATCTGAAATATGGGGGAGGGGCACTTATATAGACATGGGTTGTAATTGGGTTGAATACAGTATATAAATAAATGACACCAGTTACATGTATATACATACAGATGCAATCCCAAATAAATGACACCAGGTACATGTATATACATACAGATGCAATCCCACAAGTTTTTATCCTAGCTTTGAACTCAATACCAATTCAGTGAGTGACACCAGGTACATGTACATACATACCAGTACAAATGCAATCCCACAAGTTTTTACCCTAGCTTTGAACTCATACCAATTCAGTGAGTGTTCTTTGATTCATCATAAGACCTTAGTTTTAAAAATATCATCTACAATACTTTTGTTGAAGTGCTATTAATGTTACAAGTGTGTGTAGATAATCACAGCAATGTACTCCATCTCCTATTGAATTTTCTATCATTTTAAGTGATTAACAAAAGTGTAGGTGCTTAATGGAGTGGGTCAGAATCTCATAAACCAATAAATAAAGCACACAGCAACAACAATGAATTTCAGATGTGGTGTGTTTACACTTGACAGTCTACATGTACAGGAATATCAGAATTACCTTGCTCAATGCTGACTATGTAATTGTGAATCATAATCCTTGCATAATTCATTGCATCTGTGTATTAATATTTTATTTACTTTAATGTATTTTCAGAACAAACTTTCACATACAGCTGTTTTTACTTTAAAAAAACAAGCATTCTGAGAGTAATGATGAATCAATACATTGTAATGTCCCGTACCTGTGAACCAATCATCAAGTACTGGGAGATGGAGAGTTATTACAAAACTTACATGTATATACATGTACCTGAAGTAGTACATTTGATGTATATATTTTGTAAATTTTAGAATTTCCTATATACATGTATGATAGAAGTACATGTACCTGTTTGTCGTAGCTAAACTGTTTGTCTGCATCTCTGGGATATGTATAGTTTTTCTCTGGTTAAATGATTTAATACAGACATTTGCTCATCTTATTTTTGTTTTAAGCTACACTCAACAAACATGAAATCATATGATGGTGGATGGTTTTTATCAGTGGTGGTGAAAACCTGCAGATGGTTATAATGTACCCACAGGGTAAAAAAGACCTGCCTTCTGCAACTGGCAAATGTCTGCATTTAATGAGCTTACGTGTAATCTCCAGTTGGTCTTGACCCTGCACTGATGAAAGTTGAGTTTTTACAAATTAAAGTGCAATGTTCTAACATCAAGTACATGGCCACAAAGAACCTTAATACAGACATGGTAATGTTTGTCAACATACAGCACACAGTCTTCAATCCTAGTCAACTGTACATCATCTATAATTAGTTTTTATCAGCTATGCCTCATTTAAATAATCACATTTCAGATATCATCATATAACTGAAGTCACTTTCGCTGTTGAAACACATTCTATTCAGGTCACAAGTATATGTAGACATGTACAGTTTATTATGTCTAATTCTGATAAATCATTCCATATTAATATTCATCTTTTATGACACCGGCTGTATTATATATGAAACTGATATCCCTATTATTAATGTACATGTATAAATTACAGTAACAGGTTATGAAAAGTTTAAAATTTTAATTGGATATTTCAATAGCACATCACATTATTTTTAATATCGTGCATGATTATGAACAGTTTGGTTGTTAGTCAAATGTACATATAAACTCTAAATAGGGTGTGTAACTTTTATCCGTCATAAATAAATATTGATTCAAGTTATTCCATCAGCTGTTAAACTGATAGAGACCATTAAAAATTGTAAAGGTTTTTCAGTAATGTTTGGACAAGTAAATTGTATTGATTTCAGATTGGACAATTTTCAATAAATTGTACATGAACTTTTTGCAATAAGCTATAAAAACTGGATTTTCACATGAACATGTGTAAATATTGATTGTAGGTGGAATGTTATATTAGTATATGCATACATCTAAATGTATATAACAGTTAAACCTGTCTTGGAGAGACCTCTCTCATGATAGACCAGTCTTGTGAGACCACAACATGGTAAAACCTCCTTCAGTTGTCATCTGTCATGAAAAATATTTCAAAATATGACAAGTATTTTTTCAATCCATCTAAAAGTTGTGATGGTTCCAGAATGGATAGATATACATGTACATGTAAACAAAATTGTGAAGTATTACACAGCCATGTCCCCTATCATCCTCCTATGTTCAGACCAGCCTTGGCTTGATTGGTGATGGCAAAGGAAACTTGTAGGTTTTGTGTAACACTAATGGGTTGGATGGCCAGATGGACAAGCAGAAAATAAACCTATATTCACCATTAATGGATTGACCAAAAGGGATGTAATAAATAGTGTACTGAGATTTCACTGGGTAATTTATTCATTTAGGAAATAAGACAATAAAACTGGTAATACCTCTGAGGAGCTAGTCAAACTGCACAGTTACAATGTGGTGGTCAGAGTAGTAAACTCGGGTATTAGAGGCTTGAACAGTCTTTTCATTTGTGAACACAAGGTCTATAACAGAGCCCAGTTCATGAGTTGGGTTTTCTATTACTGTGCTCAGAAAAAGATCAATAATGCCCAAACTCAAACAACAAAACCCTGTTACATATACAGTGGAGCCTCAACTAAAGACCACCTCACTTAGACGACCACCTCACTTAGAAGACCACCTCACTTAGAAGACCACCTAACATTTTAGACCATGAATTTCCAGTCTCTTGATAAATATCTGATGTGTACAGAACCTCACTTTAGCAACCACCTCAGTAATCAGACCACTTTGAGTCAGTCAGATTGGTGGTCTTAATAGCAAGGTTCCACTGTATATGAAAGTCCATCATAATGTGAAACCCTGTCAGAAATTTCAAGTCATTATCATGAGTATTAACGAAGTGATTGCCAATTTAATTTTTCAATGTTCAAACGGGCATAATTGTGCTCATAAAGGGGTCAATAATGCCCAAATTCAAATGACAAAAACTCCATTACATATACATCATAAAATGAAACAATGTCTGAAGTTTCAAATCATTACATGTATATATCTTATGTATTAAAGATGTTATGGTCAATTTAAATTTTCAAACATCAAGGGGCATAACTCTAAAAAAAGCAAACCTATAGTCCCCCTACCCTGGTTTCAATGGTATGGGACTAATAACATTGTGCATCACTGTTTTGCTAAACCAGTATCCTCTGAAATCAAAATGGCCACAAGTCGAAAAATTCACCAATAGGTCTCAAAATGGAATATGCACTACTAGACCAAAAGGAGAACCTGCATTTGTACAAGTCAAATTTTAAAAAGATGCCTTCAGTAATTTCTGAGAAATAGTAGTAACAAATTTTCATTGTTAGAATTCAAAATGGCCACCATCTTGTTTTTCGATCGGTCCCAGAATGCACACACACACACACACACTCACATATATATATTATTACATTTGTACTAAATTTCAACAAAATCCATCAATAAAAAACAATGATAATAATAAGCAGGACACTGTGTATCATTGCTTTGTTAAACCTGTATCCTCCGAAATTAAAATGGCCGCAAGTCAAAACATTTATGACAAAAGTTAAAAAAAAAAATGATGTGCATAATCTCCAAACTATGCTGGTATGTACTGTACAAGTACTTAGAGGTAGCATGGATATTTTTTTCCAGAACTGTGTGCCACACTTTTTTGTTGGACGGACAGACAGACGGACGGAATGTAACCCTATAGCCCCCCCCCCCAAGTTTCACCAGTAGGGGACTAATTACCAGCAGTTTGAGCAATAAACAATTCTTGCGGAGTACCAATTCTTACCAACTCATTTTATTTAGGGCCAGTGATTGTCAGTTTCAAATTTACCACAATTTTCAGTTCTGATGATTTCCAGTTTTTTTTTCTGTTTTCGTAAGATACATACTCTAAATGAAGAATATCTAATAATACAGATTCATCATCATTTCAATAGTCTGCCACACAAATTAAATGTATGATTTGAATAGGGAAGTGAATAAAACATAAAAGCAATGGTGTATGTTTTTTATAATACAGAAATAGATGCAAAGTTATGAGATGCAATATTGTAAATAAATAAGGAAACAAAGTTTATAACACACAGAAACACTTCAAACAGCACATTAAGTTCACAATTTAATACTTATGTTGAAATTTATACAGATTTTTCAGAAACGCAAATTCCGTTTCAGATAGCTAATTCCGTGATTCTCACTGTAATTCTGTGATAAAGGAAAATCAATGGCCCTATTTATTTTACATATTTTCTGGTTTTTCAGTGAAATTATTTTTTTCTTTTCGTTTTGCAATCAGAATAGTATCTTGTTCAGGAAACACAAAAAATCTATGAAAGAATGCACATGTTTGCACAATCCACATCAGTTAAAACAGTTGGCGAGAACTGGTCATTGTCCCCTTCTTGTTTTGTTATTTTTCTTGTATACTTTGTTTTTCTTTTAATTTTTCTTCCCTATTGGGAATGTGTACACTTGATTTTAGGACAATTCAAGTCATTTTCGCATTCAGACAAGTAGATTTCAATACTGCTAGTACTTGTTCTGTGGAAGTGGAAATGTTAATGACTGTTGACCCCTGCCCTTATATATATGTATACATGTACTACAAATTAAACAATGAAGTATCATGTATTATTACTCCTTCCTTTCATCTTGATTCTTTCCAAATGATTTAATATATCTACACCTTCAATGGCCATAAAACAAACCCGGTATTTCAAGTATTAATCATTAGTGAATAGTTCATTCACGTTGCCCACTTACTATACTTCTGTTTCTACTTTCCTCAACGGATGAGATGAAGCATACATTTTGTTAATGTGGTCTTGTGTTTGTCTCCATACACTAATTGTGTAATTATGTAAGACAGAACATGTATACAGTACAAATTGCCACTTCTCTTTATTGTTTACAGATGGTGGTGAGATGCGTTATATGATTACAATAAAAATGATACTGATTCTTATACATGTACATGTACCATTGTTGCTGAATCATTTTTTTTTAAATAAAAGTTTCAATGATCTATTTTATTTACATATAGTTTATTTTTAAAGATTAAAATGCAGGTAAAAACAGAAAATAAATTATGTGTTTAATGTCCACTTAACATTTTTTCAGTTATACAGTGGGGGGAGTTTTTTATGATGAGGGTGCAACCTTGGAGACCATATTCCCAGAAAAAGATTGCTGGCTTTCTCCCAAATAAACTGGAACACTTTTACAAAAGACCTGTCTGGGTTACAGTTACATATACTATAAAGGTACTGAATTATGGTGAGAGACCATAAGGTTAAAACTCAAAGTGTAATGCTCTAACCACTAGGCCATGGAGCCACCCCCACCACAACCAGCAGTACATGTCTTAAAAAAAGATAAATTGTATATTGCTATATATACATGTCGGGATTTCCATACATGTATATGTATCTCCTAAATTCCAGGTCCACAGTCGGAAAACAACTGGGAAAATATACAACACTTTGACTAAAACAGAAAAAACTTTGAGACATTTACATTTTGAAAATACTTAATTCTTTCTTTTGAAAGTTCAAATTGGGAATTTTTGCATATTTTGTGGAAAATACATGCCATTTTCACACTGGGAATGGGCCCTGTAACCAGAACCCAAAGCGACCAAGGAAAATACTATATACATATAACATCCAGGTATCAATTTTCTGTTGTAACAGGTAATTTTTCAATGATTTTTCTTGTCCACATACATGTACATGTATGTATACATAGAATTTTGTTGATATTTTTTTTACACAAAGGTATTATATATAATTACATCTAAATTTCAGCAAAATGGAGAAATTGACTTGAGTTCTGTGGAAAGTATGATATGAATTGCCTTAGGAAATCCTAGGAGTCACTGCTGTTAGTGTACACAGATACAACTTACATTTATCAAAATTAAATTTAGTGATATGTGTGTATATAATTACATCCCCTAACAACAGTATACAATTTGAAAACATGTATTAAAATAGCTGTAATATCATTCCCACTACATGTGTTTGTATAAAAATTAATATACAGGCATACTTGTACATGCAAATCACACATACTTTCTTTTAGTTCTGCTTCAGTGTTGGATATGAGTGGTTTATAGATCATAAAACTTTTTATTACAATACACTGAATGTGAATCAAAACACTTAGAAAAGAAATAACAATGAATATAAAATTTTTTGTTTTTTCATTTTTACCAAACATGAATTGTACAATATCAACTTTTATGTATAATTTAGATCTAAGGTCATCACATAATATGATGGGTATTTTCAGTCGTTTAAAGGTAAATATCTTGTTACCGGTGTGGTTTTCAACATTGCAGTTTTTTAATTATTGGTTATATGGGTCATATTCAAGTAAATACGAAAAAAAGTTCATGTCCGTTGACCTTTAATCCTTTGGATTTCAAAAACAATGTGTTATTTGTTTAGACTTTGGAGACCAACACTTCTTTTCTGTTGGCTTCTTTTGGCCATATGTTGTTTACATTAACAAAAGCAATAGTGTAGTCTGACTGTCCGATGCATGTGCCCCAGTGTATGTCCTGAGTCATTTATCTTGTCAAATGTACTTATACTAATTTACTTGTACCATATTTTGATTATCCTTTATCATATACATCATACATATGTATAAATTACTGACTTTGGTCATGTATTGACATTTTACAAGATAACAAAACATGTGGTCTATTTGATTTTTAACGCATTTTATACCTCTTGGGTGGTTATCAAATAATTAATCACAGATTATGGTTAAAATAATGTTCAAACATCAAAGTTAAGTTTTTACTCAGATGAGTAAATTCCTAACCTCTGAGAACAAATTTTGCCTCAGAATTTTCAATGTTTATGGTCTGGGCCAAGTATATAGTTGGCTATGGTGTGATTTAGAATACATTATGTAAGATTTGTAATTTTATTTAGATAAGTTAATAGTCTGCTGTTGGACAGTATACTCAAACAGAAGGAAAAGATATTGTTGTAGTACATACCAACAGGGACGTATGATACCAATGATGAAATCGCAAAACAGCAAACTACTGGTCTTAGTCGATTACAGTATTGGTCTTAGCTAGCTATGGGTCAGCGACCAATTACCACACAGTACCAATTTTCGGGAAGTACCAATTCTCACCAATTGTTTTTAACCGGTGTGGAATGTGTAAACATGTACATTATACTTTTACAGATTTTCTTTTTTTGTTTCATGGAAAATATTGTATTCTGATTGCTGAACGAACAGAATAAATAATTTATCTCAAAAACCAGAAAAAATCAGGTAAAATGAAATGAGTTGGTGAGAACTGATCGCTGACCAATACTGTTCTTAGCTGACTACTGCCAGTACTGCTGCGGTACCAGTAGAGTACCTATATATTGTCTTATGTTTCGATATATAATTATCTATATTGTAGAAAACAATTTTTTCTATTATTGTCTTAAATTATTAATCAATTTTTCCACTTGCATACACAGACAGTGCACCTGGAGATACACAAAACAACTATAGTAGGCCTACGCCAATAATAATAAATATGTGCATGCAAAGCCCTGACATAAATGCCACAGGAAAACAGCAATTTAAGTTTTTTGTAAATCACATTTCCCTTAAACCTGTCAACATGGCTAAAGACAAACCACACTGTGGTGGTAATGCATGTATCCACGTGTCAATACCTCTAATTAGTGAAAGTTAAAAATATAGGCTACCTGTTCTAAAAATATACAAAAAATGTCAGGAACAGACCTGCTCAAAAATAACATTGATACAAAACTTCAAGAAAGTCGTGCAGCCGACTGAAGCTTGTGAAAGTGATTTTTCTATCATTTACTTACCTTGTGTTGATATGGTTGCAAGGCTTTTACCCGAAAGAGGTGTAACTGTTGTACTTGTCCCCATCTTATGACAGGCAACAACCTGGAGGAAGCCATTTTGAAATCGCACAGGATGTTTATATTACAGCCGGGCCCCTGTTTACACTAGACTGGCAACTCGATCAAGGACGCAGCAGTTATCTTCCTTATCCAAACTGCCGTCGCGACACCAAACACACTTCACAGGTGCCCTTAGAACAAATATGTCAACTAAGGTCACTTCCTCATAACTTTCTACATTAAATCAACTTTTTGAAAAAATTATGGACTCATATAGTCAATGAAATATTGTATTTTTTTAACATTTGTCAATTTGTTTGGAAGAAAGTCTATCTATTTTCATCTGATTTTTGTTTTAAATTTCTTTGAACCTTTATTTCTCCACAATACAATTTATTATTTTGTTGACGCCACTAGCCTACTTTGAGCTTGAACAAAGAAAGAAATGACTCAATTTCGCTTGTAATTTACACTGAATATGAATTTACCTTATTTTTTTGGTAAATAATACGACATTATAACAATTTTTTTATTCAGTTATTTCAACTCGGGATTATTTTTAAAAGATAACATTTGTATAAAACAAATACGTCGAGAATTACGTACTGTATCAATGTCGATTAGTGATACTACAATGTATACATCAAAATGGCCTATAGCCTACTGGTACTAGAGTAGGCCGAAATCCTATCCTGATTTTACACTTAAAATCGGCGCAGACTCTGAATTACGGCATGTGACCGAATGGACCTAGTCGAATGGTGTTTTTTTTTCATTCGAATATCTGGGGACATCCCGATAGTCCGACGGTTCGATAGTCCGACGGTTCGAGGGGAAAATGTTTGGGATGACCGTCTTAAGACACAATTTGACCAATTTAATGGAGAAAAGATGGGTTTGAACCCAATAAGATGGCTTTTAAAAAGTTATTACAAATTGCGTGGTGACAAAGCAGACACTGCGTCAAATATTTAAGTGACTTTTTGTTCTGTTTAATCCTCTTGATAGCCATGAGATTTAACTGTCGGACTATCGGACCGTCGGACTCCCGCTTAGCCTACTAGCCTTTCTAAATTGGTTTGGAATGTCTCAGTTTCTTTTCAAGTCACAAGCGAAATAAACAGCGTTATTTCCTTCTTTGTTCATAGTAAGTGGTGTCAAAAGATTACTTAGGCTTACTGCAAAGAAAAAAAGGTTGGTTCTTAGAAATTTTAAAACTTATAACAGATGAAGAAATAATAGACTTTTTAAAACTAGAAACAGATGATGAATTGACTTTTTTTATAAAATGAAATATGTGAATTTTGACAAGGAAATTTGTGGCAGGTATTTGAAAAATTGTTGATTTAACATAGAAAAATTATGGTAATTCATTAGCGAATATCCTAACCTTTGATACAGCTCTGTACATCTTCTCTTTTATATTTTGTATGTATGTATTATATGTGGTTATATTGAATGAATAAATAGTTTATATATAAATAAATGTATAATTTTGAATTTAATTAAATATAAAATGTCTTTACTCTATAGCAGATCTAGATATCAATAGATCTACATGTATATAAATAATTGTAAAGAAAAATGATATGATCTGATGAGTATCAAGTCTAAATTTGATCATTAAATTTACACAAAATGGAGACCAGAAGTTGCCACTTTATTATTTTTTCAAATATTGATTTACCTTGAAATTTCAAGATAATAACTTGAAAATTCAAGAAACTGTATTGAAAATTTCAGATAATGTCTTGCAAAGTCAATAAACTGTATTGAAAATAATAAAGTTGTCACATTGGCCCACCATAAAATAATGTTAAGTTACAAGTGACATCTCATCTTTATTTCACATTTTCACTTTGATTAATTTCATGTAATTTATAATACACATAGGCGTCGGAACCGGGGGGGGAGGGGCACTTTTTTGCAAATATAGACATAGGAAATAGACGTTTCTGGCGTGTGTATGTGTTTTAAGTTGGTTTAGCCCCCCCACTTTCAATTTGCTTCCGACGCTGATGATACATTTTGTGTACTACATTTATGCAATTCTTTTGTATACTTTAAAAAAATACAGCACTCAGTATTAGCGAAGCATTGGGTGTTGTTTTTTTTTTTTTTTTGTCCTGTTTTTACTACTTAGTCTGATATACAGATAAAAAAGGGGATATACATAGACATACAAATTCTCAAATTCCTAAATATTTTGTGAAAATTGCTTGAGAAACTCCAGTATGGTACTTTTCACTTGCAATTGATTAACTCAACCTTACAATTTGTCTGAATACCACACTGGACCTGACTTTATTTTCACAAAATACATAGGAATGTAAGATTTGTTATGCCTGTGTATAGGTCTTATTGTCATTGTACACCAAGTACAAGGAGTAAAAGTGGAAAAAATCAAAATATTTTCTTTGTTAAACACAGCTTATGTCCCTTTGAACATTATCATAATTGTAAAGTTTTAATTTCTTTTTGCATTAAAAATTTCATCATCTTTTTGTTCTTGTTTTTCTGTATTAATTAAACTGATTTAGAGCAAATTTTAAACAAATGGAACAGGTAAATTCACAGGTAATCTCCTTTAGGGAACCTCTTGGCTTGGCTCCAGATAGTTAGTTTTTTTAAGTCTAGTAGCCGTTCAGGGAGCAAAGCATACCTAGTTCCTATAAAAAGAATGATGGTTCAATTGACTCATAAAATAAATTTGCAAACTTCCATTAGTTGCTGTCTATAAATTAATATTCAAAAGAAAAAGATATGATATTTATAAAAAAAATGACCAATAATGTTTATCAATAATAATTATGTTAAATATATATATAAATTTACATATTTTACAAAAGTATGAAGCTATTTTATTCAGTAATTTATGGAAGACAATATATCATTTTTCCCCCAATTTGATTTTTATTATAACATGTGATGACAGACATATAATATGTTTGTATTTTTAATACTAAAATATTTTGAAGTAAAAATAAGTTCAAGAACTACACTCCATTACTTCTTTTTATATAGCTCCACCTGGAGCGGTTCCTTTAAACTTCATACATGTATTATGTTTTGTTTTTGCATGTACATGATTGTGGCTTGTAACTGACAAGCAGCATATGATTAATCAAATGGTTGGTCCAGACGAATACCAGTACACAATTTTATCACAAAAAAGTGAAGTAAATTGTACTGAATGTGGCCATAGTATGATCCTCCATAACTTAACTATTGAATTGAACTTTCTGTGCACAAAACTGTTTAAGTTAATATAGGTAAAATGATAAATGATGACGCGTGTACTCAATTCTGATGTGAAAAGCAATTGTGTCATAAAATAAATAAGCTATATATGCCATAATTTCAGTTGTAACCAATTTGATATATCACTTATCCTTGACTACTCATGCATGATTTGTGAGGACAATGGACTTAAAATTAAAGATTTTACACAGACATTATTTTATGGGGTGATGACCAAGAACTGAAGGTCAAGGTAAAGAAGAGGGCCATGGGCCACATTGCTCACATGATCTGTACGCAGGTGCTTCAGAATAGGACTGTCTTTGATATCTTCCAAATGTATGGTTTAATTTAGGCTTGGCATTTCAATTTTCAAATTATTATAACACTCCTTTGGAGTGGAGGTGAGCTGAAAATAAATGAAAATGACAAAGTCTGAAAAGACTAATTTCTATGAAAAACACAAACTTGAATCATACATCCAGGTAAATCACTTAAATCAGTTTTTAAATTTCTGCAGTGGTACTGGAGAAGATTTTCAAATATGAGTAACCTCTCACCCTACCCTGGATCCTCCCTTGAGCTGATCTAGTCAAAAATAAAGGATGTTGAGTATTTCCTTCCAGCAGAGTTTCACCAAAATCCTTTCAGCAGTTTCAAAAAACTTGCTGAGTGTGAAAAATTCTCCCTCTCCTTCATTGCAGTCTTAAAAAATTCAAAACTTAGATTTCAGCAAAATTCTCTTATGGAACATTTTTGAACTTAATTGAAGGTAAAACACATAAAATGAATGTTTATAGTGAATCAAAGGGAACAAATAAAAGAAATCATACAAAAAAGAATGAAATTGACAAAGTCTAAAAAGAACTAAAAAAGTGTTAAAAATTAATTTTCCAATATCTACGTAAATAACAAATTTAAGCATACATCAAGGGGCATTAGCTGAGTTCTTTTAACAAAATTGTTTCCTCTCTTACCACTTAGATTGATATATACAATAACAAAAATGAGATATACAAGTTTGTCACTTTTTCAATTGCAATTGATTATAACTCAACCTAATACAATTTGTATATGAATACCACAATGGACCGGTCTTTATTTTCACAAAATATATAAGAATATAAGATTTGTATGTATTCTGTTATTGTATATCAAATACAAGTAGTAAAAGTAGACAAATTCAAAATATTTTGGGGGGTAAATGCAGCTAATGATGCAAGATGCAATTAGTTTTCAATTCATACAGTGCTTCTGGTGAGAAGATTTTCAAAGACTGATACCCCCAGTTTTGTACCATTCCTGGATCCACCCCTGAGACAATTTTGCTGAAACACACCAAATCAGTAGAGAACTTTGAGTAATTGCTTTCTGTAAAGTTTCATCAACAATCTCCATAGCAGTTTAATTTAAAGAGGAAGTCAAAATGTGAAAAGATAACGAACAGATGTTGGGCAACTAGAAAAGCTCACTTGATCTTTTGGTTCATGGGAGCTAAAAACTTACCTTCAACTTCTTAAACTTACATTTTTAGAAGACTACAACAGTCATGATGCTAAATCCTATAAGTCCTAATGAGGACCTAATTTGTATATGATTCATTGTTCTGAAAATAAATATCTAAAATTGGGAGGTATTCTATGAAATCATTTTATGTTTTTCAATGGAAATTCAACAGCGTGCATGTGTGCGTGTGTTTGTGTGTGTGTGAGCGCATGTGCTATTTGAAAAAATGTTTAGAGAATATTTTTTTTAGAACTTCTCACAAAGACAGGCGTTCTTTTATCAGTAGTTCTACTCAGTAATTGAAATTTAAATACCAATCAAATTGTTGGCTGGTAACTATAGAAATTAATAAAAAAAATGCACAATCCAGAAGTTAAGGCATTCTAATCAGTGAAGACATGTTTATGTCTTCCAAATTATAAGTTACACAAGATGACGAGCCTGCACAGTGTATGATTATTTTGTAAACAGATGCAAACTATGCAGCTAATTACTTTGTGATGAGGTAATTAGAATTTGTTAAACTGTTTATATGGAATGTGAATATATGTTATGAAAAAAAAAAATTGTTTTTCTTTTTGCCATGGACACAGTGGGTTTGATTGGGCGGATGCCCACTCCTCCATGGCACCTGAGCCCACTTCTGCTTTTTTAGAGTTTGGAGTTTTCCTCTTTTATTTGTATATATGCATATTGCCTAAACTATTTCGATATCTTATGTCCATACTGCAAACTATCAATTAATAAAGAGATGACACTATTCCTGTGTTTTTATTCTATGGTGGTCCTTTTATTGGATAAAAATACAAAAGGTGTAGTTTTATATCAGTGTAATCTTGATAATATTCACTGCGTCTTTCCAGGAGTAAGAAACATAACCTGAGATCGAATTTCAATTCACATTTACAATAAATGACCCTCACTGCATCAGACGTGTTCCGGGTCGACAGGTAAAAATATACACATCGGGCTCGGCATCCCTATTATCAGTTGCCGCTTATTCCCACAAGTCTATTCGGGCCACGTCGCATAGTCGCCTCCATAGTCCGTACGTGTAAACTTACCGGCGAGAGAAGTGCATTTTCAAGATGAATATTTTCCGATTCATAGGTGATATGTCCCATTTATTAGCAATGGTGATATTGCTTATAAAAATGTGGAAGACGAGGTCTGTTGCAGGTATGAATTTTGAAAATATCCTGACGTAGTTTTCAACTGCAGTCGGTATCACGGTATGTTTTGCAATTTAAGAACCAACTCCTAGTGAAAATCTCCCTTGATGTAGGCTACTGTAGTCTATATTGTAGACCATTCTACCCGGTATATTTCAACCGGTTAATTAAATATGTTTTACCGTTACTTATAGGTATTTTGTTTCATATACAGAGATAATCATTGAAAATACATCTGCTATTCTGCAAGGATAGAATTTCCGTTTTGAAGACAACTGCCTGGTTACTTTATGTTAGAGACTTTTTATGTATATTGTATTCATTAATAAAATAACAGCAGAGAAATTAAGCACAATAAGGTCATACTGAAGTAAACAGTGCTATATTCCCAAACAGCTGTAACTTAGAAAATGTTATTAACATGTGCTTCAGATTTCAATCCAATCCAGTTCATTAAGCTATTTAAAACAATATGGTGTCTTACTCTTAGTCTTACTTTCTAGAATTTAAACATTTAGTTAATGATCCATCACACATCCATACACCTTCTGTATATGTATTGAAGCTGCATAGTATAATATTGTATACTTTCAACATATTCATGGTAGAGGTTTAGCTTCTGTTCTTTGAGTTTGAATGTTGATTGATCAACATTGTCATGATTGTGTCATTATGCATGTATAAATTGTGTCATATGAAAATATTGATTTCTTTAACAACAAAATACCATGTGTCACTCAGTCAAGACACATGCATGATACACTTTTTATATTTATTTCCTCCAAATTTATAGCCAATATTGGCAATCACAAGTCATTTCTGTTTTTCCCATTTTTTGACCAAAAATTCCCAATCAGGTACATGTACATCGTTTCGTTATTTCTCATTTTTATGCTGACATTTTCAATCACTTTTGTTGAAAGTTGAAGTATGGCAGCTTGACAAATGAAAAAATTATGTAAAGAGGTTTCATTTTTTATTTTTAAAATTAACAAAGGTTATGATTGAATCGCCTTTACACTTTTAAGCAGATTCCCTTTATACAGAGGTGACCTTTAATGCAATTTTTAATATATACAAACTATGCAACCATCATACTCATTCTTTGAATGCTGTTTTATATATATATATATATATATATATATATATATATATATATGATTTATTTATATATATATATATATAAATACCTATATATATATTATATATATATTTTATATATATATATAATATATATATAATATATATAATATATATATATATAATATATATATATATATAATATATTATATACTATATATATATATATATATAATAAATATATATATAAATATATATATACTATAATATATATATATATATATATATATATATATATATATATATATATATATATATATATATATATATGATTTATTTAGCTGTACCATTATTATGACAAGGAAGTAATACACTGAATGCTGGACAACTTGCCCTCAAGATAATTCACATTTCCTTTAAGAAAACTTGTTCCCTAGCCTAAATGTTGCTTAACCATGACCAGAGACAAATTTCCAAATGAATTTATTACATGTACCATAATGGGGATTTCCCCTTTCAGTATCATATGGGACTGAATAAGGCACAATTTGCACTAAAAGATTGCCAGTTGAAGTAAAATGACCATGGCATTTTTTGTATTCATATAATTTTGTGTATTTCTAGGTTTCCCAATTTCAATGAAATGTTGTTAAATTCCCAATTCAAAAGACCCAGGCCCCATTCCACAAAGGATTAAGAAAATCCCTGCATTTTGTATTGATTTGTCTTAACAGAGTCACTGTACAGAAACAGTTATATTGTTTCTCTCTCAATGTAGTACATGTATATGTACCATAAGATATCATTATCATGATGATTTTGTCTCTAAAGAGTCACTGTACACTACCAGAACAGTTGTACAGTTTCTCTCTCAATGTGTTACATGTACATGTTCATATGGTACATAATTTACTCATAGTTGGTACATATCCTGGTAAAGATCTTATTTAGAATCCATAAAATCAATATATATCCAATAGAGTGTTGCCTTTTATATTTATAGATTTGAAGAAAATTATTATGTCTTATTGATCAACACTGCAGTTGTAACAGGTTTTTATTAAATAAAATTTCCAATATACATGCATTGATGGAAATTAACGGTTGCCCGTTCGCCCGAGGTGACCAAAATTGTTTTACGTACTCAGTCACCTGTTTGGTGAATTAATTTCAGAGATTTTTTGGTCACTTTTTGGGGTCATTATTTGGCCCAATTCCAAATGGGAAATAATGTTTTCCCCAATTTTTGGTCCTTAAAATTCCCAATTTGATGAAGCTCAACATTAGACATGTAAAGGTCGAATGTCTGCTTTTATCAAAACTAAACTAGAAGTACATCCATTCATTATTTCAAAAAGCTTAAGTTTCAAAAGTGATCCATTTCCTTTTATTTGTAGTTCAAAATGCATTGCTAAAAACCAATTAAAAAATAAAAAAGTTATTTTATTGACAAGGAAACACGTTAGTCTCTTTACCTCATGGCCAAAATGTTGCAGAACACATTGTGTGTTGACTGTAAGTTGTTGCTTGCAGTTTATGGAGTAAGTGGAAGTTGGGTGTGTGTAATAAAGGAACCGATACCGAACAGAACTGAATTTCAGGATGTGTTAAAATGATGATACATGTACATGTAATACTACTATACATTGTATAAAAGTTATAAAATCTAAATGTAAGTGAAGGATAAAAAAGAAAACTAGTTGTTGTGAATAATAGTTTTAATGAAATACATAAAATGGATAGACATTGTTTTAAAAAATGAAAATTTTGTAATTTGCATCGATTTAAACACACAGTAGTTACATTGTAAAATAGTAATAATAATAATTGATATAATTTATACTACGGATGCATTTACAATTAATTTACTTGCAAATATATCATTCAGAGTCAATTTACAATGTATATATTTATTAAAATAACAATAAATTAATAAAACACCAAATTGACTCAAATATAATTTTTCTTTGTGGGCAGCCAAATTTTCATGGCAGGCAATCACAATATCAGTATAGCACTTGCCCAGCCGAGCCGAAAATTTAAAACTTAGGAGACCATTTGGCTCCTGAGAATTTTTTCTTAATTTCCACCCTTGACATGTACATGTAAATCAGTGATACACTTTTCACTACTTCATTTTATAGTATGTGTGCATTTATTCTCATTATTAAAATGTGTTAAGACTAAGAGTTGTTTTTGAAGTTTAAGATTTGCATTTCAAAATTCTAAATAGACATCCTACCCAATATTTTTTTAAACAGAAATTGAAAAATTCTAAACAAAAAAGATTAAAAGTCATGAGTTTTTCAGATTTAAATGATAAGTCAGACCACTCAGTCAATTACAATTGTAGATCCTTGGATTACTGTATATCCAATGTTTTTATATTATATGTACATGACGTAACTTTATATAACCTTTCACAAAGTTAGTCACCCGCATCAGATGCTATATCAGTGTCAGGAATATACATGTACATTGTATCACACTAGGGCTGTGTGGTGCACCAATAATATCAGTAACCAGGCATTTTCGGGACATATAATGTTGCGTATATTACTCCCAAAAATGATTTCTGGACCCTCAAAAACATTACCTGTGCGTCCCCTGGGACTCATATTTATCCAACATATCCAATTTGAAATTGTTTTGTTGCAATTCCACAATGTCACGACTCGTAATGATTCATCGCCAGACGTCGGCCATTATCAATGTTTCAATTTGCAGTCAGTTGTAGGATTCCCTTAATTATTTGTAGCAACACGTGCGTTCATTACCGCGTAGAGGGGTAAACATAATGAGTGTGACGGCGGCACTGTGCACGCATTAGCACTAGATCTTGACTATGGACATCAGAAAGTTTTTAAATGGTTCAAAAAAAAAAATTTGAATCGGAAAATAGGCCCACTGATGTTGAAGAGGAATTATCGATAAACAGCATGGCTGTGGATAATGGTGAGGATGGACCGGGTAAGAAAAAATAAAAGCTTATGGCAGTAACATCAACAACAAATTGCAAAAACATCGGGAAATTGGCATATTGTGTATCCCTGGCTTAAACGTTTGCTGAGTGGGGGTATGCAGTGCAATGTTTCTCTACAGATAAAGGGTACAGAGAATCCATTTACATCCTGTGATGGCTGTTCAAATTATCAGAATTCAACTCATAGTAGACACATAGTCTTGTATTATCCTATTATTATTTTTTTATATATTTAATAAATATTTTGAAATATAACATAGCATGATTACATGGACTCCCATTTCACCTGTGTGTACTCCTGGTCTCCCAAGTTGGCAGTCCCAAGGACTCTTAAATTTGAAATGCTATATAAACCCCTGAGTAACTAACTCGAATATAAAAAAAAAGTTGTAAATATTTGTCAGAGTTACGTGACTTAAAAATTTTCATGAACAACTAGGTCTTGGGGACATGTTTGTCAAATACAATTTGTTTCCTGATCATATAGTTTTAGTTATTGCCAACAACTGTATATGAAGCAATATGTAAAATTACAAAAAGGTAAAAATGTGAAATTAGAAAATGTGATTTTATTACTGTACTCAACCCAATTAAGCGTCTTTGTCCTTATAAATGCCTCCTCTATAGTTCAGATTTACGCACCTTTTTTACACAGGATCAAGTATCTTTCCTAGCTAGCTGACAAGGAGTAGTTGACCAGAAAAGCATAAGCTTAAGTAACAGTTTGTCTCTAGTGCCTCTCTTCAGCAAGAAAGGAATGTCAATAGGTGTCCTTGGTAATAAATACAACTACTTTACTGTCATGCCTTATGGAAAGTTAATTGTTTTGCATCAGTTTCAATATTAATTGGTCCCATAAGCATATACCCTTTTTCCTATATTTTGAGCGCCCCGGGCATTTACTGGTTGGAACATGGTACATGTATGTCAGTTTTAAGGAGGTTTGCAAAAGCTAAATTATCAGCATTTGTAATGGTACATGTATATAAAACAAAATCTACATGTATATAATTTACATTTATACATTATTACATGTATTTGTTAACAGCATTTTTGGTTAACGACAGAAATTCCATGGGAACAAATTTACATCCATGTTAATTTGTTTGATGTAACGGCAGTGAATTTCGGCAACAAACATGCATTTTACCTACAGAATTGACTTGTTATAATAGCAAAGCATAAAAAATGAAAATCGTTGCCATAATTTATTAAATTGATAGAATGAAAATAACTTTAAAATTGTTTTGTTGTAATCATTTTATATCATTCATGCAATCATATTGAATTGAGGTTTAACATTTAATAGGATGTTTGACAACATATTTATGATGATGATAGTGTTTTTCTATACATGTATAAAAACAAGACTGGTTGTTCAATTACATGTATAACATTACAATATTCCACTGTATATTGTTCTGACATCTGCTCTTGTTATTTTAGGTATATCGGGGAAAAGCCAGGTTCTCTTTGCCTTGGTGTTTACTACAAGATACTTGGACCTGTTTACAGCCTTTGTATCTATATACAATACCAGTATGAAGATCTTTTTCATTGCTGCCATTTACTTCACCATTTTTCTAATATATTACAAGTTTAAACCAACATATGACAGTAATCATGACTCATTCCGTGTTGAGTTTTTAATTGTCCCTGTTGGAGGATTAGCTTTCCTGGTCAACCATGAGTTTTCTCCCTTAGAGGTTTGTATGATCATAAGTGCCATATTTAAAAATCATGTTGTTGTTTTATTTATTTTTATTTGTTTTGTGACACACCACAAAACAACACAGAAGCAATCGTTCAGGTTACATGGAGGTTACAACAAATACAAATCACATAACCTCTTTTTCGTTCTCGATGAATTTCATTTTTTTAAGTTTTCATTATTGCTATTGTTACCTGCAAATTATAACCTAAGGGCTTGACATTAACATTTGTGTCATTGTCCAAGTCCAGGTGAAAATCAGCTCGGACAAGTTAAAATAATCAGCAATATTTATGATCTGTGATTTCAAACCTCAACCAAATTGATATGTATCCATTTAATGTCTAATACAAAAGTGAAGATTGAATTACTCAGATAAACATCGTTTTAGTTTTATCTTCATAAACATAGATATATGTTGACTTCTGATGAAATCATAATACAGTAGGTGCTGATGTAGAGTCGTGAGGTCTTCCGAAAAATAATCACTAAAACACTTGTCACCTATGAGAAATTAATAGCTTTTAAGGCTGCAGTGACACTGACTTGATATGAGATTTGCTGTGTTATCATAAACGTAGGTTTGAGGTAGAGCCCTGAACCTGTAAATGTGTTATGAAAATTTCTGTTATTTTGTGGCCAGGTGACATTGACGTGACAATTTAGAATTATATAAATTCTTTTGTATCTGCAGTTCTATAAAGAGCCGGCCTGGCTCATTCGTTAGCGCGCTCAACTCTGGATCGTGAGTTTGTTAGTTCGAGTCCCGCCAGCGACAGGTTGGTTTCCTGTCTTTTGTATGATACAGTAAAAACTGGAGGTCCCGTGTCACAGAAGGTGTTGGCATGTTAAAGAACCCTCACTGTTCAATGGCCGTAAGTGCCGAGCATAGGCACCGGCATTTGCTGAAGTCTCCAAAGAATGAAATATTCTTGAGTGGGATGTTAAACAACAATAAACAAACAGACAAACAAGCAGTTCTATAAAAAATAATTTTGAAATTTATTCAGAGTTGTAACTGGTCTTTATAATTAATGCTTCAGAAAAAAAGCCATAAGCTTTGGAATGTAAATTTTACTTCAGGCTAGATCTGCATGTAACCTAAAAACTAATATCACCTTTCTGGTGTTAATTCTTATCTGTACCCGAGTGTTCAGTATTTGAGATGACTGTCACAGGTCTTGTAATGAGACATACATCTGTGTCATAGTAGTTATAAAGTTTTCAGAAATCTTATTGATGCACAAATCTAGGCCAAAAATGTAGAATTATTTCTTTTATTTGACCCAACTGACCCACTTAAAAGGCCCCAATTCCAGTTTTTTATGGCAGATTTGGCCTTTTATTTCTTTAGCTTAAAAAAATCTGAAATTTTGGCTTATTTACATAGCAAAATTCAAAAGAAAAGTGGAGAATTTGCATGCCAAATGACTTGTGCCAGTTCATCAAGCGATGTTTTAAATGATGGCATAATATAAACTTGACACATTACATACATCTTCAATGCATGTAAGATCATTTGAATCACTATAGTTACTATACTATATAAACATGTTAATGACTAAATAGAGCTCTGTGATAAGATTTGTTTTTATTTCTTGGACAGATCCTATGGACTTTCTCAATTTACTTGGAGTCGGTGGCCATCTTACCTCAGTTGTTTATGGTGAGCAAGACTGGAGAGGCAGAAACTATCACAAGTCACTACCTGTTTGCCCTGGGCTCGTACCGTGCTCTATATTTACTCAACTGGATCTATAGATACTACTTTGAAGGATTCTTTGATTTAATTGCAGTAGTCGCAGGAGTAGTACAAACAATTCTGTACTGTGATTTCTTCTATTTGTATATTACAAAAGGTACGTACAGCATTGTTGTCATTCACAATGTCCAGCACCCACTTTCACACACCAGCAAACTTTTTCTTTTTCAACAGGAAGAAAATTAATCATTGATTAATATTTCTGGTTCTTTTGCAATAAATCTCTTAATTTTGTAGATTATTTCTCATAATGGCATGGAAATAGAATTTGATATTTTTACCTCTAGATATACGGGATCTGTTCCCATCTAAATAGGAAAATAGCATCATTGGGTTAGGGTGTATAAGGAATGGTTTCTAAACTTTTTTACAATATAAAATTGATTAAAGTGGTAATTTTCTATCTAGACATTTTTTTTTTTTATTATTATCATTTTCAAGAATTATCCCAAGGGGTATCAACTAATAACATCAATATAGGAGATTAAATTGTATTTTAGCATGTGTGCTTTATAAAATCCTCCAATAGTAATCACCTGGTTCACTATCAATGTTCTTTCCAATGTCTTCCTAAAATAGCAACTAAGTGCATTGTACTTCCTTGATTATGCTTACCTTTTGCCCTAGCCTAAAGTTTTAATCACACCTGTATTTAAAAGTATTACCTTTTAGAAAGTGAAAATAAAGGTCCTGTAGGGTCTGAAGGTCTCTTTTTTATGGCAATCAAAATGTTCATTGTCTGTAAAGGATTTCTTTGTAAGTATGATTTAGTGGCCATAAACCATGGGCAAGTGAAACTGGTCATGGATCCAGTGAGTGATGAAATGGTGTAAGTACAGTCTGTCATAGGTTAACTACATAGTCTTGGAATGGTCTATAATGGGTGGTTGAAATGATTTGATCTTATATATATATTTGTTGACATACATATATAAGATGTGTAATCTGCACATATAATGCTTAAAACACTATAGGCATCTGAGTTTCAGATAAGTTCTGTATCTATAGGTACATGAGTTGTTGAAAGGAATACAGAATCACTAACAACAGGTTGTCAGATTGATGTAAGAACTTTTATGTGTAGTATTGTTACAAGCCATTTCCATATTCCCAGACCAACACAGTTGTAGTGGTATGCAGATATTTCATTGTTTTTTGGTCTGTCCCTGCATAGACAAAGTAATTTCAAGAGGACTGAAACTAGAAGGGCTTTCAGAGTGTATAGATGGTACTTCACAGTTCACACATGTTAGGAAGCCCATCTCCCAAGGAAGATCATTTTGGAATTTGTGTCAAATGATAAAAGGTCAAATTTGCTGAAAATATTGTTATGGAGTGGGGGATTCTTCCCATTAGAAAAGCTTTAGTTATTTTGAATTCACTTAAAAGTCAATGGACATGAAAAAAAACTTTCCGCATATATTTGTGTTTTGTCCATATAAACAATAATTCAAAACCCTGAATGTCGAAAACCCCACAGGTATCGAGATATTTACTTTTAATCACCTAAAAATGCCTAGCCTCCAAATGGCTCATTTCAGCAACGATCAGAAAATCTTAGAGCACTTGCATTGGTTTGTGATGTACAATCCATAATGCCCGCAGTTACTGAAGTAGTGTCATACACAGTACCGCATAGTTATCTATATTGAAATAGGCAGCATTCGATTATAAGAATTAACTTGTTAATGGAAAGCAAAATGTTTTATTCCTTCAAAATGCATTCCAGTCTGCTCTGTCTGATAAAGATGCTAGATTTATAGGTAAATTATGCATCTTTATCGACTTAAATTGACTCACAAACAAAATCGTCCTCATAGTAGGCTATACAGCTAAGTCGCCGTACACCATGATTAAATTAGTCACCTAATCATTTTAACTTTTTCCATGCTAAGAATAAATGTTTCCTTATCGTGTAAAAACAATAAGTATGTAACATGCCTATATTTTCTTTACCAACTTAGGATACATAGACTGACATAAATAATAAAATTCGACATGCTAGACCAGAGAAGTAATCACACATGAATTTACATAGGCCTACAACCCAAACTAATTGATATATACACAAAGGGACTAGTAAACAAAAAAAGCCGTGTTGGGAGAACCCTATTATGACCAAATAATTATCACCTTTAGGCTTCTGTTAAAGAGAGCAGATGTAATTTAGTTCTAAAAATAAGGCCAGGTACATGTGTTTCAGATTTGGACGACAAATATTTAGTTCTTTGCACATAGTACTTTCATATTATGTCTTAAGTATTTCATTCTCTTTAAATATAAATTTGTGGGCATTTTTAGTAATTAGGTAAATTATAAATAATGAACAAAGCTAAACATATCGATGATTTGATATGTCAATGGATTAAAATAGTTGAATCTACGATAATATTTGACAGACATATACAATTGTACTGGTTAGAAAGGACACGTGTTCATCATCAACTTTATTATTTTACCTGAAAACTATGCTGTCTATATAATTATTTTATAAGAAGGAATCGTTCAAGAAAATTACTTTTTATCTGATATGTTATCAAGTATTTCTACATGTTTGAAATAAGTAAAATTTATGCCACAGATATCTGTGTAAAAAAAAATATGGATTGGTTTGGAGTAGGTGTCATTAGAGTTTTGGATATCGAATCCATTTATTTCATGTCAAAATAATTTTTTGATATCTTAAATAAAATGCAATTGTCATTACATAGATCTATATGAATTGTTTTAGAATATATTTAGCTCATGTCTATAGTAAATTATTTAGATATATATTGTATTGAAATGATTCAAACTCACAATATTTTCTAAAAATAAAATGAGACCCAGATGTAAAAAGGGATTATTATGAGCATAAACACCGTTTTCCATTAAAATCGGTGTTTCCTTTTCTCGGTGTAGATCTACATGATCAATAAATAACAATTTCATAGATTTTATGTGTAAGACAGTTATAAATGATTTGTCAATTTCATATTTTGAACTGATATATACATCAATATAACATTAAATATCCAAAGACTTTCCATGTATATATTCATTTAAAATTAATATGTATTTTTATTGGTGTTGTTTATCATGAGTATCAGGGAAATTTTAAGTTCAATGGGATTATATTTTATTACCCGCTAATACCGTCGGAACATATGTTTGGTCTAAGTGTCCAGAAGACCCCTACCAAGACGTCATGTACAGTGAACCCTCTTTACAACGACTATGTTTGTTCCCATGTAGGAATGACGTTATATCGAATTTGTCACTATAATGAATTTGATGTGTTGGCCATTACACATATATTTGTACATGTTAATAAATAAACATAAAACAACATTAAAATCTCTATGAAAATATATAAATAAAATTTATGCAAGTTAATCTTGTTAACATCGATGCACAATTATTTTTTCATTAAATCGGTAATAAATTGGTGATGTTGTAAAATGCATGAATCGTGTACAAAATGCCCGAATGTAATCTCCAGATTCCGATTTAGACACTTTATTGCTAAAATAAAAAATGCAGAGATTGCTGATACGATTCTCTGAAAAATGTGTTTCATAAATAAAGTTTTAGTAAAATGTCTACTGCTATCGCAAGTACTGAAATAATTTAAAGATCCGCCATTGTAACCACATCTGAAAGAACATGTAGCCTAACGGAACTTATCAAGTATGTGTATTTTTTATTCTTTATTTATCAATCTTATTTTTTCACTTTGTACCCAGCTTGACGTACAGGTAAGGGTGATTCAAGCGCTAATTGTTGACACCTAGGCCATCACCTACCAGTGGAGATTAGAAAACAATTGACGGTGTAATTGTTTTATCGGCAATTATTATTACCTATGAACTCAACCGTGAAGTAAATCAAGAATGATAACAATAGTCGGTTCAGTTGGTGGGTTCTATGTTACGTCGTTGTAAAGAGTTTATTTACACTAGAGTTTTGTACATTTGTTCCCGGAATCTAATGTCGGAGTCGGATATTGAATATTCCGTTGTAATGAGTACTTTTTATGTACCCGAGCATTTCTTGTCGTTGTAAAGCGGGTTCACTGTATAAATATTCTCACAAATAACAGGGAAGTGTAAAAACAACATGCTACTGGATTTTAACTGGCAAAATATTGTAAATGGTTAAGCTCTATACACCTAGTTATAAATTTACAACATAAGTAGCTATGACAATATAAATAGTATACTGATAGCAAATAAATTGTACAAATACTGATAATTAAAACAACTTAGATCTAGGCCTTTCTACATTTATTTTACTGTAGACGATAGGCCTATTTAACTTAGTATAATGGTCATGTAAAAAGCTTAATACATCAGTGGTACATGTATTAGAAAAGCATGACAGAATGTACGTCATTTCGATTTTATCGCACCTAGTGGTTATTTGGTAAAGGGTAACAACTCTTTATAACCCTGCAACTGGTTACCTTTTTTCACCTGGTATCGTTAAAAGGGAGTATAAAAAAATTGTCATTGTACTTAAAAGAAAGCTTTGATGTGTATTTTAACAAAAACTAAATAAAATCAACACTGAATTTTCGTGTCCATTGACCTTTAAACTTAGATTAGATTTTTTCATTATTAATAGATGTTGTGTATGGTTATTTTCATTAGAATATTTTTACATAATATAATGGGGGTGATTGTTTGGGTATTTTCAACAGTGATAAATAGAACGCTTAATTAGAAATACAACTTAGTAGTTGATTTCTTTCTGAGGTAAGTAAAGCATATTTATAACTTGTTTCAGGAAAAGGCTCCCTTCTGTTTACAAATAACGAGATAGTTTTCAAGGAATCCACTTTGATGGAAGTTTAAAGGTTAGATATTTACATATTTTGGAAGGGTGTTCATTTTTATTTTTGGTAAAAAAAAAAACAACATCTTTATAATATTTTTTTTTATAATAGATCATGAGTGTTCCATGCACCTTCCATTCACATATTATTTAGTACGTAGTATTTACATTTTCTAACAAATAACTCGATAACTTTTATATAACAACAAAGAATCAATCAATAGATCACATACATGCATGTCGGCCATCTTTAAATCATAAAATGGTTGTCATATCGAAATATGATAAGTCATAAACTTTAGGTGGGATTCTGAATTGTGTCAGTGACATATTTTCCTAGTTTGAAATTTTACTATGATAAGATAATCAATGTTAATTCTTCCCAAAACAGAATGACCTAAAATCTTTTTTGCTAAAGTGAAAATTTGTGATAATTTTTGAATAATTCATAACAAAAGATGTGTCTGAAGTTTGTATGCACACTAGGAGTGACACAGTTATTGATAAATCACATCCAACAACAAGCATTTCATACATGTATCTTAAATATAATGTAGGGTTATACACTTATTGCAAGTTTTCTGTCTAGCTTTAAATTGTGTGCTGGTCATGTCCACCATTTTAATCTTAGAAGTAAGTACTTGAGTCTGGAATTTTACATAAATAATCCTAAAATCTGGTAATCCGGCTAATAGGCCAAATATTCAGAAGTTTTATGGCACAACCCCACATTATGTAAGACTAAGAAACATCACACAACCAATCGTAATACTAAACATGTGGCTGATTTTTTTTGTATAGAACTAAAGAAACATGATATTTTTCTACTCACAGTTTCATTTGTTTTTATGATAGGATAATTAACTTTTATTTTTTGGAGGATAAATCTAGCTTGAAGTGTTAATAAATCATATAATGATTCTGAAAACGATTATTTAAAGCATCAGATTTCAGGTTAGATTTATTTATTATGTAATTAACAGAAGGGTTATGTGTGTTCACTGTGAGGTCCATGTCCTAATCTTCTTTTATGGTAGTCTATTGTTCAATATTTCTTGAAATGATCATTTCCAGTTTGTGTGATTAATTTGAATATTTTCTAAATTCTATAGGATACAGTTGTGGTAATCATAGATTTTCAGGTGTGATTGTGCTAGTGTATTGTGCTGGTTTTCTCATTTCTGTGCTATAGTAGTCTTATGAAGTTATGTTTTAGGAGCTTAATTTGGAAATTCCATAAGGTTTTTATCTCATTATAAATATGTCAACCATTTAAAGGCAGGTCCTACCATTTAAACTGAATTTCATAAAGTTTAAATTTTCATTCTTTATGTCGTAAAATGTATCTACTAACTGATAAAACATCATTCATAAAATAGTTTTCAAAATTACATCTCCAGTTGAGATGCATGGGGACAACAGAGAGCTATGCCTTCATCATAATCCCAAGTCATTGTTTTCTGATACACATCATTCCTCAAACACCCTGACAGATTACATTTCATATTTGGTGGTGACTGGTAGCGTTATCCCGCACCGATCTAAAATTTCACTTTGATTGACCTGACTTTAGCCAATGAAAAGACTTGTCGCCATTGTTCTGTGTTTACATACTTTCCCTTCTATCATATGGATGTTGACTTAACTTGGGAAGATGTAAGTCATTAGATCCATTTTATAAAGCCAGAATAGAAAAATGTCAGAAAAAATACAGGCTTTTTATTTTATTTCATACTTTTACCATTTCAAGTTTATGTTCATGTAATTATGTTCAGCTCATAAGTTTGAGGGAAAATATTGATATTCTTTGGAAGAGCTAATTTAATTTCTTTGACTTTCATCCTTGTATGCTTCCCTCAGACTATCCTACACCAATATCCCATAATTATCACAAAAATATTACGTTTTAGAACTCTTCCGAGTTACATTGTAACCTAATTCACTCCTTAAACCATTAAAAACTGGCTGCCACCATATAACTGAAAAATTGTTAAGTGTGGCATAAAAAATTAAACAATTAAATCAAAATCAAATTAAAAAAAAATAGAACTGCTCAGATTATAGGCTGACTGGATAAGTTGGATGCTTCAGATCAAAACACCCAGACCCTGGGCAGTGAGATGTCCAAGATACATGAAGACAATGGTAAAGGACTTTAGTCGGTAGTTAAAACATTTAAATTGTTGCTGTTGGAATGAATGCTTTGCTGGTCCTCCAGAACAAATTGGTTCTATGATTGGTTTGTGTTTATACAAAATGTGTTAAGGATTACATAAGGGGATTTTAAATCCTACAGAGTACACACAGACTTTTATTTGTATCAGCTTTGTACTGTTTTTCTTTTACACAAGATACAGAGAATCCATACAGTTCACAATAATCAAATGCATGCATAAAAATATTCAGCATTTTGCATGTACTTCTTAGTGGAATTACATAATCTAGTATGTGACGGTGGGTAAGAAAATTTTATAAAGGTATGAACTGAAACAGGGAAATGTCTTGTAAGTTGATTGAGATTCCTTTTTCCTCCCAAGTGTGGTTTGGCACCTCAAAGTGTATACCTTTAGCCTGTAAATTTTATTTACTTAGAAATTTTAGCAAATTAACTCATTAAATTAAACATCTTTTTGTCTATTTACAGTGCTAAAAGGAAAGAAGATATCATTACCAGCATAAGAGATTGTTGGACTTTGGGATGTTTCATTTCATTTTGGTGTTTGGATATTCTGTCTGGATTATCCGGTGCATGCTTCTGTAATATTAAAGAAAATAACAGACTAGCCATATTTGCTGTACTGAAGGGTTCCATTTCTGTGTTTGACATGATATTAGTGTAGACTCATTGGCTCAGTGAAACTGGGGAGAAGAACAAATGTTTACACAGTTCTAGATACACCATCATGGAGACACATCATATCAACAGAAATTGTTGAAGAACAGGATAAACGAGAGTGAAATTAGAATATCACATCACAGTTATATACCTGTCGTTTTGTACATAAAACATTTCTCACAGTTTATGTAAATACAATTTCTTCATTGGTTCTATTTCTGAAATTTACATTTATTCTATGGATTGTGTAATCTTTTTTTTTCTGGTTTTGATTTTTAAATGTACTAATTGTCTATAGTGAATGAAATTTTAGTCAATATGATTTTAGTTTTCGCTGTTGATAAGCACTCATCTCAATTTGATGATGAATTTAGAATCTGTGGCAACAGTCACAAGTAGTATAAACTTCATTTTTTATTGTGCTTTGTTTGTAGTCATATGACAAAAAGGTTAAATTATTTTTTGAGGTCAAAGGTCACAGAGAATTCAGTGTTTGAGAAGTTGGAGGTTTTGAATGTATGTCAAATAAATGTAGGTCATGCATGTTGACATCGCAATACATTATAAATTCATTAATAAATATGTCATGATGGTAGCATAATGGGCATTGTCTTATAATCTTGATGTGATATGAGTAGATACAACTACTAGTGTATTTTAAGTACAGTTATACTGAGAATTAAAAGAGAGGAGGGGAGGGACCCAGTACATACTGCCTCATTAAATCATATGTATTCATTTGGACATATTAATCATGGGTAAAAAGCTCACAGTATATGGTACATGTCCAAGGCACATGCAAGAAATGGAAATTTATACCCCCTAGTATAAAATATTCAGATATCAAAATGCAACTCCACTACTGATATCTGTACAAGTTGGAATATTTCCAAAATAATGGGAGACACATCTTGTAATGATCTTAATGTAACTGTGAGCACATACAATGCACACCAGTCATTGTCCACCACAAGTAAAAGTGAAAAATGGTTTGGTAGATATATAAATCTATAATGCCTTTAGAGTGTACATTGTACATGTAAATTCTTATTACATAGACATGTATTGTTATCCTGCTCCAGGATATCAAGATGTCGGAGGGACTGACAAATAATGCTGGAGATATTCTACATAGACATATACACACTTAACATGTAAATTCTATATACACACTCATTAGTAATAGTATTATATTGGGTATGTGGAAACAAAAGGGGATATTTATTGCTCCAAAACATTAATGTCTATGAACATGATTAATCATACATGTTTGTAAACAAAGCTTTTGCTGATTTGTCATTTTGATGTCCTTTAAATGTACTCTGTATTTTTATACCATCATCAATATGTGTAACATAATAGGGCCTTTGGAGCTTTTGTGTAGATATACAGCTTATCTCTAAGTTATAATCACACTACTTTGGAAATTTCTCATTGTATTGTAATCAACATACTGTGTTATAACAGCTTTTATTATGATATCCTCCCATTGTTAGATCTTTATCTGTTTTACGGTATTTATCATATCACTGACAGCTTGAATTCAGTCTTCTATCCACTTGAAGCTATTGTTCCTAATGGTACTAACACTTCCTCCTCCTGTCAACCCAGTCCAGTCCCTATATAATATACTATTCTCCTGCCCCTGGGAGACATTTGACTGTAGCTGAATTTCTACATATATTTTCCCCCGTCTTAATCATGCAGCAAGCACTGCACCTTTCTATATCACAGCTTCTGACTAAAACTGTAGCTTTTAATGTTGTCATGACAACTACCTATGATTCAAACCTACACCTATGGATCCATATTTTGAACTTTTTGCACATTTTAATACACAAACGGACCAATACTTACTGGTGTTTGTTGCCAATTAAATTGTGATAAAATCATTTATTCAATGGTAAAGTATTTCTGTCAAAGAAATGTTATTGTATTTAATCATGTAAAAGCAAAGCTAGTCAGCAGCTCATTTTGAAAAAATAAATCTGAAGATTTGGCATGTTGAATTAACAGTTTCCCATACATGTAGTTGACCAAGGATTTAAAGAGATGTTATGGCCTCAAATACATGTGTACACACAAAATAAAATCTAAAAATGGATTTTCTCTTTATGATTGCCTTAGTAATACTGGTCTATCACATTTAGTTACTGATCCTTCATCAAATGTGTGATGTTAAAAGATGCAGACAATGTGTTGGTCCAGAAGCTCCAATTTGAGATGTCATCACTGTAGCCTTAAAACAGTATATTAATTTCTATTGCTTACCTTATTTTCTGTATTAGTAGCCCCCTCTGTATTAAATGCTCCTCCTTTTTTTGTCAAAAGCTTCACTCACCAATTGGAGTCTATGTGCATCTTATCATTCTATCTCTTCATAAACAAATAAAAATAAAACAGTCAACTCAACCAATTTACATCAGATTTAACTTGCATAGGTATTAAAAGGTTGAAAGTTGATATATAAACCCGTGAATTTTTATTGTACCAGTATTTAAATGTCTCTAGCTGTACATGAGCTATGGTAATTGGTACTTTCAGTTTCATTTGATGTTGTAAGATAATTGCCAGATTCACTGAGCTCAAATAACTTGCTGTTGTTATCATTTACCAAGTATTCCAGCAGTCAGCCACTGAAAACTTTGTTCTGTGTCGTTAAATAAACCATCCTCGCCTCCATCATTTTAAATCCATCATGGTTAATGGCTTTTTGATGATTTCTAGGGTTATCGATTCCCAAGTTGAAGGGCACATATTAATTATTATGTGGGAAACATACATGCATGAGTGAAATTGATTAGTTTAGGATATTTATTTTCATAGATCACTACAAAAAGAGACGAATGTATCAAATTTCATACAAACAGAAACAAGTCTCCATGTGATGATGGACGTTAGTGAAACTATAGCATGTTTTAGACAACTATTAATAATTTTATTTTAATTAGCACCCCTGGGGGCATCTAATACAGAAAATATGGTATCCATCAGAGCTCATCATCATTAGTTAAAACTATTATTTAAAAAGTCTTGATTTGAAGACTTGTATTTTACAGTCCCAAGATTTTATTATCCCTTGAAAATAGGCTTCCTTTGTAACAACACTGACAACAGGTTTGATTTGATTTTGATTTTTCAGTTATATGGTGGCAGCCATTTTTTATTGGCGGAGGAGAGAACCTGGTTACAATGTACCAGACCACCAGCCTTCTGCAAATAAAATGACAAAATTTCTCACCAAAAAAAACCCCAGCTTACTAGTAGGTTTCAGTGGGACTCGACATGCGCTGACCAGAAGTGCTGACAATAGATAAAATAACATCTTGAAACAAAAGTGCAAATGGACCATAACACTCGAAGTATCTTATATGGTGAAACACAAGGTACAAATGGGTCAAAGATCTTGTCTGCGAAGAGGCATTGGTAAAGCTGCTTTTGCTTACAGAATTCTCTGTATAACAGGGAATATAAGGGAGATCACATCTATACTAAGCAGACTTAATATTTTTGGCACATGTTTACAAACAAGCAAGTTTAAATTAAAGGGGCATTAGCTGTGGTTACCAAAAATTATTTCAAGTTTTCCTACTTTTACAACTTGTATTTGATATACAACAACAACAAATAAGAGCTATACATAGGCTTGAAAAATCTTATATCCCTATATATTTTGTGAAACTAAGGTCAGGCCCAGTGTAATATGCTTATACAAATAATAAGGTTGAGCAAGTGAAAAAGTGCCAAACCTTGGTTTCTCAAGCAATTTTCACAAAATATATAGAAAATTAAGAATTTTTATGCCTGTGTATATCATTTTCTTTGTTATTGTATATCAATCTAAGTAGTAAAAAGGGAAAGAAACACACCTAATGCCCCTTTAAAAAACAGGCTACATCCTGACACAAAAATATTAGAACTTTAGTTATGTATTTAATCTGTGCAAGACTATGTTATATCTGTTTGGTTTTTGATAGAACCCGGATGTGCCACTTTACCTTGGTAGACCTATAGATATTCTTTCATATTCTCTATTTAAAAAGTAACCATTAAGTGGGAATTCATAAAACAAGATACATGTATATCTTGCAGCAACAGACCATGTACAGCACCATGCCAAAAGTGAGTCAACTTTCATTATTTTCCCATTGCTTTCTATGTGAACCCTTTCATCCCTACAGACCGTGATAGATTGGTCTTGAACAATTAGAAATAATATACCACTCAAAAACTCAGGTGAAAGGGTTAAGTCAACATTTTTCAAAAATGCCTGCGACAATTCATTTGTATATACATGTATTGTCAAAATTCACATACATGCATTTATAACAAAGTATATTCATCGTCATCTGATATTAGTTTTAAACTCTTTTGAAACTTTATCTTGGAGAAGAAACAATTTTCTCTGCAGTAAATATTTTGTTGACACCATTTACAACATTGTACTATGAACAAAGGAAATGTTACTGAAAATTTCCCTTGTCACTTACAAATACATGTAATCTTCTTGAAAAAAACAAAAAACTGTTACTTTCCAAACCAATATAAATGTGCAAAGTTTACAATATTTCATTGAGTACATAAGTTGGGTCAGTTATTTTCACATAGAAAGCAATGGGAAAATGATTTTAGTTGACTAACTTTTGGCATGGGGCTATAGAAATAGAGAAGATGATTTTCTACAATAAAAAACATTACCACTGTGTGGCCAAATAGTCCCCACCCAATTAACTGAACCCTGGACTTTCACTCGGGTAAAATTCACAAATATGGTAGAGGGCTTTATATTCTAACCACGTAGAACTTTTCAGTATTTTTCCTTCATGTGCAGGGGTAAAGAAAATTTTTTGTTTTTCCCTAGGCCTAAAGAAGCTTCATACAATATTTGAAGATGATTTGCAATGTAGTTTTCAAGAAGGCGAAAATGGCAACTTTTATGGACGACGGATATAGACAGACTGCATAAGGTGACATTATATAAATATAACATTCCTGAGAGGGTGGTAGTGGAAATTGTCACCCCGAGGAAATACATTGTAAACCGAGGCGAAGTTGAGGTTGACAATGATTTTCAAGGGAAGACAATTTACAATATTATACCTCTTCATAAATTCTAGCGATTTCATTGGACAATAAGCGTTGAGTATTTTCCAATGTGTCAGTCGTTGCAGGGTGATATTCAATGAAAATATCACATGCGCAGAAATGGATACGCGTACGGTTCTTTTGTTTTTCCTATGTCGTAATTAGGTGTAGCCTCTATCAATCTATGAGTTGTGTAACATACAACTGGAACCTAAAGAAACCTTAACTGAAATTAAATGATTTGACAGAATTGATATATCATTATCAAATATATTTGCTGAAGTCAGTGAAACAGACATGCTCACTTGAGGCTCAAGATTCAAAAGCCGCTGCAAAGAATGGTTTGGGTATCGAAGGCAGTTTGTATTACGAACGTGATGAATTTGCGCACATGACATGTCAAGTTTTGCATGAATAAAGTATAAAAATAATACTAGACCTACTGTTACAGTTTATTTTGTGTTTTAAGTAATTCAATGGATAATATATGCTTCAATACAGTGGATAAGTATAATATAATAAATATAACATTCCTGAGAGAGTGGTAGTGGAAATTGTCACCCCTTGAAAATTATTGTCAACCTCGGTTGACAATGTATTTCCTCGGGGTGACAATTTCCACTACCACCCTCTCTGGAATGTTATATTTATATACTACCACCCAATCAGGAATGTTATATTTATATACTACCACCCGATCAGGAATGTTATATTTATTATATTATACTGATCCACTGTATTGAAGCCTATATTATCCATTGAATTACTTAAAACACAAAATAAACTGCATCAGCAGTATCATTTTTATACTTTATTCATGCAAAAATCTACATGTACGCAAGTTCATCACATTCGTAATACAAACTGCCTTTGATACCCAAACAGTTCTTAGTGTCGATTTTGAAGCGAGCATATCTGTTTGGCTGACTTCAGCAAATATATTTGATAATTATATATCAATTCTGTCAAATCATTTCATTTCGGTTGTTGTTTCTTTTGGCTCCAGTCTGCGTTGAAGAAATGTATGTTACATAATTCGTATAGAGGTTACACCTAATTACTACATAGGAAAAAAAAACAAACCGTATGCACATCCATTTCTGTGCATGTGATACTTTTATTGAATATCACCCTAGAACGACCGAGACAGTGGAAAAAGTGGTATAATATAACAAAATATTACAAGTATATACTAACAGAGTAATTCAAGTAAAGTTTAAGAAAAATTGGTTCAGTAGAATTACACAAACGTAAGGTACATTTGAAACTTTAGACCAAGTAAACAGACAAAAATAAAAGAAACCACAGACATTTAATATATTTTATTGTAGTATTCTTTTTTGTCAAAATTTTCAAAGTTTATTCTGTTATACAGATAATATTTAGATATTAAAATTTGACATTAAAAATAAAAGACACTACCACCTTAGCAATGATGAGTTGCTTGTGCAATTACCAGTATGTCAGAATTCAAAACAGCTTTCATCATAAAGGAAATTCACATATCAAAATTTTAGTCTGGAGAAAAATCGTCATCCTTGCCAAAACATAAAGATTAAACAGCAACATACAAAGTTGTAATTTGTAGTTTTTGTGTTACCCAACATCATGAGTACATGCCAACTAGGCAATACTGTAATCTACTCATTAATAGGCACATGGTGATATGCAATATTTTGACTTAAGTATCTCTGAAGTCATCTGAATATGAAATGTTAACTCTAAACAAAAACATGTCCGACACACAATTTGCAGCAGATTCCAGGAATACCTTGCTTCTAAACCTATCATAATTATGGGGATTTCTAATAAAGAAGTCTGAAGAGATTTTATGCCAATAATTTCAACAAGGACCAAAAGCAAGGAGATTATATTGGTCACTAAATGCTGATAATTAATGTGAATGAAGCCATATAAGGTTTGTGTATGTATCTACAAATATCTATGTACACTGGTGGTTGGCTGATGACCGTAACAGCCAACTACCAGTGTATTCACACCAAATGTGAAATGAGCTAATGCAAATTATATATATATATATATATTTATATATATATATATATATATACACACACACACATATTTATTTTGGCAAACTGATTTATTTTAGACATAAATGAGAATGCCTTGCTTATGTACATATTTGGAGAAATATTCTCATTGTAAATAGTCAGATTCATTTTGTTAACTTTAATTTCCTAAAAATTGAACATCTTTATTGCCAAAGTATTTGGACATTTAAAGAAAAACTAAATTGGTCAATTAAAAGACTATCCACTCTTAATCCTAATGAGTACTGGTAAATATCAAGTTCTGACTGTGGCAAAGAAATGAAAAAAGTAAACAGATTTGTACAAAAAAAAACTTACACACAAGTCTATATTAAAATATAAAATATACTATGGCAAGATTTTTGTAATAATACACATTTCTAATAATTATCTAAACCAATCGGTTTGAATACAACAAACACATCTATGTATACATAGTTCCATAATGAATCAAATTTCTTCAAGAGCATCATGTTTAAGATGTGGATGGAAAGGTACTTTTATTTCAGAAGCCTTGCTACATGATACTGATACACACAATACCATATGTAATACACAGAACATGCTTTATGTAAAACATAAGACAATACAAGATGACACCACAATGGTTTCATGGGAGGGAATGTAAGTGATTTTCCACAGCTGAATCCATGAAGAAAAAAAATGAATATAACTTCTAACCAATGCTTTATATAAATCATGTGACACTACAAATACCAGATCTGGGGTAATGTGTGTAGTACACAAGTACTTGTGAGTCTTGCTACAATATTACAGTATTGATACATAAAACATTAGATGTAATTATGAAAGACATTGAGATGCTTTATGTAAATCATGCAATACTACACATTTCATTTCTGGGGTATTGTGTGTAGTACGCTAGCACATGAGAGCCTTGCTACAACAGTATTGATACACATCATATCTGATGTTATTATGAAGATGCATTTTGTAAATCATATGATGGAGATACATCTCAGATCTGGAGTAATGTATATAGTACAGAGAGTGACTTAACACGCATCATGCTTAAAACATACACTTATTGTTTCCGCACTTCACAAATAAAATAAAAATACCACTATACATTTGTCTGGGAGAATTGTGTTCAAAACGTGAAACTGCATTATATGCAATGAACTGAAAATACCTACACACATGACTTCTAAAGATTGGTGCTTAAAATGGTAGTAGACTACTGGTGGATAAGACAAGGGAACTCTATGTTCAAAACATATGAGCATTGATAGTACACACATACCGGTAACTGAAGAGGCTTCATGCATATAATATGAAAATACTAGTCCACATTTCTTACTAAATATCTTGTACACAACATGTATTAACAGACACATTATCTTGCATACAAAAATTTGAGATGCTAATACTTATTATTTCAGGGGATTTTTATATAAAAATGAGAGCATTGGTACCTTTCCCTCAAGAGATCCTGTGTAAAACACATTACTACAATTGTATCCTGTATATCACCGTTATCATTCATAAGTAGTATGCACTTCAGAACATAAGATACATGTACATGTATTTCGGAGTAACTTTCATTGTAGGGGCATAATAAGCTACTTGTATACATAAACAAGCATATTAATCTTCACTAAAGGATCAATTAATAATAAAAACAAAAAACCCTCTGTCTTTAATTATTTTTTATACACAACCAGAATGGCTGATAATTTATATTTCAGCTCTTTCCTTGACATCCCTGTCATAAACAAAATAACATTGTAAAATTCTGTCAAAATACATTATTTGTCATATTGGAGTCATAAGGCCTAGGGCAACAATTCTTTCTCATTCTGCCTTATCTTCGACCTCTTCTACCTCGCTTTCCTCTTCCTCTGCTGCCACCTCTACCTGAAACTTTCGGACTCGTTACAGTTTCCCCAGAAATATTGTTATCTTCATTCTCATCACACAGATCATTTTCATTCCGAGTTTCTAATAGGTCTTTAGCTTGATCTTCAGCAACCTCATTACTTAATATGTCCATATTACCATCCGGCTCCTGTGTCTCACATATCTCAGGATTTTGCTCATCCTGACTTACATTTAAAACATCTTGATCATTTGAGAGGCCTGGTAATTTTCTTGACTCCACACCCTGATTTTCTGTGGCTGAAGACATTTCCTGATCATCTGTAGATTGAATTACATCACTTGACTCATTGTTTTTCTTCACTGCATCATCTTGCATTCGTTTGCTCAACATTTTAGCTTTCATTGCCTTCTGAAAATACACAAATGTATTTACTATATAAATAACATTATTATCAGCTGTTTATAATTACTATCTACAAATATTTGACAGGTAGGTTATAGGATTTTATTTTACATATCAAAGTTTTTACAATTTGTTTAAGTTGAAATTGATAATTTTGAAAGAAATGTTGTTTGTGACTAATCTGTACATTCAACTATCATTATGAAGCAATTGGTTGGAACAATATTGTTTGTACAAGATATGAGCTAGACTTGCCAGGGAAAACCCTTACCCTTGACTTCAAATCAAAAGTAATATAAAGTATTTGACTTTCAAAGAAATTTTCAAAGAAACAACTCTCAAGAAAAAGTTAAGCAAGTTAGGACAAACAAGCAAAGGGCTCATAAAGGTGCTTTTTCACAGATTATCATGTTTATAGTGAGAATTTTAATTTCACTTAATAAAAAGGTAACATGATTCAATACTACAAACTTCTTCCAAGCTATTTCCTTTCATTAATAGGAAGCAGTCATCAATATTTTTGTTAGCCACTTTATACCTTGAATTTTTCATAGTGAGGCTGAGACTGGCAATGCTTTGTTTTGGCTGCAGTTTCGGTGTTGTAAAACTTGTGGCATAATTTACAGAAGAATCCTGAGACAGCTACTACAAAATTCTGACCTACAGACGAAAAACAGATGTGAATTACTTCTTACAATATAAAACAAAACATGAATAGTTCAGTGACAGTAAAACATATACATTTCCTGGAATTAAAACTTATGTGACTGTATACTAGAGATCTAGGAGTAATAGGAGAAGTATAGAAAAATTATTCGGATGTTCAAATACAAGTTTGGTCTAGAGCATCCTTTGACCAAGGTAAAAGATGCTGATAAAACTGAACACCCTTAAAATAATATCAAATAACATGTTCAAATCCATAAAAATGTGAATTCCCATCAGCATATTCAGCAATGATGTATATAATGATTATTTAGAATTCAATATAGCATAAGTCCCTTAGGTATTAAATACATGTACTTAACAGCAGTATCATTTTTATAACCACAAACATTTAATTCAAATGATAGAGATATTTACAAATACTATGGTGGTAATAGTAATTTGTATTTAGACTGACAAAATATATCAAAACAAGTTAAAATTATCTTTCCACAGAGGGAAAGGTTCATATACCGTATATATCCTTGACTATAAGTTGGAGTTGGAATTTGGGCCTAAAATCTTGGGATTTGCCGTTGACCCGCCTATAAGTCAGTGTCAAAAACGGCAGAATATGTCAAGTAAAAAATCGGATTGGGAATTGTTTTCAAAGAAAATCTTACCAATAGTTAATAAAGATTTCAGCTATGTTACCAAAAAAAAAAAACACCTACAGTATGTTGAAAATATGTAGACTTAGTCAGGGTTCCATAATGACTTGTAATACTTGTTTTCAAAACATATTTACGTGTTTGGCAGTGTTTTCCTGAAAACATGTGACCTAAAAATAATGAGGGTATTACCAACCTGATTCACCGAGTTATGTTACGGAACTAGAGATAAATAAACATATTTTTATAGTGCATATATTTAATTTCAGTATTGTATCATTGAGTTTTGTTGTGTTGTATTTTTTCAATAATGCTCACAGTTCCCGTAAATTACTGACAAAATCATGCTCTAAATGCATGTTTCCACGCCTTAACATGCGTAAGTGTCCAATCAAGAAGTGACGTACATGTACTGTAGGCATGTAATGTTGAAAACAATCCAATCCAGGCAGAACGACAGAATTGTTTATGCAGGTTTTATTAGGCCTGTCTAATCAACACATTCAGCTTGTGATACCAGATTTGTTTAGACAACTTGATCAATTAACATTACCTGTCTTATCTATCAAGCATACAGTATTTTTGGTTTCTTCATTTTAATGTATCAATTAATTACTACTGTTTTCACCAATGGCTGACCGCGGCAGTTTTTTAGATTATAATCAACATATGGGTTCGGCATTCAGTATGATTTTTAATAATGGCAACCATTTGAGTGGATCAGTTTGACAGCACATGCACTGCACACTCAATGATGATGTTAATTTGATCCCGGTCTCATACCTTTTGGAATACACAGGAGCTCTGATTTTTTGCCCACCGACTAGGACTCGCCTATAAGTCGGTACCCTTTTTTGAGATAGAAAATTTACTCCAGAAAATCCAACTTATAGGTGAGTATATATGGTAAGAAGAAACAAAACAACTCTACTAACCTACAGCACTGTTTGGCTCATAATCTGGAATTGAAAACTCTTTATCTTCTTTATCACCAGCTCCTGAATATTGATCTTTATCTTTCAAGGCAGCAATGTCTTTATCTTGATTATTCAAAAAAGATTCGGTAAATTGGTTATCCAGAAACTGTTCATCAATTTCCTATAAAGAAAAGAAAAACACCTGTAATTACTAATCATACACCAACATAAGGGTATTTATCACACTGTCTCTTGTGGTGTCTAAAAAATTAACTTTATATATTGGTGTTAGTCTTAATTTGTGGTACCTAACGAAATGAGAATTTTCTATTAAACAGTAGTAGCAAACTGCTGTTCCTAAATTAACTGTGTTTAGGTGTATTAATCACAGGCTGACCAATCCCATTACAAATAGACAAGAAATGATTGACAGAATTTTACATGGATGTGTTGAGCAGATAAGGTTATCTCGGCCCAAGTGGTAAGAATTTAAATGTTCGAACCAAGGGCCCCCCTCAGGATTGGACTTACAGATTCTTACCATGAGAGTGGATATTTTCATTTTCACTCAACACATTTTTATTATGTTTCTCCCATGCTTCAAGTACATGATGTCAGAGTTTTTGAAATCTGCCGGTCTTACCAGCAAAAACCGGTAAATTTGACACAAGTCCAGTGAAATTCGTCAAACGATCAGTCCAAACGACCAGTCAATGTTTGCATCAGCAAATCTGGATTTTGTTACTTCTGTGCGTGTGCAGGCTTTTTTTTTTTAAATTTAGTTCCAGATCAGTAAAAGGCTTGAACTTAAATACCATTCAATCTGTTCAAAGGCATCACTGACTCGGATAATTGTAAAACAAGGCGGCCTCGTGGCCTATCAAGTTTTCTGCTAATTTCTCTGAAAATGCTGGGTAAAACCAGATGGTTTTAAATAATCAGTGCCTGAAATAAACTGGTCGCAAGCTTGCCAGATGCAACCACTTTGGTGTCTGGGCAACCAGAAGTTGATCATAGTCTGACAAGACAAGTAGTTGCTGGTCCAAAATCAAATGTTTGGGCTAGTGCCCTACCATCCTGCTAAATTCATGTCACTGTCGTCATTTATCTTAGAAAGACATAATCCTCTTTTTGTGTTAATATTAAAGCTATATCATATCCACGCGCAGAAATTATTACGTCTGTTCATGTGAGAACCATGTGATTAAACATCATGACTGACAGCGAGTTTCACGTATTCCTTGTGAGGTTTAAAAATAAATAAATATGTGTTTATTCAAAAGAGCTTGTAAATGGATAGAACAGACTTCAATGCAGCTAGCAGTGGCAGGATTCCTGCTAATTAAAACGCATTTTAGTCAAGTGAAGTAGATCTAATTTGCCTTCAACATTTTTAAACTGTAATTTTTAACAGCTAAAACAGGGGATGTTCAACCCAATGTTTTTATTTTCAACTGAATTCACATTTGGCCCATCAACATACATTTGTTATATCCTTTAAATGTGCATTAAGACACATTTATAACTGACTTAGTGTTTGTTTTTCACCGGTTCAGGAATAATAAATTGCTGGTCCTCCTTTGTGTTTTACTTGACTTTTTACAATGATATTTGTCCAAAATATTTGGGCCACCACTTAATCATTTGGTCCAGTAGTTCTGAAATTTTACTCACCCTTGTTTTTATTTTTCAGTAATAATTATATAAGGACCAGTAAAAGTTTGCTATGACCAGTGAAATTTAGTAATTCACTGATCAGGTTGACCAGTAAATTACTTTTCATTTCAAAACCTGTGATGCATGCAAATATAAGTACTTTTGCACTGCATTCTCATCATAGTCTGTGTCACATTAAGTCATGAATTTCAAAATGAATTTGTAAATTTAAAGCAACCAATCATCAACATAGAAATATTTTTACAGATGGAAGTAAAAAACAAACAAGTATATCCTATATCTTTTCTACATAATTTTTTCTGTTTGTTCGCTTAAATTTTTGAAAATACTCTTCCTACGAAAATCTCTGTGTTATCCATGCGATGTCAATAAATTGGGTCATGTGGGTACTGGTAATCATTAATATACTCACACCTATTTTAACAAGAGTTATATGAAGCCAGGGAACTCCTAATATATTTTTGTTGTAAGGAATTAGTTATTGTGTATTAACAGCAACCTTTCTTTTCACAATACAATACGATAATACTCGGAAAGTTCTGAAAACATGCCTTTTGTATGATAATACTCGAAAAGTTCTGAAAACACACTTATCGGATGATTTCATCTAGTGTTAGCCTGGGATCCTGGCCCAATCATACTTTGTCGATCATTGAGCCAGATTAAATAAGTATGACAAATAAACTTTCCCTTTCTTTCACTTCTGCTCTCAAATGTCGACAGATGGCCGCCATGAACTATGAATAATCCTCGTAGGGGTAATTTGAGTGTGAATATCTAGTACAAAACAGATTAAATCTTACTTGTCATGGCATGGATAAATTACTTAGTATGCATAGGATACTGCTACGTTACATTTAGGTGGAAGGTATGAACCGTTTTATTTTAATCAGCCAAATTCAGTGAACACAGCTGATGTGACTCAAACTATAGGTCTACATAGGGCCTAGAAGCCAGAGAAGTGATACATTATAAATTGTATTGTGACGTCACATCACATGTACCTTGTCAATACCCTAGGAGTTGACAAGGAAGTCATTCCCCCTAAAAAAAAAAGGATAATTCTGTGAACCCTGGGAGAGATACATGTCTTACCACCAAGGACACATAAAATCTCAATGCAAATGTCAAATAATTCAGCAATCACTTTAAGCAAGATGCCTGATGTACCTGATGCTATAAGTACAGTTCACCCCCAATATACCGCCACCTTTTGTTTTCCTTAATTTTGGCGATATAACAGATTTGGCAATATTTCAAGGTTTACGATTTTTGAGTTGTGGTCGCTTTCATGTCTTTTATCCCTGTTGTATATCACATCCTGTTTACAACTCACTTTCATAAATTTGGATATTTTGTCTATTGTTTAAGTTTGGACAATTTGGCCACCCTATTAAAATGGCCAAAATTAAACCGTCCAAAATATGTAGCAGTACATGTCGACAGCCAGAAAATCTAGATCTGTTTCTAACATCAACCCGGAAACATTTCTAATGTTAACTTTCATCGTTTTTTGTTTAAAATAAATCTTTGATAGGTCGGTAATACAAAGGCTTTGAATTAAAATATCCAATCTACTCATAATTATTTCTTGATGTGTGATAATTGCTGTGTAAACACCAATGTCTCAATTTTTCCAAACTTTCACAGAAGCAAGATTTGAAAATTGTGACACTTGAAAGCTGGTCCCTGTCTGACTTCTACACTTTGTTCATACAACCGGATACCAGTTATACAGTCGAGGGATTTAACATGTATAAATGACCATTTGTACTGGAGAATCAGAGGCAGATGGTGGTATGCAGGTTTTGGCATAATAACGAGGGAATTATATGGGAGGAAATGTGTTCTTCAAGACATAGTGGCATTGTGCGGGTTTGGTGTTATTACCTGGGGTGATGTATCTGGAGTGAACTGTACTAAAACTAGCAACTTCATCAATGATTTTTCATTTCCACATTTGTCAGTTACTTTTGGTTTAGGTGTGCTAAAATATGAAAAAAATGTTTGTAAAAAATAATTTTCTGTACCTGACCATCATCTTCAAATCCTACTGTATCTAAAGTGACAAGTTCACCAAGGTCATCTGGGAAAATATCTTCTTCCTCTTCAGATCTGTCTCGACTGCTTCGTCGTCTGTAACGATCTCTAACACTCTGTATAAAGTAATCATAATACTGTTTGAACCATTATTACTAAAAATTTATACATCATAAGAACATCACATACAAAATGAGCTTGTGATTTAACAGGATACAACAAGCAGATCAATGTAAAAATATCAGAATTTAAGGTAGTAAACAAACAATTGAAAGATTTAAAATATAGTCCATATTGACCATTGGACCAGGTATTGGTTTGATTTTTGTTTTACGCCACACTTAACAATTCTTTAGTCGTATGGTGGCAGTCAGTTTTTAATGATGCAGAAGAGAACCCAGTTACAATGTACCCGAAAGAGACCTTCCGTAAGTAAACTGGCAAACTTTCTCACAAAAATTAGCTTAGGTTGCAGCGGGGCTCAAACCTGCACAGACCAGAAGTGAGACACTTTGTGGTTCAAAGCTTGATGCTCTAACCAATTGTCCACCCAGCTTATTGGAGAATAAATATATTTTTGAGAGTTGAAAACAAAGATATTTAGCCTAATGGCCGCTGATATCAGAAACAGGGTCTCTGCTGATGATAAACATGATGTATGGGGGAAGGATACAACCTGTAGGTTACCATATTTAGAAAACATTCTGTACCTATCAATACATTGATTACATTGTATTGAAACCAGTATACAAACACAATTACTGTACTTCAAAAGGCAGGATTAAGCAGAACCTTGTGATCATTTATTCATATTAAATTGAACTGAATTTTCGCCATAATATCTTGATCTTCTGTAAAAGCTGAAATGTTGCATCAGACTATTTTTTCTAGTGCAAATGAATCAACTGAAATACAGACGCTTCAGCGCTCAAAGCAAACCCACAATAGGTTGTTATTACATAACAACTCATAAAAAGTGCTGCGATCATATAACAAATATTGGAAAAACTGTTCATACCCTTTGATGCTTTGAGTCCCTTGATCCTTTATGTATAATGTCTTTGTCACCATCACTTTTCCTTCTGTCATCTGACCTGAAAAAAAAAAAGGTTTGCAAATATTATAACAAACCTGGATTTTTTCAGTAACATTAACTCTTCATTGACATTGTTAAATGTGTTTACTGAAACAGATTCCTTTTCCTTCTAAACCTTAGACCTGAACAGTCTCTAACAATTAACAATTTTACTGTGGGAAAATACATCCTCAAAAATAATTCTTTTTAGTAATTAACAACTACAGAATACTTTCTGACAGCTCTTATTAAAATCGCTTGAAACAAATCATGACCATATATTCATGTGTGTGTGTGGAAGTGTAAATAGGCCACGCTAACTTTACAGTCTGCACAAATTATCAAAGTCTGAAAAGTTCTCCTTGAAACACTTTGAATATTCATCAACATGACAAAATTCAACATTAATATGGTGATGGATCCTAAAGAACAAAAGGAAGACAAATTTTCAAGTAGTGTCTTCAAGAGTATTTACTTTGGTTTCCCCTCAATTCTACGCAAGTGCTCCTCTGCCTTCATTCTAGCTTCTAACTGGGTAGACTTTTGTTTATGAAGGTTCAGAATAGATTCCATCCTCATCCTGTGTTTTTGTCCCTTCATGTGGTTAGCAAATCCCTGAAAAATATCCAAAAATTAAAGTAATCAAATTATTGCCAATAATCATTGGTACTTTTGGTTTGCTAAAGGCCCTGTCACACATTAAAGATTTGTTGAGCGATGCCGATATATAAAAAATTCATAAATCAATGGCATATGTCGAACTTTGCTCTAGCCCTGTCACACATTAACGATTTGTTGAACATATTCCGACCTATGAAAAATTTATCAAAAATTTTTAAAATGTTGGCATACTTCTAATTGTTACTGTAATTTTGGATGTGATGGACATTTCTAAGTAATATGGAGGAACTTGTGTTAACGATCATATAACATATGTACAACTTACTCCAGCATTTTCGGAACATATAGCTCATATGCTGGCATAGGTCAAAAAGTTTTGTAAATGCACAAAAATTTTCAATTATCTTGCTGAACTTATCTTATGCCAGTATATACCAGTGTATTGTTTACTTATACAAAACTTACCTGGCATATGCCAGCATCTTAACCTAATTTTTCATATGTCGGCATACACTGTCTAAATCGTCAATGTGTGACAGTGATTTACATGGAAATAAAAGAAAAACATGGTGTCTAACGTAATAACTTCCCAACTATCTTTGGAAATGTCTATAAGATGTGCCAAAAAAGTTATTGATACCAGCTATAAAAGTTATCAGGAAAGCTCATACCAAGGCAAATCGTAAATCATACCCACTGTGAGAAAAATTGTACCTACTGGGAGTTAAATCATACCCACTGAGAGACAAATCATACCCAATAAGAGCTGAATCATACCCTGCTAGAGACAATGAATTGAATTTAACTGAAATATATAAGTGAGAGGTGTCCAAGACAATATGCATGTAAGTATTTACTTGGTATGTTTGACCAGACAATTTGTACCCAAAATCCATAGGGTATGATTTGTCTCTCACTGGAAACAAATTGAATTCCGTACAAGTAGTTCAACAATCCTATGAATAAACATGGTGTGCCTCTTTTAGCATCTTATTCTATGGTTCAATCATATAGATAAATAAAATTCCTGGTAGATTGGATTTACTTAACAAATTCTATTTTATTCTGATTAAAACTGACAGTGCATGTCTATGAACTTTCTGATGTGATGCCGCAATGAATATTATGCAACACTGTCTTACTTCCGGTGAGGGCCCACTGAAAGTCGTTAATTATTTTCACACTTGTATTACTCACAAACAAAGCAATATATGGAAGTGTAATTCATGGAAAAGTAGAATCTTTATATTTATAAGCATGATGTGAAATACATCATCACTTGAAACAAAATCAACAAACTAGTAGATGAACGTGGGTATTCCTTGACAATATGTTTTGATACATTTTTTCACCTAAATGATTATGCAGAAAATGTACAACAAGCACAGAGTATAAAACCTTTTTTCCATATGCAAAGATTTGTACCTGCTGATCACGACATTCGGCACTGCACGCATGACAGTAGAAATTGCTCATCTTTGTAGTGTCTTCTTTCTTCTGCAATTGAAACAAAGCCTCATAAACATGTGTACATACATGGAATCATATACAGCCACTTGTTGTAACTGTGCACATGTTGTAATTGTGCGTGCTCTACAAAAATTATGTCATTTCCGTAAACAAAGCATCATCCCAGCTTCTAATAAAGTTAAGATTTATTGTGTGTTCAAGTGTCAGAAAAAGTAAATCCTTTTGAAATCAGTTGAAAGTTAGTATTTTTATGCTAAAATCATTAACATTAAGCCAATGCCCCCCTATTTCCCACAATATTTATTACCACTGGATGCCAACAGAGGCACACATCGGTAATATGAACTCCACCCACTGTCAATCACAATGAAAAAAATCTCCCAATCCATATGATTGAGCCCTTCGTAAAGCATATTGACTATCTAAACAATGCTTAACACAAAAGCATAATGAAAAAAATAGAGATGGGGAAAGACCTATACATGCGCACAATTACAACAAAATGGTGAACACTCACTGAACAAAGGGGCGAGTCTATTTTTGATCTTGCTACAGTTTATTGATTGCTGAATAAAATGTTTTGTTATTGTTGCTGTTTTGTATGATGTTTGATGTATTCAATCAATGTTTCGAATCAATTCAAAATGTTTATTTATAGCGACTGCTTGATCAAATTTGTCTTAGGTGCGCACAATTACAATAAACCATCGTATATGGTTTTAGGTACATATAGGGAATGCAAACTTCACAGAAAATTAAGAATTACTGACTTCTTCAGTAAATAAAAAAATCATTTTCTAAAGATATCCAATGCATGCTTCATAACAGCTCACAATGTAAGCTAAATTGTAAACTTGTGTGATCTAAAATAGATCAGCTGGCAGTTCATTGGACTTAACAAAGACTTGATGAAAATTAAAAATGGTATCAACATCAGAGTGAAATTATTTACCCAACTTTTTCTGATACTTTTATGAACACATTCAAATTTCATATACTGTAAAACTGGTGCTTAATATAGCTATTTTTTTATGCAAAACCTTTCACACGGTTTTAAATTATGCAGAAATAGAAGAGTAATGAAACATTAGATATACTTTTGTGTTGAGTAAATGATTTATGCTGTCTTTACGTTTGCAAACTTTCACTCCTCAAGAAATCTGAAAAGGTTACACCTACATAAACATTTCCACATTTAAAGTACCTGCTGTAAATCTTCCATAGAACCATCCTCTCTGTGCGTTTTGTCATCATCACTAGTAAAACTTTGAGCTGTGAAGCTTGAATCCAACTCTTGTTTATCATCCATAGGCATATCATCAGTCTCTTGATCATCTCTGATATAATTCAGCTGAAAAAGAAGGCTCAAGAACATTAAATATCCCCCAGGGAAAGCTGAAAAATTATCATATTTGTAATGGATATTGTCTTCAATAAATCAATGAAAATTCTATGAAACTCAAAGTATACCTATAGTTTATTAGTAAAATAAATAAATAAAAAAAAATAAACAAGATGCCATTATCCTTCTCATTAACTTGCAATTATATATGGTGTCACTCTTCACACTTTTAACAGCTTACTCATACATAACAATAAAGATAACCGTCTACTTGTTTGTTTTTACGGTGCTTTAACTCATTCACCCTTAAAGACAAATTTAGACTAGTCCAAGTCATTGATTTACGGTAGAGTCTATCGTTTTTCAAGGGTTGATGAGTTATACCATACTCAACAATGTTTATATTTTGGCAACCATTTTTTCATGGTGAAGGGGAAAAGTCAGGTTAAAACATAAACCATACTCAGATGATCATCGACCACCTGTGAGTAATCTGACAACATTCTCAGATAATCTTCTTAGGTTCTAGCAGGGCACAAAAAAGATGTGAGAACCTTGATATTTACAGTGTGATGTTTGAACCATTCAGTCTAGGGGCCCTAACTAAAATAACAAATTTGACAAATGCAGTGATTGAAGCTAATTCTTTATTGTGATCAATAGCCTTTGACCTCTGTCAGTGCTAGAATACACTAAAACAAGTACAAACAAGATTTATTTGAAAGTAATTTGACAGAATGCTGCTACATAAAAGCAGACACACCAAAAATACTATGCCCCCTCCCTCCAGATCTTCAATCTTGGGGGCATAGATATTACAATATTATTACAGTCAACTCCACTTATAACGAGATGATATGAAACACCGGCCATAACGAGGACATACATGTATTTCATCCCCATGAAAATCTTATATTGTATGAAACCAAATAACGAAATCCAGAACAAGGTTTAAATCCTTCTCCCTTCCACTTCATTATATGTGGAGTTGACTGTATATGATTTTCTTCCAATAATACCTCTGAATCATCTTCTTCTGTTGGTTTTGCAGGGTCATAGACTTCAGGTTGTCTTTCTACATCTTTCATCTGAAAACTGCTGTTACTTCCAGAACCTACTACAAGACAAAGAACTAAATAAATCAACAGATACAAGCACTTTGACTTTATCATATAGATGAAATTTAAAAGAAGTGGTGATAATAGATTGTGGTTGAATGTGAAGTACATATTCATAACATTTCACAAGATAGTGAATAAAAATACTGGGGCTGACGAATCCCCAATCCCACATGCAGCACAAGGTAGTATAGAAATAAGAAAAAGAAAAGAAAACCATCAGTCTGATAACTTCCTTTCATTTTAGATATTCATGAAATAAGGAAATAGTAAATGATGTCTGGGGCCAAAAAACAAGAAATTGGATAAAACTGGTGAAGAATAGGAATAAAACAAAATTCACAGAAAGAAAGTGAGAAGTAGAGAGTGCAGAAAATATATCTAATGTTACACATTGCAGTGATATAGAATAAAAGTAAGATGAATAGTGTATCAGAAATGAAAGAGCATATAATATGAAGTTCTGATCTGTGGTAATAGAAACCAAAGCAATACATATATATACAGACCTTGATCATGTTGACGTATCAGATAACAGCCTTGCACATGTATATATTATACCGTAACTGCCTTGAGCATGTTAATCTAATAATGGTCTTGACATGACAGATACTGACTTAATTTACTAAATATCAATCTAATGTATCTGATACCAACCCTAATGATACAGGTAATAATCCATCAAATACTGACCTAATATATCAGATAAAGGGCCTTGATGTACATGTAACATACTGATCTGATATATCAAATAAACTGATCTATCAGATATTGACCTGATACCAGCAAGTAATGATCCGAGGCAGATATAGTTAACATGTATTGACCTTGAAATATTGATTACCGGTATTTATCTTAAGAACCGAAAAAATATCCAGATGCTGAAATGAGGTACGAGTTCAAAATCTGATGTAAAGAACAATAAGTGGGATACAACTGAAAATCACATGAGTCTTCAGCAATATCATTTTATACAGTAGTTGGAAACACATTAAAAATACACATTTCCCAACCACCAAATTACTAGTGTGATAACCAATTTAATATATGTTTGTGGAAGTGCTCTTTAAATCTGTAATATATTCATTGATGAAGAAACCAGATTCATGAGTGATATGGACTGTGTTGGATTTAAACACTCCACAATACAACCAGAACTGATGTGTCAAAGGGACAAATACATGTACCGTAAAGGCTTCTTGCTGGGATATCATGAGTAGCCTGAGTGTTGCCTAGACAAGAATCATATAGTTAAATCAAAAGACAGTAATCACTTGACCAATGTCCAAACAGTATTCTCATTTTCCATGTCCAGACAGGGGGGCCAGACCGATTTCATGAAAGTTGTGCAATGCATGCCAGCAACACAGCCAAGGAGTAGTTATTTATCATGAATTGTACATGTGTATTTCCTACTACATGTATGAAAAAATCGTGTCAACTTGTCAATATATTTTGGTCACTTTACACCCCAATAATGGAAGAAATTGATGAAAACTACAAAAATAAAACCAAATTCTGTTTGTGCACTGGTCAGGCATGTCTAATATTGTAACAAGACATTTTGGTTATGAAGATTAATGTGACAATGCAGCAAGTAGTAAGTGTCTTAACCCAAAAGACAAATCAGAACAAAATACCTTCAGTGAAGTTCTGATGGTCATCAAATGCAATTTCACCTGCCTCAGTATTACACAGTAGCATATGACCTTAGTGATGACATATATTTGTACAACAACTCTCAGACATTTTGAAATTAAAAAAAATTACTGGTCAATCGGACCAGTGAATAAAGGAATTTCACTGGTCAAATTTTTTTACTGGTCTATATATATACACAAGTGAAATGAAATGGAAAATTACTGGTCATTTGGACCAGTTATCAGATAGATTTCACCAGAGTTTTGTAAAATTCACCGGTTTTTCTGGTAAGACCAGTGAATTTCAAAAACTCTGAACTCTTGATGATTCCTGGGACGTATTTTATACACATTCTGACAATGATTACTGGGATGAATTTTGTGAACTGTAACACTCGGTGAATACTGGAGTATATTATTAAAAATATTGATAATTGCTGGGCTGTAATTTTTGTACACTATTGATGATTGCTGGAGTGTATTTCAATGATTACCTTGGTGTATTTTTTGTACAAACTTGATGGTAACTGGGGTATATTATTTCTACACAACTGATGATGGCTGAGATGTATTTTGAACACACTTGATGATAACTTGTGTACATTTCATTTCATGGTATATAGTTTTGTTGGAAAGTTTCATGGTGAAAGTTGCTCTGAATTTATGTACATCACAAATAAACTAAATATTTCACATCAGACAAACTCTTTACTGAACAGAACGTCTAAATTCCCCATCTCATATGAAAGGACAACAACAAATTACTGAAAAATAGAAAAGTATTTGGAACTAAGAACAGTCACATACTTTCCTTTTTCAGAAATCAATCACTTAAACTAAAAGTATTCTATATCATTCCAGAATAAGACCATCTACTGGATTGTTGGAAATTTTGAGAAGGTTGTAGTAAAGGTGCTAATTTTAGTGTGTGGGAATTACTGAAACTACAGAAGTATAAACTGCCTACAAAGTCCAATAACTGAGCAAATTGAGCAGTGTAGACTCTGGTGAGGGCAAAGAGACATTCATCTGTGATGTGTAGTAAATGCATATGTCCAAATGATTAAAGCTATCATGGGTGTATCACTGACAGACAAGTATAAAGTATATTCATCTGAAATTTGGGAATACAAACATGACCTTAAGATGTGTATGTATCAGAACTTAGATTAATGGAAATATAGGTCTATGAGACATACATTATAAAAAAAACTTAATTAAAATTCTGAAAATAAAGTGTCCAAACACAGGTAAAAAGTGATCCTTTTACTAAGTATCTGTCATACATACATATACAAGTATGAAGATAAAAGTAAAATGACAAGTGATAATTTTTATATCTGGGGACCAGTACCAAGACAGCTGATTATGGAAATAATAGGCAGGGGTCTAGAATGATTACCAATCATATGAATAATTTCAAATGAATTGAATAGGAAAACTAGAGAAAACCTGAAAAATACATGTATTCATCATAAACTGTTGGAAAAAAGGAAACACCAAATGCAGCAGACATGATAACTACACTGCAAGCAGATGATTTTGGTACAAAAAATACCTGATTCCCTTCTGTCATTTTTGTTATGAAAGCTTGGAGAAGAATGTTCAGATCGTTTGGATGAAGAATCTCGACTGGATGGTCTTCTTCTGTCAAAATTACGTGATCTTTGGTCAGAGTCTCTGTCAAAGCTGTGATCAGGTGTACGCTGAAATGTGGTATAACGGGCCCAGATTTTAGGATTGTGTCAGGAAATATTGTAGGAAGCATGAAATCAAACAACATATCCAAACAATTTTATAAATGAGTAGGGTGACAGATACAGGAAATATGTATTGATTGTTGTAAGATTCCGTAACACAATGAAGGAAATACGACCAAAAGTCAAATTTGTGGCAATGAAGTATAAATGGAGAGTTTAGGAAATACATAAAAAGTGTAAAACAATAATAACTATTGAACATATCAGATAGAGACCATCAACATATATTTAAACAAAGGGAGAGAATACATTTTACATGAAGGAAAATAATACAATTTTTTTAAATGCAGAAATTCACTAAGTGTTTAAGTAAAAAAGGTGATTCAACTACCATGTGAAAATTTTATCACCAATTTCAATCATTACACAGGAGAAAGAAATACAGAGCAATGCCTCTAACTTGTATAAGATGTGTTTTCAGTAGGGGTGTGCCAGAAATATATATAGGAGATGAAGATTGTGACATGACAAAACACATAAAAACACATAAAAACACACAAGGACTTTTAGATCATCAAAGAGGGGATTGAGAATTTTAATTATGGACTCTATGGCTACAGGGAAACAAAAGGCTAAATCCTGTAATATGTTAAAACAACCAAATGACTATATACATAAATCCTTATGTCATATTGTAGACATTTACATGTTTTGAATCATTATAGGGTAAGCAATTTCTTGATATGAGACCTAAATATTTTAATTTATGACATAAAATTCAAAACTTTGAACTTTAATCCAAGTAAAATACCCTATGTTTTAGTATTACCGTACTACATATAGGATATATAGGTATAAAACCATGCAACAATGTGGGAGCATACATGTACAAAGAATTTCAACAACTCTTTAGTGTCATGGAGTTAGTTATCCTAAATATTGTTAAGTACTAAGTAAAGACATTTTTTAACAGTTTTAATGACTACATCAACAAAGCAAGTTTTGACAATAAATTAATTTAGGTACTGGCATTTCCTAGGCTACTACTTGGCAAAAAGATTTTTGTATACATGGACATATATATATATATATATATATGTGTGTGCTTTCAATAATTTTATATAGGATGGTTATTTCAGTGAGGATGTTGGCTCTGCCTGAAATAGCAAACTTGAGATGGATCATAACAGTTTATTGGAATGTTAGTTTGAGTTAAAACAAACCAATTGAGGCAGAAAATAATGAGATAAAGAGAGACGATAGTGCACGACAGGAAAAAGGAAAGAAAAGATATGAAGTGTTCATCTTAATTCAAGGCATGTAAGAATAATAAAGACCTGTCACCAAAACTAGTTAGCATGGTTTGTCACAGTATAATTATCTCTTTTTCATGTGCACCCATCAGTAAAATCTTAATGTGGAAGACAAACTTCAGTCGTCAACTTGATATACCGAGATAAAAATGTCATGTTGATAAACAGTTTCCAAATTAAGATGAAGTGTTGAAGATGTTAAGTAATTAACAATACTATGTAAACATTTAATTACAGAAAAGAGAATGACATAATGTGACACTTGATACATTAATCACTGAGATTTATGATTTACACAACTAAACAACACTTACTACAACACTAATAATGTCATGTTTATGTACATATATATATATATATATATATATATATATATATATATATATATATATATATATATATAGCTGTTTTAGTGAAATACATGTAGTGTTGCCTTTGCAAAAAAAATCTGTCAATCAAGATGTTTTTATAGGAGCAATGACCAGCTATACAGTAAGTATGTGGAAAGTACAATATATCTGATGTTAGTCAAGATAATTTGGTTTATATCTAGATAAAAAACATAGGGTCCCAATGTTTTTTATACTGAGAGTGTGAAAGTGCCATGTGAGAATGTGGACAAACAGGTGCAGAATTGAGTATATATCACATATAAATATTGTATGATAAGACAGTGTCCATTATGTAAGAGTACATTGACTTTGATACCCAAAAGGAAAATTGGATGTGTCAAGTCAAACTTGACTACTTCACAATGCAAATGATTGTGCTTTCTGTGACAAGATAGTAATCTGATATTTGCAGAATCTCAGGACAATAATCAGAATATAAAATGTAATTCATAAACTATAGAATAACAGATAATCAGAAAATGTACATATTATGCATCACTAGGTTGCACTTTATATACCGGTGAACAAGTTATCAACTTGTTTAAACTTGTTGCAGTACAACTGATCATTTTATCCTAGTAGCATAAAATTTGTCGATAGCACTGGAAAATAAACACTAATAATATACTTCAGTGCAAGTCTGCATAAAAATCTGAATAACTATCACCCAAAACTAAGTTATTCTCCTACAATTGTCAAAATAACATGGCCATTATACTGTACATGTAGTAGATAAATAAAATGCATACAAAGATTATGAAGTGCAACATTTTACCCGTTGAAAGGAAATGAATTACAGCTCCAGGTGTGTCAGGTAGAATATGATGAAAAGTGTGTAAATCTTACCAAGTTATATTCATAAGCATAAAGAGCTCTACAAAGCTTAGATTTATACATGTAAGTGCAGATAAAAACAATGTGACTTCTCAATATAAATCCTCCTAAATATAATTAAAGTGAAAAGCTACAGCTGCAATGAAGATCAAATGGGTACATGTACATGTACTAATGGGACTTTTAGGTTACTCTGCAACAATCAAGTCCTATGTTATTACTACACCAAAAAGCTTACTAACTATTTTGAAGGAAAAAAATCATTTTTATAGACACTGGTCACAAGAGTCATGGTATCAAGAGAGCACTAGTTATGAAATATACAAGCTGAGTATGAAGTTTATATACTGTAGTTTGACAGTACTGGTCAATGCTAAATATTTTACTTTTTAGTAGAAAGACTAAAGACAGATACTTGCAAACTTACACTCAAAGGAGAAAAATAATCAAAATAGGTAGAAGTGTCTTGTGACAAGTAAAAGTGAATCTAAAGATCATACATATTTTTGTAATCTTTGATATCCATGATATCTTAAATCAAGATTATAAAGCTGTTTGTGCCATGGGCATGGTACACGTATATCAAACCCAAACGTCAAAGATATATGTCCAGGCTTCGTCTTCACCAACAGAATTAAGGTTGATTCAATCCTATCCTGTTTAAAAGAATTACTTTCTAACCACTGTTAGAATTTATGTACTTGGATTTAGAAAGTGGAAGGGGATACATCAGGAATTAAACAGACTCCTGCATGTTCTTTCAGAAGTAAACTGTCCATTTTGACTACATGACATGTGACACAAAAACTCTGCATCTTGTATTTCTTTAAAATGTGATAGTGATCAAACATCACAAAAGCTCTTGAAAGTTGAGGTGGACTTCATCCAATCAAATAGGTCTTCTTCACAAACATCTGATATTTGTCCAAACTTTACATCAGTGATACATGGGTATTTTAAAGATTCAAATGCAGTAAAACTTTTTTTTCACTGATGAATGTTCAAATCTGCTGTCATTTTCTTCTGCTTAATTTGTTGACAATGGTGGTATGAGTGCAACTTAATATATCTCCACTTAATATAAAACACTCCAGTGGATAAACAAAAAATCAGATTAAAATACTGATGCTAGAGTAAAACAAAAACATGTTTGTATATACGTTTGCGCATATAAACAGTTGCATATGTTTATGTATATGACATTACATGTATCTCAAAATAATAATTGCATGAAAAAAGTAAAGATAAGTAGCAATTACTTTGCTCATTAACTTTGGTCTAAGGTTATGCATAATACAATGCATTAAAAGTGTATGATGCAATTTGCTGTCAAGTATAAAAGTATTCTATTGGGATATTGATAAAACCATAACTACATGTAGACCGTGACTGTTATAAATAAATAATTTACAAACATCCATAAGCATTACAAACAATCAATTTTCTAATACCATTCGCTTATATATTTCAGATTAACACAATTCACATATAGAGGAAGCAAACTAAAAACCTATCAATTTGGTCATGATCCATCCATGAGCATGAATATTTCCTAATGGAATATTAATCATAATTCCAGTTCCATAGAAAATTTTTAGTCATTTGGAGATAAAAGACAGAAATCCTCTTTCCCAAGCTAACTTGTCAATGGCACAAAAATACCTACTGCTTCAGGTTATTTGCAAAACCAAACCAAATTTTTGTCTTCTTGGATCAGCTAATGAAACAACATTACAACTTCAATACAACAGAGGAAAGAAAGATATGTATTTTGATGGTAAAATAAACTACAAATCAGTAAATAAATACAAACATTAGTGAGATACTGAACATCTAACCTCAAATACGATATCTTCACATAACAAAATATATACACCCAATCAGAGTGTAGGAGCAATAAACCTGATTACACTCATTCAGAATGTAGATAGATATGAATATCAGCAACAAACCTACCCAATCAGAATGTAAGTAGATATAGACATCAGAAACAAACCTAACATCTTATCAGAATGTAAGTAGATATAGACATCAGAATGTAAGTAGATATAGACATCAGAAACAAACCAAACATCCAATCAGAATGTAAGTAGAAGAAACAAACCAAACATCCAATCAGAATGTAAGTAAATATAGACATAGTAGATATAGACATCAGAAACAATCCTAATACCTAATCAGAATGTAAGTAGATATTGACATCAGAAAAAAAAACCAACATCCAGTCAGAATGTAAGTAGATATAAACATCAGAAACAAACCTAACATCCAATGAAAATGTAAGTACAAACTACAATTTAGATAAGTACATCAGAAACAAACATATCATACAGTCAGAAAGTAAAATCAGTAACAGAAATTGACACTCTATGATGAGGAAGAAGAGAAATAGCGATTTACTATGTGGCCAATCCAAAATCAAAACTTCACCAGTACACCAGAAAGTTCATCAACATACATAACAACGATTACCCAGTCAATCACTTGCTACAGATATACAATAGTGACAAACTTACAACAGCTAGACCCAGAAGGTTAATAGGTAGATCACCAATAAAGAATTGGTCTGTGGATTTACAATGCAGTAAAGTAACATACCCCTTGACTGGGTCTTCTTTGTCTTTTTGGCATCATGTTACGGTCATTGCCACCAAATCTTCGTTTTCCCAGAATTCCAGCTTTACTGGTGTTAATTTCAAAGATGGATGGTATATTCTGTCTTCCTTGTAAGAAATTTGGTTTACTACCCATAAGACCTTGCTGCAAGTTACCAGTCCCTGCATTTCCAAGTAATCCTTGCCCTTGATTACTTTGTGGACTTGACATTAATCCTGACATACCACCTGTAATTAAATACAACAGTATGAACAAACATGAGTTTAATATTCTTGACAGACCTAAAATGATATTTAATTTTATCACAATATAATGGTGAAATAGCCATGAACACAGCTAAAACGGGATCATTGTACCAGAAAAAGGGATATCACAGCCAATATCTAGTAAAATTTGACATCTTGAACAGAATGATATGATATCTGTGTAAATCATTTTACACATGCGATAACGACCAAACATTTGTGTAGTTTACAATTACAGACACCAATGCAGTGAAAAGACGATGATCATTCAGTCTTTTGTGGTAGACATGAATACCACTGCTGTTCAACACTCTCTTGTACTTAAGTTAAAAGAGAGTCACATGTATTACCTGTTCTACCTTGACCACCCATGCCCTGTTGTTGCAGTAAACTATTGACCATCTGTAACTGTGAGTCTCTTATGGCTGCAATATTTTGTTGTTGCTGCTGTGGTGAATCTCTCATACCACTACCAGTCATAGCAGAGGCCTGTTTTTGTTGCTGGTGTGATTCCCTCATGGCCATATGTTGAAGTTGTTTTTGCTGCTGGATGTTGATTTGATGTTGCAAGTTGAGTATACTCTGATTTATACTGCTTATGCTGGAATTCATGCTGGAGCCACTTAAATTTTGATTTCTGTTGCCCAGGTTTGGAGACCTCTGGCTCTGCATACCACTATTGTTGTTCATACCCTGCATTCCACCTTTTGTTTTAGAAAATAATCAGTCAGTTTCACAAAAACACAAATGTACTTCAGAAAAGAACTTGAAGAGGTTAACTAAATACATTACAAAGATTGGTTCTAAACAAAATGTAAAAAGGAGTTCAAAGGCAAAGGTCATCAATATCAGCTAGCAAGTTGACAAAATATGGAGGAAATCAGACTACATGTATTTTTGAGAGATAATGTCAAACCTTTTACACTGAAATACATATTATCATCAGAAACTGGATTTTTAATTGATAATCTACTAAATAAGATTAAAATTTCTCTTTTTCATTTTTGTGCCCTTTCTTAGAGTTGTGGATACATGATCATGTTTCGCTACAAACCTCCTAAATTCTGAGTATTTTGTCTGCCAGAAACATTGCCCATATTTTGACTTGGTCCACTTCCCAGAATACCCAATCCACTTCCAACAGTGGGAAAGTTCTGTTGCATTTTAATGGGTGAATCACCAAGCAAGCCAAAATTACGATTTTGTAAGCCACCTCCCGTTTTCAGAAAACCATCACTGTCATTTGAGCGTCGGTATCTTCCACTGCCACGATTCTGATTTCTATTCATTATTGACTGTAGTGCCTGGAAACAAAAAATATTAAAATCATTTTAAATCACACTGTTTTAATTCTCAGATCATTATGCCTATTTCATTGCAGATTTCTGTACAAATGAGCAAATGAATGCATGCCATCACTCATCACCATCGCTTATGTAACTTATATAAAAATTATTGGTAATTTACTGAACAAGTAAAATAAGGCTTATTTGAAAAATTAATAATCCTCCCACCGGGGCATATTAACAAGATACATGTATTTAATTTTAATTTGACAAAATCATTCCATCTACACAAGTACAAAGTCATCTAGTCAGCATAAAATGAAAATAAGAACATCTAGTACTGGAGGATAACTTTTTGTCTGATTATTCGCCGCCAGGAGGCGGCGAATATATTTCAAATTAAGTTAGGAAGTAGTATATGGAAGGAGCTGTTAGTTTCTTTGAACGCGGAAGTAATGACGTAGTAATTTTATTTGAGGCAAAAACGCTATTAAATTTCAGATATGAAAGTGATGTTGGTTTGTTTCATAAATAATCAGCATCTAAATTTTTTTAATGCAATTAAGGTATAATACCGCGATTCGTATTTTTGAAATAACGATAAGTGGGAGACATTAGTCGAAATGATGGGAGCAATCATTATGTGATTGCTTTTGATTTTGATAAGAGCATGATATCCTATTATATAAGTTTAGTGGACGACGGAAATTTGGAACAAAATGTTTTTTATCATTTAAAATGATTTCGTTTGTGCAAAACGGAATAAATATAACACCGAAAAAGAAATGTCTCGTATGAAATATTGATGATTGGGAGAACAACAAAGTGAAAACGGGTCGGACGATTTACCGAAACAGACCTTAATTACCGAAGCACACCATTTTTACTTTTATTTCGACATAAAAACTGTAGTACATGTTAAAATCTACATATAATAAAATGTTACTTTTAACAGGAGTTTTGTGTAATAATGGATAAAGTCAGAATTATCATGTTAAACAAGATCGAACCACTCTAGCCGGCTAGGCCAACAATGAACGAAACAGACTGGAATATGGACTTGTTTTAAAAAAAATAATTCTGAATTATTCCATAAATGTTTTTCTAAATTATGTTTTATATTCTTGATATATACTAATATTTAATACATTTTCTTAAAAAAAAATCCAAGTTCTTCACCATTGTTGACAACCATTATGCAGAACAGTGAAAATTACTGCAACTGTCATTTTGTAAACTTTTACATATATAGACATTGCTACATCGCTGATGTCAATTGCTATATAAACACTACTAAAATGAATGATTACACTGGATGAATTTGACCAGGAACATGATGACCACTCCATTTCTCACTACTGTCTGTGAACTTGGTGTTAGTTGACGGGAAATCGCCGTTAAATTAGTTCTGTTGACTCTATTTTCACAAAAATGTTATCTGGTGGGACTTTTTGTTGTAATAGATATTAAGTAACTGAAAGCTTGCATTCATTTATTCCCAAACTTCCTTTGAAATACCTTTGGCGGCGAATTGATGCTTTGCATCAAATTTTTCTTGTAATTATTTGGAAATAATTGGTTGACAGGTACCCAAATGTGTTTGTCAATTCATTAATATGATAATGCCCCCTCCTAATTATGTTTTGTTGACTTAAAAATTCTATAAAAGATTTACTCACCAATAAATGTCTAACATCACACATGACACCAAATTGTGGCATCAAGTTTAAATTAGACATATAGCCACCACCTGTAGTGGTGTAAACTACCTTGGTCATCACAGATGTCAATGATGGTTGTGTTACTACCATATTGTTAGACTGCATGATAACAAACAGATCAAGTTAAACACTAGATGTCTGATTATTTCTTCACTCCAATTTCTTAATATCCATATAGTAAAACATCTTCAAAATAGGTTGATAGTCAGAACTTTTCTGCATTTGTTTTTAATTTCAACAACAAATTGCCTTTCCATGAGCAGAAAATGATATGAAAGTACAAATGTAAATCCAAAGCAAATAAATAGCTAAATGTACATATGCATAGGTCTGTTGAAACAATGTACATGCATCTTTAAAACAGTCACTTCATAAAATAGACTGACTGGACCCAAACACAATTATCAAGTAACTGGACCAAGTTAACGAGATACTGATGTCTGTGACAAGGGGGAAAGTAAATTAATGACCCCTGGTTTGACTGCATACCTTTGTGCTACATAACATCATGTTTTATGTCTAGGTGTTCATCAGGTAGTAATTTACCTGTTATTAATTATAAACACACATTTCATCATTTACATATATAATGTACATATTTCCTTTTGGGTAATTTTACTTTAAATTTAGTTTTGTTGTGACTACCTTAACAATTGACCATGCTTCAACACTAATTTTACAACAAAAATGTGGAGACAACTTCAAATTATTTTTATATACATCAGTTTGATTGTATGCTTTCTTGCCTGTTCAAGCAGTACACGCATTAATATCCATGATTTTAGGAGTCTAAGGTAAGTTACATGTATTTTGGTCTAGCTATAGCCAATTAGAAGTAAATTCTACTACTCTATTATTCATTTGAAAAATTAGGATTTCATCTGCTTTTCATGTTACAAAAAAAGAAATGATACATGACCACTTCTAAAACTCCCCTTTTTTCTTAATCATTTTATGACCTCTTGATAACTACTTTTGGAAAATGTGCTGTTTACTTTCAAAATAAACAAAATAGTATAATAAAGTTGTGATTTTATGAAACTTCAGGATAAGAACTACACATATGACCAACATTTATGATTTTCTTTTGTTTTTTTTTCAGTACTACAACTTTATTATACTTTTTTCTGTTAAATGCACATGAAACCCAGTCAGGTCAATTCAGGATAAAATCAGGTCTTTAGTATCTTACAACTGGAGGTAAACTCTGTACCTAGAAGCATTGTGAGCTTCATGGGTCCCTCCCTCATGGAAAAAAAAACCCAAAAAGATTGAGGTTTGTACTTGTTTAATAATAGCAAAAGACCATGTACACTGTACAGATAGAAGAAATCAGTATTCAAGCTGTACCAATTGTTCGTCTGGTGAAAAACAAAGATAAACGAGGAACTATAATCCGAATTGGTAGTGACCCCCAAAACATGTTGCACTCCTTTCCTTTGTAATGATTGTTTACCTAATCATTACAGAGGGCAAGCTACATGTATGTAAATGATTGTATGTCAATATGAACATATGGACAGAATTTCAGGTTCCTGTGCATGGATAAAGCAAATTACGATGAATGCTTGGGTGCTTATAGAATGTATGGCCGAAGAAAACAAGTTTATCAGCAACAGTCTTGTCTCTTGAAAATGTTATAGATAAAAGAATTTTTGTTCGTGAATTTTAATGCAACAACTGAATTTTTTCAGAATCAGAAAATAGGACTGGCAAGTTATTAGCCTGATTGTGATTTGAAATTTTTTAGCACTACTATCCTACCTTTTTTTTAAATTATAATGGAATAGATCTTCTAATTTAAATAATGCACAGAACGCTTTAAGCCATGAAAAATATTGCTCACTAGAACCCTGCACTACAAAATTAGTAATACATATACAATGTATAATAAATCATAATTAAAATTTTAAAAATCTACCGGTAAATAGATCTACACATAGAAAGATAGACAGCGCTCTACAATGCGACCAAATCACTCACAAATGCGACCATTTTTTAGGTTTTGGCGAGTGTTTATTGTAATTCAGTCGCCACATTGCGACCAGTTTTTCTCCGAGCCGGAAATCAAAAGTTTGTCCATTTACACTGTGAAATTATATTATCGAAATCATGATCTGTTATGCGCTTTACAACAATTAATTTGGCTATTCAGTTTCGATAAACTACAGCATCTAACTCATGTTGATTACTGTATAAAACACTTTGTATGCTGTCATGTTTTTGACTTGAAACTTTCCAAACAGAATAAGATGACAATTTCTTTTCAGTAAAGATTACATCAGAAGCATGTCATGTCAGCTTAAAATATTCATGTTTTATTTCATTTTATTTAATCCCCTATATTAGCCAGTAAAAGTTTCTGGCTGGCTAGTAAAATTTCTGGTTCACTGGCCAAATGAAGAGTGAATTTTTTAGTATTGTAGAGCCCTGATAGAATCTAACAGATACAATGTACATGCACATGCATGAACAAAATAAGTAAATGAATGAACAACCATAAAAATAGATTTTGGCAATAGACTTAAAAATAAGTGGACTGTCGTTTTCTGGATGGGACTTCCAAGATTTTGACCCTGGAGTCCTAAGGACTCTCCAAAATTTCGCTCTTCTGAGGACCCTACTATCAAGTGAGTCTAAACAAATCTTAGTTGTCGAAGTTATTACATTTGTAATTACATTTCAAAGGTCACATGGTTCAAAATTAGGGAAAATACTCAACTTGTGTCCGTCATAACCTCAAAAATTATTTACTATCATAAGTGCACTATCAATAACTTGGGATGTAAATTACAAAAAAAACTGTGTTTTTTGTTTGAGCACTGGTCAAGTGAGTCTAAACAAATCTTAGTTGTAGAAGTTATTACATTTGTAAATACATTTGAAAGGTCACATGGTTCAAAATCACAGAAAATACTCTAAATGTGTCTGTCATAAAATTTATTTATTTTCTTTATTTTAACAAAGAAGGTATTTGACTATTTTTATTTTTCTGTCTCCTTCTTGTTGCAGTCCATACCTTCATATGAGAAAACTGAAACCGGGCAGATTTAACAGGTAATATCTCGGAGTCATTTTCTTCAATTCAACCGAAAATTAAATATGAACAGCTGGTTGTTGTAATTGTGCATGCTGTACAAATTACGTCATAACAAAGCATTATCCCAACTTTTAATAAAGAAAAGATTTTGTGTATTCAAGGCTAGGGCTGTCATTGATGAGAAACTTTATATAATTAGTTGTTTTATAATATTTAGTTGTTTTATTGTATATTTGACCATCTGAAGATGAAAAAAGCAATCATTTATTTGAACAAAATGAACAATTAGAAAAAAATATAACATAGATCAATATCAAGTAAAACAAATGGAAAATTTGGGGAATTGTAAAAGAAAATACATCCTGTGTATCGATTATCGTATCAAATCAATTTGTGTATCAATATATCGATATCGAGTCTATCAATGACAGCCCTATTCAAGGGTCAGAAAAAGTAAATCCTTTTGAAATCAGTTGAAAGTAAGTATTTTTATGCTAAAATCAATAACATTAAGCCAATACCCCCAAAATTCCCACAATATATATTACTACTCTATGCTAACAGAGGCACACAATGGCAAGATGAATTCCGCCCACTGTCAATCACAATAAAAGAATCTCCCAACCTATGACTGAGCCCTTCGTAAAGCACATAGACTGTCTAAACAATGCTTAACACACAAACATGATGTAAAAATAGAGATATGGAAAAGACCTTAGTTGAGCATGCGCATAATTACAACAAAATGGTGAACACAGGGGTGAGTCTATTTTCGATCTGGCTACAGTTTATAGATTACTGAATAAAATGTTTTGTTATTGTTACTGTTTTTACTGTTGTTTGATGTATTCAAGCATTGTTTTTAATAAATTCAAAATGTTTACTTATAGCGACTGCTTGACCAAATTTGTCTTATGTGCGCACAATTACAACAAACCATCGTAGACATATCTTACTGTGGAGATATACAACATATATAGAAAAATAAAATTAGTAAAATATCATATTTGTTTCAGCTGTAACTATTCCACACCGTGGTTTTAAGTTGATAAATCTGGGGTGCTTAGGAGAGACTAGATGTTTATTTTTATTCTTTAAATTTATGGCTTGCATTTTACGAAAATTTTGCACAAACATTTTGAAAAAAACCCATTTCTTCAAACAACCATGCATGCTTTAATATTAGCGGTACGTGTTTACCGTTAAACCATAGCATTGCCGAGAATTGCATTGGTCCACTGCTAATTTCAATTGAAACATCGAGTAGGGTTCCGACATGGGAACAAGTTAAAGTTTGCAGAACTTCAGAAGCGTCGCCGTCGGTGGCCTCGTGAAAATACATAAATCTAAACAGTAAATGCGGTATCTAAATGTCATGTTAATCTAGGTTGCAAGAAAACGTAAGAATATATAATCTTGAAAACTAAAGCACGTCAAAAAATACTCACAAGGAAAAAGGACGAATGTATCAAGAAGCTGTATACCGTTACATCAAGTTGATTAACATCGATAACAAGGATAATTTCTTCCTTAGTGGGACTTTCCAAATCGCAGAAGATGGACGACTCTACTCTCTGGCCCATACATTTCATGCAAAATAAATAGTAAATATCATATGTAATTAAAAATTGCCATTTTCTACATTTGTTGTTTAAACTAAATGCCTTTTGGCTGAATGTGTCATATATTTCCTCGATCGTATGACATTTATATATAAACATAAATGGATTTGAGATTATGAAATACTAAAACTAAAAATTGGTAACGGATCGGTTTGCGTCCGGGCCGTCTTTTGATTTCTGGAAAATGTAGTGTTTTGTTTGTTTAGTTAGATTTTTTTCAGTTACATTATATGTGGTGGCGAACAGTTTAAAAGTGAGAGAAAAAAACGGTTAGAATGTACACAGGAAGAAACCACCATCCTTCCTTGAGTAAACTGGCAAGAAAAAGGGATTCCGCATGTTCTTTATGTAGAAATGTAGACAGAAGAGGGAAATTGACAATTAAACCATGCAACAAATGTGATAACTTCATTTTTTTCTTATTGCCAACTTTCCACATTTAAATAGGCACATCCATCTATCAACTGTATGTGACCTGTTATGCAAGCTCCTGGTCAATGTACAATCATCTCATATATTTGGACAAACCTTATAGTGTTCAGTTGTTGTATCGATGGGATTTCCCCTTTTTCAAAGTGGGACCAGAGTCCATGAAATTGAGAAAATCCATGCATAATTCAATTGTCCCTGAATGCATATAAAATTATTTCCAACATACTCTCTGATAAGATAATATTTTATGACTATGGGTCAGAAAATTTGGAATTTTGTATCAGAAAAGTAAAATATTTGTAGGAGAAAACAGGAAAACCTCTGTATATTATTCTGGTCCGTTAGTGCATCAGTTTTCAATATTCTGTAAAAACTTTCTGCAAAGATTAACCAAATTTAATATGATGTTTAACATCAATGAGATCTAGGGTGATTATAGGAAACATTACACAATATATGCCAGTTATAAAATCTCTCAATCACATAATTTTATAATTGATTTTATTTTTAAATAACCTGTTGTCATGAATTGCAGTTATTCAACAATAATAATTTCATACAATTTTACAAACTACCTTGTTTAATTCTAAACTCAGAATCTACCTGCAGATATATCCTAATATTACTTTTTTGCCTGATTGTAAAGAAAACTTGGGGTTATGACATTGCAAAGTCCATATGTCTGTGTCAACAATTTGGTTTAGCTCCATTGTTTTCAGTTTTGGTGGCGGAGATCAAAGTAGCAATGGGGGATTGAGTTTTCTATAGAAACCCATGAGAAACTTTTTTTTTTCATTTCATTACCACTTGAAAATAGTGCAGCTATAACAATATGTTCACTTGTTCCTTATGGGAAGGAATATACATGTACATTGGAGTACTTGGGGGATATACCCTACCCCTTCAATTAATATTTTTATGTATTACTTGAAAACCATTCACATCCCCCTCCTAAAATATGTATATTCTTGTTCATTACTGGAAAACACATTCAGTGGTGTATATGTGGCTCCTTGGAATCTTGTCCCACCTCCAGAAATATATATTTTTACCTTTAACATAACAAGAGGCCCATGGGTCACATCGCTCACTTGAACTATGTTGGTATCTTACAAATATGGGAATCTCAAATTTACAAATTATTTTAACACTCCTTAGGAGTGGAGGAGACTTAAAAATGAATGAAAATGACAAAGCTGGGAAAGATGTCAAAAACATGTCAAAAATTTGTTTTCCAATTGATTCCAAAAACAGGAAACTGATTCCTGCATCCATAAAAATCTCTCAGATGCAATAAGTTTTCAATCCATACAGCAGTTCTGGAGAAGATTTTTAAAGCGGGGTACCCGAGGCCTTTTTGCCCCACCCTGGATCCATCCCTGGGCTGGTCTGGTCAAAATTAAAAAGTTTCATCAAAATCCCTTCTGCAGTTTGGAAAATCCCTCCCCCTTCATTTTTGCAGTCTTAAAAAATTCATAAAAAATTTTAAAAATTAAATTTCAGCAAAGCATTTATCTACCAAACCACATGTAAAACACATAAAACAAATGCATCATAATGAATAATAGGGGAGAAAATCAAAGAAATCATACAAAAACGAATAAAAAGTACAAAGTCTAAAAAGACATCAAAAACACGTCAAAAATTTGTTTTCCGATTTCAACAAAATTAACAAACTTGAATCATACATCTATGTAGATCACTCAGGTTCCGGAGGAAACAATTTTTAAAGAGAGCTACCCCTTGTGGCCTCTTTTGCCCCACCCTGGGCCGAAACTTGGTAGAGGACCTTGAGTACTTACATGTACTTCCTATAAAGTTTCACCAAATCCCTTCAGCAGTTTTGGAGGAGAAGTCGAAAATGTAAAAAGTTTACGGACAGACAGACAATGGACAAAAGGCGATCAGATAAGCTCACTTGAACCTGTGGTTATATGGGGTCCATGGATGTACTGCCCCATCCCATAATTTATTATCTTTGTTTACTTATTTTAAACCAGTCATACCCCCACCCCTGAACCACCTATTTTCTTGTTCCTTATGGGAAACCATAATTTTGAGAATGATGGGCTATTATAAAACTTTAATTAAAGCCTTAACAGATTGACTCATGAATGGTCTCAGAAAAAACCTACAGACAGGTACTAAAAAAATTGACATAACAGCTGTAGCTTAACTCATCCACCCCTGAAAAGCATTTGACTCTTCTGTAAATCAATGACTCAGACCAGTCCAAATGAGTTTTTAGGGTTAAATAGGTTGAAGTTTCATTGTTTAACAGCTTAAAATGTCATTGTTTTGATATACAGTCAAAACAATTTTCCTAACATAAACAGGTATAAAGTCAATACAGCATCACATGCTCAATAATGACATTTCACAACAACAGTTGTCAATTTGTGGTACTAAAACAGTTCTACAATATTTTAGGTTGAAATACAGTGAAACCTTGTCTGAAGACACCTTTTCTTAGGAGACCACTTCACATTTAAGACAACAATATTTGGTCTCGTGAATTTCTGAATAAATATTAAATTAGTCCAGACCCTCACTTAAGAGACCAACTGGCTAATCAGACCACATTGAGTCAGTCAGTTAGGTAGTCTTAATAGTGAGGTCCCACTGTAACACCACGCTAATCAAACCACTCTGAGTCAGCCAGTTAGGTGGTCTTAATAGTGAGGTCCCACTGTAACACCACACTAATCAGACCACTCTGAGTCAGTCAGTTAGGTGGTCTTAATAGTGAGGTCCCACTGTAACACCACGCTAATCAGACCACTCTGAGTCAGTCAGTTAGGTGGTGAGGTCTTAACACCACACTAATCAGACCACTCTGAGTCAGTCAGTTAGGTGGTCTTAATAGTGAGGTCCCACTGTAACACCACACTAATCAGACCACTCTGAGTCAGTCAGTTAGGTGGTCTTAATAGTGAGGTCCCACTGTAACACCACGCTAATCAGACCACTCTGAGTCAGTCAGTTAGGTGGTCTTAATAGTGAGGTCAGTCAGTTAGGTGGTCTTAATAGTGAGGCCACACTCTATATTAATGAGAATGGCATTCTAATCCACACAAAAATTTTTCACAAACAAGTCAAATATAAATTCATAATGATTTATGGTTTATTTTTACAGTAATGGTGAGACTGCAGAAGATGTAAACAATGATAACAAATAATAAATAAAAACAAACATACATGTAATAAAGTAATACATAGGTAATTTAAATACTACATAATAGTTATTATAACAGTACCTTGCAGATTATTTTTTGTTAATCCACAAAATTTCATTTGAAAATTGTTCAATGATCTATCACAGGCATGTCTCTAGATCTATGCACTGCTATAAATCTCTTCCTTTACAACAGTATACATTTCTCAATTTGCGCATCCATTAAGTTGTAACTTTTTAATACATTTGGTAGCAAACAAAATAAGATTATTGCATCATTAATCAAAGTTAATCTGACGTGTTTCATGTCTACATTCTGTTGGGTCTGATGCAAAACTTTCTTTGAAATCTGCAAACAAAAGACTAACTCCTCTCAGCAAATTTACACTGCAACATGCTGGATATTTTCCTGTTTAGTGTCTAAAATTCACTTTTTTGTAAATCTTGAATTTAAGACAATTTCTATATTGTAAGATTTATCTCCCTTCTCATGACACTGTTATTTTCCTGTTTTTTATGATATCAACTTCAAATAAGTAGACATTCATTCAGAGTTAAAGCAATATGTGCTATCACCAACAACATATATTTTTTTTTAAAATGACAAATCATGGTAAACCATTTTAATAAAATCAAAATATCTCTGGACACGGAAGTACATGTACCAATTTATTGTGATTTAAAGCAATATGAGCTCTTGTCGGCACAAAATTTTACATGCAGATTTTATGCAATATTATATTTCATATATCCCAAACCGATCATCTGGTGGTCAAAAGAACAAATGGATGTGTATAATTACAATGAACTTGTCAAAAATAGCCTGTTGTATCAGTTCCTATGAATCTGCCATCATTCTGGCCATTGCTAATTAACTTTCGGAAAAGCTTTACAACGATTACCATTGTCAAGGAAGAATATAGGCCAATTACATCAGAAATATGCTGTCTTGCAGGACAATGATTATTTTGTGAAAAAGATAAATGATTTTTAATGGTGGATTATCAAACTAATGGGTACAACAGGTTAAGTTTCAGGCACATTCATTCTAATATGCACCACCAGGTGACTCCTATCTGATATACATGTATACATGTATGAGATAAAAATATTGTCCTATAGAATCTGCATGTAAAATTTCCACCAATGACAGCTCATCTTGCTTTAAATAGTATAATATCAATGTAAGGTAAAAGCACTTCAAATTTATGTATATTATGTATTTTGTTTTTAATTATGTAATTTTATTTTTAGAAACATAAATACACAGACAATTATCATGATGACCTTGATAAATATTCACTTTTTAAAATTTGGGGTCACAAAATGGTAGGGCAGATGAGCTTGATCATTCAATTATCACTTTCACAAATTCAAGGTCACACAGTGGTACAGTTTGATAACCTTGATTAAAGTTCACTTTTACAAGTTCAGGGTCACATTTTGATGAAGCATGATAATCTTGATATATTTTAGTTCACTTTCACAAAGTTAGGTTCACACAATGGTACACTCTGATGATCTTGATTAGGGCAATATATTCAGATATCGTAACCTTGATTAAAGTACATTTTCACAATTTAAGATCACACAGACATGAATGGTGAGAACATTATTTTAAGTTCACTATTGTAAGATCATGATTAACAGTGTTTCTGTTTATTTTCAGACTGATGATGAATGTACAGCTTGATCCAGACTGACTTAAACATTTTTCTTTCTTACAATATGGCCCAGTTTGATCATCTACTATTATAGTTACTATAGTTTTCAGGGGTGAGGAAATACTATGCCCAACCTGTTATGTTTACTGTCCAGACAAGTGAATTATTTTTTTAGTTTGGTTGTCCATGGACAAATGCATTATACATTAAAAAAAACATAAAAAGTCCTATAAAAGTATTTTTGAAAATGAAAAATTTGTCAGTATATATTGGACAAGTAAAAATCTTGCCTGGGGACAAGTGCATGAAAGTCATATTTCCACTCTCCTGGTTTGAATTTATAGTTACATCAAACACACACTTAAAAACAGAAATGATATAAAAAAATTTACTATGGCTTAACTGTGGATTATGCATTAGTTTCTGTAGTTCCAAGATGGTGAAGATTGCAATAAATGAGCAATGCCTCATTGATTTCTGTTCGATTATTGTTTTTTTTTGTGTGTTTTATGCACTTCATTTTTTGGTAAAAACGATATACATTTACATACCAGAAAATCAACCAAATATCCTTAGATTATTTTATTAAATTAATACAACATTTTTCCTAATCATCTTGCAACAATTTCTAATATGTAAACAACTGGGCATTGCCATTGTTGTTTACTGTAGTAGGAACTAGAGTGCATTCTTGTCCATTGTTGTTGACTGTAGCAGGAACTAAAGTGCATTTGATAATCGTCATGTGAAGAATCGCTTTCTGCATTGACATTTACAAGACCATAGTTGGTGATCAAACTCCGCCAATGTCAAGGAAGAGTTGATGTAAGTTTATTTTGACTTCCTTCTTATTCCTGTAACATTTGAACGCAAAAAAATTGTGTAAATAGACTAGGAGACAGATACGTAAACACAAACACATGATAAATTGCACTTTTATATGAGTTAATGGTGATGGAATGTAAAATAAGCACCATGTTCTGAGAAACTGTTTATAATTCAGTAATAGAAAACATTCCAACACACAGCAAATACAGTACATCCTAAATAAACTGCTAATGCAATCCACCAAATATACTGTTCATGTAATTTTTGTTCAAAGTTTTTTAATACTAGCAAACCAACAGTAAGTCCTGCTAATGCACCCATTAAATGAGCTGTATACCCAACAGGTGGCGCTTTATCTTCATTTGAATATCTATCCCACACTGCAAAGCCAACATCAGCACTTGCTGCAAAGAAATAATAAATCAATTTAAATAGAAATCCATGAAAACTAAACTAACCTGAGATTTCATTGATATAGATAAACATAATAATTTAAGTCAGTGATTATTTAAGCAAATAAAGAAAATCAATTTATTTGATGGAAACCGAAGTGTGGCAAACAGAAGGACTAAAAACAATATGCTTCCCAATATTCAATTTGTGAGGTATATAAACATATTACACATACCTGTAGATTCAGGGGAGACAACTACTATGCTTAAATTTTTACTTTTTATTTCTGATAGATTAATTGTGTCTAGTATAAATGCATGCCATTGATTTGTGTGATAATTGCATGTATGAGTGGATTACTTACTTTGCCTTTTTCAAGATTTTAAAACATAAGAAACATATTGATAATTTTGTAAAATAAAAGTGAATGTAATAAAGTACTGGTAATTAGAACTTGACATTGTGTTCATTTCATCATTAAGAGGAACAAACCCGGTTACATGGTAAAAAGGAGAATTTTATGATGAAGATGACAACAGAAACATTGCTTTAAAAAAACATTCAATTTCACACCATGGGAAAAGTTAAGAAAAATCTGACATTTAATCATACATACCAACAACTAAAACAGCACCAAGTTTCATCAAACCAAATTCCATCTGTGCATAATTCTGGAATGAAAATAAGATACCAGTTATCAATGTGAAAATTAACTTTACCTTTTGATAATTTCATGAGATTTTATTGTCTAAAAACTCTGGGTATTCTCAAATGACTCAAAATTCCACAGAAATGAATGTGGGAATGGTTCATATTTAACAAGTGTGGAACACTCCAATTCACATAACTTGGCAGGGTAGAGTAAACTTTTAATTATCATATGGATGATTCTACTCACTTTTCAGTTATGACAAGATTCATGAGAAAAATGTTTTATTCCTCACTGGATTCTCATAGGTGTGATGACAATTAGGAACAATCACTCTTGTCAGTTTAATTTTAATGTTGTTATGCTTTATTACCTAAAATATAAAGCTCAAGACTCCACCCTGCCAGGTTATATTGATTTTACTATATAAAGGCTAAACTTAGTTGAGATCACTTAAACGTTTGAATACTTATTAAAGTGTGTGTATCGGTAATCATACTGACAAAGCTATTATTGTTTTTGAATATTCATTAATTGAAGTTTATCTTCTTTAATGTAGTGAATTGGTATGATATAATAAATATAACATTCCTGAGAGATGGAAATGGAAATTGTCACTCCTTAAAAATCATTATCAGGACCTCTGTTGACAATACATATTTTTTACTTTGTACTGCATTCTCTGCCTCACAAAATGAAATAACAAGAGTTGTCAAAGGACAACATTGACCATGGATTGAGCACATTTACTTCAGTAATTGATATGTTGACTTTATAATGATTTTCATGAATGAAAGTTTAAGTCTCAAAGCATGTCAAAATTTGAATTTATTCCAAAACACTTTCACATTTCACTCCATAGTTGGTATTTTATCGCCAAAGAGTCCTTCATACCAAATAGCAGCATCCTACCACACATACTGAATGATTTATAGTGCTTTCCAACACTTACCCCAAAACTTCAATAACCTTAATAAAAGTTTCAGTCAAAAAACATGTCAAAATTTGAATTTATTCCAAACAAAATTTATATTTCACTCCACTAATTGATACTTGACCCCTAAAAATTCCTTCATACAAAATAACAGCGTCCTACTATTGAATGATTTATAGTGCTTTCCAACACTTACCCCAAAACTTTAACCTGGCAACACTATTCTTCAAATAGGCAAGCTAAAAATGTTATTCATAAAAAATTGGCTAATATTCTATTTATTACATATATATTTCTCATAAAATAAGATAAAGCACCGTAGTCCCAAAACTTCAAAAGTATTTTGATTGGGTGAGTGGTAATAGCAAAGTTTGCTTTGATTTCGCATGGTGTGATATTTTTCATACTGTTAAAAATAACAATTAAAAATAACAAATTTATTTAATTGATAAATCCATATATTTGACCACCAAAATTGTAACAAAACTCTTATTTTTCAAAACCTGTTCATCTATCATCATCTCTGAATTATTTTCACAACAAATGTACATTGAAATAAAGAGTAATCTCATTTAGTTTGCCATATATGACCAGCAAACATGTTAAGTTAAATGATAATCATGTACTCTTAACCCTGTTTTATATCATAGTTTGACCTGATTTGTACTGTTGCTTCTTTTCCATTCAATAAGAAAAACATGGTAAATTACAACAACAGGAAGTAGTGCAGTACTATCTAAATGTACAAACCTATCAGACATTTGTAAAGGAAAGCTACTGGTGTAACTATTACAAGGTTATAGGTGAACTTTTGCCATCAATTAATTTCTCTGATATATGAAAACAATGAAATTAAACCTCACACAAAAATTTCTGATTCTAGAATATTTTCGACGTAATGCATGGATGAAATATCTACTATATTTAATTTGTAAAGCATGAATGCTTACCAGCATAATATTTGCAAGATGAGCAGCTAAAAGTGCATAAACACCTCCTGATGCTCCAACAAGGTATGCCTGCATGTCAAAAACTGATGTACCTAAAGAACCTAAAAACAAAAGTAGACAAATCATTACTCATTTAAGTTTCAAATTATTATTATTTTAAAAGCACAATTACTCTAAAACCATTAAGTTTAATTTATTACCAGAAATCCTTTCTCTAAAAAAATGTCTACACATACCCAGTATTCAAGGTCTCAAATATTGTATTGACGGTATTTATGACAGAAAAAAGATTTCCATAAAAGCTAAGTCATTCATAATAGTTTTAAAGTTCCATAACTTTCGCAAATATTGATAAATGTTGGTCATTATCAAACTCATCCTATGTTCTGCTGACATAAAGCATCATACCAAATTTGGTCAAAATCTTCGGAAAGAAACCCAAATTGTTTGACAGATTGTTACAAACAGACAAACACATGCAACAAAAAAACATTTCCCCTGATCTTCATGGGTAAAAAAAATAATGAATAGAATTTAATGAAATTCTGCAAATAATATCTTTAACAAATGACTGCAAATTTATACCAGTACCTGCAATAACTCCTGCCATATACACTGCCATAAGTCGACAGGAACCGTGCACCATTTCCAGTGGGATACCCACCACAATCTGTACTAAAATGTTGAAAAATAGGTGAACCCATCTGGAAAAAAACATATCAGTAAATTCTATGTACAATTGATATAATACACTTTAAATCTTCTATTCCATAGATTGTTGTGAGTAGGGTAAGAAATTTACTCTCAGGTAAACTTGTTTTGTTTTGGTAATTAATCAGTTTACTCCTAAAAACACATTTGAGCTGGTCTATGTCTTTGATTTATGAAAGAGTTCAATGCTTTTTAGGGATTTGATGAGTAAATGATGAATAAAGCTTTATTATAATTCCAAATTCATTTTTTCTGCATGGGTTTTCTACTATTTTTATAAGGAACATACAAAACTTCTTAAATGGTGAAAAAGCACCTACAAAGTTTTAACATGATAAAATCCTGAACTAAATGTATTTGATTATTGTTTTATGCTAAATTACATGTAAAAAAAATCATACAATTACTTGTAGTTTAGATTAGGTGGGGGAAATAGTTTGTGGAAAATGGCTGTACTTTCTCTTGAGTAGCTAAAATGTACCAAAAATTAGATAATTTTCACCACTAAAAATAAGACACCAGAATACATAATATAACTGAAGAACATTGGATGTGGCATAAATGCTAGAAAATCAAGCAAAATAAGCATAAACAACCTGCTCCATACAATGTAAGAATGTCCAAAAGTTTCAAACACTTGTGTTTTTGAAGGAGTTATTTCCCTTCTATCTGTTCTTTGTTACATTGTTACACCTTTAACTCATTCAACCCTAAAGATACATTTGGGTTGATCTTAATCATTGATTTACAGAAGAGTCCATTGTTTTTCAGGGGTTGATGAGTTAACTATGTTGTGGTTGATGAAATTATCTTGTATTAATATACCATGTACATGTAGCATTACAGTAAAGACAAGTCCTTCAACTCTCTAATGTCTCAAATGAGATAACATACAAGTATATATATACTGCATAAAGAAGTGAACACCATGACATTAACACTCTAATAGCATACATGTATATATACTGCATACAGAAGTGAACACCATGACATTAACACTCTAATAGCATACATGTATATATACTGCATACAGAAGTGAACACCATGGCATTAACACTCTAATAGCATACATGTATATATACTGCATAAAGAAGTGAACACCATGACATTAACACTCTAATAGCATACATGTATATATACTGCATAAAGAAGTGAACACCATGGCATTAACACTCTAATAGCATACATGTATATATACTGCATAAAGAAGTGAACACCATGACATTAACACTCTAATAGCATACATGTATATATACTGCATAAAGAAGTGAACACCATGGCATTAACACTCTAATAGCATACATGTATATATACTGCATAAAGAAGTGAACACCATGACATTAACACTCTTATAGCATACATGTATATATACTGCATAAAGAAGTGAACACCATGTCATTAACACTCTAATAGCATACATGTATATATACTGCATAAAGAAGTGAACACCATGGCATTAACACTCTAATAGCATACATGTATATATACTGCATAAAGAAGTGAACACCATGGCATTAACACTCTAATAGCATACATGTATATATACTGCATAAAGAAGTGAACACCATGACATTAACACTCTTATAGCATACATGTATATATACTGCATAAAGAAGTGAACACCATGGCATTAACACTCTTATAGCATACATGTATATATACTGCATAAAGAAGTGAACACCATGGCATTAACACTCTAATAGCATACATGTATATATACTGCATAAAGAAGTGAACACCATGACATTAACACTCTAATAGCATACATGTATATATACTGCATAAAGAAGTGAACACCATGACATTAACACTCTTATAGCATACATGTATATATACTGCATAAAGAAGTGAACACCATGGCATTAACACTCTTATAGCATACATGTATATATACTGCATAAAGAAGTGAACACCATGGCATTAACACTCTAATAGCATACATGTATATATACTGCATAAAGAAGTGAACACCATGGCATTAACACTCTAATAGCATACATGTATATATACTGCATAAAGAAGTGAACACCATGGCATTAACACTCTAATAGCATACATGTATATATACTGCATAAAGAAGTGAACACCATGGCATTAACACTCTTATAGCATACATGTATATATACTGCATAAAGAAGTGAATACCATGGCATTAACACTCTAATAGCATACATGTATATATACTGCATACAGAAATGAACACCCTAGCATAGATCTGTCCCACACCACATCAAAATAGTCTTTAAAATGATTAGACATCTTCATTAGACTTTTGGGGCCTCTGTGGCTGAGTGGTTTGAACCACACTTTAAACCATGAAGTCTCTTACTTCTGGTCAGTGCAGGTTTGAGCCCCACTGGAACTCAAGCTGATTTTTGTGAGAAAGTTTGTCAGTTTACTTGCAGAAGGCTGGTTGGTGGTTTCTTTCTGTGTACATTGTAATCAGGTTCTCACCTCAACCGTAAAAACTGGTCGAAACCATATAACTGACAAATTGTTGAATGGCATAAAATACTATTCAAAATTCAAATTCACTTGACATTTATATCATCTTACTTTAAAACACTGCAGTGTTTCATATTCTTAGTGTTTAATTTCTGGGGGTGTTTGAGGGTACAATTTTCACAAACAGTATTTTGGTCTTATATATATATATATATATATATATACAGTTGAATTTGATTCTCATTAGAAATGACGTCATAGTGGTCTAGACTGACAGAAATTTAGGGTTATCTATGAGGTATAATAATAGTCAATACAATAATATCAGTATTACTGTGTATATTTTATGAATACCCACACATTTCAGATATTCAATCAGTATTAATGAGTATGAATTATAAATGCACACACATTTACCGATAAGTTAATCTATCAGTATAACTTTGTCCTGAGAATAAAACATCTAAAAGGAAGGAAACATTTTTTTCAACAAACTGACCCTGCATGAATGAACATGTACAGTAGGAACCTCCATAATTCAATTCTTTTGTCTGGTCTGTAAATCAAAAAACTCTCAACAGGTATTGGTCCATTGGTTGAGATGGCTCCAGCTTCTAGACAGTGATATATAAATAAACCAACCTGGAAGAAAATGTATGAAATAAAATGACCTATCTGATAAAGAAAAATTTCACAAAGTGTTTATACTTGATATAATTAAACCATTTTTTAATAATTTCATACATAATATATTGATTTATGTCTATTTTAATGTACTAAATTCAATCTTTTATGATAAGCTAGGTTTGCCTCCTGGGACTCAGGGACAATCAACAAAGAAAAATTTTAGTGATGTTACAAAAGTTTTTTGTTTTGTTTTGTCTTATTGTTGTTTCACATCTTGAAAAGAATTGTTCAATCATATATGGAGACAGCACCTAGTTTAGGTGAACTGTCACAAATTTTGACCTGTGCTAAGAACTTAAGCTGATACAGCAGTCACATGCAGTGACTACCATGACACATGACATTGGTTTTAAGTCTAATCCAAAATACATGTGACTCTTACTTCTTCTGCTGACCTCTTGGCCAAGAAACAGTCACTGCGCTAAGTCTCAAGTATGACCCAGTAACGGGAATCAGGCCCAGGAATATACCATCAGACCACTGCAAACAGTCACAAAGGACAGAAGACGCTAAGTAAAATAAATAAAATGCATTTCCATGTGTACATGTAGCCTACTGAGTTGAAACTGTCAAAGAAAATTCAATTCTGTGTGTGGATATATAGGAATTAACTGATTGAGACAAGAAATATGAAGTGATTTACATAGCTGTTCATCTATAATTGCATTTGTTTCTCTCTTTATCATAACAAATTGATATACATTTGTAAAATAAAATATGAGTGGGTTTATTTTCACATCATCATAGAAGTACTTTACCGATTTATGAATATGATACCAGTCTCCCATATTTACATTTTCTCACCGCTTTATCATTCAAATTTTGTTGGTATAAATCGATTAAACATTTTTATGCTCCTAGATCGTAGATGGGGACGGGATTTTTGTTTTCTAGCTAGCACTATTTAAGCCCTTGAGGACAGGTCATAGATGTTAAGGGGGATTTTTGTGTTTCAGCTAGCCTGTCTGAAGAACAGAAGAGCTATCGTGATCACTGCCTTTACCTTAATGGCTGTACCCTTTCTCTGTGCTAAGCTAAAATTGTGCAATTTCACATGTGCATTGTTTCAGGTAAGAACTCGACAGCTGAACCAAACCAAATTGTTGATGCAGACAGACAGACAGTGCCAAGTCACAGATCAATATTTGCTTCACAATTCAGTCAAAAATATATTTACTTTATAGAAATAACTCAACACATAGATACCAAATATGATTTCTTTGTCTTCTTGACTACCATCAAAAATACATTTTTTGGAGTGTAAACGTTATACATTGATAAAAGGTAAAAGACTTCTGAAATAGATTATTAAAAAACAATGTACATGTAAAATGGATGTGCAGGTGGTAAATCTACACAAACAACACTAACAACAGATTAGTATGACATTTTATGGCAAAAGTTGTCCACACAGAATTAGATAATACAGGATATCTCAATCCTTAAAATGAAACAAACAAGGTACAACTAGTTATAAACAGATCTGAAATACTTTAAAATGTCATCCTACATATGATGTAGAGACACTGAGATTGATTGCAGTATGTACACTTACAAGTTTTGTGCACCTGTGTTTCTATTTTTTGACATCACAGATGGAATCTGTAAGCTGTCAATCAAATGTATGACAATAATGCATGACGGACATTCTACAATGACAGTAGCAGAAAATTCATATATTTCAACTTTGAATTATGTTGCTATGCAAGGTAAAATGTATGCTATCAACATTTGCATCTGGTGGCAAAGGTTTAACACTGGTTAAACAAGAATATCAGTAAAACTGATGGATGCTCCCGGAACTGTATCAAACCAATGAATGACTCCATGAAATACAAAACATGTTTTTTTTAATGTTTAGTCTTGTAATGAGATATGTTGAAATAAAGGCCTTTCCCAATATTTCATTGTTAGGTTCTGAGTGACCTTGACCTTTCATAAATGACCTTGAGTGACCTTTGTTCAAAAGTCCCAGTTCCTGGGATTTAATTACAGGTATCGTGGGTTAAATTACTATATCTCGGAATAATATACAGAGATGTTTATTTGTTTTGAGTTTTTTATTCATCCTAAGGTTTTGTGTTAGACATCCAAAGCTATTTATATGAGAGCTGCATGGTGTTAATCACTTGATATCTCATTCTTAACTGTGAATAGCTGCATGACATTAATCATGTGATATCTCATTTTAAATAATGACTAGCTACATGGTGTTAATAATGTGATATCTCATTTTAAATAATGACTAGCTACATGGTGTTAATAATGTGATATCTCATTTTAAATAATGACTAACTATATGGTATTAATAATATGATATCTCATTTTAAATAGTAAGCCTAAATAACTGCATAGTATTAATCATGCGATATCTCATTTTAAAAAGTGAATAGTTGTATGGTGTTAATCACTTGATATCTCATTTTAAATAGTGAATAGCTGCATGGTGTTAATCACTTGGTATCCCATTTTAAATAGTGAATAGTTGTATGGTGTTAATCACTTGATATCCCATTTTAAATAGTGAATAGTTGTATGGTGTTAATCACTTGATATCTCATTTTAAATAGTGAATAGCTGCATGGTGTTAATCATTTGATATCCCATTTTAAATAGTGAATAGTTGTATGGTGTTAATCACTTGATATCTCATTTTAAATAGTGAATAGCTGAATGGTGTTAATCACTTGATATCTCATCTTAAAATATGAATAGTTGCATGATGTTAATCACTTGATATCTCATCTTAAATAGTGAATAGCTGCATGATGTTAATCACTTGATATCTCATTTTAAATAGTGAATATCTACATGGTGTTAATCACATTCACTTGAAATCTCATTCTAAACAATGAATAGCTGCATGATGTTAATCCCTTGGTTTTAATCATTATATATCCCTTCATAGTGAATAAATAAGCATAATACATTTTTTTTTTGTATTTTAGTTTCAAATTCATAAAATGCAGTTCCAGCAACTCATGCAAATACTAATGAAATCATGCAAATACTAATGAAATGAATATAGGTTACTGTTCTGTAACAGCTAAAACTGTAAATAAAAACAAATAAAACAAAGTAATAATAAAGCTAACCTGATTGTGTAATGGAAATCCAGTTTACTTACAAAGGGTCTCGGGCTTTTTACTCCAAGATATGTATCTGGTTGCTTAATTGACTACACATTAACAATTAATTTAATTTTTCATTTTTTAAAAATTTTTTTTTACAGAAGTGATCATTTCCTTTGTGATGGCACATGCAGATTGACGTGTTCCTTGATCATTTTCCAGGGAAGTTCAATATAATATAAATTTAGCAGATCAATTTGTCACACTTAAATACATAGTACACCAGTTACTTTTCCAACCCCTAAATATTCTAGTGGTATGCTCTTATCTGTTCTATCTGACGACTCTTTTATGGTCTGGGGGTTGAAACATTAAAAGAAATAACAACACCTATAGGGCCATTAGCTGTGGTCTTTTTTTTTTTTTTTAAATTTTGTTCCTTTTTTACTACTTAGATTGATCAACAATAATAAAAAGAGATATACACAAGCATAAAATTTCTTAAATTCCTATATATTTTGAGAACACAAGCTTGGCATTTTTTCGTTTGCATCTGATTAATTCAACCTTACTTTTTGAATATGCATACCACAACAGACCTGACCTTATTTTCACAAAATATATAGGAATAACATAAAAAGAAAATTATGCCTGTGTATTGCTCTTATTTGTTATTGTACATCAAGTACAAACAGCAAAAGTAGAAAAAATTGAATTTTTTTTATGGGGGTGGGGGTAAACACACCTAATGCCCCTTTAAGAACACTAGATACTGACTTACCTCCACTAGTGAAATGATGGGTATAAAGACAGGAGGTGGACAACAGCTATATCTGTCTGAGTAATATTGTCGGTCAATGTCATCTGTCAGGTATCCCTTAGCAACTTTACGCACCATTCTCTTGAACAATGTTGTCGAGTTTCTGTTGTAACATTGGAAATCTTCCTTGCCTTGTTCTTCTACCGCTTGTCTAAAACTGGGTGTTCTTTTGTTACTCATCTGATGACAAAGAATGACATATATAAAAAATGAATAAATTTACAACAGTATATGGGATGATGAGAAATGGACAATATAGATACAGATGATTCAGATATTCATTACTCATCAGTATTACTAAGTTTTATAGATCTTTAGACATCAATGGTCAAGTATTGTGTATTTCATTATTTATAACCTTTTTATCGCCAAAGATCTATATATTATCTGGTACTATCTACAGTGATAATATCCTGTAACAGAAGATACTGTGACAAAGATCAATATACATCAAATATCAGAGCTTCCATTTGTGAGTGCATGTAATTTTCTGTCCTTTGACAAACTTTGAGTTGTCCCTATCACACTTTAGTATCTAACTGGCATGCTCTTTTCTGTCATTTTAAATTGGTTTATCATTGCCTGCAAGGTTGAACAGAGGTTACTGTCATACTCTTAATTACCATATGGTTGTTACATATATTTAAAGCTGTCTAAAAGAGATTTACAGAAAGATATGTTTGTTATATATATGCAGAATGAAACTGATGTTTATTAAACACAGAGTACCAATGAGTGGTCAAAGTGAAACAGAAATGCAAAGTTGACATATATATATACAGTTTCCCAGCAATACCACAATACCATTGTTGATCACCATAGATATAGGGGATCTATAAATTACCTGATACTCTTCAACTGACCTATCACTAAATGCCCAACATGACACCTTTTGGCAAACCTTTCCATTAATGACATCACATTTAAATGGCCCATCAAATACTTGTGTGATTATGACATCACAAGTGAATGACATAAAAAAAGCACATGGACAGTCATTTGTGTCACACACTTAGCGATAGGTCAATTATACCAACCATTTGCAGTGGTCTAGAGGTACAGCGGTCAACTCACAAGCGGTAAGTTGATTCTCAATACCTGATCTACCTATTCACATTTAAAGACACACTTAGACATAATTACACTAAAAGTTACACAAGCGCCATGTCAAAACATACTATTACATATGCTTCAAGTACAGATAATTCATCCAAGATTATGAAACAACATGAAAGTCAACAAAGAAATATTATTCTAACAATTCTATAAGTAGCAGATAAAATCCTCCCAAATGATATCAATGGTACTGTCAATGGTACTGTCAATGGCACTGTCCATGGTACTGTCAACTATTATCAATGGTACTGTCAATGGTACTGTCAATGGAACTGTCAATGGTACTGTCAATGGTACTGTCAATGGTACTGTCAACTATTATCAATGGTACTGTCTATGGTACTGTCAACTATTATCAATGGTACTGTCAATGGTACTGTCAATGGAACTGTCTATGGTACTGTCAATGGTACTGTCTATGGTACTGTCAATGGAACTGTCTATGGTACTGTCAATGGTACTGTCAATGGTATTATCAATGGTACTGTCTATGGTACTGTCAACTATTATCAATGGTACTGTCAATGGTACTGTCAATGGAACTGTCTATGGTACTGTCAATGGTACTGTCTATGGTACTGTCAACTGTCTATGGTACTGTCAATGGTACTGTCAATGGAAACTATTATCAATACTATCAATGTCTGTCAATGGTACTGTCAATGGTACAGTATATGGTACTGTCAATGGTATTGTCTATGGTACTGTCAATGGTACTGTCAACTATTATCAATGGTATTGTCAATGGTATATGTACTTCAATGTGTCAACTATTATCAATGGTATTGTCATTGCTTCTGTGAATAATACTATCAGCAGTACTTTCATTGATACTATCATTGATACTGTCAATGATATTGTCAATAGTTCTGTAAATGTGTAAATGGTACTGTTAATAGTTCTGATAACTGTACTATTATTGGTACTGTCAATAGTTCTGTAAATGTGTCAATGATATTGTCAATAGTTCTGTAAATGTGTCAATGATACTGTCAATAGTTCTGATAACTGTACTATAATTGGTACTTTCAATAGTTCTGTAAATGTGTCAATGGTACTATCAATATTTCTGATAACTGTACTATTATTGGTACTGTCAATAGTTCTGATAAATGTACTATTACTGGTACTGTCAACAGTTCTGATAAATGTACTATTACTGGTACTGTCAACAGTTCTGATAAATGTACTATTACTGGTACTGTCAACAGTTCTGATAATTGTACTATTATTGGTACTGTCAATAGTTCTGATGATTGTACTATTATTGGTACTGTCAATGGTCATTAGAAAATATAAATATTAAATGTACTTACACATTTTAGAGGTAACAATTTAATTATCCAATCATTTAATTCCTAGAACAACACCATACATCATACACCATGTAAACTTTTCATGCCACTGACACTTACAATTGATGCAATTGGTTATATATACAGCAACTGACCATATGTAAGGTGTGTAAATCCCAATCACCAGCTAATGAAACTTTTCACCTGTTCTTACAGGTAAGTTATCACATGTAGTGCATACTGAAATGGGTCTGTCTACGATCTGCTATCCAAGTTTAAAATTCATTAAATTTTCATTACCAGAAGCACATTAAATGAAATAGGACAAAATTAATCTCAATATTACATATACACTTAACATCAATTATTCAAGCAGGAATTTCCGTAATTTCTTCACTGGAAACAGGTGTATTGAAGAGCAATGGACTAACAAGGATTCATTTTCAACTTAATGATTTCATACAAACTAAGCCTCTAATATGCCATCAAGGGAATACATATAAACCATGATGTTGATGACTTATATTTACTTTGTAAATTACAATGTGTTATAAAACTTTATACAAATTTATTGTGCTCCCAAAATGAATGTAGGAATTTGAACTTTTATCAATTACATTGCTGTGATAATCTATTAATCAAGAGCATCATTTACATTTGAATAGGTGACAAATATTTACTCCACACAATTCCATGGAAAATCAAATGATTCATCAATTGACAGGAGGTGAAAATGAAACCACCTACAATAGCAACTTAATGTAGAATGCTAAATAAATTTTAATTATAAGTCAAATATCTGATGCAGAATAAGATAGAGTGTTATCATCAAGTTACGATACATCAATGTAAGAGCCCACACATATACCATCAAAGTGTGGGTGTGAGGATATTTGTACTCTTGTGTAAAATAGATGAAAAGTTGTGATATGTGACCAAAACATTGAATTTTGCATTTATTTGTAAATGTACTTGTAAATTATGAGACAAATGTGCAAGAAAAACTAACCCATATACACAAGGCACATCAACTATGTCTACACAAGGTACATCAATAGTGTCTACACAAGGTACATCAATAGTGTCTACACAAGGTACATCAGTAGTGTCTACACTAGGTACATCAATAGTGTCTACACTAGGTACATCAATAGTGTCTACACTAGGTACATCAATAGTTTCTACACTAGGTACATCAACTATGTCTACACTAGGTACATCAATAGTGTCTACACTAGGTACATCAATAGTGTCTACATTAGGTACATCAATAGTGTCTACACAAGGTACATCAATAATGTCTACACAAGGTACATCAACTATGTCTACACTAGGTACATCAATAGTGTCTACACTAGGTACATCAATAGTGTCTACATTAGGTACATCGATAGTGTCTACACAAGGTACATCAATAATGTCTACACAAGGTACATCAACTATGTCTACACTAGGTACATCAATAGTGTCTACACCAGGAACATCAATAGTGTCTACACTAGGTACATCAATAGTTTCTACACTAGGTACATCAATAATGTCTACACTAGGTACATCAATAGTGTCTACACTAGGTACATCAAGTGTCTACACTAGGTACATCAATAGTGTCTACACTAGGTACATCAATAATGTCTACACTAGGTACATCAATAATGTCTACACTAGGTACATCAATAGTGTCTACACAAGGTACATCAATAATGTCTACACTAGGTACATCAATAGTGTCTACACTAGGTACATCAATAGTGTCTACACTAGGTACATCAATAGTGTCTACATTAGGTACATCAATAGTGATTACACTAGGTACATCAATAGTGTCTACACTAGGTACATCAATAGTGTCTACACAAGGTACATCAATAGTGTCTACACAAGGTACATCAATAATGTCTACACTAGGTACATCAATAGTGTCTACACTAGGTACATCAATAGTGTCTAAACTAGGTACATCAATAGTGTCTAAACTAGGTACATCAATAGTGTCTACACAAGGTACATCAATAATGTCTACACTAGGTACATCAATGGTGTTTACAAATGGAACATCAACTGTGTCTACACAATGTACATCAATAATGTCTACACTAGGTACATCAATAGTGTCTACACTAGGTACATCAATAGTGATTACACTAGGTACATCAATAGTGTCTACACTAGGTACATCAATAGTGTCTACACAAGGTACATCAATAATGTCTACACAAGGTATATCAATAATGTCTACACAAGGTACATCAATAGTGATTACACTAGGTACATCAACAGTGTCTACACTAGGTACATCAAGTGTCTACACTAGGTACATCAGTAGTGTCTCCACTAGGTACATCAATAGTGTCTACACTAGGTACATCAATAGTGTCTACAACTTATTTATGTCTACCCCATAAGACAACTGGTTTTGTCTATATCAATTGACAACTGCTTTATGTCTACAACAGAGGATAAGTAATTTATGTCTACATCAGAGAACAACTTATTTATGTCTAACCCAGAAGACAGTTTTTTTGTCTACATTAATGGGCAACTGATTTATGTCTACACCAGAGAACAACTGCTTTAAGTCTACACCAGAGAACAACTGCTTTAAGTCTACACCAGAGAACAACTGCTTTAAGTCTACACCAGAGAACAACTGTTTTAAGTCTACACCAGAGAACAACTGTTTTAAATCTACACCAGAGAACAACTGTTTTAAGTCTACACCAGAGAACAACTGTTTTAAGTCTACAACAAGGGACAACTGCTTTAAGTCTATGCCAGAGAACAACTGCTTTAAGTCTACATCAGAGAACAACTGCTTTAAGTCTACGCTAGAGAACAACTGCTTTAAGTCTATGGCAGAGAACAACTGCTTTAAGTCTACAACGAGGGACAACTGCTTTAAGTCTATGCCAGAGAACAACTGCTTTAAGTCTACGCCAGAGAACAACTGTTTTACGTCTACATCGGAAAACAACTGTTTTCTTTTTTTGTCTACAGAACAAGCTTCAGACTTGGGAAGAAAAAAATATATACTAAGGTTCTTATATATACTGTAATCAACATTTAGTCTTAAATCCACACCAGGGTTGTCTACAGTTACAAGGATTATTATAAATACGACCTTGTATCTCATATTTTCAATATTTATATGCAAATGTACAAATATAAAATTTAATTATCTGTACTTGAATATTGTTTTTTAATATACATGTTAATGGAATAATATAAAATATGGAAATGTAATATAAATTATAAATGAATTACAGTTAATACTATCTGGGGTGTCATGAAATTTCTTTCTATTTTTTTTTCTTAAATGAAAAAAAACCCACTTTCTCAAAGATTCTAATCACTAGTGCATGGTGACCAGTATATAAACAGTCTGTCTTTCTGTCTGCCTATCTATCTATCTATCTATCTATCTATCTGCATGTCCTTCTGCCTGCCCGTCCATCCATCCATTCATCAATCCATCCATCTACCTATCCATCTCTACACCATTATATATTTTTTTTTTTGTATTTTTTTAGTGTTCTCAGAATCATTTGTTTATATAACTGTATTTTTTACACTGTGTTCAATAGAAACAATTCATCCATTATGATAAATAAACAAATATTTTCTATTATCCTCGACACCATTTCCAGATAATATCTCTGGCCATTGAGAACAAAGTCAACGTAATCACCTGTTTTATTTTACCTCAGTGGACTGTATAATACCTTTTTTCAAAACAACTGAAATAATTGATGTCATCTTAATAATGTATAAGGATATTTAAATTAATTTTACGAAAATAATTCAAACAAAATAATTTTGGCTTTATAAGTGAAATAAATTATGCATTAGGGAACCATCAATTTTTATGCTGTATTTACTTCATATCTAATTGCTAAACGACTAACCGCCTTTTCCAGGTGATACAGATTCTATTTTCACAAAATGTGTACACAGAAATCAATCAAGCGTACATAGAAGAGACAGACTAAAAGCTTGCTGATATAATCCATCTGGTGTACAAGTGAGTATCGAATACAGGCATAAATACATATCATTAAAAATTTATCTAAAAATATGAGAGCAATTATTGACAAAAACAGAAGTCTTATAGAGCTAGCGTAATAAAAATAACAACAGAAGAAACCAGTGTATAAAGTTTGCATATACTGTATCACTATGATGTACAAAAGGGTGTCAAATATTAAAGTGTACACTAAAAAATCATCTGAATATAATAACAATTATTGATAAAAATAGTATACTCGTAGAGATGGTAAAAAATAACAGAAGAAGAAACCTGCATACCATATAGGCCAAGTTGAGATATTTGATTACCAATTTATGACCCTTATAAGAGTATACAAAGAAATATCTCCATGATATAGACATGTATAAAGTTATCTGTTTTATTATATTATCTCCAATGATAATCTTACCTGGATTCTATATCATCTCTCTATGTAATACTCAATCTACTTTTCAATCCATACAAAATTATATCCTTGTATTTCTCAAACTCTACGCTGATATATTTTTCATCAGTACAATATTTTCTCAAATAAAGGTATCTTAAATCTACATTCACATGTATAAAGGATAATTTATATCAACAGAAAATACTTATTTGGTGCATATGATAAGTTATCATTTTGTTTCACCAAAACAGTCAACAACCAGGTTATTCTTTTTAACATTGTTGTATCTGTTGCTTCATGAGTCTTTTTTATAATTTTTTTTCAAGAAGTGACCACATCATTTGTGACCACTTCAGCAGGAAGTGTTATTAAATTTTATTGTTATCATACAGTAATAATTTTCTACTTGTATGATAACATCACAAACTTAAGTTGAAGTTACACAAATTTTGACATGTGCAATGGACAGATGCCAGTGCAGTGAGGGTTCTTTAACATGCCATAAGTGCATTGACCTTGACTGGACCTTGGGTTTAACTATCCTCTGAAAGACCCGTGACTTTAAATTCTTATGTCAAGCACTTGAGGAAGGAAGAGTCACCATCTTCTGTTTTGTCTTAGGTATGACCTGGTACCAGTATTCAAACCCAGGACATTTAGCTTGCGAGTTGAATGTTGTATCAGTAGACCAACATAAGTGCTCATCTCACAATATCAGTCCATATTAGAAGTCATCTTAGAGTTCAGTCTATCTTCATTTCACATTATCCATCTCAATTTGCTTTTATCAATTTATCTTGATTCAAACTTTGATTTTGTAAAATTGCTTTTGTTTGTTTAATGAATCGTATCAGTCATATATAGATGTACTTGTATAACAAGAAAGTTAATTGCTAATTCAATAAAAAAGTGTTCTTGTTCAATACCAATCACAGAACAAGATAAATACATGTAACTTTATAGCTGTCTCTTTTAAAAATGGCCATGCCTTATTGAATTTTGAAGTGTATAGAGGTAATGAATGACTTGTGATGGAACTAAACATTTGTCAATTACAACAATTCATACTTTGAATGCTATGATGAGAGTCATATAGAGTATGTGAGGTGATAGGTTATCCCTGTCAATCAACATGTCCAGGTTGTCAGGTCTCTAGTTGCCATGGTATCACATGTTCAAACATGCCACATGGATTATACATCACACATTATTTCAAGAGGAATCTTTCTAATTATAAGTGATATCATCACTTTCAAGGAAAATGTTTCACCTTGAGAGTCTGTTTAGATCAATGGCATTAAAATGAAGATCTATAGACTTTCTTCTCTGTGAAATCCAATGTTGTTTTAGTTTATTTTTGTTCATCGTAATGATGAGGGATATCATGTAATTAAATACTTCAAGCAAGCATCCTTACTTAATTGTTTTTTTTTTTTTAAAATAGGCTGATGCATTAGAATGAAGATTTAAAGCAATTATTCTTAGAGAAAGAAAATAGATATTTATGTGATAATAAATCGTTTCCACATGAGTTCATTTGATGGGATGAATCTCCCAACAACATAAATTTATAAATACATTGCACACATGGGATTGTTTGATAGGCTTGTCACAACAGTAAAACCTGTCTTTTAAGACCAATGTCATGAAAGACCATCTGTCTTTCAAGACCACATTCTGAAATCCACTTGGTTAATTAATCCATAAACCTCTATTGAGAGACCATCTGCCTTTAGAGACCACATTTCAGTGACAGATGGGGTGGTCTCTAAAGACAGGTTTGACTGTGCCATGTGTCTTTAGAGACATTTCAGTGTTAAATGGGGTGGTCTCTCAAGACAGGTTTGACTGTGCCATGTGTCTTCAGAGACATTTCAGTGTTAAATGGGGTGGTCTCTCAAGACAGGTCTGACTGTGCAATGTGTCTTCAGAGACCCATACCTGCCAACCTCTGAAAGTGAAAATGAGGGTCATGACCCTCATGCACAGATCAAAGGTTAAGAAATTAAATAAAATACAGGTGTTTTACTATAAACTAAAGTTGAAATCATACAGAAAATTCATATAAAAATCTTTAAAATTGTAATACAATTACAACATGTAGATTTCCATGTTTCTAGAAATCTAGATGCAAAACTAAAAAGTTACTAATTGCCTCAAATTTATTTATCTGAAAATTATATCTATTTTATCCATTTCAAGTAAGTATTTTATCATATGTAAAATTTACATAAACATTTTTGTAAATTAATCATTTTATATAACTATCATTAGTACAGTTATAATTTTCCGGTTGATCTTAACAAAATCAGGGACTCGACTGGAGACTTTGGAATAGCAGGTTACGGGCCTAAATTCCGGGTCTAACCTGCAGAAATCGGGTCAACTGGCAGGTATGGAAACCACATTTCAGTGGCAGATGGGGTGGTCTCTCAAGACAGTCTTTGATGTATATGACTGAAATACTGTTGTAAGAGGCATAAATCAGTAATAAGTTATCAAATGATATATAAATATTCTTGTAATTTACCAAACAAAGGGCAATAATTCAGTAAATAAAGGGACAAGTGGCATGAAACATGAAATTTTCTAAGATATTGTTGTAAGAAATTATTTACATATGCTGTATATTCCTATGTAAAATATTTTCACTGGTTTTACCATAATCTTAACTCTACCTGTAGATTTAATGATGATGTTTTAATCCAGTAATTCTAATTAAGAAAAAAATTATTGTTCTATTGTATTGTCATTTTGATGGTAACACTACAGTGATGTCAGTTCCCTGTGTCCTATTATTACTTAGTAAATAGTGTCAGAAATTATAAAACAATTAACCCTCAAAATTGAGTTTATTTGTGTGTATAACATGTTTTCCAAGATCTTACCAACTTCAAAGACTGCCACATGTTTCTTATCAGTTGAAGGTCATGTTCTGACTGAGGACTTCAACTTCACAGCTGGGTGCCAAGATAAAGGAAGATTTGGAATCTTTACAGATTTAGATTATGCAATTTTTGACACAGTATCTAACTACTCTTGAATTCCAGTTGTAACATAAAAGTCCATTACATGTACATTGAAACTTGTACATAACTGACCTTCCCTTGGGACACAAAAAAACCCCGTCTTTATAGGGAGGTGGTCTTTAAATAGAGATTGTTTTTTATTCAAATGGTACTATTAGGGACAGCAAAAAATGGGTGACCAGGTGGTCTTTATACACAAGTGGTCACTAAAGCAGGTGTTACTGTAGTTGTAAACATAGTGCATTATCCATACATAATGTCACAATATATATGACCTACATCAGATCCACAGACACTTGTATTTATTAATGGCGTCGAGATGTGTAAAATAAAAAATGTTTTTTTTTTGCTTTTGATTTAATTTTATGTATGTGTACCACTGATCTGTGTCCTAGTAACCTTAGTTTTGCTACCTATGGAGTACAAAAACACCTATTCTGAAAAAGCAATGAGAACACTGCTTCCACATGAAATGTGACTTAGCCATTCATTTGACAAAACAAGAAATCATTACTTGCTGAGATTTTTTAACATTCTCTTGATAAATCAGAGATGTAGAATAAAACATGAAAAATAAATAAAATCGGTATCTATGACAAAATTGTGTACAACTGATAAGATATTTGTAAAATCATCCAGCAACTTAAAGAGCATCCTGAGTGAAAAATGAAAATTTCTATATTTATAGAACTCATCATTCTAAGAACAGCATCGAAAACCCAATCAAAATCGGTTGGCGTGTTCTCAAGATATTGACTGCCAAAGTGAGCAGCTGTCAGAAAACTGATTAAGAATTCAACCCACTTCCGGCAAACTTCCGAGTTACACTGTGACATCACATGGGAAAAAAACATTCTTGCTTATTTGTTTGTTGTTTATAAGAACAGTATTTTCATTAAATTTCCATTACAGTTGATTTTGCTCTCAATTTCCATTATATATGTACATTATTTGCTCTGCCAATGCACTGCCAATAGCTTTTCAAAATGCAAAATTTATTACTTCTATATCAGTTTATAAAAAAATTAAAATAGTAATTCAATTAATTTGTTATTACAATTTAATTCCGCAAAGATTATACTTTAATTATCATTTTGTTATCCATGGATGACAATTATGCTATTTTACTCAGAGATGTAAGCATAGAGTCATAAATAATATATACAATAAGAGCCTAATTCTTGAAAGATCAGATTTTTGTAAAGGACCTTCCAAACATAATTCCTGCAAAGTTTGGTTGAATTTGCTTTAGTGGTTTCAGAGGAGAAAATGAAAATTGGTTTTTCCCATAGGGTCAATGATAAAGTTGTTATTTTGACCGATCGGATGACAATCTTTGTAAAGGACCTTCAATACATCATTCTAAAGTTTGGTTATATTTACTCAGAGGAGAAGATGAAAATGTAATTTTCCCACAGGATCCATTCTTCTTCCAAGTCAGGAACCGGATTCATGAATGAATGAATAAGGTAAAAACTTTGCATAGACAGCAGTCTTTTTGCAGTTAAAACTAAGCCCCGCTAGTGGCCTGATTTTTGACGGAAGAACAAAAAAGCAGTCTTTGTAAAGGACCTTGCATACATCATTCCTGTAAAGTTAAATTTGTCAGTGGTTTCATTGATTTTCAATCCAATGTTAAAAAGCCTCGCCATCGGCCAAAAGTGATTCCAAAAGCCAGGTGAGCATGACTGGTTTTGAAGTCGTTCAATATCTATTTTGGAAACCAAATTTCATTGAAATCAAACAATGTTGAATTTTCCTTTTTCGTCGGCCATTTTGAAAATGGCGGTAACAAACAATTTTCACAAAACATCATGGCAAACACATTTTATCACATTCGACCTCATAGTTTTGGAGTTAGAAGACGAAAAAACAGCAAAAATTCTGTGAAAAAAGGGCAAATAACTCCTAATTTTTGTCGTCTTCAAATTTTCAGGGTCTGAGCTGAACACACGACTCTATCTGCTACAAAAATAAAAAAATTAAAAATGCCAAAATTTTGATTTTACAAAAAAAGGGCTATAACTCCGAGATGAGTTTTCTCTTCAAAATTGCTTGGCGCAGATCCGGAAGCTGATCCCCTATGCGTAATGGTTTTGAGTGTCCAAAAACGCAATTTACCCCCTATGTTCTATTTTTAGCAACAGCGGCCATGTTGTTTGACCTGCGAACTAGAAAATAACAAATTTGAAACTAAATACCCTAGTGACGACTGTAAAATTTGGCCCAGTGAGAGGAGAAGATTTTTGCAATGAGTTAACGACGGACGGACGGACGACTGCAAAGTAAAAGCTCACCCTCTAAAAACCATGCTGCCTAACCAAAAAATTTTACAACTTAAGACTGTGTTATCAATGTTATATATCACTTAAACCAGCAAGGGTATTATTGTCGTTCTAAAAACAAAGCCTAGGTGAAGCAATTTTCCAAGTTGTTGTCACACGATGCTCCGGCCCTTTGTGGCAACTCAAAGGTGAGTTTTGCAGTTTATCGCTAATATCTCAAAAACCATGCACCGATTTTTATAGGGTTTTCAATGTTGCTCTTAGAATGATGAGTTCTAAAAACTTAGCAATTTTCATTTTTCACTCAGATTGCTCTTTAAATGAATCCAATGACAGACAGAAATTTAACCAACAATTTTCCTTTGTTCACAAAGTCAAACTTTCATTCAAACATTACCTTTGTTAACTTTTTTTTATAATGAATAAACCTTTTTATATTGGTCACCTGTTTATGATAGCTTCTTTTCCTGTTCCCTTAAGAAGCCATTAGAGACAAGTTTGACTGTACAAACTTACCAGATTAATAAGTTCCTGGTATGATAAAGTATGCCTCTCTGGATCCACACACTTCATTTGTAAAACCTCAATTGTATGATTATCCATGTTGAGATAGAATGTTGGATCTCGCAGTAACTTTTGAAGTGATTCAATGGTTATCTCCCCTGTGTGATCATGGTCATACTACAACAAAAACAAAATACATTTTATTGTCAGCACAACAGTACTTTTAAATTTCTCAATAAGATGTTATTACCCTCTCTAATACAATTATCTAACTGGTCGAAAATATCAATTATGTTGTTTGTTCAATCAACTGTTAGTTGTCTCCCCTTTTACATTTAACAAATGAACGCTTGTCAAAGTGCATTTTTTGTCAATATGGATGCCATTTGGGTGACACATTTTCCACAGGACCAATATTCAGCCACACTCCTAATGTATAATACATGTGTTTTTTCCCAGTTTAATGAAAAAAAATCCCATTTGGGTGCACAGACCATGACCATAATGAGAAATTAGGTAGTGTGTGTGTGTGTGTGTGGGAGGGGTGATATTCCATTACAATTATATACATGTGTGCAAACTGTTTTTCCAAATTTGACACAAATTCACATTAAAATTCCAAATTGTGCCAACAATGACATGTTCCCCAAAATGGCAGAAAAAGGTCCTTTGTTTGTTTCAAAAACCAATATGTCTTTGTACAAAATAATCACAAACTGCTAAAAGTTCAACAAAAGTCACATTCTGTCATTGGTTTATAACAAAAAACAATATGTCTTTGTACAAAATTATCAATGACTATACCACATCAACTAATTACAATCCAATATGATAATACAATAGACTTTGTTATATATATCTATATAAATGTTACTATTTAATAGATGTTATTGATGAGATCATCAATTCGAGCCTTGATTATTGCTCTTTGAGTTGGTTATATTCTTACAATACATGATCTGATTTGCATTTTATATTGTTGCCGAAATTTTTACTTTCGTCTATCTGAAGAGCAAAGTAATTGGATATAATACAGGTATTTACTCATTAATTTTGCAAGAGTTTGTTTGTTTATTGTTGTTTAACGTCCCACTCAAGAATATTTCATTCATATGGAGATATCACCATATGAGGGTGAAGGGATTCAAATTTTGGTCTATGCTCGGCACTTACGGCCATTGAGCAGTGGGGGTTCTTTAACATGCCGACACCTACTGTGACACACGACCTTGGTTTTTACTGTGTCATCCGACAGACAGGAAACCAACCTGCCACCAACTGGACTCGAACTCACGACCTCACGATCAAGAGTCGAGCGCACTACCGACTGACCATGGCCAAGTGGTTAGTTGTCTTTTACCTTTAATCAATGCAGGTTCAAGCTTGGCAGGAACCAAAGCTGATTTTGTGAGAAATATTGCCTGTTCACTAGCAGAAAGCTGCTGTATTCATCATTAATATCTGCCCACCACCATATAACTAAGAAATTGTTGTCTATATTTAGAGTAAAACATCAGGATGATGGAGAGGTTAACTTTAGTGCAGGTTTTTCTTTTCTTAATTTTGAATAGTGTTTTATGCCACACTCAACAATTTTTCAGTTATATGGTGGTGGCCAGTTTTTAATGGTGGAAGAGAGAACATGGTTACCCAGGAAGAGACCACCAGTCTTCTGCAAATAATCTGGCAAATTTTCTCAAAAAAAAGTGAGAGACTTCATGGTTCAAAGCACGATGCTCTAACCACTTGGTCACAGAAGTCTCTGCAGGATTCATAAAAAAGGTAAATGGAGAGGTTTGTTATAGCATCTGTGTACAGGTTGATGAAGAGGTTTGTTATAGGATCTAAGTACAGGTTGATGGAGAGGTTTGTTATACATGTAGGATCTAAGTACAGGTTGATGGAGAGGTTTGTTATAGGATCTGTGTACAGGTTGATGAAGAGGTTTGTTATAGCATCTGTGTACAGGTTGATGAAGAGGTTTGTTATAGCATCTGTGTAAAGGTTGATGAAGAGGTTTGTTTTAGCATCTGTGTACAGGTTGATGAAGATGTTTGTTATAGCATCTGTGTACAGGTTGATGGAGAGGTTTGTTATAGCATCTGTGTACAGGTTGATGAAGAGGTTTGTTATAGGATCTAAGTACAGGTTGATGAAGGGGTTTGTTATAGCATCTGTGTACAGGTTGATGAAGGGGTTTGTTATAGCATCTGTGTACAGATTGATGAAGAGGTTCGTTATAGCATCTGTGTACAGGTTGATGAAGGGGTTTGTTATAGCATCTGTGTATAGGTTGATGAAGAGGTTTGTTATAGGATCTAATTACAGGTTGATGAAGAGTTTTGTTATAGCATCTGTGTACAGGTTGATGAAGAGGTTTGTTATAGCATCTGTGTACAGGTTGATGAAGAGGTTTGTTATAGAATCTAAGTACAGGTTGATGGAGAGGTTTGTTATACATGTAGGATCTAAGTACAGGTTGATGAAGAGGTTTGTTATAGCATCTGTGTATAGGTTGATGAAGAGGTTTGTTATAGGATCTAATTACAGGTTGATGGAGAGGTTTGTTATAGAATGTGTACAGGTTGATGAAGAGGTTTGTTATAGGATCTAAGTACAGGTTGATGGAGAGGTTTGTTATAGCATCTGTGTACAGGTTGATGAAGAGGTTTGTTATAGGATCTAAGTACAGGTTGATGGAGAGGTTTGTTATAGCATCTGTGTACAGGTTGATGAAGAGGTTTGTTATAGCATCTGTGTACAGGTTGATGGAGAAGTTTGTTGTATGATCTAAGCCCAGGTTGATGAAGAGGTTTGTTATACGATCTAAGTACAGGTTGACAGAGAAGTTTATTATAGCATCTGTGTACAGGTTGATGAAGGGGTTTGTTATAGCATCTGTGTACAGGTTGATGATGAGGTTTGTTATAGGATCTAAGTACAGTTTGATGAAGAGGTTTGTTATAGGATCTAAGTACAGGTTGATAGTGATGTTTGTTATAAGATCTATGTACAGGCTGATGGAGAGGTTTGTTTAGGATCTAAGGACAGGTTGATGGAGAGGTTTGTTATAGGATCTAAGTGCAGGTTGATGGAGAGGTTTGTTATAGGATCTAAGTACAGGTTGATGAAGGATCTAAGTACAGGTTGATGGAGAGGTTTGTTATAGCATCTAAGTACAGGTTGATGGAGAGGTTTGTTATAGCATCTGTGTACAGGTTGATGAAGGGGTTTGTTATAGCATCTGTGTACAGGTTGATGAAGAGGTTTGTTATAGGATCTAAGTACAGGTTGATGAAAAGGTTTGTTATAGCATCTGTGTACAGGTTGATGAAGGGGTTTGTTATAGCATCTGTGTACAGGTTGATGAAGAGGTTTGTTATAGCATCTGTGTTTGGTTGATGAGGAGGTTTGTTATAGAATCTAAGTACAGGTTGATGGAGAGGTTTGTTATACATGTAGGATCTAAGTACAGGTTGATGAAGAGGTTTGTTATAGCATCTGTGTATAGGTTGATGAAGAGGTTTGTTATAGAATCTAATTACAGGTTGATGGAGAGGTTTGTTATAGAATGTGTACAGGTTGATGAAGAGGTTTGTTATAGAATCTAATTACAGGTTGATGGAGGGTTTGTTATAGAATGTGTACAGGTTGATGAAGAGGTTTGTTATAGGATCTAAGTACAGGTTGATGGAGAGGTTTGTTATAGCATCTGTGTACAGGCTGATGGAGAGGTGTGTTATAGCATCTGTGTACAGGTTGATGAAGAGGTTTGTTATAGGATCTAAGTACAGGTTGATGGAGAGGTTTGTTATAGCATCTGTGTACAGGTTAATGAAGAGGTTTGTTATAGCATCTGTGTACAGGTTGATGATGAGATTTGTTATACGATCTAAGTACAGGTTGATGGAGAGGTTTGTTATAGCATCTGTGTACAGGTTGATGATGAGGTTTGTTATAGGATCTAAGTACAGTTTGATGAAGAGGTTTGTTATAGCATCTGTGTACAGGTTGATGATGAGGTTTGTTATAGGACCTAAGTACAGTTTGATGAAGAGGTTTGTTATAGGATCTAAGTACAGGTTAGTGATGTTTGTTATAAGATCTATGTACAGGCTGATGGAGAGGTTTGTTTTAGGATCTAAGGACAGGTTGATGGAGAGGTTTGTTATAGGATCTAAGTGCAGGTTGATGGAGAGGTTTGTTATAGGATCTAAGTACATATTGATGGAGAGTTGAGAGTTTTGTTATATGATCTAATTACAGGTTGATGAAGAGATTTGTTGTATGATCAAAGTACAAGTTGATGAAGATCTTAACATGTGTGTCAGATTTGTAGTAAAGGTCAATAAAGAGGTTTGTTATAGTATCTAATTACAGGTTGATGGAGAGGTTAACTTATATGTAGGAAATGTTGTACAACTGTGATTAATTTGAATAATTTTTTTCCTGATAAAAATGATTTATTTCATACATGTGTTCAGAATATGATGTTTTGTACCAACAGTAAGTTTGATGTAGTAGTATTCATGCATTTGCAAATGTTACACAGTCATATGTATGTATTTAATGCTAAACCTGGTGTCAGTATACAGTAATAATCTATTATCAACAAATGTTACAATACTCGGTGACATTATATATACTTCTGTCTGTATAATGACTAAATATCAATAAAAGAAGATATATTAATACATGATTTACAATAACTTGTATATGTATGTATACAAATGAACATGGATCATCAAACATAGAGTAAAAGATAAATATAGCAACAACAAGGTCAGATGAGTCCATATTGTTCAATATGATTGTACTGAGCATTTTTTTATATTCTTGACATGACTCATTACCTGATATCATGGAAGTTAATTCAGAAATAAGTATTTTGACAGATATTCATACAAACTGAGTGTACTTCATTAACTTTATACTTATAGTCAAGTATTCAGACTACAGAGGCTGTAGTAGGTCTCTTCAACCCCTGGTCACATTTTGAATCAAAATATTATAACAACTGTATATGCAATATAAACTTGTTCACTTTTGAATTATGACAGTATACCATACTACATGTATTAATTGACTTGGGTGTGTCTAAATTTGACCACAGGGGTGGATGAGTTAAAGGAACTTGAGCTTACAATTACAGACCCTAGCTTATATACAAAATTCAGTTAATCTGGAATGGCCATATTTACTAGCCATTTGACCATTTGCTATAGTGACTGAAAGTTAGCACAAAATGGCCTGCCTGTCATGCCTGATACCCTGAAATTCAACAAATCAAAATTATTGCTCTGCTTTTTTGGTGCTATTGATTCTGAAGTGAAATACAGTAATGAACTTTATTTGTCTACACCCAACACAGAAGAGTACCTACAATACATGATACCCATCACATACATTTTCAAAATTTTTACAGAATCAATGTACTGTGTCAGTCCTAAAACTATAAGTCTATAACTTCAGAAAAAATCAAAATACAAAATTATTTTCACTGCACACATCGTTAAGACTTTGATCTAACTTTGTACCAGCTTTCAACACTAGTCACATTAAATGGTGTAGCAGGAATTTGTATCACAGTGTTCATATTGCAGAAAAAAGAAATTCTTTATGTAAAGGAACACAACTTTTGAAAATTTAGATCAATAGGGAACTTTTTAGTTAGCCCGGATTACCATTATGATCCTGCATTTATTCGCGCCTTCTCGATTTTGTTCCTCATATGTTCATTTTGTTTTTCATATTTACCCTAGCAACGAATGTATAGTAAATGGAAATATTTTTTTAATGCATTAAATTTATTTTGTATAAAGAAACCCAAGAGACTCATAATATAGTGGGTTATTTAGTTGAATGCCAAATTACTAAAATGTAGCAAGAGAAAAATATGCAAAAAGACCGGGAATTGAACTCAGGGCCTTCCGAACACTTGCAGGGTTCTTTTACCCATTGTGCTATCAGGGTTATCTATATATTATTGAAACCGGAAATAACATTGAGAAACATTTTCTAGAATCACGCAACTGGCGATAATAAAAGCATGATTATAACGGTAATCTGGGGTAACTCGAAAGTTCTCTATTGCACAAAAAAACATTATTTACAACTTTAAGAATATATGGATTATAATCTAGAGTTAATGAGCTTCCTTTAGGTCCCTTTTATCCTTTCAAGTTGGTCATAGGTGACATTGACAGGGGGCTCTAACAAAACCAAATGGCATTTAAGTTACAAGTTTTAAGTTTATGCTTTAACTGTAATGGTTAATAATATTAATAATATTGTGATTTAAACTAGACTTTGATGAAAATTTTTTTTCCCTTATAGATATTGATTGAAGTTTCAATATTAATGACACTGGAATGGCTACTTGATATTAAAACATCAAGCAATCAAGCAAAGGAAATAATCCTGAAACAGAAAAGACCCTTTCACCACAACTGTATTCCTACTAATCTCACCTGCGCACTTAACACTTCCGAGTGGTAACAAGAAGTTTCATACTCAACACAAATCATACCTAATGCAATAATTAAATCATACTCAATGAACAATTAGTCTTTAATGTTAATAACAGTTTAAGTCACAAAACATGTCAAAATTTGAATTTATTCCAAAAAAGTTTGAGATTCCACTCCACTAATTGATACTTTACCCCCAAAGAGTCCCTAATACCAAATAACAGCCTCCTACTACACATATTGAATGATTTATAGTACTTTCTTACACTTGCCCCAAAACTTCAACCTTAACCTGGCAACCCCCCTATTTTTCGAATTGGCGAACTAAAAACTGACTGCCACCATATAACTGAACAAGAGGCCCATGGGCCACATCGCTCACCTGGACTGTGTTGGTATCTTACAAATATGAGAATCTCAATTTACAAATTATTTTAAGGAGTGGAGGAGACTTAAAAATGAATGAAAATGACAAAGTTGGGAAAGACATCAAAAACATGTCAAAAATTATTTTTCCGAATTATTCCGAAAACAGGAAATTGAATCATGCGTCCATAAAAATCTCTCAGATGCAATTAGTTTTTCAATCCATACAGCAGTTCTGGAGAAGATTTTTAAAGAGGGATACCCTCGAGGCCTCTTTTGCCACACCCTGGATCCACCCCTGGGCTGATCTGGCTGGAATTAAAAACTTGGTAGACCTTTAGTACTTACTTCCTACAAAGTTTCATCAAAATGCTTTTAGCAGTTTTGGAGAAGAAGTCGAAAATGTGGAAAATTACCCCCCCCCCCCCCCCCCCCCCCTACATTTTTGCAGTTTTAAAAAATTCATAAAAAATTTTAAAAATTTAATTTCAGCAAAGTTCATTTAGGAAAGCATTTATCTACCAAACCACAGGTAAAAACACATAAAATAAATGCATCATAATGAATAATAGGGGAGAAAATAAAAGAAATCATACAAAAATGAATGAAAATTACAGTCTAAAAAGAGGTCAACAACGCTTCAAACATTTACTTTCCGATTTCAACGAAATTAACTAACTTGAATTATACATCTATGTAGATCACTCAGATAGTTAGTTTTTCAATTCATGCAGCTGTTCTGGAGGAGAAGATTTTTAAAGAGGGGTACCCCCTGGGGCCTCTTTTGCCCTACCCTGGATCCACCCCTGGGCCGATTGGGCTAAAATGAACAAAGTTGGTAGAGGACCTAGAGTACTATCAAAATCCCTTCAATGGTTTTGGAGGAAAAGTCGAAAATGTAAAAAGTTTACGGACAAACGGACGGACTGACGGACGGATGGACAAAAGGCTATCAGAAAACCTTTGGTTCAGGTGAGCTAAAAATTGTTTAGTGTGACATAAAACACCAATCAAAACTCTAATTCTAACAGATTTAGTTACATGTAAGTCAACTATTGTATAAGCTTTGACGATATATACGTACAGCAACAAACTTCTATCATAGCATTTTGTAAACAAGACAAATTTCAACAAGAGTTGTCTTCCTTTACAAAGCTAAATCAACACTCATGCAGTTTTGTAACATGATATAAAAGATGTATATAAAATCAATCAATGAAAAAAGTGCACATTTCTGCCTAGCGTTTGACAGTGAATTCATAAACTGGAGTCAAGGTCACTCAAAGTTCTGAAATATACAATTTTAAAGGTCATCATAGCATAACCATGGAGATAAGTATAAAACAAAATGATGAGATCATGACCAATTTAATTCTACGCTGTTCTAATTATATATATATAGATGGACTCATTCACATTGAACTCTCTTTAATTGAAAAATTGGTTAGTTTGAAATGAAAATTTCTTGAAATACTGGATTTTCTAAATGATATTCAAGGTCCGATGAACAGAATTGTATTGTTTTTATAAAAGTTAATTCAAGCCTTTATTTATGAGTACCTTAGACTACCTACATGAAATTCAACTCTTTGGAGTTTAACTACTCTACCTGAAGACTTTTAATCAAAAAATGACAATGATAAAGGTTAATGTCTAAAACGAAGGTCATATTCCAATAATGTTGTCATGTTTTATTATTATGTGAAGTTACAACCTGACGCCCTGAGAGATTTTCTTACAACAGAGCTAAATACCACAGCTAAACCAAATTGCTGATGCAGAGAGACAATTGGAGGGACAGACTGACTGACAAAAAGACATTGTTAATACATAGACTAATATTTGTTAAGTGATCAGGTAAAATTCACAGATTCTAAAGTATTAACTGTCATAAGGATCACAAAGCAGTATTCAAATGAAATGATAATTGGACAAAAGAGACTCCTGGAAATCCCAGGTGACATCAGGTGTCAAGGAGGAGTTTGCACACTCTGTGGACTGGTTACACCCACCATAAGTCCATAGTCAAATGAAAACAATCAATGTAGATCATTTAATAAGTACAATTATACAGGTAACTCAACATGATGACATCAGTGAAACATGGTAAATGTAAGGTCAACATGACTACTCATGTCCTTGTGATTACAATACATGTATACAAAGTAATTTGCCTCAGTATATGAAATGAAAGAAGGCTAATAAAGCTCCCACATATCATTATCACACGTTAAGGAACATTTTAGTTATGTTGTTTGTAGACAGATGACTTAATTCACTTTTATTTTACCATTGCCTTGATTGACACCAATTCACAAAAGCATGTCCAAGAAAGTAACATTTAAAGCAATATGGGTTGTTTTTGAAATTGTCAAATAAACACTAGACCACTTTAATACAATTCAAAATTTCAATGAACACAAAATTTCCTACATCTATCATGATTTAAACCCGTAAACTTAGTTTTTCAGACTTGAAATAATAACTGTTCGCATTACATTAATTCTCTGACATATCTGTCATATACAAGTGACCTCCAGGTCAAACACTCAGAGGACCTTTACCACGCATGTTCAAATATCTGACACAATGTGGGAAAATGTGGGATTACTAATCACATGATAAATCTTTTTGGGTAAATACAAGCACTTATATCCAATTCTGTTTTTGGATTATACATGCTTCCATGATAGTCTGTTATTTTGGTAAAAATGACTGAAAATTAATCTGTGATGGTGGAATCAAACTACCCGTAGCAGTTACAAAAGGATATGTTTGGCAATTTTATTCTTACAATGCACACCAGGAGATACCTTTCAGGTGTGTATGAGATAAAATCTTCATGAAAAATTTCCTTCAATGACAGGTCATATTGCTTTAAGTAAAATCAGTACACTGTACTGCAGTATACTTAACATGCCATCCATTATTATCATCATCAACACCATCTTTTGACATATCTTAACATTTGTTGTTGTTGAAATTCACCCCTCATCCCCTTTCCTTGCACCCCATTATACTCCCACTTCTACAAAGCACATTTTCCCTCTTATATCCAAGGGTAGCCTACACCTTATCGCTGACAAATTATAAGATGGATTCCAAGAAGTAAACCAAAACTTACCTGCAATATAGTCGAGATATCTAAAAGATTTTGCATATTTAATTCCATTCTGATGGAAGTATCAACTATGTGTAGGCTATTTGTTCTTGAAATAAAGATACGATTGGGGGGCTTCTTATATCAAAGAATAACAAGCATGTGTTGGTATAATAAAAGTAAGGTTACATGATAGACTTGTCTCTTTTTTCTTATCTAAACAAATCAATTTCAGTAATTAAGGTACGAAATAATACATTTACCAAAACTGAGAGTTGAAAAAATATCTTTTATATTGTTACTGATCTATTTATATTCTCCAAGGACTTTCAAGTGAGTCACCAAAGACAGAGAAGATCAATACTGGTATTTGTTATTAAGTGTGTGTTCAAGATAGATGTAACAAATATATTGGTAGGAAACTCGACTAATTTGTAAGACATGGAAGCTACAGTATAGAAATATTGAGTTATTGTCTTAATTCTACACTAGCAGGGGACCAATTCTCACCACATTTGTATAATCTACTATCCCTGTCCTTCACGAAAGTAAAAAGATCCCAAATATGACACTATGTTTATATAGATCGATGTCCGAGATATTTACGAGACTAACATTACGAGTCTGTCAGAAGTAGAAAGAGAAAGCAAGTGACTCTCTTATAGAGAGATGTGCAAAAAGTATTCAAACACTATTATTTTTTACTACATATTTCAAATAAAACCACATTTATTCCAAACAGTATAGTGATGCCATTTCTTATCGCATTTCAATAGAATTTTCACAGTTGAACAGTTTCATTATTTATTTTGATTTTTAATTTTCTAAAAGGATTTATTTACCGGTATTTAAAAAGAAAAGTTTTTTTATGAAAACTTCTTATATGTTTAAGTAAAATTATGATGCATAATTTTAACTTTGTTTAAATTGTCAAATCTTTAAAATGATACATTAGAAAATTACACCCCAAAAACCAATGAAACTTGGAAACATTCTCTTTTTATTGATGAAAATTTATTAAATGCGATAAGAAATGCCTTCACAATATTTTTTTTTTAAAATTGTGGTTTTATATGATATATATATAGTAGTTCTGATAAAAATTAAGAGTGTATGAATACTTTTTGCATTTCTCTGTATATCAGCTTCACATTTTTTTCTTTGCAAAAGTTTGTTGATAAAAGGATTTCATTGTTACAATACACTACAATTACATTTTCCCTTCAGCAATTAAAGGCATTTGTCCATTCCTGTACTGTGATATCTGAAACCTCTCTAACTGCAACAGTGAACATATCAGCCTTTTCCGACTCGCTCTGTTCCAGTGTTTAGCACATCCAAATTCTGACGTCATATCTAGGTTTTCTTTCACTTCCACAGGAGGCTTTCAATTTGCCATGTTTCTAATTACTTTTCAGTAATAACCATTTTTTTTATTTTGTTTGGAAAAGAAAATCATCCCATAATTTTATTTACAAGTGCAAATCCAAACGTTGCTCAGAAATGACTAAAATTATTGATTGAATTGCCAGTCATGTGACACTCAACATCACCAACCCCTGTCCAAAAACGTTCAGTTTCCATGAGTAGAAACTGACAAACCAATTTTAAAAGATAGTCTATACACTTCAACACAAATGTGAAAAAGTTTACAAGATTTCACTAAGTATAATTCAGGCCATTTATTTTTTTATCCCGTAACTCTGCAAAATGATGACCATAATTAATGTCATCTGGGATATCACTGATAAAAATGTTAGATAATATCAAAGTCATCTGGGATATCACTGATATAAATGTCATCTGCGATATCAGTGATATAAATGTCATCTGGGATATCACTAATATAAATGTTATACATTATAAAAGTCATCTGGCATATCACTGATATATAATGTTATACATGTTAGCCATAATAAATGTCATCTGGGATATCACTGATATAAATATTAACCATTATCAAATTCATCTTGGATATCATGATATAAATGTTGGCCATTATAAATGTCATCTGCAATATCAGTGATATAAATGTTGGTCAAAATAAATATCATCTGGGATATCACTGATGTAAATGTTAAACATTATAAAATTTATCTTGGATATCACTGTTATTTATATTGGCCATAATAAATGTTGTCTGGGATATCACTGATATAAATGTCAGACATTATCGAAGTCATCTGGGATATCACTGATATAAATGTTGGTCATAATAAATGTCATAGGGGATATCTCTGATATAAATGTTGGAAAGTATCAAAGTCATCTGTGATATCACTGATATAACTGTTAGATATTTTCAAAGTCATCTAGGATATCACTGATAAAATGTTGGTCATAATAAAAGTCATCTTGGATATCACTGATATAAATATTAACCATTATCAAAGTCATCTTGGATATCACTGATATAAATATTAACCATTATCAAAGTCATCTTGGATATCACTGATATAAATATTAACCATTATCAAAGTCATCTGGGATATCACTGATATAAATATTAACCATTATCAAAGTCATCTAGGATATCACTGATATAAATATTAACCATTATCAAAGTCATCTGGGATATCACTGATATAAATATTAACCATTATCAAAGTCATCTGGGATATCACTGATATAAATATTAACCATTATCAAAGTCATCTGGGATATCACTGATATTAATGTTGGCCATAATCAAAGTCATCTGGGATATCTGTGATATTAATGTTGGCCATAATAGTCATCTGGGATATCACTGAAATAAATGTTAGACATTATCAAACTCATCTGGGATATCACTGATATAAATGTCATCTGCGATATCTGTGATATAAATGTCATCTGGGATATCACTGATATAAATGTTAGACAATATTAAAGTCATCTGGCATATCACTTATGTATAATGTTATACATGTTAGCCATAATAAATGTCATCTTGGATATCACTGATATTAATCTTGGAGATAATAGTCATCTGGGATATCACTGATATTAATGTTGGCCAAAATAATCATCTGGCATATCACTGATATAAATGTTGGCCATGAAAAAATGTCATCTGGGATATCAGATTTAAATGTCAATCATAATAAATGACATTTGGGATATCACTGATATAAATGTTGGCCATAATAAATGGCATCTGGCATATCACTGATATAAATGCTGGCCAATATCTAAGTCATCTGGGATATCACTGATATAAAGGTTAGTCATTATCAAAGTCATCAGGGATATCACTGATATAAATGTTACCATAGTTATTATCAAAGTCATCAGGGATATCACTGATATAAATGTTACTGTAGTTATTATCAAAGTCATCAGGGATATCACTGATATAAATGTTACTGTAGTTATTATCAAAGTCATCAGGGATATCACTGATATAAATGTTACCATAGTTATTATCAAAGTCATCAGGGATATCACTGATATAAATGTTACTGTAGTAATTATCAAAGTCATCAGGGATATCACTGATAAGTAAAGGGATACTGTAGTTATTATCAAAGTCATCAGGGATATCACTGATATAAATGTTACTGTAGTTATTATCAAAGTCATCAGGGATATCACTGATATAAATGTTACCATAGTTATTATCAAAGTCATCAGGGATATCACTGATATAAATGTTACTGTAGTTATTATCAAAGTCATCAGGGATATCACTGATATAAAGGTTACTGTAGTTATTATCAAAGTCATCAGGGATATCACTGATATAAATGTTACTGTAGTTATTATCAAAGTCATCAGGGATATCACTGATATAAATGTTACTGTAGTTATTATCAAAGTCGTCAGGGATATTGCTGATATAAATTTTATTGTAGTTATTATCAAAGTCATCTGGGATATCGCTGATATAAATGTTACCTTAGTTATTATCAAAGTCGTCAGGGATATTGCTGATATAAATTTTATTGTAGTTATTATCAAAGTCATCTGGGATATCGCTGATATAAATGTTACCTTAGTTATTATCAAAGTCGTCAGGGATATTGCTGATATAAATGTTACTGTAGTTATTATCAAAGTCGTCAGGGATATTGCTGATATAAATGTTACCGTAGTTATTATCAAAGTCATCTGGGATATCGCTGATATAAATGTTACCGTAGTTATTATCAAAGTCATTGGGAATATCGCTTATATAAATGTTACCGTAGTTATTATCAATGTCATAGGGGATATCACTGATATAAATGTTACCGTAGTTATTATCAAAGTCATTGGGAATATCGCTGATATAAATGTTACCGTCGTTATTATCAAAGTTATCAGGGATATCACTGATATAAATGTTACCGTACTTATTATCAAAGTCATCAGGGATATCACTGATATAAATGTTACCGTAGTTATTATCAATGTCATAGGGGATATCACTGATGTAAATGTTACCGTAGTGATTATCAAGGTCAAGGTAGGTTTCATGAGACTCCATACTGCCAGGCTATTTTAACTATACCAATAAAAATTTATGCATATATAACCACACATCGTAAACATGAATCACAAAATGTTTACAAGCTTTACTTCAACTCATAATACACTTCTGTTCTGGAAACAGTCTTGCATGAAATTTAATACCTGTGAATTAGTTCCTTTCACAAAAGCCAAAATTGTTCTCCCTTTGTTATTAAAACAACTATGCAGTAATATTTTAGTACAGGCTTGATTCTCTATTTCTGCATTAGTGCATGTCGTCAACTGAGTGTGGAAGTAAAAACTGTGGGACCTCACCTAACGACCACCTTGTTTGGGAGACCACATCACATTAAGACTATAAATATTCAGTCACTTGAAAATTGAAGTATATTACTTACGACAGATAAACAGTGTTGTCCTGTATACCAATACAGTAAAACCTGCTTTATCAACCACCTGTGTATAAAGACAACCTGGTCACAAAGACCATTTTTTGCTGTCCCAAATAGTACCATATATATACAAATCAACCTCTATATAAAGATCAACTCCCTATAAATGTCGGTTTTCTTGTGTCCCTAAGGAGTTCATTATACACAAGTTTCACTGAATAGTATTTATGCTTAAAAATTTAATTACTTGCTTCCTGTAAAGTTTTATCAAAATCTCATAAGCAATTTCGAAAAACAAGCTGATAATGTGAAAAAAGCCATGCCATTGAATTAAACATCGATGTAGATCACTCAGCTACAATCTGTTTTTCAATATATACAGTGGTTCTGGAGAAGATTTTCAAAGAGGGTTATCGTCTGGGACCTATTTTGCCCCACCCTGGTCCCATCCCTTAGCCTATCCAGTCGAAAAAACACAAACTTGGTAGAGTACTATGAGTACATACTTCCTGTAAAGTTTTGCCAAAATCCCTTAGGAGTTTCAGACGAGAAGTCAAATATGTGAAAAGTTAATCTGGGTGCCAGATGACAAATGACAGATGAAGGCATGATGGATGAAAGACTACAGAAAATGTCTGATCACTATGGCTCACTTGTGCCTTTGACTCGACTTAAATCTTGGCATGATGTATAATATTACAGCAGAATAAAATCTCACTTACCATAGATAACAGTAAAGTGTAAAGAACTCAAAATGTATTTTGAGTTACTGTCAATCCAGAACTTTTCATGGGACTTTACTTTTGTAATACACAAGTTCTAAATTTAATCATGAGATATTTTCACGATTCAAATGTCCATTTCAACATACTTTTATCATTCTTCATTATGCAATAATTTCATTTTCTTGAGAAAGAGCTCTTGTGAAATTACAAATAAATAAAAATCTCGCAAATAAAACAGGATTTACAGTAATTACTTCAATCGGCACATCTACCTTGATTTTTTACTTGTCCATTTGTTAATCATTCAAGTTATCTAGCACAGCAATCTCAGCTCCTCGTTCAGTAGTCTCAACATACAGTTACAATGTAAACACGACTTATCCATGCATTGTTTATACTTAATGTACCGTAGACCCACAATGCTACATCTCTGTAGCAAAATGCTTCACTTGACCTCAAAATAACTGTGTATCTATAACATTTCTCTGCCAATTATACATTTATTTATCTATTAATGAAAGCATAATGTTTTATCCATAAAATTGATATATATCCTCACTGGATGACACTCTGATCAATGAAGTGAAATGTGCTCTTTATTTCCCGGTCAACAGATATATATAAATCATACTTAATACACTGAAATAACCACAAACTGTATTGCTTCCATGTTCATATAATAATCTAATTGAAGAGTATGCAATGTATGCTAGCTGAGCTCATACATTTTATATATATATATATATATATATATATATATATATATATATATATATATATATGTGTGTGTGTGTGTGTGTGTGTGTGTGTGTAAGAAAGTCACATTTGATCAAGTTTCACACAAGTGACAGTGAAGTGTTTTCAAACACAAGCCATTTGCGATGAATTGAGTGGTCAAGATTTACCTTACAGAAAGATATTTAAAGTCTGTTTCCACTCCAGGTCATTCCTCAGACACAGGGCATGACCTTTCCATCACAAAGTGACCACCACTGGAGTAAAAGGATGGTCCATTTGTATCTATTCAAGGTCATTCCTCAATCACAGGAAGTAAAGTGACCACCAATGGAGTGAAAGGATGATCCATATCCACTCCAGGTCATTCCTCAGACACAGGAAGTAAAGTGACCACCCCTGGAGCAAAAGGATGATCCAAGTTTGTATTCACTCCAGGTCATTCTTCAGACACAGGAAGTAAAGTGATCACCACTGGAGCAAAAGGATGATTCAAGTTTGTATCCACTCCAGGTCATTCTTCAGACACAGGAAGTAAAGTGACCACCACTGGAGTGAAAGGATGATCCAAGTTTGTATTCACTCCAGGTCATTCTTCAGACACAGGAAGTAAAGTGATCACCACTGGAGTTAAAGGATGATCCAAGTTTGTATCCACTCCTGGTCATTCTTCAGACACAGGAAGTAAAGTGACCACCACTGGAGTTAAAGGATGATACAAGTTTGTATCCACTCCAGGTCATTCTTCAGACACAGGAAGTAAAGTGACCACCACTGGAGCAAAAGGATGATTCAAGTTTATATCCACTCCAGGTCATTCTTCAGACACAGGAAATAAAGTGATCACCACTGGAGTGAAAGGATGATCCAAGTTTGTATCCACTCCAGGTCATTCTTCAGACACAAGAAGTAAAGTGACCACCACTGGAGTGAAAGGATAATTCAAGTTTGTATCCACTCCAGGTCATTCTTCAGACACAGGAAGTAAAGTGACCACCCCTGGAGCAAAAGATGATTCAAGTTTGTATTCACTCCAGGTCATTCTTCAGACACGGGAAGTAAAGTGATCACCACTGGAGTGAAAGGATGATTCAAATTTGTATCCACTCCAGGTCATTCTTCAGACACGGAAAGTAAAGTGATCACCACTCGAGTGAAAGAATGATCCATGTTTGTATCCACTCCAAGTCATTATTTAGAGACTTTTTCACACAGGAAGTAAAGATTTTTTCACAATATGTGATCAACATTGGCAGTGAAAGGATGATCCATGCTTGTATCCACTCCAGGTCAATCCTTAGAGAGACATTTTCACAAATGAAGTAATTTATCTTTCACAAATTGATCAACTTTGGGAGTAAAGTTAAAGGAATGATCTATGTTTGTATCCAATCCAAGTAATTCTTAGAGACTTTTTTCACATGGGAAGTGACTGTTCTTTCAATAAGTGATTAGCACCAAGAGTGAAAGGGTGATCCATGTTTGATACTTGCTCAGCATTACTACAAGTAAAGGATTTTTATTCTTCTCCATAAGACATGAATGACAAATTGGATTACAGAAAAGTGAAATACAGTGAAACCTGTATATATGGGCCACCCAAGGGACCAGAAAATATTGACCTTTATGTGCAGGTGACCCTTATACACAGGTTCAATTTAGTTGAAGTATGCAGTCAAGGGGCTTGAAAAAATTATCTTTATAAACAGGTAATCCCTATATAGAGGTGGCCACTATAGCAGGTTTTACTGTACTTGTACATGTATACTGATTTAATGGGATTACTGTAAATGTAATTTTCAGCACTTTTTCTGTTGCTTCCTATGCCCCAAATAATTAAAATCATTCACCCCTAAAGACACATTTGGACTGGTTTAAGTCATTGATTTGCAGAAGAGTCAATTGTTTTTCTGGGGTTGATGATTAAAGTCCTCTGAATTGAAAACGTAACTGTCCAGAAAGCCTGCTTTAACACATAGTGAAACCCATGCACTCATACACATATGCACATACTTTGCACTAAAGTGTTATATATCTTCATAGACTAAATGTTATATATCTTCATATCTGTTGTCAAATTTTGAACAATAATTACAGACTTCAAGATGAGTTTATCTGATTTTTTATTTCAGTAAAAGATTTATTCCAATGCATACAGCATTGCTTTTTTGAAATCACTTGAAATTTATAACAAAAACAAAATTACCAGATAGAATATATCAGTTGACATTCTGCTGGTACCAGAAGGAGGGAAATATCTTATTACCATTACACATCTTTTATCAGTTTGCACCAGTTCAAAACATTCATACAAAAATGATACAGATAAAAGTTATTGAAATGTGTTTTCTGCCATTTCTTCAACAAGATCCTAAAGTTTCCTATGATCGTTCCTAGAAACATGCGGCTGATCATGTAAAGATAACAGTGATTTTAATTGGCTATCATAGATTGTGGGGGTTATGTGCTCAGATAAATGAGATGATAAATAGAGATTATTATATGACCATATTGATATCATACTTCTTCTCAGCCTGAGGTTCCCAATGTTAGCCTGAGTGCCGAAGGCCCAAGGGCTGAGAAGGAGTATGTTATCAAAATGGTCATATCATAAACTTTTTATCATGTGTCTAAATTACAAATTAAAACATATAACAAGATACAACCATAACAACATACTTTCTAATTCCAATATTTTGTCCTTCAAAGAATTAAAAAACTCTTTCACCATTTTCAGTTTCATGATTTTGGATGACACCAAAGGAGCATATACAAATGTAGTCATATCTTCTACAGACATGATAAATTGTACTAGACAAAAGTAAGTAATATTGTGAAGCAAAACTCATATACATGTATCTACTTACTTTATTTTTGCATTATTGGTGTAAATGTTTTAAAATGTTCAAATTCTAATTTTATATTCATATAATAATCATAATTTCTCACTGCAAACAAATTTCTCCATTCTTACTCTTCTTGCCCTACCCTACGTGTTAATTTATGTAATATTCAGAAATACTGTTGTGAAATGGCAAAATTAGTTTTCACAAATATAGTTTTCTCTGAATTATTACCTAGTACTTTTTTTTAAATATTCCCTTTATAAGTATCTCATTGTGTGCTGTATACTAATATTGGCCTCAAAACTTATTCCTTAAAGAAATAAAAAAGAATACAGTTGGCACATACCATTGATAAGTATTACTGGGACATCACATAGCCATATGTCATTGATGTCTGTCCATTACCAGTCTGAAACAACAGTATATTTCTGTTCTGTGAACTGTCAGTTGTAATCAATTCCAGTAACATTCATTGCAGAATGAAACATGATTTTATTAATAGCACTCGAGGGACCATCATATATCTAATAAAAAGCAAAATAATTTCACTATAAATGCAAGCACATAAATGTAATAGGGATACACCACTGATATAAAAACAACCAAATATTCTTCCAACACGATGGCATAAATGCTACCTATTGTTTACAAGCAATAAACTTGATATGTGTGAAATTGATTTTATATCATTAGGATGAATTCTAAATAAGTGTAAAGCATGAAATATTGACCAAAATAGTTATAGAAATGTAAAACTAATTTCTAATTCAACCGAGTGTCAAAGAGAAATCAATTTAAATTGTTTTAGTGCTGTTTCACTGAATTTGATATTTACTACAATTAAAATAATTTCTATTATGATAAAAAATACACAAACCTTTCTTTTATTCAGTATTTGTTATAGTTCCCAACAGTTTCACACAATACAAAACATATCACAGATGTTCAAAACTGATATAAAATAATCTTTCACCCAGAAACTCAATAGTCCTTATCTGAATTTGCAATATATATATATATATATATATATATATATATATATATATATATAGATATATATATATATATATATATATATATATGTGTATATATATATAAATATATATATATATATATATATATATATATATATATATATATATATATATAGACAGAGAGAGAGAGAGAGATAAATGAATTTATTGGGCTCTAAATTTCATTTTAAAGAAAGCTCTATATAACTTACTTCATTAACATCAGTAACTTTATTAGAACACTTTATGTTTAAAAGTCTAAAATATATAACTGTAAGTAACAAATAGTGTCATACTACATGATAATGACAAATAATGTCATACTACATGATAAGGACAAATAATGTCATACTACATGATAAGGACAAATAATGTCATTTTACATGATAATGACAAATAATGTCATACTACATGATAATGACAAATAATGTCATATTACATGATGATGACAAATAATGTCATACTACATGATAATGACAAATAATGTCATATAACATGATAATGACAAATAATGTTGTACTACATGATAATGACAAATAATGTCATATTACATGATCATGACAAATAATGTCATACTACATGATAATGACAAATAATGTCATACAACATGATAATGACAAATAATGTCATATTACATGATAATGACAAATAATGTCATATTACATGATAATGACAAATAATGTCATACTACATGATAATGACAAATAATGTCATACTATATGATAATGACAAATAATGTCATACTACATGATAATGACAAATAATGTCATATTACATGATAATGACAAATAATGTCATACTACATGATAATGACAAATAATGTCATACTACATGATAATGACAAATAATGTCATATAACATGATAATGACAAATAATGTCATATAACATGATAATGACAAATAGTGTCATATAACATGATAATGACAAATAATGTCATATAACATGATAATGACAAATAGTGTCATACTACATGATAATGACAAATAATGTTATACTACATGATAATGACAAATAATGTCATACTACATGATAATGACAAATAATGTCATACTACATGATAATGACAAATAATGTCATACTACATGATAATGACAAATAATGTCATACTACATGATAATGACAAATAATGTCATACTACATGATAATGACATATAATGTCATACTACATGATAATGACAAATAATGTCATACTACATGATAATGACAAATAATGTCATATAACATGATAATGACAAATAGTGTCATACTACATGATAATGACAAATAATGTTATACTACATGATAATGACAAATAATGTCATACTACATGATCATGACAAATAATGTCATACTACATGATAATGACAAATAATGTCATATTACATGATAATGACAAATAATGTCATACTACATGATAATGACAAATGATGTCATATTACATGATAATGACAAACAAGAGGCCAATGGGCCTTAACAGTCACCAGAGAAAATTTCCTGTCAAATTTGGTTAAAATAGTCCACTGGTTCTTGAGAAGTGGAAATGTCTAAAATTTGACAAAAATCTTTTATTTTCTGTTTACTTAGGTGTTTGTGTCCTTGACCTTTAACCACATGACCTTGAAACTTTATCAAAATGATCCTTAAATAATTCCTAACAATTTTCTTAAATGTCTTTGTAAAAAAAAGGCAATCAGTTTTGTATACAACTGTACCCTGTTATTCATGCACCCCCTTGTGGACCATCAATTGACAAATTCCATTTTCATTTGCAAACTTTGTAGATATTGACTTAGCAATCATGCATATAAAATTTGAAAGTCATCAGATTATTGGTTCATGAGAAGTATATTCACAATAATGTCAAAAGAAACAGCCAAATACACGAAAAACCCACTTAAAAGGGAAAATAACTCCCATAAGGGTTTATCTGACAATTTCAGCCTCTTTACTTTTTTGTACATCTTTTGTGTGCTGAACATTTTTGCTTATTTCACGTTCTCTCTGTCTATTACACTTTTCAAGATAACAGGATAAAACTGCCCAAAACATGAGAAGTCAACTGAAAGGGGTAATAACTATCATAAAGGGGTGACCTGACAATTTCCGTTCTAATGACTTTTATGTAGATCTTTGCATGCTGAACATTTTAGCTATTTTCACTTTCTCTCTATCTATTACACTTTTCAAGATAACAGGACAAAACAGCCCAAAACATGAACAAGAGATCCCAGAAGGATCTTGCCACCCACCATTTAATGTTCTTCATTTGATCTATGACAGACTGTTCTTTTCTCTTATTTTGTGGCTCAACGAATTTGAACTAAAACCCAAATATCTGTCAAGTGCTTTATCACAAGATTATAACAAAATGAAATATAAACTGCTATAATTCAAGATAGCTTAACCATAACCGTCAACCTCTAAAAGTGAAAATGCTGGTCATGACCTTCACTGAGTAAAACATGAATTGGTCCAAAAAACAATAACTCTTAGTTAGGACATCATAAGGTACATGTGTACCAAGTTTAAAGGCAATTGGTTCTGTTGTTCTTAATAAGAAGTTGAAAATGTCTCAGCCAATCAGATGACAGCACAGCCATCTTGGATTTTCGGATCAGCCATAAAAACAACAACACTTGGTAAGGATACCATAAGGAACATGTGTGCCAAGTTTGAATCAATTGGTTCAGCTCTAAGAGTTGAAGAAGAAGTTGAACTTGGTCAGAACATCATAAGGAACATGTGTACAAAGTTTGAAGGCAATTGGTTCAGTGATTCTTAAGAAGAAGTTGAAAAGTCTCAGCCAATCAGAGGCCAGGGTGGCCATCTTGGATTTTGGATCTGCCCCCAAAAAAACAACAACAATTGATCTGGACATATGTATCAAGTTTGAAGACAATTGGTTCAGCAGTTATTAAGATGTAGCTGAAAATGTCTCAGCCAATCAGAGGCCATGATAATGAAAAACAATGTCATACTACATGGAAATGATAAATACTGTCATATTATATGGTTATAACAAATAAAGTCATACTATATTGGTAGTGATAAATAGTGTCACATTATATAATAATGACAAATACTGTCATACTACATTGATACTGAGAAATAATGCTATACTACATTGGTAATGACAAATAGTGTCATACTACATGGTAATAACAAATAGTGTCATATTGCATTGGTAATGGCAAATGTCATCATAATATATTGTAATGAAAAATAGACATACTACATATTACATGACAAAAATTGAGGTATTGATAGTGACATACAATGAGGTACTAATAGTGATATACAATGAGGTACTGACAGTGACAAACAATGAGGTACTGACAGTGACAAACAATGAGGTACTGATAGTGACATACAATGAGGTACTGACAGTGACAAACAATGAGGTACTGATAGTGACAAACAATGAGGTACTGACAGTGACAAACAATGAGGTACTGATAGTGACATACAATCAGGTATTGACAGTAACATACAATGAGGTACTGATAGTGATAACAATGAAGTTCTGATAGTGACAAACAATGAGGTACTGATAGTGACATACAATCAGGTATTGACAGTGACATACAATGAGGTACTAATAGTGACAAACAATGAGGTACTAACAGTGACAAACAATGAGGTACTGATAGTGACATACAATCAGGTATTGACAGTAACATACAATGAGGTACTGATAGTGATAACAATGAAGTTCTGATAGTGACAAACAATGAGGTAATGACCATGATATACAATGAGGTACTAATAGTGACATACAATGAGGTACTGACAGTGACATACAATGAGGTACTGACAGTGACATACAATGAGGTACAGACAGTGACAAACAATGAAGTTCTGATAGTGACAAACAATGAGGTACTGACAGTGACAAACAATGAGGCACTGATAGTGACATACAATGAGGTACTGACAGTGACATACAATGAGGTACTGACACTGACAAACAACAAGGTACTGACAGTGACATACAATGAGGTACTGACAGTGACATACAATGAGGTACTGATAGTGACATACAATGAGGTACTGACAGTGACAAAAAATGAGGTACTGACAGTGACAAACAATGAGGTACTGATAGTGACAAACAATGAGGACCTGATAGTGATATACAATGAGGTACTGACACTGACATACAATGAGGTACTGACAGTGACAAACAATGAGGTACTGATAGTGACATACAATGAGGTACTGATAGTGACATACAATTAGATACTGATAGTGACATACAATCAGGTATTGACAGTGACATACAATGAGGTACTAATAGTGACAAACAATGAGGTACTGACAGTGACATACAATGAGGTACTGACAGTGACAAAAAATGAGGTACTGACAGTGACAAACAATGAGTTACTGATAGTGACAAACAATGAGGACCTGATAGTGATATACAATGAGGTACTGACAGTGACATACAATGAGGTACTGACAGTGACAAACAATGAGGTACTGATAGTGACATACAATGAGGTACTGATAGTGACATACAATTAGGTACTGATAGTGACATACAATCAGGTATTGACAGTGACATACAATGAGGTACTAATAGTGACATACAATGAGGTACTGACAGTGACAAACAATGAGGTACTGATAGTGACATACAATCAGGTATTGACAGTAACATACAATGAGGTACTGATAGTGATAACAATGAAGTTCTGATAGTGACAAACAATGAGGTAATGACCATGACATACAATGAGGTACTAATAGTGACATACAATGAGGTACTGACAGTGACATACAATGAGGTACTGACAGTGACAAACAATGAGGTACTGACAGTGACAAACAATGAGGTACTGACAGTGACATACAATGAGGTACTGACACTGACAAACAATGAGGTACTGATAGTGACATACAATGAGGTACTAATAGTGACATACAATGAGGTACTGACAGTGACATACAATGAGGTACTGACAGTGACATAAAATGAGGTACTGACAGTGACATACAATGAGGTACTGACAGTGACAAACAATGAGGTACTGACAGTGACAAACAATGAGGCACTGATAGTGACATACAATGAGGTACTGACAGTGACATACAATGAGGTACTGACAGTGACAAACAACAAGGTACTGATAGTGACATACAATGAGGTACTGACAGTGACATACAATGAGGTACTGATAGTGACATACAATGAGGTACTGACAGTGACAAAAAATGAGGTACTGACAGTGACAAACAATGAGGTACTGATAGTGACAAACAATGAGGACCTGATAGTGATATACAATGAGGTACTGACAGTGACATACAATGAGGTACTGACAGTGACAAACAATCAGGTACTGATAGTGACATACAATCAGGTACTGATAGTGATAACAATGAAGTACTGATAGTGACATACAATGAGGTACTGACAATGACAAACAATGAGGTACTGACAGTGACATACAATCAGGTATTGACAGTAACATACAATGAGGTACTGATAGTCATAACAATGAAGTTTTGATAGTGACAAACAATGAGGTACTGATAGTGACATACAATGAGGTACTGACAGTGATAAACAATGAGGTACTGACAGTGACATACAATAAGGTACTGACAGTGACAAACAATGAGGTACTGATATTGACATACAATGATGTACTGATAGTGACAAATAATGAGGTACTAATAGTGACATACAATGAGGTACTGACACTGACATATAATGAGGTACTAATAGTGACATACAGTGAGGTACTGATAGTGACATACAATTAGGTACTGACAGTGACATACAATGCGGTACTGACAGTGACATACAATGAGGTACTGACATTGACATACAATGAGGTACTGACAGTGACAAACAATGAGGTACTGACAATGACATACAATGATGTACTGATAGTGACAAATAATGAGGTACTAATAGTGACATACAATGAGGTACTGACAGTGACAAACAATGAGGTACTGACAGTGACATACAATGATGTACTGATAGTGACAAATAATGAGGTACTAATAGTGACATACAATGCGGTACTGACAGTGACATACAATGAGGTACTGACAGTGACAAACAATGAGGTACTGACAATGACATACAATGATGTACTGATAGTGACAAATAATGAGGTACTAATAGTGACATACAATGAGGTACTGACAGTGACATGCAATGATGTACTGGGTGTGACATTCAATGAGATACTGATAGTATCAACATTTTTGTACTGACAGTGTCATATACAGTATGGAGACAAAAGTGAGTTTAATTTTTGTTTTTGTCTATATAAATCTGCAAATTTTCAAAATGAAAATATTTAAAAGTTTCATTGCGTATTAGATAATAATACATAATATTCATATTTTCTGTCTTCAAAGTTCAGGAATTTAAACAGAAAATTTAATTCTATATGTCAGAATTCCCTTTTTACACATATTGAAATGAGATATTTTTGTATTCTGTAAAACCCATCAATACTTTAGAACAAAACAATGGAAATTTACATCAAAACAAATACAGAAACCTCAAAACTATAATAGTTAATGGTGAAAATTTCATCGATATTGAACCAGAAATAACTAATATTTTGAAAAAATGTGGTTTATATATATATAGAGAGAGAAAAACAAAAAATTATACTCACTTTTGTTACCCTACTCACTTTTGTTACCCTACTGTCTACTATAATGATGTATAGGCCAACAGATTGACAGATTATAAAATGTGGGAGTCAAACAGTGTGGTATTGATTATATCATGTACTGTCACATGGAATGTCATACATTGTAGTCAGTGTCATATTATGGTACAGTACTGACCGTATCAATGTCATACTAACAGTGATGTACAGTGTATTTCATTATATGATAGGAAATAGTTTTATAGTGTTACACTGATATGGTCATTTATATAGGTACAGACAGCGCCATGCAATAAAATATTGATGTAATGTGTTTTATATAGTATTCTACAGTGGAATCACATTGCTCAGGAGACTACCTCACATTTCAGACCACAAGTTTTCACTCTCTTGATAAATACCTAATAAGTACAGACTCTCACTTAAGGTGATGAGCTTTCATAGGTGAAAAAATTCACAAGCCTACTTTATGTAATATTTGATCTGGCATATATCCAAGAAAGACCATCTGGTGGTTAGAATAACAAATGCATGCATATAATTGCCCCAAACTTGCCATACGTAACCTGTATTTATTAGTTTGATATCATTCTGGTCAGTACATATTAACTTATTATACAATATATATTCTATTCTAATTACCCTTAGTGTTTTTTTTTTTCGTACATCATCATTTCATACCTAAATCAGGCAAAGTTGGTCTTTTCCGTCGTTTCAAAACACTCATTTCTGAAACTGTCCACATGCCGGGTATATCTGGTGATCTCCACCCATTTTGACTCGTCCCATCCCATACTCAGCTTTATCATTCTTGACAAATATGAACTGCCAAACTCCATCGGACATGGCGACATGATTGTAAAATATGAGATACACATAATTTTCACAGTTACATTGTTTAGATCTGGCAATGTCAGCATTAATTTCAGGGTAACATTAAAGACTGGAAAAATTTCTTTTAGTGAACTGATATTTATATTCATATATTTATCTGATTTGTTTCAGGTATTTAAAAATTAAAATTAAAAATCAAGTTTCTGTTTTTTAAAAGTAAATATAAAACACATAAAAATCGACCGACATTAACACACCCAATTGTGTCAAGAGCCGAAGTTGCTGATAAATCTAGCGTGTAAAGGACCGAGATCATCCTTACCAAATTACAAAGCACATTTGATATGGCAAAAGAGTTTATCTGAAAGGTCATTGCATACAGAAATACAGCCGGATTTTTTAAGGTAAGGGAAAACTTAAATTCTAATAAAACAAATAACTGAGAAAGGAGATCTTTCACAACATTTCACGTGTTTGATAATGTATTTGAACACACATTTGATCATATTCTCATATATATGTCATGGGGCAAAAATAATCATTGTGACAGCTTATATCACTTTAAGAGATGACCTCACTGATCAGATCATTTTTGAGCCAGTCACATTAGGTGGTCATAATAGGGAGGTTCAACTGTATTCATATAATGATACACTTTGGTATGGTACTGATATTGAAGAAAGTCATTCATGAAGATTATATAGTCCTATAACTCTGTGAAATATTGCTGAATGTTAGCTATAATCAAACTCCAGAATATCATATTGATATACATGTAAAGCAGCAAACTCGTTTTATTTGATACCAAAATGTTTGTTTGTTGTTTTTGTTTTTAGTTTCTTGTTGTTTTATAGTTGTTTCACATCCTGCCCAAAATTGTAGTGATGCCAAGCATTTGGCAAAGAAATTAAACTACCATTTTTTAAATCTTTGGTATAACCTCCCATTTGCAAGTTGAATGCTCTATCAATAGACCATCACAGGCCTTTTTCTGTCAAATTTGGGAAAATACCAATGGTGACACAACTTGGAATTTTAATGTAAGGGAATTTTTTTTCCATGCATTTCCCCTTACATTAATTTTTTTTTCATTACAGTTGATGCCTCAACACCAAAATTGGGAATTTTTTTCACCAAACTGGGAAAACCATACCGGTATGTATTTTGCATTGGAAATAAGGCTGAATTTCGGCCTTATGGAAACTATAGAAAAGGCCTTCTCGGGACATAAAAGCAATGTCATACAATGTGATATTGACAGTACCATGCTGTAGTGACAGACATCCATAACTGTAATGATAATGTCATACAAAGTCATACTCAGAAACAAATAATGTCATACAATGTGCTACTGACAGTATCATGCTGTGGTGAAAACACAGTCATCCATAACTGTAATATAAATGTCATACAAAGTCATAATGGGAAACAAATAATGTCATACAAAGTGCTACTGGCAGTATTATACAATGAAATGAAAAGAATGTGACATATCTGCCATATAAAACTTAAAATAGGAATTATAACATTATCAAACACTGTGGGATTTATAAAGTCATAGAAAGTCATAATAAGCAGTATTTACAATGTGATATACTGTTGTACATTGATACTGAAAGTGTCATACAATGTTATACTGACAATGTCATATCATGTGTCACTGACAGCATTACAAAATAAAATGTAATGCATTGTCATAAAATATAATGGCAAACATTATTGTACACTGGTAGTATGGACAATATCATTCAATGTTATACTGACAATGTCATATCAGTTGCCACTGACAGTATTACCAAATAAAATGTCATGCTGGTACTGACAGTGTCATACAATGTTATACTGGCAAACAATGCCATATTATGTGCCCCTAACAGTACTACAAAATGAAATGTCATGCAATGTACTACTTACAAACAATGTCATGTCATGTGCCCCCGACAGTACTATCAAATGAAATGTCATGCAATGTAGTACTTTCAATGTCATATAATATAATGACAAACATTACTGTACACTGTCACTTGTACTGACAGTGTCATACAATGACATACTGACTAAATATTATAAGATTTAACAAGTACATCTATAGACAAACTTTGTCATACCATATTATACAAACTTTTCAAAGGCTTTTGTAATATAGTGGCATTCATTAAAAACTGACATTATGTGCCATGTAATAATTGCAAATGCCAGTGATACTGACAAGGTCATAAATGTATTTCTTGATGTTTAAGAATTTGTAACAAACAAAAGAATATGTGCATGATATATCACACATATATAAAATACTAAACCAAGAAATATTGTTTATAAAAACTGAAGTAGTTGACTTTGAGAAATTCTGCAATATATATATTGTATACACATTTATAAATGCGTTCAAAAAAGAAAATGAAGTGTGTTTAGATACAATTGATATTAAACCATTACCGAGGTGCAGTGGCAGTTAACTATTGCCAGTCATTGAGAAATGTCAATGTAATTAAGTTATACCAAATCGCCTAAAATAAAATGTTCTGTTTAATAGAACATCAAGTCTATATAGATTGTTACATGCAACAACATGTCACAAAATAATCAAATAGCTCTATCTAATGCAAAACATTGGAGTAAACAAGAAATGTAGATTTTGCATTGATTACAGTGATATAAGCGATACATAATGAAATTGACAACCAATGGTACATTTATGACAAGGTTAAGTTTGTACACTTCCATATAGTAGATATGAGTTACTGGTGCAATTGTTAGATAAATCGGTAAAATAAACAAAACAAAATACATACTCTATCAAAAGGTATCCTCCATTTCTGAAAGAGAGAATCCCAGAATAAGAGTTCTGAAGTCCCTACTACATGTGGCTAAAATGCCAGGCAAAGTTACAAAATCAATTACTCAACAAATTGCTTGATTAATCTTTAATTCTATTTTCTGTTTTTGTAATGAATTTCAGCACACTGATGGTGATAAATTTAATTTGAGTGCCTGTAAGCTTCCTGAATTACAATCATTGGTGTCGCCTGTAGAAACTAATCTACATCTACTGGGATTGGGCAGTTGCAATATGGTAATAAATACAAGATATAGATCTACCTATTGTACATCCACATTACATATAGCAGACTTCAGAAATGAAGATTTATATCAACCTTAATTTGAAAAACAGCAAACAACAATTACAAACCAAAGAGATGAAATTGTGGGCTATATAATACTGAGCAAACCATAAAACAGAAAAAAGATAACTTAGAGCCCTCAAATCCCGCCAATAATAATAAGGATACCAGCTTCATCTGGTCCTAGAGTCATAAAGTTGGAATTTTTGTTAAAATTTCCTGGATGCCATTTACACCAATGTATTCAACACACCATTAATAACCTAACATGTTTCTCTTTGTGAGTGTAAATTGTGCAATGACAGTCAATTTGACAGTTTTACTTTTAATATCAGTTGTGAAAGCTAGTTTCTGTTCAAAACTATATAATAAATATGGCTGCTGTTTTAGATACAAGTATTGGGGCTATTTCAAAACCATTATAATTATCATTTTATTTTGTTAAATATGCAATTATTTTAAACTTAAAGATGCTCTTCTATAGACTGGCACATTTTGGGTGAATTTTTTAATGTCAAAATACATGTGTGATTTCAATAACATCTTATGCTGAAGCATTTAATTTGGAATCAAATTTGTATATATTTAAGGACAATTATCAACCAGGCCAGACTTAGGACAATTATCAATTAGGCAAGACTTTGGTCACAAATCTTGTGATTAAAACATCCTCAACATTTCTTAAGTAGCAAAGCTGCAGAACAACGTACCAATTTTATAACTTTTATCTGATTATAATGTGAAAACAAGCATTCTGGAGAACTGATGAATCATTACATTCTCCCGTACCTGTGAAACAGGCATTCTGAGTGTACTGATAATTAATACATGTCCCGTACCTGTGAAACAAGCATTCTGAGTGTACTGACAATCAATACATGTCCCCTACCTGAAAAACAGGAATTCTGAGTGTACTGATAATTAATACTTGTCCCGTACCTGTGAAACAGGCATTCTGAGTGTACTGATAATTAATACATGTCCCATACCTGTGAAACAGGCATTCTGAGTGTATTGACAATCAATACATGTCCCCTACCTGTGAAACAGGCATTCTGAGTATACTGATAATCAATACATGTCCCCTACCTGTGAAACAGGCATTCTGAGTGTACTGATAATGAATACATGTCCCATACGTGTGAAACAGGCATTCTGAGTGTACTGACAATCAATACATGTCCCCTACCTGTGAAACAGGCATTCTAAGTATACTGATAATCAATACATATCCTTGTATTATCATTATCAAATATCAATTATAAAACTGTAATCAAAACCTTAACCAAACATAAGGATGAACAGACTGACAGACTTAGACTAAACCTATGGTCTCCTTCTTCCATTTCACCAGTAGGAAACTAATAAAAAAAAAATGAATAAAGATATACTCCAGAGGCAAAGCGTAATAGGACTCCTGAATGGAATCAAGAAATAAATGTACACTTCTTCATATATTTATAAATCTTTTCAGATCACTCTGACACATTCTGTTTGTACTTGTACAGTGAAACTTGTATATAAAAACCACCTTTGGGACAAATAAAAACCAGTTTTTATAGGGAGGTGGTCATTATATAGAGGTTGATTTGTACACAAATGGTACTATTGGGGACAGCAAAAAAGGGTTTTTGTGACCATGTGGTCTTTATACAAAGATGGTCACTAAAGCAGGTTTTACTGTAGTTCTATCTTCATCTTAACAGAACATATGGAGTTTGTCAAATTGGGGCTTATACTCCATGTTCCTTTTTTGCGGATAATTGTTTAATGTTGTATGAAATAAACATAAAGAATACCGTAAACGGGACATAATATAACCATCATGAATAAATTATGAAAGGGTTTCTGCACTGGACAAGATATTTTTACAGACTGTCATAGTGACCTTGACCTTTGCTGTATGACCTTGAGTCATGGTTATGACACACCATCTCACTGAAAGCAATTGTTGAATAAAGTTTGAAAACATTCCCTTTTGTGGTGTGAAAGATGTGCTCCCTATTAAAAAAAAATGGCAGACTGACCCAGTGACCTTGACCTTTGAGATATTACCTTGAATCAAGGTCATGAAACATTGCCTTTACATGAACAACTTTTATGTGAAGTATGAATATATTCTGGTAAAGCATAAAGGAGTATTTTTTGGGATTATCTTATAAAGTTAATGGGGGGCAGAGGTAAGAAGAAATTCTGTTATTCTATTACTTACTTGAATTTTCTAATTTAGGTATACACAAATACAGATGTTTTAAATAATTATGCATTTTCATTGATATCACAGATAAGAATAAACTTACATCAAGTTGTTGACAAAATCTGGGTTCAAGTCTGAACATATCAGCATTGCTTTGATGACTGTTTCTGTTTTTTACATCTAATCTTTCATTGTAATTACAAACGTCTGGTCTCCCCATGTTCATAGGTTCCAATCCAATACCACCGCCTCCCAGGGTATAACAAGTAGACTTAAGTCTTGTTCTGCCTTCCAAACGTCTGTTTGACATCATACCTTCACCATATATGTGATCTGACCTTGCTCTGATGTCATGGAATACATCTGGTCCAATACTAGCATCATATGTAGCATCCAGTCTTGGACTATAGTCCTGAGTGGCATGTGACCTTGGAGGAGCACCATGTATGGCATTAAGTCTTTGACTATAGTTCTGAGTGGCATATGACGTTGAAGGAGCACCATACATGGCATCAAGTCTTGGATTGTAGTCCTGTGTGGCCATTATTCCTGTAGGTGTATCACGTGTGGCATGGGGTCTTGAACTGCAGTCCCATTTGATGTTTGACCTTGTACAATCACCATACATGGTACCTATCACTTAGTCCTGTACTGCCACCACATGTAACACCTAACAGTTACATGCCAGTAATTGTACAATAACTGAACATTAAATATGAAATCCAGTTATCTATGATAGCTTCATCTGATCTAAGTTTACAAGTTAACAATGCATCTGGCATATTGCCAGAACAACCAGAAGATGACCCACAGGAACGATCCAATAGTTTATAAACATTAAGTCAGAAATGTAGTCTTAATAGATACACATAGATAGACTTTTATCACATTCAGGCATAAATAAGCTTTTGTCACGTCTAGATCCTTTAACCATTTGAAAGGCTATTATGTACTGTAATAAGCCAACATCTCAAGTTGGCCTGTAACCTAGAATGATGAAAGAAAGAAATTTAGTGAGAAATGCACAGAAAACTAACAGTAAATTTATACATTTAAATTGAATGTAAAAATGAGTCAATGACATTAAGTCACTTGAGGTTTTGCCTCAGGTGAGCTAAAAATAAGAAAATTCAACCCTATCCAATAAATCTGGGATTTTATTCCTGTACGCTCTTCATTCCCTTTTTCTCTATCCGAATAGATAGATGCATACAGGTAATTAATGTAAAGTATAGAGTAGCAAAATTATACCTTCATTGCTTAAAATTGACATTTTTCAAAAAGGAAAGTGTTTGGTGATCAGACAACTCTCTCTCAACTTGGATCATTCATGAAAGTGGTTATTGTTTGAATTCCTTTTACACATCCATTTGGATTTGCCACCAAGCGAGAATCCATCACCAAAGGCCAAAATTGTGTATGGTGAATTAGGCAAACATGTGCAATTTCAGAATATCCCTGGTATATGGATCCGGACCCCCATCATCCATCTCCATCTTTTATCAAACAGATATTTCAATTATTTTTCTGTCATACTAGTGAACCTTAAAACTGGTGAATTTTCAGACTAGTGGACCTGTAGACTGATGAACCTCCAGAATAGTGGGTTGTCCACTGCACCACAACTACATTTTTGTAGATCTAGATTTTATTGACCATCACTAATTATGCGTACAGATGTTACGATTTCAAGTGTAGACATACAGAAAGTTTAATACATATGGTCATTAACTCCTTTTATAAAAGACTGTATATAAAGAGATAACGGTTATAATAAGAAAATATTTATTCCCTGTACATATCTTACATTATTTCATATAAATTTGAATAACAAAACTTGAATGTATCCCTTCCACTTCATTATAAGTGGATTTGACGGTATTTTGAAAAATAAAAACTGTAATTTACCAGCTATGTTACTGGCATCGGAAAAATATCAACATATATACAGACATTTATTTTCAATAAAAATTTGGGTTTCAAATTTATTTAATGAAAAATATAATTTGAATTGTCTAAAGGAAATCATAATTTGGCAACAGAATTGGAAAATATCTACTTGACAGAATTTTGGGGGGTAAAAATACCCACTGCATTTGGTAATGATAGGTATCATCAGCGTCTGAAGCAAATTGAAAGTGGGGGGGCTAAACCAACTTAAAACACATACACACGCCAGAAACGTCTATGTCCTATGTCTATATTTGCAAAAAGTGGGGGGGCTAAGCCCCCCCTAGCCCCCCGGTTCCGATGCTATGGGTATTATACCCAAGTGCTCAGAACGTTATCTGGAACACTTGGATATATTGGTTAGATAGCCTATACATTTTTGTATATTGTTTAAAATGTAAAATTTTATATATTTGTTTATATACAAAATAGCCTCAAATCGAACCACCATAAAACCACACCCCCTCCCCCATTGATAGAAACAAGTGTCTGTGTCCAAGACCCAGAGATTATGCATTTTTTAATTTTGTTGTCTTTCACTTCAAGATGCAACAGTGCATCTAATGTTACCCAGAGGTCACAGAGAGAAATTGAAAGGAATTAGGTCTTGTGCACTTCCACTATCAGATCAATTTAGCCTATCAATCAAACCTGCTGATCCAACATTTGGAGAAACATGCATCAATGGGACACATGTTTTCAGAGAGGAAGAACTGGGAGTGTTTAAACAGTCTCATTACTCTCAATCCACAAATAATGATGAGTTTAATAGTTAATACTCTATGTTTCTAGGTTTGGCAGAAGTTAAGAGTAATTTTCCACCTTCTTATTGAAAAATTAAAGGTTTTGCACATTGTTGCCAACTTCAGGGATGTATGCCGACAAAGTCCCCGCTATTCCTATAATATAGTCCTAGGCCTTCGTTAGTTCAAACAGTTTGGTTTCAACTTTTTTTTATCGAATGGTGCTGGTTTGGCATTAATTAGGTCGAACTTTCTGCCCTGATTTTAAGCGATTTTTTAGTTAAAAACCTGATTTTAACCCACCCACCCAAAATCGCTTAAAATCAGCGCAGAAAGTTCGGACTAGGCATTATTAGACTAGTACATTAAATATCCGATAAAAAAGGATTTGAAAGAAAACGATCTGATCTAACGAAGGCTTATATTATAGTAATCCCTTTGGAGATTCTGTCGCGGTCGTTTTAACGTATAGGACTATGTCCCCGCCTGAATCTGCCCCTGAATATGACCTGTCACATGTGTTAAGACATGTCACAGTATGCGCTGAGCAGTCAAGGGGCGATAAGCCTACCGACGTACCGTCAGTAACTGCGTATTATAAGCATACACTCACTAAGCCTACGGTAATCTAGCCTATGTTTAACGGATCTAACAGCTTTCTAAGGCATGATCAAGACCTAGTATAACACATCAGTATATTAATCTATGATTTACAAAATGAGTGCAAAACTGTCATACGATTTGAAACCACCTTTCATATTATGCTAGATCTCTTTACAGTAGCACAACCTGTAGAAGCTAGTTCACCGGAAATTCGTTTATGGGCGCATGTTAATCTTTACTGTTTCTTCGCTTTGATATTCTTGTAACAGCAGCAAAAATAGATAATTCAAAGAAAGATAACTCCTGTTTTATAGCCACACATAGCTGACGGAAAGACATCAGTACGGTAGTATTGATGTGCTATGTAGAAGGGTCAAACCACAAGTGAACAAATCAAAACAGAAAGTGAAACAAATACATTAAACTGTTCAAAATTACCGATACTGCTATCATTTACATGATTTGCCGACCCTTCAGTTTTCATAGAGGATAGATTTTCAATGTTTCACTCATTTTCATACTTATTTGGATGTTTTCTTTGCTTTGTTAATACACGTGCATATACAAAGAAGTGTTACAGAGAAAATGGTAAGAACCAGACCTCCGTATGTTATGTAATCTTTTAGATTTTTGTTAACCGCTTTTGTCACGATTACTTTTATGGTGGCCACATGAATTTTTGACTCCCAGCAGTTGTAAGGTGCTGTATCGTAAAGCCGCAGCGACCGTATGTGTAAACGATTGATGGAGTCTATCCGAACACGCCCTCTTGTTTGTCGTCTAATGGTTAGTGGATTCAGTACCACGGTGCCATTTTGCCACCGAACCATTGATTTTGAATCTGATTTTGTGGGACATACAAGCATTAAGTTTTTCCCTGTTTGTTCGTATATCACCTTTCTTTGTACCATGGGTGGAAGCTTTGGTTTATCCCTGAAACAAACAAAATCATTCTTAGTTTGGTTAGTACGAAATCCAGTTGGGGTCAAATAAAAGGACGCAATTCTTTACTTTAAAGTCGCAGGTACGAAATAAAGGTCGTACTTATGCAATTAAAAGTCGTTATTACGAGATTTTAGAGTGTCTTAATTACAAAATAAAAGTCGTAGTTGCAAGATAAAAAGTCGATATGAAAAATACGAGAGCACACAAAATCTTATATCTTCTCTTTAAAATAGTTTTCGTCTGTTTGTAAGGTTCAAATATATAATATAAATAACAATACATGTCAAAATATGTATCACATGCCATATCAATCCTCGTCGAATATTGTTCCCGATTTCCTGTTGCATGCTTATATAGTATGAAAATCTCAAAATGAATGTCTCGTAATTACGACTTTTTAAAATACCGTAACAACGACATTTTATCTTGGGAATACAACTTTAAAAAAATTCTTGTAAAATATGAGTTTTTATCTCGAGCTCAACAGGCTTTCATAAGTTAGGGTAAAAAAAAAATTAAAGATATTCTAATTCTGATTTAATTTCATTTCTCCCTATGCAGTATTCTGAAACGACACCAATAGATCTACCAGTATTTTAATCCCATGGGAAATATTAAGAGGGGTTGGTAGCATATGAATAAAAAGCATTTTTCACCTGAGGTGAAATAGATGACGCTACTGCTGCAGTATGGTGAAAACATTTTTAGGAGAAATAAAAATGACAGTAAATAAAATGTTTTGTGTTTGTCCTTAAATATAATATCTATTTAAAACCACAAGGGAAGGATAGAATTGGGTTACACAGTACATAACACAATTAACGACGAAACCTCGTTAACGAACATTAACAAACATTATTTGTGTTTTGTATAATATGTAGATTTTGTATTCATTTGGATACATTTTCAACTTACTTTAGTGAATAATAACCTGCTTCAATTGTTTCAATAACGTTGCCATTCTTATCTGTAATCATTACAAAAGCGGGTGTAGTAGGACAAGATATAAAGCATTTGCCCATTATTGTCTCACTACGTCGATATTTGATTCTATTTAGGTTTGCAACTTCCCGCGGAAGTACAGTTGAACGGCATGGTACACCGTCAGGATATAAATCAAGGACAGGTAAGTCTTGCGGTTTTACAGGCTTAGCTTCATATAATTTTTTAACCATACAAATCCCTATTTTTCGTCGTACACCTGTTTTTCCACATTGATTACAATCACTCCATTCGGACCACAGAGTAAAAGTTTTAAGATTTTGCTTGAACAAATAAAATGGTTTTAACAACGTTTTCTCCTTATTTTCATCGATAAATTTCCTCCGCTCTCTAAATAGAACATCCAACTGATATATTTCTTCGTACTCTCTGTAATACGTATTGACACAGAAGTATTGTCCAGCATCCGTTACATCCACTGACTCGAACGTCAGCGCCCTACTTATGCTGTCAATATGAACACGATCAGTCGGATTGACATACTTTATAACAGCGTCTTGCTTTCTGAGCTGTTGCCAATCAACATGTAACTTAGATGGGTCTTGATCAGGTCGCTGACATACATTGCAGTTCATAACAACCCTTTGTCCTTCAAGTGCCAAAACAGCCTTAATAGTATTCTTTCCATTTGACTTTCCAAAATTTCTTTTAAGTAGACATTTTCCATACTCTTGAAAAACAACTCTTGCATCTTCTCCACTTAATCTCCACCCCATATCTTTTGACCGAGAAGCAGATATTAAAACTGTATAACTACAGATCACTAGAACAATTATTCCGAATAAAAATTGGCCGTGACGATGAACTTGGTCCATGGTTCGAAAATGACGTAAAAAGTAACGTCATTGAATTATGACGTAAAAATTTCCTCGTGCCTCAATATTGCTGTACAGTAGGCTTACCAAGCTCCATTTTGATGCGTGTGAAAATCCACGTCTGGACTGGAGAACTTATTTTCCAACGATTGTTTGCTGGAATTCAAATACATTAGGCAGACAAAAGTGAGGAAACATTTTGTTTTTCTCTTTATGCAGTATTGGCACTGGACTAGTAGTCGGCTAAAACTAGTAGTCGGTTATGTGGTTTCGTCCTTGGTATGTGTTACAACACTAGATATATTTTTTCCCTCTGTTTAGATAGAGCAGTCGACTGATCACATTATAGCCGAGAACTGGTCTTAGCCGACTACTGGTCCAGTAGTATATTTCATATAAAACCACCATTTTCTTTCTAAATAATATTACAGTCATTTCTTATTCAATTTCAGTACAATTTTCACCATCGACCATTCTTGCAGTACAGTATTATGAAGTATCTTTGTTTGTTTTTGTTACGAAGTTTCATTGTTTAGTTTTATAGATTTAGTACTGATAGGTTTTGCGGGATAGATTTACCAAGTTTTAATGTCTCCTTTTAAAATAAGTATAAACAGGGTATTGTGACATAAAGAATTAGATTTTCTGTTAAAATTGCTAAATCTTGAAAACTTTTAACATTACGAGCAATATACGTGTTCGATATTTTGAGTTTACGGTGTAAGTTTAGTCAAAGTCGATGAAGAAATAACTCTCCACGATTGTTATGAAAGAAACATCACTGTGGCATAGACATAAAGTTTCAAAATTTGATATATAGATAGACTTGATTTTGAGCGTGGGAGTTTAATGTGAGGCCGATTGCATTTGGCAACTTCGTTTTGACATTATTGGAAGCTACGACTTGGTTGACCTTTATGATAATGCAAAAGTGTTTACATTTTCTGATTCTTTATTTTTAAACGCCATTTCGATCAATTATATGAATATTTAGACATGTCTTTTAGTCTTTAACCAATACATCGATAAATACGTCGAGTAAACATAAAAGTTGAAAAGCAAGCAATTTAATGTAGGCATAGACGTGAGTCTTTAAAACATAGTTGATGTAGTTCTACTCAGAATTTCGATAAAGGTCAAGAACTTCACATGATTCATTAAAGATATCAGTTCTAAAATATATTCAGCACTATAACATCAAAAACCACTGTGGTATCATTGCACATAAGCAAACAATGCATTCTTTCTTTTTTTCTCTGTACAAAAACTTTTGTTTGAAGGAATATTCTGATATAATTATACCTTTAATATTTATATGTTTATGTATTGTAAAGGAAGTACTTTAAAATTAATTCTTTTCTGTTCCTGTTGAATCGTAGATAAAAAAAACAACCTTACAGTTATTAGACAAATAACTGTTACTTCCCATTTAAACAAGGAATTACTTAAGATTATGGTGTTTTCCTTTGTTTCCGTATAAGATACTATTTCACAAATTATCCGATATGCCAGGGCGTGTTCAACATTTGAGCATTTCATATAAAGAAGTAAACTTCTTACTGAAAAATTATGACACAGGGATATCGAAAACGGAGTTTGATGTCAACCTTTCGCGAATTTTACGGTCGGTATAATAGACTTGTTTGCGATTATTCTGTTTCACTAAATGAAATGTTGAGTTGCCTGTTCGATAGCAGTTGTTGAGACGTCTGTACCAATTGTGACGAGGAATTGTTCCTCACTTATATCATTTGAATTTGACCGTGGACTCACGACTGGTGTGACCGGTAAACAGGGGATGCTTACTCCTCCGTGGCACTTGATCCCAACACTTGATTTCCAGAGGTCCATGTTTGTCAATTTTCACCAGATTTGTCTGTATGATTTATACTTTGGTATCTGAGATTTTTATATACTGCGAAAGTTGTAGTTCCCATTGAAAAACATTTATTCTTTTGTATACATTTTTTTACTGTTCTTCTTATGCAGACACAGGAACATTACGTTTGATGGCATTTTGCACACGCGCTTCGAAGAGTCTTTTTTTTTTGTCATTCGTGAATAAGAAGCTAATAACACAGAAAGGGTTCTCCGTCTTAGCATGGAATTCGTAGACTTGTTATAATGTTATAATTTTTAATTTAATTGTAAATACATTTCAAATAGATATCTCATATTTTCCGTCGATGATGTTATTTATATATGTTTATATATATTGGCAATTGGCATGTTGTTCTAAACAATATCCTAATGCAAAGACGTATCAAGTTGCAAATTTGATGAAAACAAAATTTATTACTTGACCAAATATTATTATACCCACCCTATAAGTTCAGTTTTATGACACAAAAACATATTCTTGATTATTTTTATTTAATTTACACATATGCACATTCTTGGCAGAAATATTAGTCTTAAAATGCATGGAAATCTCGTTTTATGTCGTAAAAAGTAAGTAATCTGTATTTCATGAATACATTTCAATTTGCACTCTGAAAATCATTTCAAGGTGATTGACACGAGGTCAAACATTCTGTTTTTAGTTTCAATTTTGATGATGTTTGCTTTTTGTCTGCCTATTTTCACTAAATTCTTTTCTTATATTCATTTTTCATGAAGGCTCATGTTTTTTAAATCATAATGATGTCATGTACAGTCTTACCAAGATAAAGTGGCACATCGTATAGATGAAACATATTACCTTGCACGGGTTCCGTGCATTACTGAAGCTCGAATATTATTGTGTCGACAAGAAGCCTGATTTAATGTAGACATTTATAAGATGTCTTTCATCAAAATGACAGGTGTTTACAAATCAAAACTCATAAGTATTCTCAGATATCAGAGACAAACCCCCTTTGCTAACATCACAGGTAACAAAAGCATAATATATTCATTTTCATAGTGGGTACTTCGTAGACATATTTGGAAATACATTTAGATTTATTACTTGGCCTTGTAAGATACCACATTCTCTTTCGGATATTTACATTTATATTAAATTCCAGCTCAACTGATGAAGTCTTATTGACAGAAACTATCGTCTTGAACATTTGCTTTGGTCTCTTTGTATAACTATAATTTTGGTATTGTTAATAATATAAGACCCTTTTCAAGCATCGTAGACGGAAACATTTTCAAACATCAACACCCTATCAGTACTCTGACCTCCAAAACTGTTATCAAACAAAATGTATCTATATCAAAATATATCTATATCTAAATTATCTATATGTGTAAGAAAGTGTCTACCATGAAGGATATATCTTCGACTTCACTTACATGAAAAAGCTGGTATTTTCTATCTGTGGCATAACACATCTCTGGTCTTATTCACAAAATTTACAACAAATCACGTCGATATATTATATGATGCTTTCTGTCACGTATAACAAAGTCAATTTGATATATGCCAAGGTCAAAGAGGGCTTTGGTATGATTTCATAGTCTTTAATGAACAAGTAAATGGGAAACGTGCGTGTAGCATATGATGACTAAAATATACAAGCAACATACAAAGAGAAATCGTTCGATCAATATTATTGAACATAACATGACATAACATTTTTTGCTTGAAAGTATATTTTCTTGGTTGTTTCAGTCAAATTACAGATACAGAATTCACTATAATTAATTTCATACAGAGCAACATATAAGTATGGCGAAACTTCGATTATTAACACGCAAAACGTCTATTAAAACTGTCAGCTTAATTCTATCGAAAAGTTTTACAAATACAAGCAAACGAAATTATGACGCAATGTTATCGATTGCCAAAGAAATATGGAAATATCCCCTGAATATAGGCATAGAACCCGACAGCAAATATGACTTTTGATCATGTCTTAGATAATGTTTTCAGAGGAATAACTAAGGTATTTAGTTATAGAAAATGTCCAGGTTATGACAATCGATAACTGTGAACCGGTCAATGTGTCTTAACAAATGGTTAGAATTCTGTCATTATGCCAAAAACACCGGAAGTAATGTATGTATACAGTTCTCTTGCCAGACATATTCCCAGTAAATTAAGATAATCTGTAACAGCCCGCATATGGAACTGGTGATTTAGATAGTTTTATTTCACTGGAATTGAAGTATTTTGAAATGATAATATTCCAGTCCCTGAATTCACACGAAGCGGACTTCATTCAAAGGCGTCCGAGTCAAAAGAAATAAAAGCTATCCTTCACATCAAATTTGACATTTGAATATATCAACAATGTTTTGTCTACAGTCAATGAAAACGTTCATACATTTATAAATACGTTTTATCGTTGCAAACTAAAAACATCAAAGCTATCATAGAATTAAACCAATTTTATTCAGAATCATTTATCTTACTTTGAATATATTCTGTGATGGGAATTAACAACTAAACTGCACGGCAGAATTTTCCCTTTCTTTCGATTCCTACATCCTAGTACAATCTATCCCGTAGATATACCCTTATATATACCCTAAGATATATTAATTATCTGCATATTTGTGTATGTCTCGTAAATGATTTCTTACGTCAGTGGCTGCTCGGCGCACTGTCGTTTTATAAACACTACGATGATGAAAAATGTTACCTTTTTCAATATCAAGTTTCACTTTCTGCAGTCAATCGAGCGATAGTGGTTCTAATGCTGTCAATACTTGTTTTGACCAAACATTTAACTTACTGTTTTAATTAAGGTTTGACCGCTGGTATTACTGTTCAGTAGGTTATTTTCCCTCCTCTATGTCACCTGGTCCCATTTCTGGATTTTGGAGAGATCCATGTTTATCTGCTATGCATTGTTTGTATATTTCCATATGTATTTTGCTACATTTAACACTTTATATCTATGAGTTGTACTTACCGATAAACACTACGTATTTTTTTACCACTAATTCCAGCTACAATGTAGATAAGGAATTCAACCTTTTAATTATATATTTGTCAAATAAATGATGAACACAGTAGATATAACAGGGTAATTCCTATGCATTATATTTCGTAATTAATAAGACTTATGACAATGACGTTGACGATTATGATGATGATAATGATGATGGCGATGAAGTTTGGATGATATTTCCGAAAAAGACATTAATTCAACGAATTCCTCACAATAGCAAGTCCACTGTACATAATCTGGCCTGGATGGTGTTTGAGTGATTTACACATCTTGTTCTAGAATTAAATACTGGGATGAAACTAGTAATGAAAAACAATTTTGATTCAATGGAGAATTCGTGAAATTTCTTATGTAGATATAAAAAAAATCCTTTTATAGTGATATAAAAAAAAGAAAATTTACAAAAATATCAATTTATTTGAATTTAAACAGGATAATTTCAACTTTTGTCTTAAACAAATGATCACTTGCATGAAAATTAGCGCCATGAGGTTAATATATACTATTAATTAATATATAATATATCTTTTATTTTTATAACTGGATCAAATGGGCTGCTTTGGAATGTTTACTTTTGTTGAAACCCTTTTATTCTATTCCATTTAGAATATAATAATAACAATAATAATAATAATAATAATAATGATGATGATGATGATGATGATAGAAATAATAATAACGATAAAGCATTATTAATAATAATTATGACAATAATGATAATATCAGTTGTTGTTGTTGTGTTTTATTGAATTTCTCAAATAGAAGCGATTTCAGCGTTGAGACACATTTCTCTTTACATATTAGCAGTAGATATTTTAGATAATGGTAACAATCGAATGATATGCTTATAAAAATAACGGTTAACATTGCATTGCTGCCTATGTATTTTCACAGACATTTAAACGTCCCATGCTATCTAGCAACTGTTTAAAAATCTGACGTTTAACATTGCTAATACGACTGTTATACTTGCTGTCAATTACATCGCTTCCCAAGAGCATTAATCAAAAGGTTGGAATGGTTTCTGAAGGCACCGGATATTCAAAAATGATAGCTAAATAAATAATTCAGAGACTGGTTTACAGTAGAAAAATGACGCATTTATAGTTTTGATATGAGAGTACACAATAAAGTAATTGAATTATTCATAGTTTTAGTTCTGATAATGTTCTCATATATATCTTATAAATGATGAATTGCATTCAAGAACCACATATATTTATGAGCGATATACTTGTCATTTATCAGTAATGGACATTATAACGGTAAAATTGTAACTATAAGAAATGTAAGTTAAACATAAGCAAATGTTCTGCTTTGTCCACTTTACAAGACATACATGGAATACAAAAGTATTAAAATAAGGAGGCTTTTAAATATGAATATCACAGAGAATTTGATATGTACAGCTGAAGTACAACATATTCACAAAGTAGCAATAACAATTATATAATTATAATAATTATAATTTATAACAAATATAGTAAAATCGATAAAAATAAAGAGCAACATTAGGCAGTACCAAAATGATCAACATTTCAAACATTTGAATGGCAACTATATACAGGATGTCCGAAAATGTACCACACTTTGACGACCCAAAAGTCACCGAATTTCTCCGTTTTTGCATTTAAATATTTATTTTGCCAGTAAATTGTATTTATTGTCACTTAAGATTTGTAAATTAGAACCAATAAAGTTGTTTCTTAGTCAATAATCAATGCATGTATTGTTAAGTACATTTTGAGATACCCTGTACAATAAACGTTCACATAATCTGCCATCAAATAGAATTAGAGATCACCATTGTCAGTCTTTGGTAAAGCCTGCATTGTAGACAGTTTCCGGTATTTCACAGACCGTGTTGTCCACACAGACCTAGCAAAATGTAACAATTTGTTTCACAACCACAGAACTATGTAAAATGTGCATATAGCTCAAATATTTATAGATATTATGTCGTATGCCTGCATAGATGACATAATAATGTAAAAAACCCATAATAAGCTGATGATTATTGCTGAAATAATTTTTGAAACTTTCGGCCCACCAAGTTCCGCTTTTCCAAATATGCTGAGGTTTCTTCTCAGAACAAGAAGAATTGTCGTCAGGAGAGAACATGATGTGTATAAGATTACACTGAATACAAGTGTTTCTGTCGGCACATCAAACGTTTGACCCTGACAAAAAAGATGAAAATAATTGAGAGTGTATAAAAATAATTTCTTTATGATATCAATATTTCCTTTGTCAAAAGTTTTAGATATTAATATTAATATCAATTTCGATTTAACTGGTATTAAACTTCATTGACCATACAATAAAAACGAGTGTGCGCGTATCTCGACATCTTTGGGAAAGCGTGTACATTTTTGTACACAACATGTGATCTGCGCTTTCATGGTTGCTATACGACTGTAAAACATTGTGTTTAAAAGTCATCAGTTTGCATCAGATTATAGTATTGATATCACACTTCTAGTATTCTATAACATAACTGTATAGCACAACAAATAACAATACTTACTTTTGCCTCCCAGTATATGGAAGCAATCACATACGGTAAACCTAAACCAAGAAAAACATTCACTGCGTTACTGCCATTGATATTTCCTATTGAACTGTCTGCAGTTTTTTCATTGATTGCAGCGGTCCTGCTGGCAAAAGTATCCGGCATACTAGTCCCTAAGGCAACCAATGTAATTGCCGTTACAGTTTCGTCCAGTCCAATCAAACAGCCGAATACCGTAGCTAAGTCACCAACAATTGCAGTCATCGCACCAATGAATACCAAAGACACAACAAACGTCAACCATCCTCCTCCAATTGAAGGCGGGGGAATGAATGCAAATAAAACCTGTAATTTGATGCAAGACTTGGTTATTTTAAAAATACGATGATTCATATACATATATATATATTTTTTAATTTTTGTTTGTATGAATGGTGTTTACGCCATACACAACGACATTTCAGTTACATGGTTTTTCGGTTATAATGTACCCGGGAAGGGGTCACCGCTCTCTGGCAAACTTTTTCACAAAATGAGCCTAGGTTCCAGCTCGGCTCGAACCCGAGCTGACTAGATGTTAGTGATCTGATTGATCTTATTGTTTATACTGTAACATTAAAATATCTTTTTGCTTCCTTCCTAAATTCCTTAAAATTATCGTTTCGCCCACTATTATTTTAAGTTTACCATTATAGTGGTCAGTAGGTTTATACAATAGACCCGATTACCCTCAATCCTTCGGTAAAAAGTATCCGTGGTATTATTTTCACAAATTCCAGTTAAAAAGTATGTTATTGGCGTTATTCATAACAAATGAAAACGTTATTACGTACCTTCCAAAAGAAAGAACAGAAATGCAAAATATAGTCCAATAACCTTGCATTCTCTATATCACCGCCATTTACGTTCATAGCCTCGTCAAATTGTCGTTTCCATGACGACGTATCAAGTCGGAGTCCATCAAGATTTTTCTTTGTTTGATTGGTTATTCTTGAAACAAGTCCCTCGAAATCTGAATATACACATTATATAACCCTTAAACTGGCAATGACGAGCTCTAACAAACAAGTTTAAGAAAATATGTTCATCACGGGACAAACACATGCCAAAGGTGCCATGGAATACCCAGAAGTGAGATAATGTACCATGGAGACCCAGCAGTAAGATAAGGTACCATGGAATGCCCAGAGGTGAGATCTGGTGCCATGGAATACTCAGAAGTGAGATTATGCACCATGGAATACTCAGAGGTGTCATGAAGGAGGAAGCATCCCGTGTCAACCGATATCACATATTTTGAAGCCATAGTCAAATTTAAATTAAACATTTGAAGAAACGATATACACGATTCAGCAACAACAGTAGAACAGGTAACTCAATATTTCAGTTTTTATTTTCTATAAGATATAATTCAATACATTGTTTCAAAACATTGCACTCCGATCAAGACGCACGTTGTGATATATTGTTTAAAATACTTTGTGAGTTATTATATAAACTTTATAAGGGTGGTGGAAAAATTGAATTGCAGGTTTCTTGTTTTTATATTATTTTAAGTCAATATAACTATGTCCAACTCATTAAGAAATAACAAAAACATAAATTATAGGGGCATTAGCTGTATTTTTACAGAAGAATTGTCCCCTTTTTTACTACCTAAATTTATATACAATGATTTTACTATTTCTATACTTATACTACACTGGACCTGACCTTATTTTCACAAAATATGTAGGAATATAAGATTTTTTGTCTGTGTATAGCTCTTATTTCTTATTGTACATTAAGTACAAGTAGTAAAAGTAAAACAAATCAAAAGACTAATTTATTCAGCTAATGCCCTTTAAACCGAAGATAAAATTTTGATAGGACATACGTCGATCTATGAAAGAACTTATTTAGATTAGTATCAATTCGCTAGAATAATCAGTTCATATATCTATATAGATATGTTGTTTTCCTGAAAAGCTATTCATTTTGAAACAATGCAAAATTACTCTTAATGACACTATCAAAATAAAATTCCTTTCATCAAATAAAGCTAATTTAGTTTCAAAGGTGTTGTTGATAGAGTAAACAAAAACCATATCATGAATACCTAATTAAGTTTTGTTACAATTATTAATATATATTTGTACTGCAAGTGTACGTAGGTCCGTGAGTATGACAATATATTTTATTTAATTTTGTTTAGCCTTTGAAGGAATTATGCGATCTAGATAGCAATTATGGAATTGTAATTTCGACGCACTAAAAGATCTTGTCTTGTTCTGCACATTAGCCTGCAGCTATATCCCCGTTCGAGAACATTTGATAGTAAATCAGTTACCAATACAAATAGTGTTCATAATTGTTGTCTGAATAATACATTGTTGTAAATGGGTCGATATTATACAGGTAAACTTCTGTTATAACATCACAAACCTGAATCATTGACTAATGTAACGATACACTTGTTAATTTTCCCAATATCAGCGCCATCTGTAGGTGCACTGAGTTCTACTTGAAAATTGTGATCGCGTTCCGGCAACTGAAATGAAATAAAAACAACAATGTAAAAAAATCTTGCTTTTTCCCAAAATTTAACCAAAATTTATACATTGCAATAGTTTCCTTTGTAAAACCTAAAAAGAAACTTACATCTGAATCCAGAATTTTAATGTCCAGTGTCTTGCTCGTTTCTCCATGAGTAAAGGTCAAAGTTCCCTCGCCTCCTACATAATCTTTTCCATTTTTCGCCGTAAGATCCACAGTTTTCCACTTCACTGATACCTTGCCATCTGCACCGTTGATACGATTTACAAAAAGCTGAGCCTTTTCCACACTATCTCTCACTATGTAACTGGGCTTAGAAAATTCAAATTTTCCTGGTTCTGAAAATTATATATATACATAGATGAATATCCATCGTAGTCATTGTAGATTGATTGGGTACATATATAATTGTGACTAGCCATTATTTTATACAATAATTGCTTCCATAGTTTAGATTTTAGGATGGACTAATGGTGTTTTCCTGCACTCAGTATTGAAATCGCAAAATGAAAGATCAATGTAGCGAAAATTACCACTGGACAATTAAAGTGTATTACGGAGGTAAACAATATGTTATTTGCTCATTTAAAGGCTTACCGTCATCATTGATTATTGTAATTTGAGTGATAGAAGTTTTTCCAAGCACTATGGACTTCTGGTTTTCGTCATATAGACTTAGCTTCACAAAAAATATTTCATCAGGCTCCCATATGTCGTCATCTACTATCTCTACGTAAATTTCTTGTAAACGCTCCTTTGCTCCGAAACTTATTTTCTCTTTTAGAGGTTTGTAGTCACTTCCTGCCTCAGCCGTGCCATCAATAGTCTCAACCCTGTTTGGCGATCAGAAAAAATCTAATTGACAACAGAAACACATTTGAAGTACCTACCATCAATGTTTTGTAAAAAGGGAAAGCTACAAAAAATGTTCACTCCATGCAAACTATAACACAATGGACTTATTCGATGAAATAGTGAATTCTTAATTTTTGTCTGTGACAATTTTGATAAATTGAATATGTAAAATTAAAATATACTTCCACTAATCTATTACTATATTTACATACCGACTGTTATTTCTTTCATTGCAAGTATACATACCAGTTGCATTTATATTCAGTGCTTGACAGATGTTAAGTTCTTACATTATATGAAAACCTCCCCCGACCGAAAAGTCAATTATATAAAATGAATTTCGTATACAGCTGACTATAGATTTACAGAAAATGGTAATATATATAAATATAAGGATGAAAAACAATCCTTAATTACATATCACTGCTTGATTCCAGGGCCACATGATTGTTCAATAATCAAAAACCCACCTTGTTATACAATTGACATTATAAAAATCTCAAACACCAAAGCATAAACTGTCAGGAGGTCCAGGAAATAGTAGACACATCTAGTGAACAATGGACAAACATGGACCTCAGAAAAAAATCAGAGGTGTGATCAGGTCCAAAGTATCCTCCAACGACCGGTCACACACGCCACGTTTCCAAAATAAAATTCAAATAAATACATTTGAAAAATAAATTCTCGTTACAATCGGTATCTAAACACCTAAATAAAACACTCTTAAATTAAAAAAGAGCAAATTATAATAATAATTTTTTTTTATTTTAAGAATCATTATTCGGTTTTATCGAGAACTCTTTCCGTAAACCTATCTCGTTCATTATTTTATGATTTCAGGTTGTTCCTACACAGTATTAAGAGCTCCTCTTTAAGTTTTCGTGATAAATAGACCTTGAATTTTTGAAAAATTAATGAATGACATTAGGGAAAATGGAAATGAACAACAAATGAGTTGAAACTTGTTTCATCCATTTTGAATTATCATCTCCAGATATCACTGTTGTGAACTTCGTAAAATCACACTGGTGACACGTGTATATAAGAGACCAAATGATTGATAAATAAACATTTATTACATCAGAAAAAAATAAATGAATAACAGACATTTAAATTAATCACAAAGATTATTTACGGTACAGAAGCTATTACATAAAACTCAAATAATGTATTTGTACTTAAAATTACTTATAAAGCTGTTATACTGTCGTCTGGTACATTTGTCCATTGTCTAAGTCAAAGGTCAACTCCCAGTAATAAAAAAGAACAGCATTATTACAGGTTTAAGCAGTATTTAGAGTTCATGAAAATGTCAAATAGATATAAAATACATGTTCTTGAATATGTCCTATAGACCAATTGCCGGAATGACATACCATTATACTTACCATACATCAACCGGTGAATCTAACTTGCCATACCGCTTGATCCCAATCCTCACTTTACCTTCGTTCTCCAGAACAGCACAGGAAGAGGCAGTGAATTCAACAACAGATTTAAACCCCCCTTCACTTAAATCTACCATCGAAACGTCCACTTTTTCATGTTCATCTTTCAATATATAGTCTGTTGATATTTTCTGATATAACTAGAACATATGTAATAATGCAGACGTATTAATGATGTAGAATATGATTTTTAATAGTGTACAATTTATATATATATACATTAACACATCTCATGGTATTAAAATTATTTCTAAATTTCACTGAAATGTACTTATTGTCTACTTTTAAAACACATTAAAGTAACAGTTTTCAAAATGAAATATTTCAAATTGAATTTACATGAAATTATCATGTTAAAGATACAGAGAAAGAAGAAGATGAGGGAGGGAACGATATATTTGCAATACCAACATTAGTATTTTTAATATATTATCACTAAACAATATAGTAATATTATGACTTGAATAAAAGCAATATAACGCACATCTTTTAATGTGTCCTTGACCTTAGGAATGAGTCGTGGACCACCAGTCAGACCTCGAACGGCGTGGACTCTATACCATCCCGCATTGTGATGTTGTTTCTCTAACAGTTTCTTAGTTGTTAAAGCTACGACTTCATCTTCTTTTAATTCTTTGTTACGACTGAGTTCCTTTGCTAAATGTATGATGTCAATGCTATCGATGGAATCGCTGTCGTCTGGTGATTTGCTGTATTCTAGAAACATCAACACAGAACACATCTACAGACATTTTCTACATGAATAAACGATAATAGAAAGTGAATTTGCACCATTGATTCTTCAGAGAGATAAAAACATAATTGAATAACCTATTTCTGAAACACAGTTTTTGTATCATTGTCTTTGAAATATAGTAACTTTTTAATTCATGACGAATGACTTTGCAATGTAAATCATAAAGAGTCCCTTTAATGGTGTATAACTAACTTTAGCCATCGAAAAGAGAATACACTTTCAACGCTTTGTCAAAGACAAGTATAATATATTTCATAATTCAATTTTGTCTTTCAAATACGGTCAACCGTTCAATATAGAACTAGGAGTGATAAAAATAAATGAACTATGTACAATATATTACCACGACTGATAATTAATGTATAAGATTTCATTTACAAAAGGGATACATAAAGCTGGAAATAGCATTAATTGATTGATGACGCACTTTGATTGATTATATGTAAGGTAAAATAAGGACAATAACTCTCATATCTGCTATCAGGGTCCAAGATTATAATGTATTTTCTAAGACTGACTACGAAGTGAACTTTATCACTGCAACTGTAGTGAAACGTGTTTCTTTACAGAACTGCGACCCGTTTTACGAATGGTCGTGACTATCCATAGACAGTGTGTACACGTAGGTTGGTTTGCGAGTGTCATAATGCATATTTGTAGATGTAGCAGGTATAAGGCATAAACTTTCTTAAATTCCTATATATTTTGTGAAAATTGATTAAGAAACCCAGTTTGGCAATTATTCACATGCAATTGATAAATTCGATCTTGATATTTGTATATGTATACCACACTGAACCTTATTTTCACGAAATATATTGGAATACAAGATTTTTGTGCCTGTGTATAGTTTTTATTTGATATTGTACATCAAGCACAAGCTAATGCCCCTTTAAAACGTACGACTTAAAACTTGCAACTTTTATTATCAAACAGGCCCCAGGTTGTCAAGTAGTAAAGTCATCATAATTTTATTTTCACGTAAATTTATGGTTTTTGGTTTTCTGATGAGCTGAGCATAAACACGTCATTGGACGGATTTTTCTGCATGGGTTTATATATACAGAACTCGCGAAGTGTATTAGACGCTGTAGCTGTAACCATTCTAATTGGTGATTCGTTGAAAAAAATAATGTAATTCATAATACCTTTCAGTTAATATAAGATTTTATGATGACTACAGGTTTCGGAAATTCTATGAAAGAACACTTTACGACTGCATTTTTACTATTACTTTCAGTATTTTTATCAGTAGTAGCAGTAGTAGTAGTAGTAGTAGTTATATCATTAATTTGCATTTTCAAAATATTGGATTACATTGGAGACGCAATTAATAGAAGAATTATAATCTTAGGCCCAGATGTGAAATAGGTTTGAATTGAAACTTAATTTGATACATACAATGATTTTGTTATCAGCAGAATGTTTAACGTTTATCTAAAATAAAGAAATAAGAAACAAAGCTATTTCGAAGTACAACTATTATCTCTACGTACCTAATCCTATTTCAGTTTCAGATGATGTTTTATTTTTCTTTCTGCACCAACAACCTTTGTCAACAGCAAACGATGTAAGTATAAGGATGGGGAACATACAAAATGTAACAACAGCCTCCCAAATGTCCACTCTTCCAGCACTACTCAATTTCAAAATAACAATTAGCCAAATGTAGGCTAGTAAACTGAATACAGAAGTCACAATATGCACTGGCAGATTCTTTATCTTCCGACTATCGCCATTTTGAATTGAGACTATGCATATTGATGTTATAATTAATAGATTAAATGCAGCTGACCCAACTATTGTTCCGGGTCCGAGTTGTCCAGCTTTAAATTTATTTCCCGTAATTTCAATAACAGCCAACAGAATCTCTGGTGCACTTGTCCCAAAAGCCATCAAACTAAGGTTTGCTACAGTGTCATTCCAAACTTTGACTTCTACTGTTTTAACGGAGTCTTTTTTATTCGGATCTGGAATTTCTATAATTCTTGTTTTGCTGGTAATTTTTTCAATGCCACACATAAACGCATCAGCAACTATAGCAATTCCCAGGAAAACCCAAAGCATCGCAAGAAGGTAGAGGAAAGCACGTACTCCTTTATTCCACGTGTATTCGTTTATGAAGGGCATAAACAGAGCAACATTCGAACACGTATAGTTGTTCAAATCTATGGTTGACATCTTTCTTCCTTTGTGAAAAACTGTAAAATATACATGTATGTTTAGTTTAAAGATTATTTATAAACTGACGTGCAACTGCAATTCACAATTGAATTAAACTCATTTCTCATCTTCAGAATAAATATTGATATAGATCGATCATAAGTGAACGTTTGATGATTTAACAAAAATTAATATATTATGTGTTGGCATTTCTAAATAGATAACTAAGTCAAAGTCTCCAACTTTATTTGCTATTCAAATTGATCTAATCTTTATTAAGTATAAGATGAAAATTTTGTATTTTGTATAACTATGACATATAATTGTAAATATTGATGATAATTATTCCTAGTTTATTAAAACTTCAGAAATATCCTAAATCGTACATACTATAAATTTCAGTGTATATGATACAATTTACCCATTATTTTGTGAAAATGAAAAAAAAAAATCATCTTTCAAAATCATTCACGTCCAGAAGTTTTAAAAATAAATTATATGTTCAAGTAATACAATATATGTTGATAAATAAGTTCAAAAATATCGAGTACATTTGGTGACTTTGGGCACGGATAAGGTATCATGGCGAATGGTTTGATAGTTAATGCTATGTACAAAACATAAATATAAATATACATTTCAACACGTTTTCTCTCAAGCTCCACTGTATTGCATGGACATTTTCGGTTAACAGAACAACTGAAATTTTAATACTTTTTATGTTTTATAAAATTCTATTTTTTTAAAATGGTATTTGTTTATACAAAATATCAGTCACTATTTTGTCTTAATAATTGCGACCCGAGACTTGTAGTGGTGAAAACGCCATAGGTTCATAGACACTGCGAGTTCTATATATAAATTATACGCACACATGCAGAAAATGTTAAATTATATGTGCTTAGTTTACTATATTGTTTAAGTCGCTGTAGCTATCTTCCAATGTTATTACCCAAAATATATGTTCAGGCGCATTCTACCTGAAACATGTGAAATAATACATAACAAAACAAGGACATTATAAAAGATATATTCTATTCAACAGAAACAAATTCACTTTTCGAATACAATGATCACAAAACAATTGGTCTTGAGATGTTAAACCAGCAAATTTATCAAAAGATAATACAATATGCAATTCTTATTGATAGTGCTTAGAAGGGTTGGATGATACATAGTTTCCAGACTAATTATTCTCATTTAAACATTAGCAATAAAGCATTATGTAATGCATAATTCTTTAGGATTTCAACACCGCTGCACGTTTGAATTAACATGTCAGCATGCGCAAATGTTTACAACCCCAATTAGTTGTTCCAGTACTATGGCGTTCGTCCTGCATGCGGAAATTTCTTAGTAAAAACCCTTGACACATCAAGCTTGATTGCTTTGAATACATTACAATTGAACCAACGCCACGTGCGTACCACAAGAATACAAAAACCAAAGAATTAACCATGAGGCGGTTCAGGAGTCATTTCCAGTTATGTGCTTGATGCTTATCTTCGAAAAAAGTTTCAGTTTATATAAACCCAATGGGGGAAGCTATGAAATAAAAACATCTATGCACGAGTTCGGAATAATGTATGTATAATGTATTTAATTCCATTTTCTCGTTTCCGGATTTTGTTTATTTTATATAAAAAATTATATTTTTTCAAACTCAAATATATTTTGAAATAGAATTCTTTCAATATGATATTAAACAACCTCAACGAAACTTACAATCACACGATGAGAGGAAGTCTGAAATGAAAATAAATTACAGTCTCCAACATCTGACATAATATATACTATCCAATCTAACTCATGTGTCATCGAAGATACAATATGTCATCGGCATATCATTGTACAAAATTATAAAGTATGAAATCAATTTTAGTTTCAAAAACGAACGAAATAGAATGTTAAATTTGTCACTCGGATACATATTGGAAAACTCCAAAGGAGTCCATTTATGCGAAACATTGATATTTTAACATCTCAATCTATCATAAAATGAACTTGTTTATTTAATCAAACAAACAAACACAAATGAAACACATGGCATTACCAAATGAAGTAAAGTAAATAAAACAAAATGACCAATGTCACGATGCCGAAATTTCATTATTGTAATTACTGAAAGATAATTGTTCTCTTTGCTTGCTGTTTTCTTATCATTAATAAATCATGTTCATCCATCAATTTCAAGTTTATTTCCATTTATCAATTCAGTAGTAACTAGTTGATTATTGCTAACATTCTGCTGATGCATATCTCCTTACCTTTTAAATTGACATGGAGTAGTGCCTCTGTGTCACGTTTCTCATTAGCAAAGCTGCCCGGAAGCTATCATGAGTGGACTAATTATCATCAGTAAAAGAGATATCCAGGCACTTTTATAATTTGTGTGATATGTGTACTTAATGAGTCGTTAGGTAAATTACATTTAACTCATTACCTTGATAAATGTAATCGCTAAAGGGTACATGAAACTAAAATAATGGTCGTCGTCAATTCCAAAATTTCCGTCGTTATTAACTAGAACAAAGTAGGACGTTTTTATACTAATTCCTATGTACTAACGATAGAACTGAATAATTTTTTTAAGTGCGTTATACACTACATTGAAAAATGAATTCATAAATCCGTACGATTGTAGTGTAACGGTTATTTAATATTTCAGTGTCCGTATTATAAAGTTATATATGAACACGAAATGGAACTTATCATTTTATATCAAACAAAAGGAATTCTTATATCAATGGCCACTTGACCCGTATTACCTATGATTGCAGTGAAAGGAAAATATTAAATCAATATATTATGTATGAGAATTGTACACTTTATAATCATGAGTGCGTAAGATTTTATAAACTTTGGTTTTATTTCACAAATACCCACAGGATATCTACTGTGGAATTGGGCACACACACACACACACACACACACACACACACACACACACACACACACACACACACACACACACACACACACATACACACACACACACTCTCTATATATATATATATATATATATATATATATATATATATATATATATATATATATATATATATATATATATATATATATATATATATATACCTAGGCACTTCTTTGTATGAAGATGTTTAAAATATTTGATAGTAAAAACGTCAACAGCGGTAATGGTTACATGGGGAAACTGATAAAAATGCCTCATTGTGTACTTTTGATGAAATTAGTTTCAATGTAATCAATTCAAAACTATACCTTTATCGATGTCCCAGAAAAACTGCTAAGGGATATAATTTTATCAGAATTAATGCTAAGCTTACACATATCCCCATTAAATTATTCCTATGTGTTTACTGTTTATTTGTTTTGTTGTTTTTTTCATAATGTTCAAATCAAATCATTGAATGACTTTGACAATCTCTGAAATTTTTATGGCATTAATTTCCTGGAGATATTAAAGAGTCTAAATTAAAATATTAACGATTATTTTTTGTTGGTGAACCATTGTTAAAACATTAATTATGGTTCAAACTTAGTTGTATTATTCTCTTGCAATTTGGTAACGCATGTAATTAATACAAATGTTTAATTTTTTGTCTAAGCAACACAAAAATGTTTTTACAAGAAATAATATTTTAAATGTGTCGATTATTATATCTACATTTAAATATGGAAAAATCATACTAAAGAAAGTAATAAAGTTATTACTGTGTCAGATAGTGAACTTAACAATTAAAATGCATTTTCAATTATAGAAAAATGTTGAAGAAAATTGTGAGACAAAATCCAATCCGAATGTTAAATATCATATGCTGGCCAGGGAACTTCTGATACAACCTCGGTTCCCGCGAATCGTAGGTTTCGGTCATTTAATATTCTTTGAAACACTTAATGTGATTGTAAATATGAGTAACATTCATTATTTACTCCTTCCGGACACCTGGTCCCATCCTGTTTGGGATTAGCAATTATTCTTCATATTGAGTTCATTTCCAATCTGTAGTATTCTAATGGGCTTGGAGTTTCGAATATCCTTTGGTAATTCTTCATTTTTACCTTGGGTGCAATATTCATATCTTGGTGAGCAGTGCAATGAAACAATAATCCTTAGGTGTATTGACTGATGTTGTTCTAATACATAGGATTTGATTTTTATACTATTTTCACCATTGTTATTACTGTAAAAGACCTAGGAAGAAATGTAAAATATGTATGATACTAGAGTTTTTACTTTTCACTTTTCTATGCTTATTTTATTAAGTTTGATCTGACTCTTTGTAGTATGTCTGTACTTATGGGTCTGATAGGTCTAGTATATATTTTAAATAGTTTTACGAAAGAGCGTGGTTGTTCCTAGAGGAACAAATGAATAAAATCTTAAGTTGTGGCATTTATTTTGTTTGTATTACTAAATCAATAGAATAAAACTGAAAATTTGCCGCAACAACAAGTTTCACTGTGGTATAATATCACATCAATATATATATTTTCAGCAACTACTATGTTTTGTCATGACTGAAACGTATATCGTTAAAATCAATATTATGCATTTTAATCTGAAAATTTTATGCTTTCCCACAGGGCTGTGTTTATCTATTGGCAATTATTCATAAAATTTATACACACCAGAATCCGTTTCCGAATTCCAATGACGTAGGCAAGCGACAAAATTACATTATTACTTAGAGTTCAATTTCAGATTACTCTAATATTTCTATTCTTGAATTCATGTTTGATTAAAAATGCTGAATAATCAATCATTTTGCAATTACTACATATAAGTTTATGTACAATTCATCAGTCACAATAATTTTAGCAAAACACACAAACAAACAAACAAAGACCAAAAAAGTGCATGGACATAGAGTTGCCGATAGACTTTAGCTTTTATTATCTTCACTTTTTACTCTAACTGGGACTTTGACTTGCATGTTGTTTGTATGTTGTGCCCTATGACATATTTGTAATTTTGTGAAATTCCAACATGCATGAATAAAAACAACAGTCGACATATATGCATGTTAGGACTTCATAGAAATACAAATATGTCATAGGACAAATGTCTGATAACATGGTGTTTGGCAAAAGTGTAGTGTGCCGAGATACTAGATGAAAAAAAAATAAAATCTAGTAAAGTAACCTGTGCCATTCAAATCCTAAATTCAAGAAATCCGTTACACATTTTCCGTACGATGAATAAGCTCCTTTGTACTTGATTCTATTTTTATATGTATTTGAAGCTAACTCTCAAATACTTGTACAATGTTTGGGTAAACCATTATTTAACAACGGTAATGGAAATACATGTTGGTAATCAATGTTATATTGGTTATTGGTTCTAATTTTACATTTTAATATTTATTTCTGCAAATGGATTCAAACTCATGACAAATAATTATAAAGTTTTGCTTCAAGTTAGAATATAAAATATTATTAGTAAAACAACAAAATTATACGAAAAAACAGTATAACACTCAATATTCACAAATTTTTTGCCCCTTGGCCTTTATCACGTGAACGAAGACAATATGTATATTAGTTACATAGTATTTACAAACACATCTAGAAACATTTGCCATGAAGCTGTGTATTGTGCAGACTTAATACTATGTAACTAATATACAAATTAGTGAATATTGGGTGTTTTTTCTTATAACTATACTTCCTTTGGACGACATTGATATTTTTGGATCAAAATTATAGTTTTGTAAGAGAAAAGGTCAAAATGAAGGTCCAATAAATCTTTTTTGTTAATAAGATTTTATTCTTTGAGCGCAAATTTAATGTACACCTTGCTTAGGAGACCATATCGCATTTCAGACCACAAGTTTTCAATCATTTGATACATATCTAATAAGTTCATAGTCTCACTTAAAAGACCAACTCACTAATCACACCACTTTGAGTCAGTTTGTTAGGTGGTCTTGGTAGCGAGTTTTCACTGTACATGTTTAATTCCAAAGGAGAAAGGGGCATGTTATAAGGACAAATACTGAACTTTAATGTATTTCTAAGATATTATGAACAGGCAACACTCAAATCTAAACTGCTATATTGATGGCTAAAACATGATCACTGAATTGTCAAAATGTAATACATATATAAACTGAAAAAAAATATTTTCTGTGATTTAAAAAATTAACAATTAATCATAACTTTTTGCCGAAACAAAGTTACTGTCTTTAATTTCTTGTTTATTGAATTTCAATCGAAAATGCGAAATTTTTGTGATGCATTGAATATTTATTCTAAAATAAAATAGTTAAAAAAAACTAAAGTAAAATAATGTGTAACTATATATTTTGGTAAATGCGATAGTATTTCATCTTAACTAGTAGTTTTTACACAGCAATTGATACCTTTTTTAATGATAAAAATATTAAAATGTTAAAACATCGGCTAAAAGGTAGTACAAACAATTTCGTCCTATACTGTCAATGTGAGACACCGAACCCGATACAGGGCTTCGGCGATTTTGTTTCATTTTGAGTACTCTTGGTTTTCGTTTGCAGGACCCAGCGTGTAACGAAGGATCAGAGTTGAGACAAAGTGTCAGTCTTAGCTGGATATTCTACAGCTAGGAATGTTAAAAATGATCGACCTTTCAAAAAGATTTGAGATGTAATGTTTCACATTGGTTTTAAATTACAGTATACATTTGGTAATATTAAATGCATGCTAGGATGACATATATGGATAATTATTGACACTCCGGTACTCCAGAAGGACAAGTATTTCCCGCTGTGAATGTTAATGATAGTACATGAATACATATATTTCATGAATAGCGGTAAACCAATAACAGTGGATGTCCATAAAACACCGATAAGGAAAATTTAATCTGAACAACAAGACAGTTCTAAAAGATTCCTGTTCAGAAACACCATAGTAGTGAAGGGATCTGTTTGAATATTTTGGATAAAGTATTGTTTAAAATAAATGATAAAACAGTCCAGTGTTGCAGGAATGTCATATTATACATATATATATATATATATATATATATATATATATATATATATATATATATATATATATATATATATATATATATATATATATATATATATATATATATATATATGCCTTGGAAATAAAAATCATCTCCTTTGATATATAGAAGTGTTAAATCTTGTCAGAATGCGGATACAAGTCCGGACAAGAAACTAATTAGAGTCTACCAATTTTATCCAATTTCAAGTTATATTGCATGTATATACATAAATAATAGTTCTTTTTTTCTTTCTGTTTTTGCTTAACTCATGTCTTTGTTAATTTACTGAAGCACAAGATCTATTGCTTATTTAACATAAAAATTATACTGTAAAACTATTATTCTAAAGAAACCAAAACCAAATATTTTGTATTACTCGATCTAGCTGAATTTTATAGCATTCGCTTAATGAAAAGCAATATATAATTACGTCAAAAGGTCGGTGACAGAGAGCTTAGATCCATTTACTAAACTAGATTATTGCGAAGTTTACAAAAATTATAATTTTTGTTATTAATTAAAATAATAAGCGATTAAATATATAAATTTAGAGAAAGATAAATGCAGCTGCAGAATGGTAAGCTAAAAGAGTATAATTTGTGGTGTATACAGCATGGTGCAGAATACTACATTATCATCTAGGTATGGATAAATTCTCTCAAATCGTCACCAACGCTGAAATTGAAATGCCGACACATCCACCTGATAACCATTTCACACAAAACAACTTAAAATATCTAAATTAACCTATCACATCCAAAATTACTATAGAAATGTGTCTGCATTACATGATTGTTGAAAATGATGCCATGGAATTATATTATCAACACAACAATTCAAAAGCACTACAGTTAATTGTAAAGCGACTTTGTATTTGAGCACATTGTTAGAACTAACAATCCCGACAAGAAATAATATGAAAAAGGAATTTATAGGGATCTTGATTTATTTAGTAAAATCAATACTTACCAGTATGAAGTTTATCGAATTCTCCAGTACTCTTTTATTTTTGTTGGCGGCTATGATTTGCACTATCAGATAATATTTCTTTTGACTTATTCTAATTTCCTTTTACATCATAGGTATGAAACTTGAATCAGTTAATTATATTAAAGCTTTTGAATCTTCTCTGATACATGGCTTCATGAATAAGGAAAGTATTAAACACATCTGTTTTTGAATTTTCAAGTAACAGATCAACGTCACGCTTTGATTGTCACTGTTGATGACAACATGCGTAGTGACTGAAGTAACAAAACTATCCCTGATGAAGAAAGATCGATTTACATCCATCTACCCGCCAATATCACGGCAAAGTTCACATACTTCTATTATTACAAGTAAAAGGTAGTAATACCCAGAGTGGCTAACAGCTTCGATGTCTAAAATTTCATCAAATAAATATTGAGATATAATATTTAGTCGACAGTGCCGTTCTTGTCAACCTTTGTAATCTTCACAAACAACTTAAAGATACATTGAATGATTTGTAATGGATTGAGCAGCACCTTTGATGCTGTTATATCGATTTATTGCTAGGCTGGCGTATTTGGATTTTTTAAATCTATTGGACATGCGAGCAAATGGCTCATGGTTGATGTAACAAGATAAACGTTTACAGGTGAGGTATATGGTTAGAGGAAAAGTCGATATAGGTACTACTTGCGAACTAAAGACAATAGCTTCTACTTACCAATATCTCTTGTATTATTTCTTTTATAATTCCATATATATATATATATATATATATATATATATATATATATATTTATATATATATTATATATATATATATGTGTGTGTGTGTGTGTGTGTGTGTGTGTGTGTGTGTGTGTGTGTGTGTGTGTGTGTGTGTGTGTGTGTGTGTGTGTGTGTGTGTGTGTGTGTGTGTGTGTGTGTGCAGTCTTTGTTTGATCTAATGTGGGATATATACCGTAAGTTCCGTTTGGGGCGACTGCCCTTTTAAAAGAATTCTAACATTTTAAATTTTGTGTCATAAATGTACAGCAATGTCTAAAAAGTATTGTATATGGCCTACACATAAATTTTATTTCATTACAATGAATTCCACGATATTGACGTCATTAGTCCATGACGGATTACATTTATATTGTGACGTCATCTAAGGCTTTTGCACCTCATGTACAAACAGTAGATCTATATGGAATATATCTTTATGTGCCCAGTCTAACCCAATGAGTATAATATATATAAAGTGATAATCAGGGGTCTTTGGGATGGGACTCCTGTATCACGACAGTAAAGGAACCCTAACTGTATTTGTGTCAGTCCTCAGTGAATTTTGTGTGTGTGTGTGTGTGTGTGTGTGTGTGTGTGTGTGTGTGTGTGTGTGTGTGTGTGTGTGTGTGTGTGTGTGTGTGTGTGTGTGTGTGCGTGCGTGCGTGCGTGCGTGCGTGCGTGCGTGCGTGCGTGCGTGCGTGCGTGTGTGTGTGTGTGTGTTCCTATGCTATAATAAATTGAATTAACGGCAAAAATCTTAAATTGTTTCTGTTACCATAAGCATGTGACAAAAATGAATGAAGATGAACATATGGTTACATAGCTACATTGTGTAAATATAATTATTGCATCTCATGAAAATTTAAAACATTGTAATTAGCTTCTCATTATTCACCTTAGACACTGCATGAAATATACACAAACCACTCGCATTTCAAATCGACATTCAAACATATCTCAAAATTCCTAGAATGTTTGAATGTATGTTTGACAAATGGTTTTTGAATTACTAGCACTTTAATCAGCAGTTGCACAATAAATTACAGACAATTGATTTATAATAACATTCACAACATCTTGGAAATATCCGTATGAATGAGAGTTAAACGATCTAATGAAACTGCGTTCATTTCTAATACAAATGTATTTATATACTTGTGAATATATTTGTCCCAATTTTTCATTTATTAAGTACCATTCATAGTATGATCTTAAATGACATTTTATCAATATGACAATTATACATAAAAAAATTTAATCTTCAGGTTGTCCAGAAATGTCCAAATAGATAGCGCGTGTGCTTTATTATGCTGTGTCTTTAAATTCTAGTTAGTTGAAATCTATCACATTGATAATGTATGACAATTGTCATTATCAGTTAACAAAACGTCGTCGATATATTTGAATGTCAAATTAAAGGTCACCAAAAGCTTTTTTTTTCTTTTGAATAGTGTGTTTCGTATTAATAAAGGAATAGTTCAGCAAGTAAAGGTGCAAAGTTGAATCCCATGGGAATACTGAGAGCTTACTGAAAAGTTTGGTCTTCAAACATCACAAATTATTGTCTACTAGAAATTTTAATATCACCTTTATTGTATTTATGTGTTGTATTAGAGTGGTGTTTGACTAAATACGTATCATGATAACCAATGACTAGATATTTTAATTTTTGGGTACCACTTTAGTCATACAATACTCTGTGTGTGTGTGTGTGTGTGTGTGTGTGTGTGTGTGTGTGTGTGTGTGTGTGTGTGTGTGTGTGTGTGTGTGTGTGTGTGTGTATTGTTATTTTATTCACATGCGAAACACATACGTCTTTGTAATTCCAATTTTAGCATTAATAATGTATTCTTTTAGACCCTTTAAAGTTTAAGTTATGTTTCCGCCGGATTGTAAGTGTGGGTTACCTAAATATTCAAAATGAAGTGTCCAAATATATAACTGAATCAATTTATCGATTCACTATGTACATATTACCTTGTTTCATAAAAATTTAATTTTGTTCATGGATAATCGATTTGCTCCGAGATAAAAGGTTGTGACTACAAATGCCTAATATTGAATTCTGAAGCTGTGACAAATGACAAAATTTACTGGTAATTGGCGTATTCCAAAAGTATGAATAATAGTTTTGGCTTTTCCGGTCCGTTTGTACAGAAATAATGAAAACGAGTCAACGAGTGTGTGAGGACAGTCAGACAGCAAAAGACAAAAATTAAAAGCCAAAATGTATTGTCGGTTTCTACCTAAATAATGTTTAAACTATCTAAACCTTTCAAATTTTTTTCCCCTGTATTCTAGTATGTGTATTGCTTTGATGCACATTTAATGGATGGACCGGATGGGGAAGTTCTATTTTATATTCCGATTTTGGTATTACATGGGGCATAGGTAAAATCATGATTTTGAAATAATTAGATGTGTCTTAATGACCAATAAAAATCCTACAACTTTCTCCAAATGGTGGAAATAAAACTCATTTAGATAAATTGAAAATGGAACATAATGTTTAATATTGCTTTAAAATGCAAAACTTTGTTCTATGCATTCATTTAAATCAGCTATCATGTCTGCTATTATTGACAAAATTCCATGGTAAGTCTATATAACATGTCAATCACATGAAGTATCACTGATGAATTTAAACAAATGTTAATGCATGAGTTATGTAACAACTCAAATATCAGTAATTTAATATACAATTATTGACCATGAAATATGTCGCTATAACAATTAAATCGATTTTTACGATATTACCAATTTTAGCCTGAGAAAAATATTTTATTAATTGAGCGGTAATATTTTTGAGATTTGGTGAATCATAATACTAATGATATTAACCTGTTTCAAAGCTTGTAAAGCTTAGTTTGTTACATGAATGGTGCGTCTTATTTTACTGAATTAGATTAGACTGTCGAGTTCTTTCGCAAAATCTAGGAAGAAGACAAGAAATAGTCATCAGACTTATAATATCTATGAACAATAATTACGAACCTAAATACGTGAACGTCTTTAAAGGGGCAGTGACTGCGGTTTTGTTTTATACTACATAGATTGATATACAATAACAAAAAAGAGATAATAGCAATTCTGTAATTCATATATATTTTGTGGAAATTGCTTGAGAACCCCAGGCTTTTTATGTCTATGTATACCTTTTATTTGGTATTGTATTTACAAATAGTAAAAGTAGGAAAAATCAACACACAGCTAATGCTGCATTAAGATACATTTACCCTCAAGGTGACGCGAGAGAATGTATGGAAATCTTGTTGATTTCCCGTAAAATGCATTTTTCTGCAATACCACTTTCCAAGTCAAAGGACACAATGAAATGAAATTATACTAGTAATGTTTAAATGATACACATTTCCTTAATATCCAAGAAATAGCCGACGCTTTCAAATCTAGATAATCTATCGTAGAATAAAAATATCACATTAAATCGTTTTAAACTGGAGCATTTCAAGACCTTGCAGACAAATGAATCTATCTTCAGCATCCAGTACAATTGCTGGGTCATATATTTTAATTATCTTCAACATTAATGTACTTAATTTGTTGAATAATAAAAAGCAACAAAAAACTTTTATTTATTGCAGAGCGTTGTCGAACATGATTAAAAGTAGGAATCGCTTTCTTCTGTGAAATGCTGAAAAGATATTTTTTAATTGACGAGGAAATTAAGTATATCGAAGTCAGAAATAAAAAGTTAATACATGCGTTATCAGATTTAGAGAATACATTTTTTCCTAGTTTCAACGTCTGATGTTGCTGCTGCTTTTTTGAACAGAAAAAAAAATAAATAACGGAATCTGTGAGGCAACATATACAGTTAATTACGCAGTGATGATCGTCTTTTAAAATTAATTTCGACGTTTCTATTCAGAACGACACTTTGGCCATTCCCCATGCTTATTAGTTACAGAATCGTTGTTCAAATATACTCAGAATATAATAGATATAAACTAATATTAATATTTTTAAGTCGTCGCATTACTATGGCTGATATGTAGAATAATATAACTTAAATGTTCTACAATATGTTGTCTGTAAATGCACGACATGATACATAATGTTTGAATCATAACCTGTAATGAATCCAGGAGAAATAGAATTGAGAAGGAATACAGACGAGGAGGAATCCTGTCAAGGGGAATCCAATCAAGATTGGTGTCCAACTGAAAAGGGGGAATTCAACCGAAGATGAAGAATCCAACCAAGGAGAAGAGACCCAAACAAGGAGGATGAATCCATCCTAGGAAGGCGAATCAAACCAATGACGGGGAATACAACCACTGAGGAGGAATGCAACCGAGGAGGGGAAATCCAGCTGAGGATGACGATCCAACCTAGGAGCAGGAATTTAGAAGAGTTTGGGGAATCCAACCAAGGAGGAAGAATCAAACAAAGGAGGAATTCAACCGGGGAGGAGTCTAACCAAGGAGGGGAATTCAATCGAAGAGCAATGAACTGAAAAGCAATGTAAATCAGCTTTTTGCATCATCAACAACTGTTTTCAATAAAAGAAGAAATCAGAAGAAGAAAAGGCCTTTAGTTTGACTTTTAGATACAACGATAGGGGTTTGTCAATTATTAAAGACAATTTCCATATGCATGTAAATGCGATATATCCATATAAACAAAAAAAATTGATTACTGCATCGGAATCTGTGATTTTTATAAGTTGTACTAATATGATCTCAGACCAGACTACCGCATAAAAATACAATATTGAGATATTTCTATTGACAGAAGCTAAATATGATTGTCTACCCAACTACTTGGTCGTATACAGCGAAACATTTTCTCTTTCTGTACTAGGCGTTACAAATGAAATGCAAATTAAGGAACTGTAAAGTAATTACTCTTTTTGTCTTCGCAAGTTTTAATTTGTGATCGATATGAGCAACATAATCAAATATATTGTTTTCATCACCGAAGGTGTTTTTAGCGTCAACTGATTGTGGGCACTACTTTTACCTTGTTTGTTTACAAAACAAAGTACAACGTTTTGGGAGAAGTAGCACAGAAATATCACACAAAACAAAATCTTTGAAGAAATTACATACCTAGAATTTACATACCTAGCAGACTGAAGTAATTTATTTTACACAAAATGGCTATTAAACAATAGGAGATGGTGTTGGGTGGTCCTCTGTTCAATACTGTTGAGTTTTCGGGATTGCAGACAGGACAGGCTAAATACATGTACACTCAAACCGGAGTACAGTGTTGTAGTATGTAGAATAAACAAATAGATCTATTTGGCATGCTGGGATTTTCCATCGACTTTAGAAAGTATCTTCAAAACACACAGAATACATGTCCTGTCATCAAGCTTCGGGGAAACCCAATTCTGTGTACATTTACCCTGTCTTGTGATTTGTCTGGTAGGCCCTGTTAAATGTGACGCATTTCGGGACACAAAATGGGTGAACTATTGATCTTTGCGTAGTAGTGTAAATTTTTACTAACTAAAATAAATTTATTTATCGATAAAAAATTTACCACATATTTTTATTATAAGCATTCGATGAAACGAATAGAAAATACATTCATCCATATATATGTATATATATATATATATATATATATGTGTGTGTGTGTGTGTGTGTGTGTGTGTGTGTGTGTGTGTGTGTGTGTGACAGAGAGACAGACAGACAGACAGATAGATAGATAGATAGATAGATAGATAGATAGACAGACAGACAGAGAGATAGATAGATAGATTGATAGCATGATTGATTGATTGATAGACAAATAAAAAATAGATAGGCGAACGTGTCTTTTGCTTGTGTAAAATTATATCAAAGAAGTTTTTAGATATTCTGCTGTTTGCATGATTATTTTTGCAATTTCTCAATAAATATTCTCGATTTGACCGATCAAATGGTAAAACAAGAGCTGTTTTCCCTAAGCTTTTGGCTGTTACCTGGAGACTCGGTGCGGAAATCTAAATTTACGTCGGAAATAGTATTTTAAAGACAAAGAGAATACAGGTCATATTTCTTTTATAAAAGTGTATCAAACAGCTTCACGTTATATCATTAATCAATAAGTGTATTTACACAAAATTTTAGTGACTTAATCACATAATGCAAAATCGGTAAACTTTTCAATGTTTATTTCAGAAATATTCAAAACGACACAAATGATAGTTTGTAGAAAATAAACACACTTACTAAATCTAACACTGATTTGTATATTATTGAACATGGATAGACAAATATATTGGCGAACATAGACAGACAATTATAATGTCAGATACGGACAAACAACTACATGTTTATTGCTGGACAATGATAGGTAACTACTTTTTCGGACAAAGACAGACAATTATATTGTTGGAAATGGACAGAGAATTATATTGTCAAACATGGACAGACAACTACATGTATATAGCCGGACATTCATAGGCAACTATTTTGTCGGACATGAATAGACAACTATTCTGTCGGACATACAGACAACTATTTTGTCGGACATGGACAGACAACTGTATTGTCAGACATAGACAGACAAATGTATTGTCGGACATAGACAAACAACTATACTGTCGGAAATAGATAGACAACTATACTGTCGGGCATAGACAGACATAACCGCTTACTGTTTTATTCTGTGATAATCAAAACCAATAACGACCATGATATCATAACAAGATCTAGTATTCGATTATAATGTTGTTATCTCTTGTTATATACAGCACGATATTTTACGTAATTTACGTTAGTGGTATAATATTATGTCTTTAGAATGTTGTTTTCCCTTGTCATGTCCGGGTGTTTTTCGTGGTTAACGTTAGCAGTATAATGTTATGTCTTTATAATTTTGTTATCCCTTGTCATATATCAGGATGTTTTACGTGGCTGACGTTAGCTGTATAATGTTATGTCTTTATAATCTTGTTATCTCTTGTCATATCAGGATGTTTTACGTGGTTTACGTTAGCTGTATAATGTTATGTCTTTAGAATCTTGTTATCCCTTGTCATACCAGGATGTTTTACGTGGTTAACGTTACCGGTATCATGTTATATCATTGGAATTTTGTTATCCCTTGTCATATATCAGGATGTTTTACGTGGTTAACATTAGCGGTATAATGTTATGTCTTTATAATCTTGTTATCCCTTGTCATATCAGGATGTTTTACGTGGTTGACGTTAGCGGTATAATGTTATGTCTTTATAATCTTGTTATCCCTTGTCATATCAGGATGTTTTACGTGGTTGACGTTACCGGTATAATGTTATGTCTTTATAATCTTGTTATCCCTTGTCATATCAGGATGTTTTACGTGGTTGACGTTAGCGGTATAATGTTATGTCTCAAGAATGTAGTTATCCCTTGTAATATCAGGATGTTTTACGTGGTTAACGTTAGCAGATTCATGTTATATCTTTAGAATTTTATTTTCCCTTGTCATATATCAGGATGTTTTACGTGGTTTACGTTAGCGGTATAATGTTATGTCTTTAGAATGTTGTTAACCTTTGTTATATATCTGGTTGTTTTACGTGGTTTACGTTAGAGGTATAATGTTATGTCTTTAGAATGTTGTTAACCTTTGTTATATATCTGGATGTTTTACGTGGTTTACGTTAGCGGTATAATTTTTGTTATTATAATGTTGTTATCCTTTGTTCTATATCAGGATGCTTTACGTGTTTAACGTTAGTGGTATAATGTCATGATATTATAGCGTTGTACAGAGATTATTATATGACCATTTTGACATTATACTCCACTTAAGTCCGGGATATCCGATATCAACCTAAGGGCCGAATATCAAATTGGTCATAATATAACCTTTCATCATATGTCTAAATCATAAATTAAAACACATAACGAGATACAACAATAACATCATACTTTGTAATTCCATCACCTTGCCGGAAAACACTTAAGAATCCTTTCTTCATTTTCAGTCGACATGATTTTGTATGACCGAACGAGAAGCCGATGAAATGTACTGAAATTTATTACACTCGAAGCACTTTTTTTCTTTTTTTTTCAATTAATGCATTAGTTGCAAATGCATACTACAGACATTATGGTAAATCTGTTATTCTATGACCTGATAACTCTCTGACCGCTGATTGGTCGTAAATATGGCAATTTGTATTGATAATCCGAATAGCAATAGTAGGAACGATACTTTCATTCCTTCGACAGTTCGGAGAGCCGTGGATTGTTACAGTGCCATCTCGAGCTTCCGTTCTTTTTTCTATTTGGATAAGCGTATATGATTGGACTAACCATATTGAATCAAATACCAGCTGTAAAAACATTTAGATCATACTTGCATGAAAAAGGACAGTCTAAGGATTTTGAAAAATACTGAGTTTGACCTTAAAACATTAAATTTAAAGTGACATTTTTTGTTGATTCAACCAAAGTCAATAATTCTATATTGTCAGATTTAATGACAATTTTGGTGTTATTGAGATCATGATATATCCACAGAAATTGACTAATTTTGAATTAGCAGAAAAATAAATATTTAATTGTAACTTCTTGTTATACAAATCACAAATTTTTGCCAGGTATGACGTTAGCCCAGTGATGTTTCAAATCCAAACGGGTATAAAAAAAAAAGATGCTGGAATTGCAATATATAAAACATTTGTAATGTTTGAAGTCTATCTGCAAACTGTCGGCATGCACATGGGAACTTATTGTGTCCATTTATTGGCTGACCTGTTCCTTTATGCATATTAAGCAGACTTTATTATAGCTTCATAATCAAAAGACACAACAGAATCAAACACACACGCTCCTTACTGGACATTCACGCGATAATTTTCATCATCAATTTTTTCACATATATGTAGTAATACCCTGCTATCACCTGCATACGGAGTTTACACCTCGCAAATGATACGATATGCTAGGGTGTGTTAAACATATGAACATTTCATATACAGAAGCAAACTGCTTACTGATAAGTTATTGTCTAGGTGATATCGGGGACCGCGTTTGATACTTACAGAAACGATATCGTCTTGAGCATTATAACTTGTGTTTATAATATTTATAACCACTAGGTCGTTGCCACTGCTGGTGGACCGTTTGAGTCCCCGAGGGTATACATAAACCTAGTACATGGTATTTAGGTACCAGCTGTTCAGCTTATACTAAAGTAATATTTGGCACTGTTAACACCATTGAAATTCGAAAATTTTCTAAAGCTAAGATAGTCATTTTTTTACAATGGTTACTCTTAGACGGATTTCGCCTATACTTTTTGAGATATTTTTTGGCCTTGTATGATACCACTTTATCTTTAGAAAATACACATACTTTTCAAATTGGAGCTCAATTGATGAAGTCTAATTGACAGAAACGATATCGTCTTGAGCATTATAACTTTGGTATTATGTTTATAATATTTATATACTAACGTTTCGTAAATTTTACGGTCAGTATACTTAACTTGTTTGCAAATACTATGCTTAACATTATGAAATGCTGAAGAACCTGTTCAATAGCAGTTAACGAGGTGTCTGTACCAATTGTGACAAGGATTTATTCCTCGCTTATTTCATTCGAATTTGACTGTTGACTCGCGGTGGATGTGAACAGTCAGCAGGAATTGCTTACTCAAGAATGGCACCTGATACCGCCTCTGAACCAGAGATCCATCTTTGTCCAATGCTCACCAGATTTTTACATTGTTTCCTGGACATCCTGAAGATTAGTACTTTAATATCTGTGATTTGTATATATGTATCTCGATTAATTTTGTCTTATTATTTGACCGCTGTACCAAGAGCAGTTCTTACTCATTTGTGAATTCACTATACCTATCTACGACTTAATTCAAATGTTCTAGTAATTGATCTCTTTTCATGTTTCCTAGGTTTCCATTATTACATTTTAATTAGGATGCATTTTAATCAGTCGGGTTGTCTAAGTATCTTTCAGGTAATTTAAATATATTTTTACTTCATTTGAAAATCTCTAAATATGAAAATTTTCGAAAAATGTGACTTTGAAAACAAAATCAATAAAATACAATACCTTTTAAATAATATATATCGAACACATATGCATGGAAATATCGTTTACACGAGAACGTTAATCATTAAAGTCAGGTTTCTATAATTCTAACACTTTAGAACAGCAAATATAAAACGTTTTCAAAAAAAACTAACGAGTCTGTAAACTGCTTCTATGTAGACATCTGTACATTTCAACCAACCATTTGATTCAATTTATAAAGAATGAATATTTTATAAGCTTTGCGAGGATACGATAAAATCGAAACCAATATTACTTTATAGAATCGTAATTTTATAACATCTGTTGTCGATTAACACTTCCATCCGCTTGCAATTCATTGTGTAGTTAATGTCACACAGTAACTATATATACATGTTTGTGCGTGTGTATATGTGCATGTGTGTGCCGTGTATATGTGCATGTGTGTATATGTGCGTGTGTATATGTACATGTATATGTATGTGTGCGTATGTATTAGGGTTTCATGAAATATATTACATATAAAACGTCATCACTGGAATTTTTCAGGTGTGACTAAAACAGAGGTACCTATTCTTCTGCGTTTTATTTGCAAAATACAAAAAAACCTCAGATACCAAAGTATAAATCAATAGAATGTCCAGGACACAGATACAAATCCAGTAAAAATGGACAAACATGGACCTCTGGAAACCAAGAGGTGGGATCAGGTGCCATGGAGGAGTAAGCATCCCCTGTCGACCGGTCACACCCGCCGTGAGTCCACAGTCAAGTCCAATGAAACACGTGAGGGTTGTATCCTCGTCACAATTGGTACAGACGTCTCAACAACCGCCAACGAAGAGGCAACTCAACATTTCACTTAGTGAAACAGAGTAATCGCAAACAAGACTATTATACCGACCGTAAAATTTGCGGAACTTTGACATTAAACGCGATTTTCGATATCCCTCTGTCAATAATTTGTCAGTATGTAGTTTACCTCTGTATATGAAATCTTCATATGTTGTACACGCCCTGGCATATCGGATCATTTGTGAAATATAAACTCCATATGCGGGTGACTGAGGGATATTACTACTTAAATGTGGAAAATTTACGATGGGAAAGCCGAAATCGTCGCGTTTGTCGTATAGCTTAGTTGCTAATTTCCCGTCTGAGTTTATATTGAGTAAAATGTCTAAGTATGAGGCGTGTGTGCTTGATTCTGTTGTATCTTTAATTTCTAGTTCGATGGGATATATCGCATTGACATATGTATGAAAATTGTCATTATTAATTGACAAAACGTCGTCGATATATCTAAATGTCAAATCAAAGGACACCGCTAACTTTTTCTTCTTTTGATTCAGCAGTTTCTGAATGAAGTCTGCTTCGTATGAATAAAGGAACAGGTCGGACAATAAAGGAGCACAATTGGTTTCCATAGGAATACAGACAGTTTGTTGAAAGACCACGTCTCCGAACATTACAATATATTGTTTATTAGAAATTCCAGCATGTTTTTTATATCAACTTCAGTGTATTTATGTGTAGAATCAGAGTGTTGTTTGACGAAGTAAGTATCCTGATAGCCAATCACTAGATATTTAAATTTTCGGGTACCACCTTTAGTGAAAAAACAGTTGTCTATGATGCTTAAAAGTCTTTCTTTTATTTTTATATGTGGAATAGTAGTGTAAAGAGTAGAGAAGTCATAGGTTTTGATACTGTGAATTCGAGAAAAATTGTGTGCCTTCAAATTTTCTAAAAGCTGTTTAGAATTTTTAAGTATCCACATCTGATTTACACCGCTTCTGGGATAAGCAACTGTACAGTGTTGTTGAAGTTTCTCCTTAACGGTTGTCAATATCTTGGTAAGGTTTGGTAGAACATTTGCTGGATCCTGCTATGTATCTTTGCTTATATGGGGTTTTATGAAGTTTAGGTATCCAATATAAATGTGGTAGCTTGAAATCGGTATCCGTTGTAGGTATATCAAATGAGCGTAATACGGACACGTGATTTTGAAGGATCTCATCCTTTGAAAGTGAGCTACGTGTGTATGTAGGATTTCCAGAATTCGTATTAAACCCAAGTTCTTCTAATAAACAATTATAGTAATGTGCCTTACAAATAAAAACTATATTATTTGAGACTTTGTCTGCTGGTACCAGTACATATTGGTCATGTAATATATCCAGTTCAGTTACTTCTTCTGGATCATTAAATACTTATCATTTAGCTTTTAACTCAGTTTTATTTTGATGGTGGACAAATCTTATTTTATGCATATGACAGGTGAAACAACAGCGGAGAATAGCTTAAGGGAGACTAATCTTACTTTATCATTAAAAATGTTCAATTATATTATTTTATTGCACACAATTGGAAATAATAATAGCGGTATTGTGTTTTGCACATGGAAAAAAGGAAAAGAGAAAAATCTGGAATATTGATGTCATGGAAACAACAAAAGCCTTGGAGCAGACTGCATTTAAGATATATCTTGTGCTGTACATTGATTCTGAGAATCAAGCATAGGACTGGAACACCTTGAGTTCTACTGGTTCATTTTTATTGAATAATGTAAAATCAATTTGCACTGCATGGGATCTAGGATTTTTGAATGATGTTTTACGCCACACTCAACAACTTTTTATATGGTGGCGTTCAATTTTAGTGGTGGAAAAGAGAACCCGGTTACAATGTACCCGGTAAGATACCACCGGCCTTCCATCAATAAACTACCAACCTTTCTCACAATATCGGGTTATGTTCCAACGGGGCTCAAAGCTACGCCAAGCTGAAGTGACGGACTTCATGGTTCAAAGCACGATGGTTTCATATAATATATATTGCCACCGCGCTTTACGCCATAATTTTTTCAAGTCCTCTTTTCTAATTTCCCCTATAATTCATTTAAGGTTTCCCTCAACCTATGGAAAAACGACATTATAATGCTAAATTTGGGCTGAACAAATGGTGTCGTCAGTATAACGAGCTTTTACTGTATTGTATTTTATTACATGGTTATTTGTTTTACTCATAGGGAGTGTATTCTGACGATATATTGATAATAAATACAGAATAAAATAAAATAATAAAATCTATTTCAAAATATTTTATCAAGAACAGAAAATGATGTAACAATATTACACTAAACGTATCATAAGTACAGAGACACTAAATGTGCATAAACTATCACATATAACCTTTAATCTGTCAAAAAACAAATACAAATGAGAAAGTAAAACCTTGTACACCAAAACAAATACAAACAAAACAAGACCGCTCTTATTTTAAACTAATAATTCCTAATAAACCTATGTCATAGATATGTACATCTATACACGCATTTTTTTAAAGAGAGTTCGATTAGGTACACTGGACTATCGAATTCAATAAAGATATGAAAAAGAATGGGTATATAGTAAAATCCATATAATGTGGAGTCTTGTGAACTATTTATTTACCTTGGCGAGTTTAAATTTTAGGTGATAAAGCACAACATTATAATTACACTGGCTTGAGTAATCATTCCTAATTATCATCGTAAATAAGAGAGTATCCAGTGCAGAATAAAACGTTTTTGCGATGCTGCTTGTCATGACCGAAGTCAGTAGAATCATCCATATAATAATCAAAAGGTTACTCCACCTCGGCCTCTTATGTGAATCGGGCAATATTTAATAAGTATTGACTCTAATTGAATCAAACAATTTTATTGCTAAAGCGCTGCGATATAATATATCAAGTCCCCTTAAACAAAACAAAATATGTTCTTATTCCGGTTATTTTTCAAGATACTTTAAATAATTGACAACAAATTTAATTTTTAAGTAAATTGACTACCTAAATCTGGATTTATGACTTTCGTTACTACGGTAAAATCAAACAAAAATATATATAATACATAATTTACATACAATTTTATATACATTTTAAGACAAATATATACAAATCACTTCTTAGGCAATATAACAGATAGAACTAACGCTAATTCAATGATCATGGAAGAAAAAGATAATGTTCGTGAAGAAGATATATAATATATGATGTATGGTTTTGTTTTCTACAGTAAAAGCTATAATCATGAAAAAAGATATGGTAGATACAAAATATCCCATCCATACAGTTTCAACTAAAAATATCGGCAAAATTAGACCAAAAACGTATGTAATAATATAGTATTTTCATTTCATCTCTGTCTAAAATAATGGATATTTGTATAAAAGATAAAAGGCATAAATCTATGGTAATTGCCTGGTACAAATGATAACTCGATGTAAGCTTTACTCAGATTTCATTTATGATTGATACATATATATCTTAATAAACTTTGCAATATTATTTGTCGAATATTTGTAAAGTAATATTCTATGCCGATAATACTTCGGTTAGGTCTATTACTTTGCGACTAGCAGTACTACAAATGTTTCTGGATTTATATATATTTTCTATATCTTAAAATATAAAATCAGCATTTCGAAAATACTACTTATTCTAAAATCCAGGAATATATTCATAGACTTGTAAAGATGACAGCACTACATATAAAATCCACAACCCTATCATAAATAGACCAGAGATAATTTTCGATACTTTTGGCCCACCTAACTCTGCGTTTCCAAAGATGCCAAGGTTACGCCTCATAATAAGGAGTGCTATTGTCACTATGGCAGTAATTGTGTATAAAACGACACTAAATCCAAGATTTCCAGCAGGCACCTCAAACGATTTTCCCTGAAAGATAAAAACGATATCGAAAGTGAAAAATGAAAGTAGAAATTATATATACATGTAAATGGGAGAAGTGTATTAGTTTTTACGAAGTATTATATATATATATCCAAATTTTCCATAAAATTCGCTATGTAGAATCACTTATGTTTTATTTGCAAATTGTCAAGATCATCGAATATTTGGGACAATCAATTTGTCAATCTGTTTTTTTCTTTTATTATATAAACAATTATATAAAAAGGGAAAAACTACTCTGGTAAAAGAGAAACTACATCAAATTACTATCAACACCTATAGTGTAAATGCGGTTTTCAAGTATATGACATCATTATTTCTGTATTTCTAAGAGAGTCAAATGTTCATCAAACCTTAAAGGGTTCAAAACTAGTCATGAAAAGAGTCGTTATTCTAGTATCATATAAATTTATATTTAGAAAAGAATATTTATTAATATGCGTGATAGTTTACCTGAGCAGTCCAATAAAGTGCTGCCGCAAACCAAGCCAGCCCAAGACCTAAAAAGACATTCACAGAGTTACTGCCAGTTACGTTACCAACAGAGTTGTCTGCATGTTTCTCCATTAGAGCGGCTTGTCTACTAGCAAACAGATCAGGAAGACTTGTTCCCAGGGCGACAAAAGTGATTGCAACCACACTTTCATCCAGGCCAATAATACATCCGAAAATAGACGCAAGATCACTTACAATGGCTGTAATAAGACCAATAACTATCAGCGCTGCAAAAAAGCACAACCATCCTCCCCAAATAGTTGCTGGTGGTACAAATGCGAAAAAAACCTGTAAATTGAAAATATCATTGTTTTTACGGAATTATATTATATGCTATTTTTTTCTTTTTGTACTAATGTTATATTCACCTGATATTACATGTACAAACGCCATGTAATGCATTAAAAATTGGAGAGTAACTGTTATGCATACACATTCTAAAACACTTGAATAAAATCAATTCAGTCATAATAAATTTATTCAATAAGGCCACGTACTCCTTTAAAATTATCTTACAAATGACTGTTTTCCTCTTTTACAGAGAAATATACAATTAATGGCGCCAACGTTATTTTTTCACTTTTCCATATATTATTATTATTATTAGTAGTAGTAGTAGTAGTAGTAGTAGTAATAGTAGTAGTAGTAGTAGTAATAGTATTAGTAGTAGCAAGTAGTGGTAGAAGAAGTAGTAGTAGTAGTAGTAGTAGTTGTCGTCGTCGTCGTCGTAGTAGTAGTAGTAGTAGTAGTAGTAGTCGTCGTCGTCGTCGTCGTAGTAGTAGTAGTAGTAGTAGTAGTAGTAGTAGTAGTCGTCGTCGTCGTCGTCGTCGTCGTCGTCGTAGTAGTAGTAGTAGTAGTAGTTGTCGTCGTCGTCGTCGTCGTCGTCGTAGTAGTAGTAGTAGTTGTCGTCGTCGTCGTAGTAGTAGTAGTAGTAGTAACCTATTCAGTTTGTCTTTTTAATGATCATCTTTATGTTTATCATTTTTGTCTGAATGCTTTAATCAGATGCTCTATCTGAGAACTATCAACAACTAACATTGCTACACAATTACTTAAAGTAATTTTGGACGTTTTTTCATATTGAGATATATATAACAACAGAAATCGGCAGAATCTTAACCTCATTGACTCTTTAAATCACATTTGGACTCAAAGAACTGTTATAATTTTGGGGCGAGTTTTAGGACCACAATTACAACTTGTGACAGTTTTACAAAGAATTAGGAACTGTGACTCACGGCCAAATCAGGTCAGGTCTATATGACTTCCCAGAGGCTGTGAGTAGATCTAACTTATTTTTGTATGTGTCATAATTTATCTTTGAAAATGTAGCACGTAAATATACCCATAATCTATTAGGGTCTTATTTAGAAATAAGCAAACAAACATTAAGACTTGTGGTAGCGTTGATAAAACGATCTTAAGTTTTGTCTTAAGATCAAATAACTTAAGATTTACGACTTAAGACTTACGACTTCTTGATAAAACGGCCCCATTAGTGTATAATTTAAAATCCAAAGTTCAAAATCATTTTACAATCAAAATTAACTTGTTCACCGCTGAATTCTGACAGCAGACTATACAGTTTATTGATTTGGGTGAGTCTAAATGTGACCACAGGGGTTGATAAGTTAAGTTAACAAAATAATGACAAACACACATATTACTAGATATTTCAATGATAAAATATACACTTGAATAATCATTGTCATTACCTTAAATCCAAAAGTAAAGAAATGCATGAAATACGATCCCACAGTGGCAGATTCTAAATCTCCGCCGTTAACGTTCATCGCCTCTTCAAACTGTTTTCCCCATGTCTGTTTGCTTACTCGCATTGAATCAAGATTTGCATTCGTGAGATCAGCTATTCTGCTCACAAGCCCGTCGAATTCTATAAAAATATTGATTAATCACTTAGTTTATTAAAACTTCCGTTTTCACTCTAACGAATCACAAACACACAAAAATAATCAGGATTAGAATTAATGAATAAAGAAAAGCAAGCATCCCTATTGACGCACAGAAAGTAATTTATAAAATGAAAATGTAATCATTTGAATTTAACTATAGCCAAACAGTTGCATTAAAAAGAAAGTTGATATTTGAAATATTGACGCAAGACACACACGTGTATATGCGTGTGCAGATAAATTTAACATAACGTCCATTACTCGGCTTATTTCAAATACCTTAAGTGATATGAGCTGTCGTAGATGAAACATTTTACATGCCTATATTATGTGATATTCTATCTCGTATATATTCCAAAGAGACCATCTGGTGGTTAGAATAACAAATACATATTGCCAAACGTAGCCCGTAATATCAGTTATTTTTGTCCGCTATTCTTTGAGCATTGCAAATTAACTTTCGGTATTTTTACGAAGATGGCCGAGTGATCAATAAACACGTGTTATATGCAATTAATATACATTCTATTCTTATTACCCTTTGCTTTTATTGTCGTACATGATCATTTCATACCTAAATCAGTCAAAGTTTGTCTTTTTCGTCGTTTCAAAACATTCGTTTCTAAAATTGACCACGTGCCGGTGATTTCGACCCATTTTTAACTCGTCCCATCGTATTTCTCGGCTTTATCACTCTTGACACATGTGATTATGAACTGCTCAACTCCGGACATGGCGGCACGATTGTAAAACATGAGGTACGCATACTTTTCATAGATATATTGTTTTGATTTAGTCAACGTCAGCAATCAGGGTACATTAAAGATCGGAAATTTTTCTTTTAGTGACCTGATATTTTTATTCATATATTCATCCGATTTTCTTCAGGTATTTAAAAGAGCGTTGAAAAACATATATTTTAAATAATACATGCACTTTCCAATAAAAATCACGTCCTGTATTTTAGAAATAAATATAAATCACCTAAAACTCGGCCGACTTCAACATAGTCCGAGCGCGTAAAGGATCGAGATCACCGCACCGAATTACGAAGTACATTTGATTATCTGAAAAGTCATTGCATACAGAAATACAGCTGGATTTTTAAGGTACGGGAAAACTTATATTCTAATATAACAGATAACTTCGAAAAGAACATCTTTTACAACGTTTTACGTGTTTGATAATGTATTTGAACACACAATTTATCATATTCTCGACTATATGTCAGGGGACAAAAATAATCATTGTGACAGCTTATATCGCTTTAAGAGATGCTGAAATTGAATACATCAATGAATTCAGGATATGTATACTCACCATCATCATTAACAATGGTCAAAACACATCTTTTTAATTTTCCAATTCTGGCTCCACCATCAACTTCAGTTATATCGACTTCAAAATTTTCATCTTTTTCGAATTCCTGTGGATACAATTGTATGTAAATATAATGATTAAAATGTTCCAAAGCTTTGTAAAACATTCATCGTGATTTGGTGTCCTTATATCTCATTTCGATATAATGATTTTTATACAAATATAATGTTATAATGGATATTTAACTGACATCATAAGTAACATGTTTCAGAGTAGTCTCTGAGTAGTCTCCAGATACCAGTTTGTGTCCAGGATCTATCTCTGACCAGGATTTATCTCTCATGTAAGTGTTGAGTCGTCTATACCGATTTGTGGCCACGACTTATCCCCCTTGTAAGTGTTGAGTCGTCTATACCGATTTGTGGCCATGATTTATTTCCCCTGTAAGTATTGAGTCATCTATACCGATTTGTGGCCATGATTTATAACCCTGTAAGTTTTGAGTCATCTATACCGATTTGTGGCCATGCTTCCCTCCTATAAGTGTTGAGTCGTCTATACCGATTTGTGACCAGGATTTATCTCCCCTGTAAGTACTGAGTCGTCTATACCGATTTGTGGCCATGCTTTATCCCCTGTAATTATTGAGTCATCTATAACAAATTGTGACAATAATCTATCCCCTTGTAAGTGTTGAGTCGTCTATACCGATTTGTGGTCATGATTTATCCCCTGTAAGTGTTGAGTCGTCTATACCGATTTGTGGCCATGCTTTACCCCCTGTAAGTATTGAGTCGTCTATAACAAATTGTGACAAGGATCTATCCCCCTGTAAGTGTTGAGTCGTCTATATCAATTTGTGGTCATTAATTATCCCTTGTAAGTATTTAGTCGTCTATACCGATTTGTGGCCATGATTTATCCCCCTGTAAGTGTTGAGTCGTTTATACAGATTTGTGGTCAGGTTTTATCCCCCTGTGAGTTTTGAGTCGTCTATAACAAATTGTGACAAGGATCTATCCCCCTGTAAGTGTTGAGTCGTCTATGTCGATTTGTGACCACGATTGACACCCCATGTAAGTGTTGAGTCTTCTTTACTTATTTGTGACCAGGATTTATCACCTTTGTAAGAGCTGAGTCGCCAATACTGATTTGTGACCAGGATTATTTGGTGGGTGTGACCTATTTTCAGGGATGTTTTACCAGAGGTCCGTGTTTGTCTTATTAATCGTCATATTTGTATATTTGTCTTTTGGATTTCCTAACAGTTAATTGAAGATATTGGTACTTTTTATATCCATAGTGAACTTGAATGCATCTGATTTATATTTCCTCTCTGATTAAGAAAACAATTTAATTTCTAAGTGAACAAATCCCTACCTTGTCATCTTTAATAAAAATTTCGATCATTTTTGTCATTTCTCCATGCTCAAACGTCAGCTCTCCGCTACTATTTTCATAATCCCTTCCAGCAACTGCTGTTATATCCTTTGTTTGCCATTTGACGTTGATCTTGCCATCTGCACCATTTTTACGTTCCACTGGTATCATGGCCTTTCCAATGCTTTCTTTAAACATCAAACTTGGCTTTTCGAACTCAAATGTACCAGGTTCTATAAAATGTGATTAAAACTTCCTACTCAAATTATGCACGTCATTTCATTGCAAGGTTACGTTCACATTTTACGATTTGAACAAAATTCTTTGCATTGAACTTTTACAAAACCTGTGGACTAACTTAGAAATATAAAAACTAGGAAAGCAAATTCAGTTTCGCCATATATTAAAGGTCTAATTTGATTATTTATGAATGATCGGCTAAGCTGAATTTTCTGTTTCATATATACAAATGTATCTATTATTAATTTAGGAATTAATTGATACATCAAAATCACTATTGGACGTCTTACGCAGAGAAAACCAAAGCATTAAAACATTAAATTCGAAATTGCACTTTTTTCCATCTGCGAAAAAGGTGGGAGACTTACCGTGTTGTTGATTAAGCTGAACGAATATTAAATGAAATAAAAATATGCTAACCGTGCAAACTCATTGTCTACTATGGTCCTGTAACATTGGACGGTAAGAGGATACAAATTCCTGCAAAATGGCAGACTTTCTCAGATTGTCACACGTATGGTAAATATTTAATTTCCGCATTAACATAAATACAAATGAATAAAAACCTATAAATCTATCTACTACATGGTATTCATACAATTTATATAAGGAAGTTACAAAACATCTTAGAAGGATTAGCTCTTTTCACAGCCATGTGCTTTAATTGTGGGTGCAAATACTAAAAATATTTCAATGAATGATTATTACGCACCATCATCATTCAAAATGACGACTTGGGTAACATTGCGATTGCCAGGAACAGCGTCTTGGTTTGGTTCAACGGTTATTCGTACAAAGAAAACTTCATCTGGCTCCCAAACATTGTCATCTATAATCTTAATGTCTATATATTTACATCGAATGTCTGGTTCAAAAACCATGGTTTCCTTCACAGCGATGTAATCTGAACCTGCTTCAGCCGTACCATCAACGGTCTCCACTCTGCATTTATGAAAAAAAAAGTTATTTCACTTAATATGCATTTCCCAGACGCAGCAGTAGCATCGTGACATTATTTCAATGTAAATATGCGAAAAGATAAGAATTGTCACATATCCAGCTTTTCATTATACGTCTACAGTCTTTAATTCCGTGATCTACAAGATGCATAAACGGTATCTTGTTTACTCACTAGTCATTAGCGGTGTTGTTGGCTCATGGCAGGTGTGACCGGTCGAAACGGGATGCTTACTCCCCCATGGCACATAATATCACCCCTGGATTTTAAGAGATTCGTGTGTGCCCAATTTTCACCAGATTTGTACATTGTTTCATAAACCTTCTTACGATTAATACTTTGGTATCTATTATTTTTATATCATATAAATATAAAAAAAACTCAGATACCAAAGCATAAATCATTAGAATGTCCAGGACATAGATACAAATCCGGTAAAAATGGACAAACACGGACCTCTGGAAACCAAGAGGTGGGATCAGGTGCCATGGAGGAGTAAGCATCCCCTGTCGACCGGTCACACCCGCCGTGAGTCCACAGTCAAGTCCAATGAAATACGTGGGGAGTGTATCCTCGTCACAATTGGTACAGACGTCTCAACAACCGCCAACGAAAAGGCAACTCAATATTTCACTAGTGAAACAGAGTAATCGCAATCAAGACTATTATACCGACCGTAAAATTTGCGGAACGTTGACATTAAACGCGGTTTTCGATATCCCTCTGTCAATAATTTGTCAGTGAGTAGTTTACCGCTGTATATGAAATCTTTATATACTGTACACGCCCTGGCATATCGGATCATTTGTGAAATATAAAATCCATATGCGGGTGACTGAGGGATATTACTACTAAAATGTGGAAAATTTACGATGGGAAAGCCGAAATCGTCGCGTTTGTCGTATAGCTTAGTTGCTAATTTCCCGTCTGTGTTTATATTGAGTAAAATGTCTAAGTATGAAGCGTGTGTGCTTGATTCTGTTGTATCTTTAATTTCTAGTTCGCTGGGATATATCGCATTGACATATGTATGAAAATTTGTCATTATTAATTGACAAAACGTCGTCGATATATCTAAATGTCAAATTAAAGGACACCGCTAACTTTTTCTTCTTTTGATTCAGCAGTTTCTGAATGAAGTCTGCTTCGTATGAATAAAGGAACAGGTCGGCTAATAATGAGGTAAAATTGGTTCCCATAGGAATGCCGACAGTTTGTTGAAAGACCACGTCTCCGAACATTACAAATATATTGTCTATTAGAAATTCCAGCATGTTTTTTATATCAACTTCAGTGTAGTTATGTGTAGAATCAGAGTGGTGTTTGACGAAATAAGTATCCTGATAGCCAATCACTAGATATTTAAATTTTCGGGTACCACCTTCAGTGAAAAAACAGTTGTCTATGATGCTGAAAAGTCTTTCTTTTAATTTTTTTATGTGGAATAGTAGTGTAAAGAGTAGAGAAGTCATAGGTTTTGATACTGTAAATTCGAGAAAAATTGTTTGCCTTCCAATTTTCTAAAAGCTGTTTAGAATTTTTAAGTATCCACATCTGATTTACACCGCTTCTGGAATAAGCAACTGTACAGTATTGTTGAAGTTGCTCCTTAACGGCTGTCAATATCTTGGTAAGGAGTAAAGATAAAGGTTTGGTAGAACATTTGCTGGATCCTGCTATGTATCTTTGCTTATATGGGGTTTTATGAAGTTTAGGTATTTAATATTAATGTGGTAGCTCGAAATCGGTCTCCGTTGTAGGTATATCAAATGAGCGTAATACGGACACGTGATTTTGAAGGATCTCGTCCTTTGAAAGTGAACTACATGTGTAGGACTTCCAGAATTCGTATTAAACCCAAGTTCTTCTAATAAACAATTAAAGTAATGTGCCTTACAAATAAAAACTATATTATTTGAGGCTTTGTCTGCTGGTACCAGTACATATTGGTCATATAATCTTTGAAGTTCAGTTACTACTTCTGGATTACTAAATACAGAGGGATAACGTGTTTTCATGGTCCCTTTAAGTTTTCGAATACGAGATTTTATCAACCACCGTATGGCTTTCAACCAGACAAAGTGTCTGGTTCTACGTCTTCATGTTTGGTCCATCGTCCGGCATAAAAGGAGAAAATTATCAAAAAATCCAGTGTACTTTTTTCAAATGTATTTTTTCCAAAAAAAAATCTTTCTGTTTTTCATTACATAGATTAATGTAAAATAACAAAAGGAGATATACACAGGCATAAAAGTTTTTGAATTCCTATTAGTTATTAAAAATGGCTTGAGAAACCCAGCTTGGCAAATATTCGCTTGCAAATGACTAATTTGAGCGAACGTATATAACTATGCATACGACTGGGACCAGACCTAATTTTCACAAGATATATAGGAATATAAGAATCTAAGTAGTAAAATACAAAATATTCAATTTTTTGTCGAGAACATAGTTAATGCCACTTTAAGGGAGAACGCGACTGATTCTTAAATTATTCACATGAAGCTTACATATACATGATTTTTCATGCAAAAGTAAGTCATGTGTTTTCATTTGGTCCGGATTTTTCAGTCATGGTCTCATTTTACGAATTAATGGTCAGCATACAGGTTTTCTAATTACAAAACTGCATACCACAATGCAGGAAAATTACAAATACATGTGAACATCATCAACAAAATTTAAGTAAAAAATTATAATTTTCAAATCACATGTATATGTATATGTATAATTATTTGAGTTCTGAATTCAGAAAAAATGCCAATTTCCTTACCTGCTCAAAACCTAAGAGAGTCAACTATTTACAATGGTAACCATACAAATTTAAGTATGATTTAGATTATTTTTACCTTGTATGATACCACTTTATTTAAATTACCTACAACATCTTAATAACACATTACACAATATTTATTTTAAAAGTGTACTTAGTATATTGTTCTTCTTTAAAACTAAACAATTACGATCAACTTGTACTAGTACTTTCAGTTCTTTGATTATATTAAAGATTTCTTTCAAATTTTGTCAGTACTTTTAGATATGAACAAAACGATTGTTGATATTTATGCATAGGAAAATGCTTTGGAAATATATCTAACATCTAACATGTAAGCATATTGTATTTTTATCACAATAATTGAGCAAAATAGTGTAAAAAACAAGAATAAGATATATCAAACCTGTAAATAACTCTGTTTTTAGTATTTCCGTGCCGCATGATATTTATTCGAACATGTCCGTCTCTTTCCAAAACAGCAACTGATGGTGCTTCAAATTCCACTATAGCTTTTTTGCCACCATCACTTAATTCAAAGAAATCGTCGTTACCCCCTGCTTCTTCTTCAATTAGCATGGTTTCCAAAAGCTTTAAAAGATAGACATTTCTATCATGAATAAAGAGATGCATTTTGATTGATAAATAGATAGATAACCATTCGTACAGGTGCACTTTCACTCATAGTCGTGTGCGTGGTGAAAATTTATTTTCGCGTAAATGTATCCTTGGTAATCAGTTAATGAGTTGAATATAACTACAACGACTCAAAATAATGTAAATAATCATAATTTTTATAAATAGTGCAGTTTAGACAATTAGATTAAAAAGTAAATTCTAAGGAAACAGGTTGGTTGAAAAGGTGAAGGGAAAGTGGAGCTGCTACTTTGAATGAAACCTGGTGTCTGATTGGCTAATATTGTATCTATGAACATACTTTTATAATTTTACACAGTAAAACAAAATATTATGAATTGAAAATGCTGAATCAGCATAATTTTTTTAAAATTATATAATGGCAATTAGAAAGCTTCCAAATAACCATGATGTTATATATATATTTGTTAACCAATTATTATTATACCTCCATTGATTTCTCGTTCAATTTAGTAGTCAATGGAGTACTTCCGGTCAAATTACGTATGGCGTTGATTCTGTACCAACCACGGTCATGGTGTCGATTTTGTTCCATCAGATGTGCCGTCAATTTAGCTATATCGTTTTCATTAGCTTCCGGGTGGTTCTTAAGTTTCTAGAAAATAAAATCAAAACGCAATTAATTATTTCATATATGCATTGTCTTTGTTTCATCAAATCAATGAATTGATTAACAAAGTAAATTTGGAACAGAACAATAGTGATTATTAATTTGTGGAATTTCCAATAACATGTATTTATTGTATTGGCATCTTATTAAAACTTTACGAATACTGTCGTATGGTATATTTTTAATTTGGCGAAATTCAAACATTCATGAATAGTCGTTATTCATGAATGTTTGAATTTCACCAGATTAAAAATGGATTATATGTCATAAGACAAAACGCATGTATATATTCTTTTGATACTGGAAAGATTTATTACATTACTATGATTAATCCTTTCTCATATTTGTAAAAACATACGTAAAAACAGCAATGCATAATTTGTTCTTAAAATAGCCCTAACAGGTCCATTTAGTTTGATATTTACCGCCTAGTAGTTACGGAGAGGCTAGGATAATAGAAAGATCATGACACGTTATGTGAAAATGTAACAGGTCCTGACACTATGATTTGAATCAGCAAAGGTAGTTCATTTTACAATTCCTACCTTCTGAACTATTTTACATAATAATTGTTCTTTACATGAAAGTGATAAAGACGGATAGAACAAACTTACCCTCATCATCTCTACGATCACCTCCTTGTCAGCACTGTTTTTATCCAGAAGATTTCCTGAAGAAATAAAATTGTATAATTTCAGTACAGTTTGATTAAAAACTATAATTTCTTTGATTGAAAGTACCATGAAGCTAAATTGAAATCCACAATGAATTTTTACATAGTCATGGACAATATCTTGATAATTGAGAATGTCATTGATAATTCTTTATACATTTATTTGTACACTTGTCATGGTTCGTATAACCTTACAATACCATTTCACGTGCACCTATTAGATATAAATAATACTTAAACAATATCTAGTTAAAAGTTTATATAAAATCGGTTGTCATGGATTTCCATTTATCATTTTCACTTCAATCATCAGTCGAACAATCATTATATATAAATCACAGATACCAAAGTTTTTATCTTCGTAATATTCAGGGGATAAATATACAAATCTGATGAACATTGGACAAACACGGACCTCTGGAAATCCAGAGGTAAGTATGCCTTGATCTACTACAGCTTAACAACAAAAATACAGTAAGATACCCAAATGAATGGTAATAGAATACAAGAGGATAACTAATATAATTAGAAGAATCTATACAACAACATATGAAGATTTATAAGATTGAGCACCCAAATGTTATATATATCACTATCACTTCAAAACGCATGATTATTGTAGGACGTGCAGGTGCTCTGTGTGTCCAGCGTATCTAAACGCTGTGTAATTTTACGGTAAATTGATGGACCAACAGGAATTTTACACAATACGAAATACAGACAGAATTACAAAAAACAAATGAATAAGAGAGAAAAAAAATAAAGTTTCAAAAACATGTAAGTCTATGTTATCTACAATTAATCTAATTTGAAGGCAGTAATATACACTATTTTAAAAATGTTCAATTTGTTTAGCAATATCGGTCAAGTTCGTGACCGGTTTTATACAAATGTACAGCTAACGTAACTACAGGACACCAAACATTTTATGATTATTTCTGAGATTTTTATAAATAGCTTTGGTTTGCAAATTCTAATAGAAAAGCTTCAAATGCCAGATAATTGAATTAGACATTAAAATGCATTCATTTATTTGTTATTATTAAAATATAATCAACGTTTTAAATACAATTGTTTAAATACCACTTTATAAAGTTTGTAAAGAGATTTCTAAATGTCAAACGGCTGAAGTATAAATTTATAAAATGCCTTTATAAACATTATTTATGTTAAGAAATAAGCATCCAACTCAATAGAGAAGACAAACGATTGCTTTATTTTGATATTTCTTTCTTTTTAAATTTCAGGAAAGTTCTTCAATGACAGCGTCTTCAATGTTTTCTATAATTTCAAACATCTAATTTCCGTCGCTCTTCTATTACATGTTCAGTCTTGAAACAATGGAATGTCCTCCCCCTAAACTGTAACCCAAGCTGATTTTTGTAAGAAAATTTGCCAGTTAACTTGCGGAAGGTTGGTGGTCTTTTCCCGGATGTACATTGTAACCGGGCTCTTTCCTCCACCATTAAACCTGGACCACACCAAATAACTGAAAAGCTGTTGAGTGTGGCGTGAAACAGTCTTCAAATTCAAAGTTAACTAATCTGCATTCATTTTTAATTAATTTATGACATCAATGCAAAATGCAAAAGCCAATCAACGCTTGTGTTTGATTATCATGTGTTGTGACAAACAAACGACATGGTAACTGTGTACATTATATATTTCAATAAATCATATTTCGTTTCAGTGATGCAAAGTAATTAGGTCAGTAAATGCACAAGTTATGTGGCGAATTTTTTTTTCTAAAATATAACTGCATAAGTAACATCAACGTGAAATCTAAATACAGTAATAGGAAAAATTATAATACACAATATAAAATATATGGAGAAAAGAATTATGTGCAGAAATAACCTTCATCCCTGAGAGCAAGTTCTGTGAAGTAAAATAGATGTAAAGTATTAATAGTCATAAAATTATACGCAGAACGTCATGTTTTCTCTTTTGATTTATTAGGGTAACACAAAAAATTGAAAAATATTTTCAAATTTTAGTATAACCCTGGTAAATAAAAAAAGAAACATTTTACGAGTAAAACAATAACATCATATGCAATGAAAATAGTATTTTGTAATGTACGGGCAAAGACTACCAATCATTCAAACAATGTAGCATGTTTAATCGGATTCAAGTGTTCTAAATGATCTGTGTATATTTAGTAACATTTCTTTGTCCAAAAGCAAACATAAGTAGCATAACCAAATCCTGACGAGTCGGATTCCATATGTTTTTCAACTGAAAATATCAGGGATTAATATCAGTACATTTTAACACTGCTGCTTGCAAGGTGCTTAACTATTCATAAAACAGTACACAGGGCTTTTCCCTCCGAATTTATAGCCGATATTGGGCTATATTCCCAATCGTAAATCATATCTTTTTTTCAATTCTTTGCCAAAATTCCAAATCATGAACATAACATAACATCTTTTCATTATTTCTTATTTTTATGCTGGTATTATCAATCATTGTTTTTGTTTTTCTTGCCGAAGTTGAAATACAGCAGTTTCACAATAAAAAAGATCAAAAAACGCTAATAGCAAAATAAATTAAATGCCTCATGCAAACAAATATCCAGTGTCATGCATATGGTCCATGTTCCCGAAAAGGTCAGTAAAAGCCCTGGTATATTTCAGAAAAATACTGCATATTGGAACAATAAGCAATACATGTCGAGGAACAGTTAATTACGCTAACCTGGTCTGTATGAATATTGTAAATAACGCCATATTTGTGTCAGGTATTGATCAGTGAATGCACGGGTGTTTCCATAACAAATACATATTGATTGCTATCCTAACTATAGATTTTATATACATAATTAATCCCCAATTTATATCCAGACTTGCCACCAAGCAATGAATATATGGTTATCAGTATTTTCAGTACCAAAGTACAGTAGCATGGTCTTTACCTACAACAGGACATGTAATTAGTTTTATCTAACTAAATTATAAACATGCCTCTACGTATCAGTAGAAGCTAAGCGAAAAACAAAATGCTGCAAAAGGAAATCCGATACTGAGATTTCCAATTAGTGGTTGTTTATAGGCATGTACACTTCGTTACTTCAATATATTTGATACGTATTGAAATCAAGAAGGCCTTTGATGAACAACATGTGAGCAATCGCATGATGTTTGTTATTATCTGTCAAAGATTTTTGAAATACCATCGATTTAAACATTAACGGGTAATTCCTACATGACTTTTCAAACAACCTGATTAAATGAATGCTGTTTATAGAAATAGTTCCTCTGGCATTAAAGTATAGCATTTATAATCGTGCTTAAGATAATTTATTTCTGTTCTTCTCCGTACAAAAACTGATGTGTTTCATTACTTTCCATTTTCATTTCACAACTTATTATGGGCGAATACCATTTTATTTCTACAATATACAAGTGGGGCGATATTAAATCATTTTTCGCATGCCTTGTTTGTCTAGATCTCATTATCAAGAAATATTGCACATCGTTTATATCACTTCTGTCATTCACCAACAAGATTATACAAACATGATTCTTAATACTTTATTTTACTCAGTTTTAGAACCTGGCTACTTTTGAATTGCCCACTGATTCCAATATGCCGAACACAGCTTTCAGAGTATGAAAGATAAGGATTTTTACAGAGATAACGCTCCTTCGTGACTAAAGGTTGTTGAATCTTGTAGCGAGTTATTATACATGTATTTTCCCGCAGGAGAGTCAAACTCAAGCAAAGTAATAATTAACATAACGATTGAACGTCATTATATCTATAATGCTTCATTTATGAAACAGGCCAGTAAATACTTCTGTGATAGATGTATGTAATATTAAATAATTGAAATCATATATTGATTTACTGGTAGTTCTTATCGTACACTATCATGATTTTAAACATGATTTGATTTAATTACTTCGAATATACAGGTACGTTTGCACTAATTTCTGGCTTAATTTAATCACAACGTCAATTTATCTATTATATTTATTTATTTTTCATTCCACTAATATTACAAAAATATATGTATAGCTGAATTTAATCTAAATATAGTTTAGTCATTTAAGACATGTTTTACATCAACTGACAATACAGAGAGGGATTAGGAATTTGAAAAATAAAAGTTTCTAGCTTCTTAAAAGTTTATGAATTGAAATTGGTTTTACCAACGATATTTTAATGGTTTTGTACCAGTGTTGGGAAATTGGTAAAGTTGAAAGATCGTATATATACATCTAAGTGTCGCTGGCGTTTTATACTTACATCTAAAATTTCTATTGACGACTGGGCTTAAAAGAGCTAAAGGAGTGACATTAATTGATATATTTATATCTGACGTGTGCAACGCGATTTTGGTGAATTACACTTCACAACCTTCTGTCTTTTATTTATATTATATCAAATTGCAGTTTTGACCTTTACAAAACCTATAGAAATATCCGTAGCAATAAGATTTCATGAGCAATCATACGAAATTCTGGACTTTGTATTTTTTTTTTTAGATTCTATAACGGTATTGTCAGCCTCATAGTGTGTGTTTGTATTAAATCCAACGACACTGTTCACTTAACATTTAGATCATGTCTTGTTGAAAAGGTAAAATCACTGAGGCGTGTCTCTCTAATCTGTCGTTCTTTTACTAAAACCGAAATTCTACTTCATGTGTGAACGTGTTGTTTATTTACACTCTTTTTTCCCTCCAAAATAAAACTACACTTCACAGTAAGAGTCAATATACACACTGTATATATATATATATATATATATATATATATATATATATATATATATATATATATATATATATATATATATATATATATATATATATTAGGCAATAGCATTACAGACCCCCGTGCATTGACATTATTTTAAAAGGTTTAAAACGATTGCTCTTCGTAAATATATAAAATAGTGTCGAAAAGGTCATCATAGAACATTAAATGAAAAACAAATACACGCGTGTTTTCGTATTGAGAACCTATTCTAAAATTTGAGTTTAAAAAATGAGTGAAAAAAACACGTAGTTCGATATATTGTCTTCCTGCAGTGTGACAAACGATTGATTTTCAGCAAGTTTTGTGCCATCCAAATTCAAAGTCAGCTAGTTATTGGTTCTTTTTCTTACTATTTGACTGTCAACTAAAGATAAGGATGACGATACTAAATAATTTCGGTTTTGATCTACAAGACCATGACCAAAAAAAAAGAAAATGCAATAGATATGTTGAATTCTATTGACCCTGGCCAATTTGGGTCAAAGCCTTGAACTATTGCCATGTCAAGGACTACGCAATATCCCTCAAACAAATACCCCTCCTGTAAAGAAAATGTTTCTTCAACATTCGACTATAGATCCAAAAGACGAAACTATATAAGGGCAGAAAAACGGCATGTACAAATTTCCAAAGTCGATTTTGTTTCATCATATCAGATAACTAGACTACATGTGATTATAAACTTATAAGATGTAAACGCACATAACTGAATCGTTTCCATAAAATTATGTGTCATTATATTTTGTCACTATACAACCATATCTAATGAAATAATAGCATAATAATATTAATGTTATATAGTAGATAATTCAGATGTCTAAAAACATCTGAAAAAGTAGTGTATTGAATGCAAATGATAAAACCTACCCGACTCCAAGGCACCTTCTTCGTCCTGTACTCTCCCCTTTCCGCAATAGTCCTTGTCCGCTAGGTAAGCCAGGATAACAAGCACGGGGAACAATATGAGAGTTACCACTGCTTCCCAAAGGTCTATAAAATCTGGAGTTATCACCACTAAAATAATGATCAGCCATACATATGCAAATACACTGAATGCTGATGTCAGTGCAAACACTTTGATGTGTTTAATTCTCCGAAAGTCGGGAGATGAAACAGACATGACGCAGATTCCAGTGATACACATGAGATTAAATGCTGCGGATCCTACAATCGTACTAGGACCCAGACTTTCAGACTGGAACCCATTTCCTATTATCAGGATAATTGACATTAATATTTCCGGAGCACTTGACCCAAGGGCCATAAGAGTTAGATTTGCCACTGTGCCATTCCAAAGTTTGACATCAACTGTTACATAACCCTGATCGTTGTCCGGATCAGGGATTTTAATCTGTTGTGTACGACTGGTAATTTTCTCTATAGCTTGCATGAAAACATCGGCTATGATAGAAATAGCCATAAAACTCCATAAAAGACCAAGAAGATATATTGTTGCCCGGGCTCCAGTTGGCCAGGTATATTCATTTACAATAGGCAGTAGTAAGCCTTTATCTGAACACTCGTATGTCGAGATGTCACAAGACATTTTGAACGTTTATCTGAAGAAAAGAATAACAGTAAGTCAGTTAGATTACCAGAGTCTATTTATATACACACAAAGGCAATAACAAACTTATTGTCAGACGTCGACCGAAGGAGCGTTTCCGGGACTCCGACGTATGGTTAATGCTGTGACGTCACGCGTTAAATTACCTCAGTCATGTTGTTCGTCGTTTGAAATGTAATGCAGTATTTGAAGTGTATATAGTTCATAATTAAATCAACTGAACTGTCATCATTCTAAATTAATTTGCACCAAGTTTTATTTTCTCCAACCTTTATTTATTATCCAAAATGTTTCATATGTATAAAAGATACACATAAAAGGAAATTATATCTATCATCTTTGAAAATAAGTTCATCAAAAATTTCACTTTTTATGTACCAAAAACGACGTTGGTGATGGTGACGTTACGTTTATCCTGTATATGGTGCCATAATTTACAACAAGATGTTACAACAAAGTGTTTACGTCTTAATGATGAAATAATTTAATTATATCAGTTATATCCCTGGTTACATCAAAACAAAACATTGGATTCAGTTTATTTGGATAATAACGCACACAGTTATCATGTCACCATTTCAATATTTTGTATAATACATGTACATTGTATATACATATATTTTCGTGTCTGGTGTGCCATTTTGCATAAAGAAATAAAATCATTTGAACTGAATGTTCTCACTTTTTGGTAAACTTTTGGTAAATAAAAAATGAGAATTAACATGATACAAAAGTGTTTAATGTCGATATCATAACCGTGCTATTTCACCTGTTATACATCGGCTTCCCTATTTGTAAATATTTAACATAAACACAAAGTATTTGATTGTATTTAACATGAAGTATTTGGTTGTATGTGTTAATATGATTTTTAGCAAACTGATCATACTTTTATTCAAAGCATATAAGAAATGTGAAAATGATATATGTAAATTATTATACAATTTGGGCAATCAATTTTTATTACGCCATTTGGAAATTATCTATGCATTGAAGGTTAATGCTGTGGAAATGTACTCCAATATTCTTAAAACATGGTACGATATAAAATGTGGGTTTTAAATTTGATGGCAGGGGTGTGGTTAGTAAATTTCACAAAGTAAACACTCGTATTTAAACGAACCTGAAAATATTCTCAATAAGTCTAGTAAAATTGTGATGAGCATTCTGACAGTGTTACTCTCGTTATCTGTTAGAGATATATCAATTTTTATTTTATACTTGCATTTTTCAGCAAATTCTAAATTCGGGACCACTCCTGAATTACCTCTAATAACATATGCTACTCGTGTGCATTCCATTGCTAATAATAGGACCACTATCGATCGTCTTGTAGTTGGACCCTTCGACTCGCAAGCGGACGATATCGGGTTCGATTCGCGATACCGGGTCACATCTTACACTTTGACAAAATGACAAAAGACATTACTTAGTTTTTCCTTCGCCAAGTATTTGGATTAAGATGTGATAACCAAGGGTATTTCGGTTGAGACCTAGCGAGGTACATTGTACGTTCAATAACCCTCACTACATTGGCACCAAGCCATAGCACAGGTAAAATTTCTAGCACTCCACCTACATATAGTTTGAAATGTCTCCATATACGTGAAAAATTCTTGGTGGAACAAAATACATGAATAACATATTTGGCCGAAAGACTGGAATATCAGCTCAACATCGTATCCGGGAAATATGGTATATAAAAAGTTTAAATATTGATTCATTTAAACTTACCGTATCTATATCATAGATAATTTTGAACACGTAAATATTTAAATTTTTAATATAATAAATATATTAATGAGAAGCAATATATATTCCACGTTAAAATCATGTTTCCACTTTTAAATTCACGAAGGGTCGTACAAAACATGAAAACATCTATATTTAAATGAAATATCATGTTTTCGCTTTTTGATATAGGCCTAACCCCTGGTAAATCAAAAAGTGAAACACAATTTAATTAAGCATTAAATTATCCTTTCTCTTTCAACCCCTGGATATACTGAAGTCAAAACACTTAGTACTGTCGGGTAGAATAAAACTTGATTTGTTAGCAAAATCTATAAGTTAAAAGTAGGAAATACCCTGAATCAAAAGACAGCTAAGTACGTGAGCACGAAGAAATGAGTAAATCTAGATAAAGTGCTGAAAGATAATCATAACCCCTCACATTTAAACACAAATAAAAGAGCTTTAACAACTTCAAAATAGGCCATCGATCCATATTTGTGATACACAAAGAGAGACACGCCATAGTCACGATAAGATCAAGATATAAATCCTCCTTATATCTGCCCATTGGATCATGGTTCTGTTACAAACAATTTGTATGGATATGAAATAAAACTGTGGATTTGCATTGTAAAATCGTGAATACGCCGTACAGTACCTATCATGCAATCAATGAATGTGTGTGTTCTACTTTTTTTCTGTTGTTTATTACTTTTATCACTGACACATCACTCTCTTTATATTGCATTATCCAATCTTAAACACCCCTTTCCGAACTCTGTGTCAGAGCAAAAATAATCCCGCAATAAAAAGAACCAGTTGAACGATTTCCATTTATAGATAATATAATTAGTATGTAAAATTAAGAACAATGAACTGCACGAGTGGTTATTTGAAGACGAGCTACACATATATTATAAATAAATATTATTCAACTAAAACTGTCAAAATAGTAAATATCTCACAATTCCAAACCCAGAAAAACATTTACATGTATATAATACAACCATAGTTTCTACACGTATTTCTAATGAGAGATCGTTAATAATTTAAGATTGATTCCACGTGCTTATTCCAGGTGTAACAATTGTGAATGAATTTAGACTATATTTCAGTTCTATATAAGACCTGTAAAAACAGAAAATCATATATAAATCTTACCTTTTAATTAGTATTTACCGAGATATTAATTTTCTTCCGAGAAAGATAGTGACTTTATTATCGTAGCCATAGATCTGAGGATTTGTATTTAGTGTTTGTTGTTGCTAAAACAGCCACACAGCAGACGTCACAACGAATAATAATACGTCTTTTGATAAGGGAGATAACTAGTATTGAATTTGACAAGTCTGTCATTTAAATAAATATCCAGAGCAGGATGGCAAATCAAAAGTTGAGTGGCAAAAAATAAAACAAAAAAAAAAACATTAAAATGTTTTCCCCGGTAAAAAATTGTTTTCATATGCCTTTTGATTATGCAGTATATATATATATATATATATATATATATATATATATATATATATATATATATATATATATATATATATATATATATATATATATATACGACAGTGGTGGATTTAGAAAACTTTTCTTTAAGCTGGTGACATAAAATTATACTTTTTAAAACTGTTACGCAATCAATACCTCGCCAGTGGCAGATCGAGGTCGACCATTTGATTCGGGGGGGCAGAGTTTGGAAATAAATATTCTGGCCTTGAAAATAAATTATCTGTCCTCTAGTAGCAAGAATAAAAATTATCTGACCTTACCTGGTGCCAAAGTTGTGGTGAAGATTAATAAATGTTTAAAAATTTTCGGTTCGCTACGCTCGTTTTTTATCTTTTTATTAGAGTCTAATATATAAAAACATTCAAATGCATAATTTAGTCGCGGATTCAAGAGGTGTGAAGGGAGTTCGCAACCCCCCCCCCCATTTGGACGATAAAATAGAGATGTATGTACAGTAAAAATATACTTAAAAGTCAGCCCAGACTTTGACCAAAAAATGTTTAAAACCTCTATATTTTTTTAATAAAACGTTGAAAAATTAATAAAATTACCAAAATTTTCTTCCTTAACTTCAAATCATAGATCCATCTGACTTAGTCTGTATAATCTGAATTTCATGGCCTTTGACCGCTTTGTTTTATTTTAGTTTCTCTATAAAGTGTTTGCCCTAAAGAAATTTTCGCTTGGGCTTTTTCATCGTGTATGAACATGAAAATTTATTTGTAAACAAAATTTGCATTGTATCAAAATGTATATAATTTTCCCTTGTGTTTTATCAGCTAGAGATATGAAAATCTAATCATCGATGATTTCCAATTATTTACACTGAATGAACGCACCATTTTCACGCGTACGGCGTCTTGTCCCCCCCCCCCCACACACACACACAAAACTACTAACTTTACACCCTTCTTTGAAAAATTCTGGATCAGCCCTTGTAATTGTTAACAACAAAGTTTGGTTGAAAGCTTAACAAATACAATGATTGTCTCCATTCCTTTGTATGTGTCTGAACACTGATCAAATATCAGAATTTGAATTTTTAAGTCTTTTACGCCACCCTCAACAGTTATATGGTGGCAGCCAGTTTTCATTGGTGAGGGACCCGAGGAAACCACCGCCTTCCGCAAGTAAACTGGCAAACTCACAAAAATCACCTTATGTTCCAGTGGGCCTCGAACCTGTGCTGACCAGATGTGAGAGTCTGCATGGTTCAAAGCGCGATGGTTTAACCACTCCGCCACAGAGGCCCATCAAGAACGAGTTAAGGCTTCCAAATTACTGAAATGGGATAGCGCATTACCTTCGTAAGGGTTCCTTATCGCAATCTTGCCTCACAAAAGTCCAATGTGCAGTGAGGTTTGTATTTTATAACACTTTTGAATACCAGCGATATATAAAGCTTTATATATCGCTGTGAATACTATATACTTACATATATTTTACCCCCTCAACTCCCCTTTTGAAATATTTCTAGATCCGCCACTGCAAATAAATTATATTTCTGACCACATGACAATATCGAAAAATAATCTGTCTCTGGTCTGGGTTGCAAATTTCGAAAACGTTCGCCGAGCGGAAGCCGCGAAAATTATGGGATATTTGTTTTTAATGTTACGGCTTTTATAAAAAAAATTATGTTTTACACCTTTCACACCACCTGAATTCCTTCCTGGTCACTGCAAACAATGCTATGTTTTGGATTATTTCGTTAGAGAATCGGGTTTGACGCATCTTTCAGATTTTTTTTAATTGGAGACGCGAAAATACGCATAACAATCAGCCAATAAATCTAAGTGATAATCCTTCTCAAAAGAAGGCTGGATCAGCAAAAAGAGTTACTTAAAATCGGACCATATAGCCTCCAGATCTCTTTATCGTTGAAAATATTTCATTGATAGATTAATTTAGAAGCCAGATAAGGTATTCTCTAGCTTCTAGATACAAGATCACTGTTTAACCCGTGGTCCAGGGTTTGCTTCTCAGAAATGTTCAATCTGAATTATCACATAGCAACTTGTTTTATTGCATTATCATTTTCCAAAATAAATTGAGTTTCAGCAAACACAAATGCATGAGCACGATGATGAAGTCCTGGATATTTTTTTTTTATTTTTAAAAGCTTTGGTAAGCCTTTTACTGGATTCCAGACGAGCTGAAAATATAAGATTTTTGCTTGTATGTGAAAAAGTGAGGGGGCGGGTCTCTGTCCTGCTTCTTACGCCTATGCAAACAACGTTGTATCGTATGATTACAATAATGTAGATGTATAAAATTACCCAGGAGAGTAGCCTATGCAAGATGGTATGGGTGTCGAGTAGCGCATTCACTTCTCGATAATGCGACCCGTCCTGAGGTCTGACTTTAAAGGGAAGTGTGATATCCTACCGGTACTTTTAGTTACGCTCCTAAGTAGATACTTGTTTCGGTGAGCGCATGTGTATTCACGAGTGTGTGATAAGTTAACTATGTGCATGATGTAATTATGAGATGGTATGGCGATCGCCAAGTGGTCAGAAGATACAACCAGGGGGTAGGTGATTTTCCTAACATGTAATAGAGAAAACCCATACCGGACAGGACTGTTATTTCAGAAAGAAAGTTTGAATGTAATTAGAAATAGCTGCTTAAAATTGGTTCATTAATTGAAATCTCACAGATTCGGATAGCTAAGATTATAATATTAAAAAATTATAGTGTTTTTGATTTTTGAGAAAATCATATATTTTTTTCCAATAGCCTACGATTATACATGTCACCGTAATAAAAATCAGTGACAGAAAACAATAAAATAAAGATTAAGATATGTATATATATATATATATATATATATATATATATATATATATATATATATATATATATATATATATATATATATATATATATAGTTAAAGAATAACTATCTCTTGCTAGAAATCTTGGTTTATTATTGAATATCTCTTCAAATATTTTTTCCTGTCACCGTAATAAAAATCAGTGACAAAAAACAGTAAAATAAAGATTAAGATATGTATATATAGTTAAAGAATAACTATCTCTTGCCAGAAATCTTGTCTTATTAGGGCTTTCTACTAAAAGTGGAAAACCCTATTGTTATTGTTGTGTTTTTTCTTATTATTATTATGAATATTCCTGTCACCAAAATCTAGCGAAACTGGTACATTTCATTCGAAATCTCTTTACGTCTTCTTCTGAGGACGAGCTGGCAACTTTTTGGGTCTACCATCTTGGACCCTTTTTGGACCAGTACTATTTTTTTACTTTTTCAAAAATCCTCAACATTGCAGGAACTATTCATCGAGATTAAAATTCTCCTCACTTAAATGAATTGGCCTAATCGAACTCGTTTTTCGATATCTCTTATTGGTTCCGAAATATTCGCGGCCCAATTCTTGCCAAAATTGGCGAATTTTTTATTGGTTCAAATTTCGAAAAACAAAATTCATTTTCGGTCATTTCGTCACAATTCCTTGCAAAAACATGTCTCATTTTTTCTAACGTCAATTTTTGACGTTGGCCCGTTTGGTCCAAATATTTAGATTAGACGTTTTTGACGGTTTTCGAACGTTTTCAAATGTTTTTCATGCAAATTATTGTCGTAGGATATCTTCTATCTATGTCACTTCTCCGATCAACTTTTTATTCGATATGTAGGGGCTAGGTCCCTTAAAGTGTTTTTAGTCCCTTTCCCTATGAAACGTAGACCCCTCAAGCGATTGTCAAGATTTTCATACCAAATATGTAACATACAATGCACATTGTAATTAATATTCATAAAATATTTCACATCAGATTTTAATTTTTAAGAAGGCCTGAGGTGCATTTGACGTCACGCGTGGCGCGTTTTTGAGGCGTAATTTTGATGCATTTTTTCAGAATTGATACAGTACCCAAACGTGGTGAGCTGAACAATTTTTTATATGATTTTGTCGAAAAGTAAAGGAAATACAACTAAAGGACGAATTTTCGTTTTTCGGCAATTACGTCGTCACGGTAGGCTGAAAACGTCGGGACTTTGGCCGCCAGATGTTTTATACGATGGCTTATAATGTGAAGTAATCAGTTTTTTCGTAAGAACAATACTTTTCCAGATAAAGCTGAAAGAATGAAAGTAAGGACGTATTTGTCCAAATTTGCAGAGTCAGGCCAAACAATATGAAATAAAACCCATTGCGGGACCATGTCGGCAACAAGTACGGTAATCCGGAATCGCTTCAAAAGTTTAGTTGTACTTTTCTTTGATAAATATCTCAGAAACTAAAGACTTTTTGTTTAGACATGTAAATGAGACTTCTGTAGGGAATTCAATAAAGAAATCGTATGTAAAAGGTCAGAGAAGAATTTTATATTCATTATGATAGCGGGCATATTTATTTTGAAAAGACAAGTGAGAGAGAGAGAGAGAGAGAGAGAGAGAGAGAGAGAGAGAGAGAGAGAGAGAGAGAGAGAGAGAGAGAGAGAGAGAGAGAGAGAATTTTACTTCTGTGTACATGAACAAAAACCACGTTTTATTTCTGTCTACATAAACAAAAACACGCGCATGCGCGCACATACATGCATGCTTATAATAACATACACACACGAATGCACACATCCCTTTATTTCGGTTTTTCTATTCATTTCACTATTCATAAATTGAAATCTATCCCATACACACATGCTCGAAATCACGCATACACGCACACACACGCGCATGCGCACCAAAAACCACGCGCATGCACACAATAAACACATGCATGCAATAACGCATATAATCGACAACATGCACATTCATTTATTTCAATTACATGAGTGCATGCACACGCATAATTCGCCTATACGCACACACGCACGCAGACACAAACACACTCTTGCTTATTTACATTTTATTATTGATGTTTATAAATTGAATTGTTTCCCCTTGTCACGCGCACACAAAGTATCCAACATATAAAAACATTCACACGAGCACACAGACGCACGCACAAACACGCATACTTACACGCACGCACGCACACACAACTAGGAAAAAAAGAAAAAAAGATACCATCCTCAGGTCGGACATTAAGTACCTTAATTATTCCCGACGGATCCGACTTCTGGAAAACGGACACCACCCTGGGGTAGGTCGCTTTATACATTAATTATTACGGACTAGATTTACTTGAAGAAAAAAGGACGCCACTCCCAGGTAGGTCTCTTTAACACTGAATTATTGCGGACTAGATTGATTTACAGAAAAATGGACACCATCCTCAAGTAGGCCACTAAATACCTTAATTATTTCCGACTGAGCCGACTTCTGGAAAACGGACACCACCCTGGGGTAGGTTACTATATTCCCTAATTATTACGGACTAGATTGACTTATAGAAAAAAAGGACACCACTTCAAGGTAGGTCCCTTTAAAACTTAATTATTCTTATTAAGTTTTAAATGGACCCACCTGGGAGTGGTGTCTTTTTTTCTATAAGTCAATCTATTAGGTTTATGCATCGCTGATTCTGAGTAGACTATAAATATGCACCTATGAAAAATAAATTACTTACTTATATTTGAAAATACACACACCACAAGAAAAGATTGGGAGAGAAAAAAAGCTAGTATACCGATAATATTGTGTAAAATTGATTTCTTTAGGGATAAAGTACGCCTGAAGGAAATAAATGATGTAATCATTCTTTAGTTGCTTAGTGCCATGAGCCACTTCAGGCATGTGAGAAAACATGTTTCTCCGTAAGTAGTATATGTATGGCACTTAAGAGCACCTTTTTCCGAGAAACGAACGGTGTCTAGATTTCCCGGAATTGCGGGTAAAATGAATATGAATAGTTATATATAGATGATGATATATAACGTATCCGAGGTACCTATAGCTAGAGTGCTGTTTTTTATCGGCATGTGTCGGGTGCAGGTGTCCAATGGTATAGTGTATAAAACTTGAAAACGCGTTAAAGAATTTAACAGCTATTTAAAAAAACATGTCTATCGAGCGGTTATTGGATTTACCGATCCCGCCAAAGATGTCTATTACGACTCAATATATCGAGCCGTTATTGGATTTACCGATCCCACCCGATTTTAAAAAAACTTTTTTAAAACCCAAACGTGTATACACGGGGCAAACCTATCGTTTTGACAAAATTTCCTCGACACGCAGGTTAAAATTTGGTACCACTTTTGACGATTATAAAGTAGTCCTATTGAGGGAAAGGGTTATCGATATAGACCGTTAATTTCTACACCTCGTGAGGTCGGTGATAAACGATAGAGGTTTACAAAACGGTGATAAATTTCGCATCATCATCAATCACCCGAAATTCCCGAAAATGTTCAGTACGAAATATATCGCCGTCTCGGGGGATTTAGCCAAAGATTTATTCAAAGCACTGAGAGACTATATAGAATATTACGAGGTGCCCATAGAAGAAGTAGAAATAGTCGTCCAGTCTACGACAATGCCAAGAGGGAAGGGGAGACCCAAAGAACCGGTGACAAAGACGACGAAGTCGTCGAAAAGAAGTATTATAACGATTAAAAGCGACGACACTACGTGTTTGGCACGAGCCATCGTGACGGCGGTTGCCAACAAACATAGATAAATGGACGAGATCCCAACTTTACGACGGTTTCAACGGTAGTCGAAAATTACAAAGGGTCGAAGCGTTAAAACTTCACGAAGAAGCGGGAGTTCCCGTCCGGGATCACGGTTGTACTTTAGAAGACGTGAAAACGTTTGCCGATCACTTGGGCGTGCAGATCAACATAGTGGACGGTGATCAATTTAACGACCTTATTTATACGCGCGAAGGAAGCGATGACGACGCGGTATATCTATACAAGAATAAAAATCACTTCGACGTGATTACGAAGATGACGGGATTTTGGGGTAAAGACCATTACTGTCATACTTGTAAAAAACCGTACGTTAAACGAGATCGCCACAGATGTCCGAAAAAGTGTTTATCGTGCTTCGGTTCTAATTGCCCGGGTGGTGAAAGGAAAGTGTGCGACGATTGTAACAGAACGTTTTTCGGCGAAGAATGTTTTAAGGAACATAAACGCGACAGAGGCACGAGAGACGGCGAAACGGACATGGTTTGTTTAATCGTTCAGAAATGTTTAGAGTGTGAACGAGTGGTCAAAGACTTGAAAACCCATATATGCGGTCATTCCGAATGCCCGAATTGTAAACAATATGGCGACATGACGACACACAAGTGTTTTATGCTCAAGAAACGATGTAAGGGTGGAAAGTGCAAATCGTCAAAGTGTACTAACGATAAAAAATGTTACAGTTGTAAAACGCGAACGACGAATTATTATTTTTACGACATAGAAGCGACGCAAGACACCGGTGTTCACATACCGAATTTAATCGTGTGTAAAGAGTTTAACGGTCGACAACGCGAATTTTCTACCGTAGACGATTTTTGCGAGTTTGTTTTGGTCAAAAAGGGCACGTTCATAGCCCACAATGCGAAATCATACGACGCGCAGTTTTTGTTAAAATATTTCGTGGAACATAACGTTAAACCCTATTGCATTTACAACGGTACGAAGGTCATGTACATGGAAGTCGGAACCGTTCGATTTATCGATTCCATAAATTTTGTCCAATCTGCTCTGGCAGAGTTTCCGAAAACGTTTGGTTTGACCGAACTCAAAAAGGGTTATTTTCCGCATTATTTCAACAAACCGTGTCACCAAAATATACGTGGGACCGTTACCTAGCAAAAAACACTACGGTTTCGATTACATGAGCGTTCGCAATAGAAAAGAGTTTTTAGCATGGTACGACGCGCGAAAGAACGACGTGTTTGATTTCGAGAAAGAATTGAGGGACTATTGCACGTCCGACGTCGACATATTACGGCGGTCCATGTTGAAATTCAGGGAAGACTTTATCGAGTTGGAAAATATAGATCCGTTACAGTGCGTGACGATAGCGTCCGTGTGCATGACCGTTTATAGAAGCAATTACATGCCCGAAAAAACGATAGCCGTCCATAACGATAATGTCGATCGCGAAACGTACAGCGCGAAATCCATTTCTTGGCTGGATCACGTGGCCGAGAGAGACGACGTCGTCATTCGACACGCGTTGAACGGCGCCGAAGTGAATCTGCCCGACATCGGTAAAGACGACGGGTATTGCGAAGACACAAAGACGGTTTACGAATTTCAGGGTTGTTTCTGGCACGGGTGCGAAAAGTGTTACACGCGAGACACCGTCAATAACAAGAACCAACTAGACATGGACACGCTCAGAAAACGAACCGATGCGAAAAACGAGAACATAAGACGAGCCGGTTACGAGTTAATCGAGGCTTGGGAATGCGATACAAAAGGTATAAAAAATAAAGAGATCTTAACGCCGTTAAATCCCCGAGATGCCTTTTTCGGCGGTAGAACAAACATGACCAAGTTAATTTACGATTTCGACGGAAAAGAAAAGGGACGATACGTCGACTTTGTTAGTTTATATCCGACGGTTCAGTTTTATAAGACCTACCCGGTCGGGCATCCCACTAAACTCTATAACCCGGAGCGCGTCGATCGAAATTGGTTGGGGTTCGTCAGATGTAAAGTCGTACCGCCCCGGAAATTATATCATCCCGTCTTACCCGTCAAAACGAAATGCGGAGATGCCGAAAAACTCTTGTTCCCGCTGTGTAAGACGTGTGCCGAATTACAGACGAAGACGACGTGCGAACACGCCGACGAACAGAGGTCATTTGTGGGAACGTGGTGTACTCCCGAGCTATTCAAGGCCCTGGATAAAGGGTACGAGATAGATAAAATTTACGAAGTTTGGGATTTTCTCTACACCAGCGAGGACACGGACCTCTTCAAAGAATACGTGAAGAACTTTATGAAAATCAAGATGGAAAGTTCCGAATTAAAGGTCGGTCCCGGCACCCCTTACGAATCGGAAGAACGGTATAAAAAAAAATGGTCAAAGAACGATTAGGTATCGACTTGGGTAAAATAGAGTATAATCCGGGCATGCGCGCAATCTCTAAATTATGTCTCAATTCTCTCTGGGGTAAATTCGGTCAAAGGGTTAACATGAAACAAACTAAATACGTTAACGAACCGAAAGAATTCTATACCCTATTGTTGGACGACACGATAGACAATCTCAACATTCAGTTTATCAACGACGACATGGCCAGATGTCTTATGATTTAAAGGGACAATTCGTCGACAAAGGTAAGGATGTTAACATCTTCATAGCGTGTTATACGACGGCGCACGCCAGAATCATGTTATACGACGTGTTGGATAAACTCGACGATAGGGTTTTGGGATTTGACACCGATAGCGTGTGGTACGTAGATCGCGACGACGGGGTCTCGATCGACACGGGCGATAACTTGGGCGATTTGACGGACGAATTAAACGGCGATTTTATAAAATCGTGGTGTGCCACCGGACCCAAATCTTATTCGTACGAAACGAACGCGGGTAAAAAGGTGTGTAAAGTCAAGGGATTTAGTTTGAATTACGAAAATTCTCTTTACATCAATCGAGATACGATGACCGACATCGTCAAAGAAACGCGTCAAAGGATTACGACCGTCCGAGAAAACGCCATCACGAGAGATTCCAAAACCAAACGAATAGTGAATCGATACCAGGAGAAAGAGTTTGCGTTGTGTTACGATAAACGGGTGATAACGGACGAGTACGAAACGCTTCCCTACGGGTATTTAGTCGACGACCAATAATTCCTCTCGGACGAACGTTCTTTGCGGCGCCGGTTCCTTGAGATAATACATGTCGATGCCCTGCATTCTAAAATGTCTATCTATGTCGTGTTTATCGACGCTCCAGATGGGGTCGGTGGCCCTTTTTTGACCGCCTTCCAATTCTCCCGGTTGATACAGATATCTTACTTTCGAAAAAGGGCTGACGGGCGGTTGAACTTTATCCGCGGGTTCTACCTTTTCGGGTGGTTTGGTTTCTTCGTTGATCGTTTTTACGACTTCCGGTAACCGTTTCACCCATTCTCTATTTCTGTCCTTAGATTTCATCTCTTGATCGTATTGATAGCTAAACAACTGTTCACCCAACGTTCTATTAAATCGTTCGACGATGGCTTGGTCGCGATGAACGTCGACCCGTCCCCTTCTTATTCTCACGTCGTGTTTAGACATGAGTTTGGAGACGGCACCCATGAATTCGCGACCGGGATCGACTTGTAGTACTTTCGGAAACGTTAAACGTCTTTCGTAAATCTTTTCGAAAGCGTCGGCCACTTCTTTACTGTCTTTGCTCGTCAACGGTTCCGCTTCTTTGTGCCGAGTGCCCACGTCGACCACCGTTAACGCGTATTTGTACGTTTTCCCGCCCACCTTATCGTGTGGTAAAAACAATAGATCGGCCTGGTGAGTGTCGTTTTCTTCCGCGTTTTCGAATTTGGGTCGCACGATTTTCTTGGGGGCGGTAGATAGATTTGCCACACGTCTTGTTTTTTCAGGAACTCGAACGCTTCCCTTTCGCCGACGTTAGCCGCTTTGGCCAATTTCTTGATGGCCGCTTTTCCTTTCCAATAGTGTTTGTAATAGATCTCTTCCATTTTACTTTAGGCGACATATTTTTTTTACGCCATAAAACACGAGCGCCGTTCCCGCCAACACGAAGAGGATTTCTTTATCTTTTTGCTCTTCGGAGGGTTGATAAAAATCGCTCAATGTCGGTTCGGGAGACATCTTTTCTTCTCCCATCATCTGCGAGTAGAGAGACATGGCGGCATCCACTTCTTTGTAGGTGTATAACGCGTGTCCTTCTTTTTTCAATCTCTCGTTTAAAAAATCTAATCGTTTCGTGCGTTCGTGATTCCATTCGTCTCTGGCCTTGGTCAGTTTTTCCATTGCTTCGTCGTGTCTTTTTTGCTCGTCGTGATTCGAAAATAAAAATTGCGATCCAGAAAACGCCAGGGCGTTGACCAATGCACCGCCTACCATCATTGCGATCGTTGCCATTTTTTTAATACGGACGGTTTATTTTATTTCATGATATCGGCGGGAATGATTCCTCTTTTGACCAACATGTCCTTGGTGTAATCGGCGAGAGCAAACTCGAGGAGGATCGTCCCGAAATCCTTCGGATCTAAATCCATCTTGGGCACGGGCATCTTTAAAAATTTCTTGGAGAGTTGCGCGTATCCGATGGCAATTCCCGTAGTGACGGCGGCGTGATACGCGGTGTTTACCAAATCTTTTTCGCTCATTTTAAATAAGAAAAAAATTATTTATAGCATTTCATGGGGGTTGGGTTTTGATTCTTTTGGAATTACTTTAGGTTCTGGAATTACTTTGGGTTGAACTACTTTGGGTTCTGGTTTTTTTATGTAGACCAGAAATCCGACAACCGCGAGTCCACCCGCTAGCCATTTCCAGCTATCGTTGTTAATAGCAATGCCATTGTTGCCATTAGCATTGCTATCGTTGCTATTAACATTGCTATTAGCCCATCTACGTTTGGCACCCTTCTTCCCCGCTTCCTGGCGTTTTGGATTCTTCTTTATTTCCGTCTTCCCTATTAATTCCTCCGGATTCATCGTCTTTTTCTATAACGTCAGGTTTTTTAAATCCGACAATGTGACGGCTAGACGTGGCGGCTATACTGAGAGGTGCTAAATAGACTCCGTATTTGTAATATAAACTACAACACACTTCGCCGATGGCAGCGTTCAATTCCTCGATCAGTTTGGGTTCGTCTTTGAGGTCGAAAAAATATTTAAGTCCTTGCGAATACAGACAGATGACGGAATTTGCTATCGATTTGGTCATGCGCGCACTGAGTCGAGCGTTTAACAGACGACTCAAAGTTTCGACTTCTTTGTCGTTCATCTTTTCCAATTCGGAAGATGTCACGTCTTTTCCTAGAAAATCACGCGCGCGTCCGGAACTGACGATGGCCGACAATCTGTCTTTGGTAGATATATCTTTGCCGGGTATATCGTTCGCTAATACATCGTCTACATTCATGTTTTTAAATATAGATACATTTTTTATATTTTGTAAAAAATATTTTTACAAAATACGTTTTTATTCTAAATCAAACATTTTTATTCTGTGTCGGAATCTAAGTCCAAGTCTTCTTGACACTCGGCCAAATCCGGTAGAGGAGCAACGTCGAGCGTTTTGACGACAATTGCCTGGTGTAAGATGGTTTGCAAGGATACGGTTGGGTTTTTGTTGTCGATGTAAACGTTGTCTATATGTAAAGATCCAATTGCCAGACATCGTTTTTTCATGTAATGGGAGGGAGCGGTTTCGACGAGTCGGCTTTCACCTTTTGGGTCGTCGTCTGTTCTCTTTCTGTAAAAAATAGTCCTTTCTCCCCCCAGTTTAACTTTCGAGTAGGTAACCTTGTCACCGTTTTTATCTGTTTTGACAATGGTTATATCCTCGAGATCAATGGGGGATTTTCTACCACCGTCTTTCAGTTTCCGTGCGAGTTTTTCTATTTCCGTTCTTATGAACGTCGTAATTTTTCCCAACATGTCGACAAATTCTTTTCCGCATTTAAATTTCATAGAATAATAAGAACCGTCCTCATATGGCCACAATCCGGACGACTCCGTCTTGGGAGTGCGTATCACTAACGGTTTCACGCCGTTCGGGTACTTATAGTTGACGTAAACTCTTTGATAACGTGCGCCTTTCTTATCTACATAAAGGGCTCCAATTCTTAAATTGTTTACGTCAAAGTTCTCAATTGTTACAAATGCCATGTTTTATTTTTATAACGAAAATTTTTAGTTAAGTCATTTTTTCAAAAGGACCGTAAAATTTTTCTTAACCTTTTTTCCGTTCTGTGATAGTTTTCCAAACGTAAAATATATAATGCCGTGGATAATATGAGCAAACACCATAAAACGATAAACGACAACAACATGCACAAGACTATCTCGGTAAAACGTTTCATTTTCTTAACGCAAAAAAATTGTTAAATAACTTAAAATATATATATATAAATAAAAATGTATATTTTACTGGACAAGGCGTTTAACGAACGCGGAGTAAAACGTATTTTAAAGAAGGACGACCTATGGTGTCAACAGTTGAACGACCAAGTCTTAATGAATTATCCCGAAGACGAACTAACGTTGTCAAATGCCGCGCATGCGCAGAAACTACCCGTGTAAACATCCGGTCGTCGCGAACTCGTTGTTTTGTAACATTCATCACAACTACTTGAAAGAGCGCGGTATCGACACGTTGAAATATTGCACCTCTTGTCGAAAATGGATGGCCAATAGCACTAAATACGAAACGTGTTATACATACGACGGAAAAGAACGCGCAGACGAATGGCACAAGATGCATAAAATGTCCGAGAGAAGAAGACGCGGGCGCCCCAAGAAAAATTAGACGATTTTTTAAAACATAATTTTGTCTTAAAAATCTACAGTTAACGAGAAGCGGATTTGTTTACGAGGTCTAGGAGCTGCTTGCGTAAATCCTCCGTCTCTTTGTCCGACTCCTTTTTTTGGACCTTGTGGGTAGAATAGAGTTTGTCTTTCATAAAAAGTTTTTCTCGGCTTCCCTGAATCGCGAAACCGTCACAGAATCAGTCGCCAAGGAACTCGACCTGAGTGAAGTGACTCTGGGAAAATATCTCAAAGATCATTACGCCCTCTGGTTAGATTTACGAACGACACCCGAAAATCATCTCCACGGCACGGGTCGTAAGCTTCAAAACATCAGCCAAGGCATTGCCGTCCGAATCGAGAGAACTCCCGAAACCGATACCGATCCCTTGGACGTTTACATTTTCGTCGTCAAAGACGGACAGATCAACATGTCGATCGGCCGCCGTAAAAAAAATATATTGTATGCTTTCTAGTCATATTAATTGGCCATTTGATATTTAGGTACACATGTAGTTATATTTGTAGGCTTCATTTTAAACTTTTCTGTCTTATTTCAAATTTGGCACTAGGCCTATATTATTTTGTTTAATAAAAATGCATACATTAACTTTTATTTAACTGCTGTCATTCAACTCGTACAGACATAAACTGGGTTACCTACGCCTCACCGATTTGTGGTGTGGCATTCTTTATTTTGATATTTAAAGCTACATTCCGGGGAGTAATGTCCATAAATAAACATTTCTGTACTCTCCTAATGCGTATTTGCATTACCTTTCGTCGTATTTTTAAAGTCCAATTCCAACTAATTAGTTAATTAATCGTGGGAGACACCGAATTGACCTATTTATAAGGGTAAGGCGTTGCCGGTCACGTGATGGCGTTCTACTGACTGTCCAGGCAAGTGGAACACCAATCAAATGCTCTGGAACACTGTCCTGGGCAAGCGATTGCAGCATAAACTGACGTTAGTCATTTATATTTAATCGACTTCTTTGAAATAACTAATTCCTGCCCTGGTACATTCGATTACAACATGTGCCGAGACTGTGCGGGAATAGTACAAACATATCCTTTATATCACCCGTACGCCAGGGTAAATTTAAGAATTCCTACGGAATCCCACACAAAAAACTCCATAAATAAATCGGAATTTTTAAAATCTTTTTCATTTTCGTCGGTTAGGAGTCGTTTTCTAATGAAAATGTTAAAAATTACAATATGTCCAGAAAATTACAATAACGTTCCCGGAATATGACTACTTTTTAATAACTTTTGTGTATGTATATATATATATATATATATATATATATATATATATATATATATATATATATATATATATATATATATATATATATATATATTAGCTTACCATATATAAAACACTCAAACATATAGACTATATATCTCTATTTTACCCAGTTACGGTCCACTAGTCCAAAAGCCCACTAATTCGACTGTCTTTGAGTATCCTTAGTACGGAGCACAATTTGATAAAATTGTTGTGGCCATCCCGGGAGTTGAACCCGGGATCCTCCGCTTGGCAAGGACATTTTTAAATCATTGATCTCCTGTCTTTACTGGATGGTAACATCAGGGTTTTTTTTTCTTTTTTTAAAGCTCACATGAGCTTGACACTCCAGTGAGCTATTGTCATAGCGTTTGGTTCCTGTCTGTCTGTCATATACTGACATCTTCAACTTCTCAGAAATCGCTCGGATTTGATGAAACATGGTGTAGTTGTACATAAAATATTATGTCCCCTACCAATGGTATTCATTTCACCGTTATTGCCTCCATGTGAGGATCCAGGGCGTGGTAAAATATGTCCCAGACAGTACCCCTCTTTGAAAATCATCTTCTCCAGAGCCAGCACATAGATCATCATCAAGTGAATCTAATCAAGTCTGTTGAAATCGCGTAATAACTTTTTATTTTTTATGGCTTCTATAAATTATCTAGTTTTCAGACTAGTGGGCCTTCGGACTTGCAGGCGGTCACCATTTTACCCAGCATGTTCTAATTGTGGATGCAGATTTCTATACAATGCAATTAATCTGATATTTTTCAGCAAACAGAAACATTGTACGACAGAAAAATGTCATAATTTCATGAAATTCTGTAAAAGAGCACACGTTAGCATTATTCAAGCAATAGATTTCTGACCATCGTCATAAAACCATGGCAAGAGCACCACTTAAAACCATGGCAAGAGCACCACTTACTCGCACTGGCTGAGGCTTCATGAATAATGAAAACATGTATGACATTTCGGACGCATGTGGCCACTTGTAGGAAAGAGCATAGCAATTCCAGACCGTGGTTTTACGACGATGGCTTCAGACATAAGGATCATAAATTTCAAAATCATGATAGAAGCCTTCTTACTCATGGATAGAATATTTCTCATTTCCATCAGTTTCTATAAAGGTCTTCATGCACATTGTAATCATACATACAATATATTTGCTGCAAGTTCAGGATCAACGACCATATTTTAAATAATAAATGTTTTTAATTTTCCATCCTAAGTTACTTCATCAAACTACAGTATCATAATTTTCAATCTTTTTTAGTTAAGGCCTCTATGCTAGTTTTATTTGTTTACACCACATTCACATGTTACATTTTACTGGTGCATTATCTCTGTTGTCTCAACATAACTCTGCCACATCTGCATAAACCTTACCCCAGGGATTTATGTCACATTTTTTGTTCAAATCCTCCTTAATACACATTGAATGTACTCAATTCATTCAGTCACTGAATGCTCTGAAGAGAAGCTGATTGATGTGGAAGATTTGTTACTAATGTATCCCAAAGGAATGGGACCTGATTTGAGGTCACATACTTCATGATTTAATGCATCATGCTCCAACAACTCAGCTATAGGTATAGTCATTACAAGAATTTGTTTTGAGAAATGACATTCTAAAATACCTCATTTGTGAAATAACAAAGACAAGCAAACAGATAAAATGAGAATATGATTTATTTACAAATGTTTTTTTCTGTTTGTAAACAATCAAATAAATGTATATGCTACAAAAGTAATGAATGTATCTGTCCCAGATTTCCAGAAATATTTGAAATAATGTATGACTTTAATGTAAAATCTGTGGCCACCATCAAGATGTACCATAAATTTCTGTCAAGTTTATATTAGAAGTTTTTCAATATTCAACCTCATGCTCTCTATGCTTGGTTTAATCTGTGACCCTTCATTCGTAATGATTGAACAGGCTATCACTGGTCGAGACACTCCACATGCTCTTCCCAAAGCTGAAAAGACAAATATATCTATTTAATAAGATATAATTGGCAGTGATCCAATTAACTTTCAGACCATTAGGGTACAATACCCACCAATGCTCAAATGAAGTGGTTATTTTACCTGTAAAATTTCAATCAAGTTGGTATTTCCTTATTCTGTTTTCAAATTGTCGTTTCCATTGGAAAAACTTGTATATAACAATCTCCTTAGTATCACAAGAAAACCGGGCTTTATAGAGAGCCAGCCGGGAGGTGGTCTTTATATAGCAGTTGATTTGTACACAAAAATTACTATTGGGGACAGCAAAAAAACAATCTTTGTGACCAGGCAAGTTTTACAGTAGTAAAATTGTACATAACTTGCTTTTGTGACTGACTCAAAATTTGAATGAAAATAAATAGGTCCCTTAAATCTGCCAATATTCTTCTGATAACTTGACTTCTTAATATGAAATTGATTGTATGTCCACACCTTAAATCATAAACATTTGTGAAGTTAGAGTTGGTAAATAAAATATAGATGCAGTTTCAGAGCACAACTCTGAAAGACTTGATGATCTACATTTAGACAACATGCAAAGAAAAAATCAAATACTATTTACAATTTAGCCACCTGCTCAGACTGATCTAAAACCTGTCTTATGACTTAACATTCTTGGGAATAACTCATAGTTCCACTATTGCAAGAAACTGAGGAGTTACAGAAGTGTTATTGTGAAGACTTTGCTGCATAGCAGATGTTGAGAAAATAGTAATACAGATACAGGGTTCGAAAAATCCACTCACCCGCTGAGGTCAGCCAGGTCGATGAATATTGATACCAAATATGTTTTGATTTTTGTGTAACATGGTGGTGACAAGAGGAAATTATATACATGTGGCACACTATTTACAAGTTTACTTGATTGCGAAAATTTGGGGAACATTCTGTTTTCACCAATCAAGCATTCTCTTTTAACAGATGTTGTGTGCAATGTTAAATGTAGTTGTCTGTGATCATCTCTTTTGAATAACAGCAGTTTGCATGAATATTTATTTTATTGTTGTTTTTTTGTTAGGGACAACAATATTACATGGGGAAATGTTGTTTCATTTATGTCAGACAATTGCAGTGTTATAAAGGGGAGCAGAAACTCTGCTATGACAAAGATTAAAGAACAGAATCCCAACATATTTGACATGGGCTGTATTTGCCATTTGGCTAACCTTTGCGCAGTAGCAGCTGTCAAAACCCTACCATTGCCTGTGGAAGATTTCCTAATTGATACATACTTTCACTTCTTTTATAGGTACATGTATGTTATCATTGAGGTGATCTTTTACATATACAACAATGCACTTGCCATGGAGACAAATATCAGACTTACTTTCCATGAAATACTAGAAAGAATACCCATAGACTCAAAACAAAATTAGCCAGCTGCAGTCTTGATTAGCCAGGTCAATTAATTTTATACGAAAAAAAGTTTTGTAATTTTACACAACATGTTGGCAAGAGCAAAGTATAGACATATGCAGTGCATATGGCAAACTAATTCCATTTGATTGGAAACACTTCGGACAGTGTGTTGATACAATCTAGCATATTATTTCTCATACTGCATGAATTGTCAGAGGTAGCTGTCTGATTGTACTATTTCTTTAAACATGCATCAAATACGATGAAAATAATAGCAAATTACACTTTTTAGTCAGAGTTCAAAGAGAACAGTCAATACGTACATTGGCGAATGACAGAGTGAGCCCACCCTGATTATAATTATATTGACCATATTACCAGTATTTTATATTAATTATCTAAAATAAACTTTATTTCTATATTGCTTGTCTTTTATTGTTGATTTTATTTTTTTTCAGTTCCTCTCGCAGGGAAAAGTATAAAGAATTCCTAGAGTTCTGTGACGTAGAGCCTAACAAACTCTTAAAGCATTGTGCTACATGATGGCTCAGCTTGAAAATGTGCTACAAGGATCCTTGATCACTGGCCAGCTCTGTCTAGTTATTTCACTTCACATGAAGATGTAGACAAACTGGGACGAGTGAAGAGAGTTGCTGGTCATCTAGTTTCCCATGAAATGAAACTCTATTTTCATTTCTTGGTATACATTTTGGAGCCACTGAATGGATTCATCACCATGTTCCAGGTGAGTATTGAAGAAAACCTATTTATACATGATAATTCAAAATTTTTCTACTTTTATTATTTGTACTTGATGTACAATAAGAAATTATAAGAACTATAAAGTCATAACAAAATCTTTTATTCCTATATGTTTTGTGAAAATAAGGTCAGGTCCAAAGTATGTATATACAAATCGTAAACATGAATTGATCAATTGCACAAGAATAATTGGCAAACTGAGTTTTTAAAGCAATTTTTAAGATTTTTATGCCTGTGTATATCTCTGTTGTTATTGTTTATCAATCTAATTAGTAAAAAGGAAAGAATTTTTTTGGGGAAAAAGCATAATGCTTCTGTGAGAAAATTGAGCAAGAGTTAAGTAAAATTCAGTCACTGATTTGAAATGTACATTGCTGTCATTTTTTTTATAGTACTATCACTTTTATCCATTGGCTGATGGGTCCAAGATAGGATATCTGGACAAGGAAATGGATCGTCTTTTGCGAAAGTATTTGGGGAGATTTGTTAAAGCGAAAGTAATCCAATCCTCAGATGACCTGACGAAAGTCCCTTACCTTGATGAAGACAGCATGTTGCAAGACAACATCATACAGTAGCTGTGGGGATGTATACTAGATCATACCTAGCAGAACAGCAAGATGACATCCCCACATGTGTCATCAAAAGGTTTTTCCAGTAAGTATTGAAGTAATACTTGTAGTTAAATGAACAATGACAGAAGTATTTATTATTCAATTAGAATTAGAATTTTTATTATTGAAATGTCCAATTTTCAGATATTTGATGTATACATGAATTGCATGTACATTTTGTAAAATATCTTGCATTATAATCTACTTATGAGATTTTAAGATTGCAAAATTAAATTTTACTAAAATGAAAGGTAAAATTAACACTAAGATTTACAGGGTTCTCATGTGATTTACCTATTGTGTTTTGTGTAAATTATCCAAAACTTCTGAGCATCGCTGAATATATTTATTTTCCAGTTTCCAGTTTATATGATCAAGATTCCTGCAAATTGCTGACAGAAAAAAATTAAAATATTTATTCTATTTTGAACTGGAATTTATGTATTTTTTTTCCAGGGCAGTCAGAAAATTCTACTCAGCAGTGGTGGGAAAGATGCTGGCAAAATTTCCCTTTGACGACCCAGTTGTTGCAAGCATGGGATTTTTTAACCCAGAGAGACGACGTGATGAGCATGTGAATTCTGTTCTATCGATTGTGCAGAGATTTCCATCAGTAACCAGAGACATAGATCTTTTGAAATTGGAGGAGGAGTATCTGGACTTCAGTGTTTCTTCCGCGACAGACCTTCCAGCTTTCAGTCCAATTGAAACAAGAATAGATGAGTTTTGGGGAAACATGGCAACGTTGAAAAACAAAGTCACAGATACTCCAAGATATCCAAACCTCTGCAAGGTAGCTTCTATACTGATGACTATACCAAATAGCAATGCAGATTGTGAAAGGTTATTTTCAATGGTGAGGAAAAATTCAGACAGAAAACAGAATGTCCATGGACAGTGACACCATTTGTAGTCTTCTGACATGTAACGTTAACTTATACAGTCCATGTTTTACATTCAATCCCTCAAAGGACACACTAAGGAAAGCCAAGAGTGCTACATTCAATTACAACAGGAAGCATATTACACCTAATTAAACTATGCAATACTAAAGACCAGAATACAATAGACTGTAATGGAAACATGCCATTCCAATATTCAGGGGTGAAAGGTTTAAGCAAGTAAGTCTAGCAGTTAGAATGTGTGTATTGAAAGTTACCAGTAAATTAGAACATTGATCTAAAAATTGTTTTTCTGTTGGTAATAGAATACCTTTTCTTGTGATATCTTCATGCCTAACCAAAAATGCCTCACATTTGATGCCAAAGTATAAAGAGTTGTCTGTTTTTGTTGTTGGTTTTTTTAAGATATTTATATTTATAAGTACCAGAATATTTCAATGGCATTCTGTTGGTTTTTTGAAATTACTATATTATTATCAAGAAATAGTTGCTAGTAGGATTATTATTATGGTAGGTGTGTGTTGTGTGTAAATGTATATAAATATATTATGTGTGTGTGTATGTATGTATTATGATATTTTATTTTCATTAGTTGCCAAGTACATTTTATTTATTAACAATAGATAATATATGTTGTATTTATGTTGGAAGTTAATAGTCAGCCAATAGCTGATTATCAATAACAGAGCTCCAGATAAGGGGAGAAAGAGGGTAATTTGAAAATCAGCTTTGGAATTTAGGACAGGAGATGAAATTACAAATTGTACTAACAGTGACAATTTATATATAAGTATGTAAAATGCCCTTTAAATATTTAAAAATACCCTTTAAGAATTTTGATTAACCCTTTGAATTTTATTTATGGGATTGAAATACCCTTTACCTGAATACCTTATCTGGAGCTCTGAAATAAGAAACTTGTTTTCATCACTCACTTTTATTTTTAGCATTTATATTTATTTATTGTGTTTGTTCCATGTAAATAGTTGCTAGTTTGATTGTTCTACTTCAGAAAATCAAACATTGTTTTAATTTATATTGATATTATATTAATTAATATTATATTTAAATTATCTCAACCAATTAAAGAGACAAGATAATTAAAATCTTTAAGATCATTGTAAATGAAAAGTATACCATGATTCCTTTTTTTTTTTCATTATATAATTCTCAATTCAGGATTATTAAAAATAATGCTACAACATTTCTTGTTTTTATTTATTATGAGTTTGTGTTTGTTCCATGTAAATAGTTGTTAGTTTGATTGTTCTACTTTGTTTTTAATTTATATTCAGTTTATTTCTACAGAATAAAAAGTCTTGAAATATGAAAATATTGCTTAATAGTTGTTATTTATACCAGACGGCATCAATGCGCCGGTAAATGACGTCGTCAGATTCCTTTGTACGCACTTTCTACCCCAAGAAATTTTAATATGTTGACAGGTATGCTGCTCGCATTGGCGAGTGCTAACGCCATACTGAAAATCTGTAATCCTTTTAAATTTCGAATATTTAAATTTAATATTTAAATAATTATTTTATTGACAATTAATCATGTTAGTCTTTACCCTGATGGCCAAAATTGTCACAGAACACATCGAGTGTTGACAGCTGATAATTGCAGTTTGTTGAGGAAGTTGGAAGTTGGATGTTGTGTAAATAAAAGAGCCAATACCGAACGGACCTGAATTTCAGGGTTTGGTAAAATAACCATAACACTATAATTTGTATAGAAGTTGTAAAATCTGAATTAAATGTAAGTGAATGATAAAAGTAAAAATAGTTACTCAATACTATAAATGAAAGTTTTAATGAAAATATAGAAATGGATAGCTCTTGTTTTCATCTAACAATAGTGAAAACTTACTTTTGTAATATATATTAATTTAGTTAAACACATAGTAGTTACATCATAAAATAGTGAAAGTAATAATTGATTATAGTAATAATAATGATGCATTTACAGTTAAATTTCGATGCAAATGCATCATTCAGAGACAATATATATAAATTTAACTATTAAAATAACAATAACTTAAAAAAAAAAAATGAAATATTTTTTTTTTCATTGTGGTTAACCAGATTTTTATGGCGGGCAACCAAAATTTCAGTCAAGAATTGAATTCTAAAAACTTAAAATGAGAGCATACAAAAGGTGTGTAAGATTTTCACACATATTCCAGCATAATAAGTACTTAATTTTTACTTTGAAATACTACGTTTTCATATTTGGGCGAGTGCAAAATGAGTTTGGGCGAGTGGAAGTTATGTAATCACTCGTCCGAAGGGCGAGTGCTTTTATACAAATTTTTCGAACCCTGAGATATCTGGCCAGTGGGTCCATAAAATTCAGTATCACTATAGGGACTGAACACATTGTAACATATATGTAACAACTTTTCACTTACAAATATCAAGTAGCTTCACATCGGGATAGTTCTTGTCTAAACCAGTGATTCTTGAGAAGAAGTGGAGAATGTCTTAAATGTGATAAAAAACCTAATGTGTTCTCATTACTTAGGTGCCTGTAACCTTGACTTTTAAACTCTGTCACAATGATCCTTAGAAAATTCCACACAACTTTCACCTACACCTTTGTAAGCAAATGTTCAGAAGAATTAAAAAATGTGTAAAAGATAACATCTGATGAAAAACAAAAGACAGAAGACAATGCCAAAATGTCACTATGAGCCTTTGGCTTCGGTGACCTAATAAAGGAACTAAAGTACAAGAGTGAACATGAATTAAGATTTCGACTAATCCAGTCAGACAAAAAACTATGACAAGTTACTTTCCCAAACTTTTCCATTGTCTATATTGTTTGCCAACTAAATTTAAAATTGCTGCCTATTATAATAATAATAAGAAGAAGAAGAAGAAGAAGAAGAAGAAGAATAAAAATAATAACAATAATAATAAAAATAATAATAATAATAAAAAATGAATAATAATAATAATCAAAGTAATGAAGTACTGAAATGGGATGTTATTTTGGCAAAATAGCCATGGAATTCAAATTATTTTTTATTTAACATATATAAAATGAAAATAAATTAAATTAATGTAGATCTAAAAACGAAAAAAAAAAATTATTCAATTTCCAGCCTCTTAATAAACTGAAAATTAACATTAGAAATTTTATTTGTTGTATCTTCTGCTCCAACTTTAAATGTTGTCTGTCCTACATTAACACTCATTTCAAAATAAAACGTTAGCATTTATGGAAACTACTGGGAACTGTTAAAATAATTTTTTTCATAGCGAAAACATACATATTCTTGAGAGTTCAGTAGAAATTGATTTAGCTTCAAGTTAGTATCAGCTATATGTAATTATTTCCAATTACATCGCTGTATGCTTGTAGCTGTCAATATCAATATGATCAGCGATATATAAAGCTAATAGGGATTGGTGACTCGATGGTTTAATATAGAGCAACGCGCATATACGCGATGTCCTCAGGCGTCTCATTGGTCCTGCTTACTGTGTCAACTAATCGGGGGAAATCCGCCATTTTCAATTTACGCTTGGAGTAGCAATACCTCAGAAATCATAGGATAATTAGCCATACAACAATCTGAACAGGTGAGAAGTTGTTATTATGATAAAGCTTATATGTATAGGTAACCAAATACACCGATTTAGCGATTTGAAGTAATTAAATATTTACATAATCAAGGCAGTTGAACCGAAACAATAGGAGCTTGTTATGAAGCGAATTACATCAATCGCCGAGAACCATACCATATTGAAGAGCTAAAAGCATTGAAATTATTGAATCACTTCGGATGAGATGCTAATGATTTAATTGCAAGAATATGACTATTATGAAGTGAGCTATTCTAAAGCAGAAAGTTCGATGATTTTTATTTAAAAACTTAGATAGAAAATCACACATTTATAAGCCTCATATGGTACGCTACTTTTAAAAATATTGTCAAAAATGTGGAAAAATCAAATGCAAAGTTTACTTATTTCACACTTGATCTTATCAAAGTACTCAGTAATTGTGAAGCACATATGCTTATTCTGTTTATTGATTTGAAATTTACTACGATGTACTGAGTTTTAAGTGTTTAATCGAACATTTATTTAGAGCTACGACGAAGACGAAATGGCGGAATGATCTGCTTGAATTTTCATTGATATCAGTTGTAACATGAGTGGTTAAAAAACTTTTTTGTTTCTGCATAAAATAAACCTTTTGCTTGTCATTTGTGAAGTTGAAATATTAACATTTTGAAGTACGCGATTATTTTTTTTATTAATATTTTTCTTTTTTATATTTTGAAATTTAGGGATTTTAACGTCCATTTTAAATTATTATCACCTCTGATTTTCTCAATTACCCTGAAGAATGAAATTTTTACCAATTTTAAGTGCAAAATGTGCTTGATTATTGTGACATTAACTTTGTAAATAGGCATATTCATATTTAATTGCAGTTTACAAGGTTTAAACTTCAAGGAATTAACAGAAAATTGAAATAGGACTGGCAATGTCTGAATGGCTGTAAAAATGTAGGTCTGAAAAAAAAAAAAAATTTCTGCATCAAATAAAACTATTGATTGTCAGTCGTGAATTTGATATATTAAAATTTTAAAGTACTCTGTTAATTTTTCATCAATATTTTTCTCCATTATTTTTTATATTTTAAAGTTAAAGTATTTTGCCGTCCATTTAAATGATTTTGAGACCAAAAAATGACACTTTTGATTTTCTCAGTTACTCTGAAAAATAAAATTATTTACAATTCTAAGTGCAAAATGTAATTGATTATTGTTACACTAACTTAGTACATAGGGATATTCATATTTGATTGCAGTTTACAGGATTTTGAATTATTGAAAATAGTATTGTGAAAATATCGGGATGGCAGAGTTTGCTGCAATGTTGTATTTTTATGTAGTTGTAAATTGTTGGCCTAAATGTTGTTGTTTTTTAATTCATGAAGTTAAAATATCAAAATTTTGCATTACATTTCTATTTGAATTTTGTTTTGTTTTTGTTTTTATTATTATTATTGTTTTAATTTTGAAATCAAGTAATTTTATCATCCATTTAGTATGGAAGGCACTGAAAGAGACAAATATTATTGATTATGATTTTCTCAATTACGCTGAAGAATAAAATTATATACAATTTTTAGAGTGCAATGAAACGCTGACTTAGTATACAGGCATGTTCATATTTTATTGCAGTTTACAGGGTTTAAGCCTTAAAGGGATTAACAGAAAAATTAAATAAGACTGAAAATGGCAGAATGGCAGAGTTGGCTGCAATGTTATATTTTTATACAGTTGTAGAAAGGTTGGCCTAAAAACTTTTTTTTTAATGTTTAGTTATAATTGAGAATAACAGTTAAATGAGATTAGGGAATAAATGTGATGATACATTAAGTTAAAAAATGAATAGAAACCTGACATGTAAATTCAATAAATTCTCTTTATTTAAAATTGTCATTGAAATACATGTACACTCGGTGTATTTTTTTTTTTTTTTTTCAATTTGAGAAAATCGGTACATCATTTGAAAACATCACTGTATTCAAAGGATAACATATTTATGGATTAACAATAAAGAATATTATTATATAATGTTTATATATCATTGTAGAATGTCAAGGACAATCCTAAGAGTTTATTTACTGACATGCATTTTTCTCTTAACAGGATGCTCAACCAAGGAAGACTTACCGTTAATTTTGTTTGGCTTGGAAAAGGGAGATTAGAAGTGTTTAACGAAGAAAAATTTTGCATTGTGACAAATAACAATAAAATGATGAGACATGTGTCCCATAAGATACAGATGACAAAAGAATAAATATGATTGTGAGTGAAAGTGATTACAGATTTATGTATCTTGATGTTCAGTTACATGTACATGCACTGGATTATTTACAGATACATTATGATTATCTTGGACAAGGGGAAAAAGTTATAGAAGGATAACTGGATGGCAATGACGAATTGTTGAGTTACAGTGACTATGTAACAATATTGTGGAACTACATGTATGCAATTCATTGCAGAACTTCATATATCTTAAATGAAATAAAATCCAAGAAAATGATAAATTGTTTTTTATTCCACGTGTGTGTTCTTCCAAGAGGTCACTTTTTAAAGTGCAGTGTTACTCAACATGACTTCAACAAACGGAAATATCAAAATTAGGCCCAGACTTCAAGGGTTATACATGTATGTGTCATTTATTGATTTTCATTAATTTTGGGTATCTACCAAATTTGGAGGACAAATCACACGAATGCAGGATTACTAAGATTATATAGTGAAATTTATCTTTGCGAACTCATTTATGTCCTAATACTGTACATGTATATCATTTGGAAACAGCAAAGATCTGACATGGTGATGCAAGAATAATCCTTACTATTCAGTATTATGCAATTAATTCACAAATATAAAAATTTAAGTTTATAGTAATGAATCAAATTCAACCAAACAAACACAGGTTTATACTTGGAAAAACTTATCAGGATCTTCACTTGTACAATAATGTCCATACTTTTTCATATTTTAAAATTAAGAACCCAGGATAATCAAATTTTTGTTATTCTGTCAAAATGACAATAATTGTTGTTTAAACAGTGTCAGAAATGTGTATAAAAATATAAACATCATACCAAAGTTACAATGATTTCATTTCAGATATGAGCTTAAGTATTTTTCATTTTTCAACTGTCTGAATTGTTTAAATATTTCCAATATCAACTTATTTCCCCCAAATTTAAAAGAAATCAATTAATCTCTAATTGTCTAATAGATCTATTTAAATACTCAATTTTCTATTCTTCCTGCATGTTTGGAAATTATTTATAACACCTTCATGGCTACATGCTTAACTCAGGAAGTGATCTGCAGTATTATTACTCAGCAGGAGTTCAACACCCAAAACGAGTGTCCTTTATCTGTGTTTACTGCAAATACCACATACCATCGCTTTTATCAGAACAGATAAAGCTACATTGTAATCCCCTCGATGTTTAAATAAATGTAGGTGCCATGTATTTTCACACCTTAGTGCTGTGGGATTACGACATGTTCCTGATAGAACTGAAATTATACACAAACGTAAAAACAAGATATTTTGCCGATTTACATCTCCGGATATGTTATACATTACATCTTTTTGTTCGGTTTGAAAATTCTTTTTATTTGTTAATCTAATAAAATTGGGAGGTGATTGTGTAAATATCAAAAAGATTTTGATTCTAGACTAGTATTTACTTAAGTAGATCATGAATCTAAAAATAAAAATTTGCTGACATTTCTGAGTCAATTTCTAATATTTTTCTAGGTATTCATTTATTTTGAGTTGTTACAATGGTACCTTTTTCGGTTATGTTTTAAAACTCGTGACTTGTGAAACATTTAATGTTTTAAAGTAGTAAATCTTTCCTTGCTCTCAAATACCGAGTAATATTTTCAAGATACACATACGAACGATCAATCTAGTTGTCGGTCCTTGCTGGTCCCAGCAGCGTCTCAACTTTTACACGACCGACAACTCTGTATAAGAGATTTGTCTCGATTAAGTCCCTTCTGACTGTTTGCGTGTTACTAACTGGTTTGCGCCTGCGCGGCGAGTGTCGATTTAAACTGGGTCACTTATTTGCATATCAAAAGGAGACATCCGCTCATAACTGAAGAAGCGCGAGTCACCAATCCCTATTAGCTTTATATATCGCTGATATGATGAATGGCGGGAGTAATACTGCAGCTTAACATCAATGGAATCTTATATAGTGGAATCCCATATTTATAAATAGATCGATGACGTTTTGTTGAAACTAATTACAAATCGTATTGTATAATTATGAAAGGCAGAAGAAAGTAGAATTATGCAGTATTTCATTTAATGATTATTGAAACTAGATTGAATTTCATTTACACCAAAATATTTGACTTTTCTGTAAAACTTTACGAATGCAACCTCCATGACCTCTTCACTGCTAACAGGATAGCCCTCGATGAAAAGTCAAAAGTAAACCCATAATAGGTTGTTATTACATAACAACCCATAAAAATATAAATGAACAAGAGGCCCAAAGGGCCTTAAGTTGCTCGCCTGGCAAAATTGGTCAACATTGCAGAAAAGATAAAAAATGTGTAAAAGATAAAATTGCTAATAAACATGAAAAACAGTAGGCTCATTGGACCTTAAAAATCACCTGAATGAAATGTATTTTACAAACAATATACTGAAAAGCAACCAAAAGCATGGTGATGATCACGGAACAATAGGGAAAACCAGTGCAAAATATGAAAATATCCACTTAAAGGGGAAATAACTCCTATAAGGATCAACCTGACAATTTAATTCCTGTTGACTTTTTCGTAGATCTCTGCATACTGAACATTTTTGCTTCTTTCTCTTTCTTTCTATTATTCTTTTCAAGATAATAGGATAAAACTGTCAAAAACATGAGAAATCCACTAAAAGGGAAATAACTCTCAAAAGGGACAACCTGACAATTTTGGCCCTCTTGACTTTTTTGTAGATATTTGCATCTTGAGCATTTTTGCTTATTTCACTTTCTTTCAAGCATTTTTGCTTATTTCAATTTCTTTCTATCTGTTATACTTTTCAAGATATTAAGACAAAAAACTGCCAATAACATGAAAAATCTGCTTAAATAGGGAAATAACTCCCATAAGGGGCAACCTGACAATTTTGGCCCTATTGACTTTTTTGTATATCTTTGCATGCTGAACATTTTCTCTTCTTTCACTTTTAATCTACCTATTATACTTTTCAAGATAATGTTCAAAAACATCCAAAAACTTCTTAATCCAATTAAAAAGAAAATAACTCCCATAAGGGGCTATCTGACAATTTCAGCCCTGTTGACTTCCTTGTAGATCTTTGTGTGCTGAAAATTTTTGCTACTTTCTCTTTCACTCTAGCTATTATACTTTTCAAGATAATAGGACAAAACTGTCAAAAACATGAAAAATCCACTTCAAAGGGAAATAACCCCCATAAGGAGCACCCTGACAATTTTGGCCCAATTGATTTTTTGTAGATCTTTGCATGCATATTTGCTTCTTTCACTTTTACTTTACCTATTATACTTTTCAAGATAATGTCAAAAAAACATCCAAAAACATGAAAAATCCACTTAAAAGGGAAAATAATTTCTGTAAGGGGCAACCTGACAATTTCAGCCCTCTTGACTTTTTTGTAGATCTTTGTGTGCTGAACATTTTTGCTTCTTTCACTTTTACTCTAGCTATTATACTTTTCAAGATACCGTATACAGTGTTATAGGATTTCCATCTCCCGTCACAAGTCAATATTTGAAACGGGAAAGTCAATTTTCAACCTTGTATTACCCGTGGGCAAGTTAAACAAATAATTAAATAAATACATGCATGAATTATTTTTATTACTGACTGTAAATTTGTTTTTCTTATATGAAATAAGTCGGCATTTCAGAACGAATGTGGTCAATACCTGATGTTTCTCTGCTTTGCGATACCGGGAAATCCCATCACTGCATTTTTAGAACTAAAATAGATATGATCTCTACGTCATAAAAAATAATTTTATCATCCAATGAAAATTAAGATTTTAATTTTGCTCGTATTGCTCTTCGTTTTCCGATTTCCGTCTTGAACAAGGTAAACTATCAAAAGGAAAACGTTGGTGGCTTGGAAATAGAGGACAATTTTGAAAACTTAAGAATAGGAAAAGATCACTTGTATTTAAAACAAGTAGATTTTCTTCATTCAAAATTTCATATCATTATTCAGCCGGAAACATGTATCCATTTGAAACGATAAATACGATAACTGGAACTTGGGAGAAAGTCCCTCATTTTGACATGAACATCTCGGCGACGGAATCATTGCACCTGTTAGCTTTGTAAATGTACATTAGGCTTACTTTACACTGTAAATTATAATTTTCTTTAATTAAAGATTGATAGATCTATTGAAATCTTTCAAAGTATTTAGAAAAACCTATACATGTAAAATTTAATCCGTTTCAGTTTATTGCTAATGTAAAATCTAATCCGTTTCAGTTTATTGCTATAATTCATTACACTCGGGTGTAAACAAGTTTTTGGGTGAAAAGTAATTTTAACATAAACATCAGCTGTTTTACAGCTCTTCCATATAGTCATTCTCTAACATATTGTTTTTAGGTCTACTGTTTTATTTTTCAGCATGCCGTGAGAATCAAAGTAGATACACGTACATCACTTGCTTCATCAATTCATATTTAGAATTCAGTTGATATTAAAATAGACTTTGAGCAACTCAAAAAAGTTAATTTAATTTGGGAAATAGAGTGCTAGATTTAATAGTCGTTTAGGCTATTCAGTTTGACTGCTGTTGGTGCCACTGGGCCCCTGTTGCTATTCAACTGAATGATGACCAACTTTCAACAAATCAAAAAAGAATTTGAAATGAGTTAAAAATCAGCCTGCTTATCAATTAATTACGCTTGGGGAAGGGTGTTAAAATTCAGAAAATGACGAGCATCACCTTACAGTATTTTATGATCGATTGATGTTATATACAATCCGTACACAATACACAACACAGACACAAATCATATAGTATGTACATGGAAACCTTTGGCTTTTTCCATTTGAATTCTTGAAAATGGGTGTTCAATTGTCGTGCGACAATCACAGTCAAGGGAGACAAACATTAAACAACACTTTACTATAAATACGTTTTAAAGAAGCGCAAGTTTTGACATGCATTTCCTTTATATTTTTTTCATTTTAAAAGGATTATATGAAAAGTTAAAACACAAATATATAAATTCAAAGAGCAATTATGCGAAACTTCGTGTACAAAATAAGTCAGGGAAAGTTAATTTGGGTTGTGGGAAAGTCATTTTCAAGTATGAACTTTCCATTGTAAAGTTGAAAATGCAGGGAATTCCTAGAACACTGCCGTATATACTCATCTATAAGTCAGATTTTCTGGAGTAAATTTTCGATCTCAAAAGGGGGTACCGACTTATAGGCGAGTCCTAGTCGGTAGGCAAAAAATCATAGCTCATATTCCCAAAGATATATTGTGAACATTATTATCAAGTCTGGGTCCTACTTCAGTTTTATTCTAATTGACTGTATTTTCCATCTAAAGAAATAAAATAATATCACAGATACATGTAGTTGTTCAAGTTCTTTGACGATGTCATCCTTGTCAATTGTGTAGTAGGCCTAGTTAATGTGCTGTCAAACTGTTCAACTTGATGGCCGCCATTAATAAAAATCATACTGAACGCCTAACCTGTGTGTTGATTATAATTTTAAAAACTGTCACGGAAAGCCATTGGTGAAAACATTATTAATTAATTGATGAATTAAAATCAAGAAACCATAAATACTGTATACTTGTTTAATTATAAATGCTGCGTGGATTATTAAACAATGGGACAGTGTCACGTGAGTCGTGTTTGCCCAGTCAGTCAGAACACCTGTGGTTGTATACACACATGATTAATACTGGAGTAACACTTGCAGAGTCTCCAAAGAACAATAGATCAAACAGGTCATGTTAATTTATCATTTTGTCTAAAAAAAATCGGGTGGCACAGACTTGACTATGTTGATAAGATAGGCCTAATAAAAATGGCATAAACAAGTCGTTCTGCCTGGATTCGTTCGTTTTCAACATTACACGCCTACAGTACATGTACATCACTTCTTGACTGGACACTTACCCATTTTAGGGCGTGGAAACATGCATGTACAGCGTGATTTTTTCAAGTTTACGAGAACTGAGCATCATTAAAAAAAAAATAAAACGCAACAAAACTCAATGATACCATATTGAAATTAAAGATATGCACTAAAAAATGTGTATTTATCTCTGGTTCAGTAACAAAACTCAGTGAATCGGGTTGGTAATACCCTCATTATTTTATGTTCACATGATTTCCAGAAAACACCGCCAAACATGAATATATGTTTTGAAAACAAGTATTACAAGTCATTGCGGAATCCTGACTTAGTCTACATACTTTCTACATACTGTAGAGGTTTTTTTAAAACATAGCTGAAAATATTGGTAAGATTTTTTACTTGACATGTTCTGCGGTTTTTGACACCAACTTATAGACAGGTCAACAGCAAAACCCATTATTTTAGGACCAAAGTCTACCACTGACTTATAGCCAAATCGACTTATAGGCAAATATGTACGGTAATAGGACAAAACTATCAAAAACATGAAAAAAGCCACTTAAAAAGGAAAAAACTCCCACCAAGGGCAACCTGACAATTTCAGCCCTGTTGACATTTTTGTAAATCTTTGCATGCTAAGCATTTTTGCTTCTTTCACTTTTACTCTACCTATTATACTTTTCAAGATAATGTCAAAGAACATCCAAAAACAAGAAAAACTCACAAAAAAGGGGAAAGAACTCACATAAGGGTCGACCAGACAATCTCTACCAAAAGGAAATATTTGTATATTTTTGCAAGCTACTCATTTTACGGTAACAGTTTTTTTCTCTAGCTTTCATAATTTTGGAGATACATGTATTAAATAAAAAATATCTGCTGACTCATTCGTTCTTTAATCGGCTTTACATGGGGATGCTATTTTCCAAGTTTGGTTAAAATTGGCCTACTGGTACTTGAGAAGAAGATGTTTAAATACACAAAAGTTAACAGACGGACGACGGATGCAGGACGACGCCAAACCTTTGGCTTATAGCAATAGCTCATTTGGTCCTTTCTAACACAATGAAAACTGTGTTAGAGAACCAAAAACTTTTATATGTTGAATTTTCATATTTGTTAGGTTTTTAATTGTTGTGAGTAAATAGAAATATTGTAACATATCAAGAGTAAAAAAAAAAATCCAAGACAAAGAACTCACCCTGTTTAGACCTCACAAAGACATAGGGAACATTCTGCAAGAAAAAAAATAACTTTTGTTAAAAATATGTACACGAGAAATAAATATTGTTTATATCATATCAAATCCTATAAATGTCTTTGTTTTTTTAGAAAAAGAGTTGAATACAAATTTCTGAAGCTGATTCATTATTGAACAAATGGAACAATAATACAATACTGTGGTGGTATTACTTTCTTAGCTGATCAATAAATTGTATACGAAAAATCATATTAACATTTAGCAATATGGTAAATACAGTGCTCTACAACATCTGATCTTTAAAGTCTCTGTTGAAAATCATGCTAGTGTCTGATGAAGAGGCAGATTCTTCTATTAAAATTGACACTGATTTTAAAAAGACGTCACCTTATTCTGTAAGGTCACTTTCAAGTTCAAAATGTGACAGTTTACATGGATTTGGTACAGTAATCAGCATGAGATAGACAATATAGTTCATTTATTTAAAATTTAGATAAATTTTGAATGGTACTTTATGCCACACTCAACATTTTTTCATTTACCATATATGGTGGTGGCCAGTTTTTAATGGTGGAGGAGAAAGCCTGGCTCGAATGTACTTTGGAAGAGACCACTTGCTTCTATGCCTTCGCAAGTAAACTGGCAAACTTTTTCACAAAAATCAGCTTAGGTTCTAGCAGGTCTCAAACCTGTGCTGACCAGATTGAGAAACTTCATGGTTCAAAGTGCAATGCTTTATCCACTTGACCACGGATGCACTAAAATTTATCATGAGTAGCCAAATGCCATGAATGGGTTGTTGTAAAGTGCAGAACATACGTGATTTGATAATGTAGTTTTTCAGTAAAAAAAGAAATTTTTGGTTTCTTATTAGGGAAAACTGGAGTAAACACTCACCAAACACTAAATTAAAGTCACATTTTCAAGATGTAGTGATTTGATTGCATCATAGACCACTGAAATATGTTTGAAATTTTAATTTTTTAAGTATTCAGTAGTTACCTTGTCTTCACACAATAGAGGAAGATGCAATAGGATTTCCAATGGTTCAGCATCAGCTGACATCACAATGAATTCTGAGATGCCTCTATTCAGAGTTTTTGTTGCTGAAACAAAGGAAGGTGAAATTATATGTCATGACTTGCTTTGACAGTTTAACAGGGGTCAACAATCATAAACATATCCTCCACTTGTCTTGCAGGTGAAATCTACTTGCCTGGATGCGAAAACTTTAGTCCGGAAATCAAGTGAAACCTTTAAAGTCATTGTTCTGTGTAAATTAAATTTTATTGAAATAACTTTTGTCGACAGCAATTTCACTGTGAAGTAACATTTACCTGCCTGACTGTAAAATGGACCTATCCCAGACATTTCACATAAATGTGCTTATTGAGCCCTGATTAACTATGACTATGGCAGGCATAAATATTTGAGTATATATCAGTTGTGTATTATGCACTTTGGCCATTTGAATACAGTAGACAAAATTGAATAAATAACATCAAATTCCATTACACTAAAACAGACATACCTGTTTATTTACATTCCATTTCACCACTTGTAAAACAATCATACTTTAATTAATTTTAAGATTTATACGAGTTCATAAACATTTTTTTAATCAATGTCTTTTTAGCATTTCATAACACAAGACAACTGCAGGACAAGTAGTATTTAAATCTACCTGTCCGATTGCAAAAATGACTTGTCCGATATCGAGTGTAACATTTATAGTTATCATTTTGTGTTTAAACAAGTATAATCTTTATTGAATTAACTTTTGTTTTCCACGATTTCACTTGTCATTTCAGACAAGAGAGAAGTAACATTGTATTTGTCTGAAAGCAAAATGGACTTGTCCCAGACAACAGGATAAACCTTAAACCTTAATATTGAACCCTATAATACCTTCATTGGCTCCCTTTTTCAGCTGCTTGTAGTTAGATGCCTGCTGCACAAGCTGGAGTATATCCTGTGTAAGCTTAGGGTCTGCCAGTGGATAAGCTTTGGGATTTACTTCTTCTGCCTTTATAGAAACAAAATAAAACAAATAAGTTTACATGTAACTTCACTCTTAGCATAACAAATTTAAATTATTAAGCGAACTATTTACATTAGCTCTAGAGAGCTAGTGTAGTGAAAACTATTAAATATCAGCTTGTATAATGCTAATTTATTTCCCTAGATCCTAGTACTGAGAATCATGTATCTATATATTCTTTTGCCGCCTTGTGGCACATCAGAATGTACACACATACACATATCTATCTCTCAAAGTTTCACATATGTCCTGAAATTTCCCATCATACAATAAGTAAATTAATTCTCGATCTCTTGAACATCGAAACTTCTTCAAAGACTTTGAAATTTAGAAGCAATATGAAGTCCAAATGCATAAATTCTTTCATATTTCACTCTCGAACCCTTGAAGTCAAAGTTCTTATATCAGTGAATAGATACAAAGAGATTGTCGTCTGTCAGGCATGTCCTAACTAGATTCTTACCAGAGAGATTACAAGACAAATCAATATGTTTTGACAACCAGGATGATCCAGTACAAAAATTATACGACTTGAGTATTCATACTCATAGGTTTTCCATATTACATTCATATCCCCATCAATCAATAAAGAATTCTGGGATGTATCGGCACTTTTGGACTCAGTTTTGTTACTTTTGTAAAACTTGACTGCATGCTAACAGAGATCAATGAAGTACATGTAGACTCACTTGACCGTGCTCAAACAAAGCACAGTTTTTTGTAATTTACATCCCAGATGGCACAAAGATTAAATAAACAAATTTTGAGGTTATGACAAACACAAGTTGAGTATTTTCCATAATGTGTGAACCATGTGACTTTTCAAATGCAAATTTCAATTATTTGACAGCTGATCACATGACACCACCACCCCGTACAAAAATCTAATGTTGCGGCACATCAATCAGTGTGCCAAAACTATAGTGCCAGAATCGTGATAGATACATGTAGTGTCGCTAGCAGCCACATTCTGACTCTAAAACTGCTTTCATAATGCATAGCACCAGAATGGAGCCAGAACTTTATAGAGATTTTGTGGCGCTATTCTGGCACTATGTATTATATCTGACCAATGAATTACAATCTGATCACATGATGCCTTAATTGACCACTAAATTTGTTGTGGAAGTTACAACAGTGTACGTTGGAGAAGTACAAATTCAAGTCAAGTGATTAGAGTTTTGTTTGATGGAAATGGAATGTAATAGTTGCCATTAATGCAGTAAAGGTTTTATTCTGTCAATATGTGATTACCAAAAAAACAGGTGAGCAAATAAATGAAGCAATAATCCAATGTTTGAATAATGCTGTTAGTGTTACATGTTAGATGAAATATTTGGATTAAGGGCTATTTGCATGTGGTTCAAAAACTTGTGGTGGAAATCAATGGATATTTCAAATTTGTAAGGGTACAATATTGTACATGTATCAATATTGTTAACATTTCAATTAAATATAAATATGCATTTTACAGCATTGATTTAAGATATATCTCTTCATTAAAGTGTAAAGTATAACATATTTGCTACATATAAGTACATGTCACTGCAACCTGTAGAATGTGTTAAATGAACAGTGAATAACAAATAGTGCCAGAGTAGCTCTACAAGATGGTGCCAGAATAGCACCGCAAAATTGTACTGAAAAACTAATTTGCATATGAAAAACAATTTTGCCCCAAAGTTATCACAAATTAAAAACTAGAAATGGACGATGCACCCTCCTCTCTGCCATATGCATGAGTATACATGTAGTTCCATGTACTTTTTTACTTTTAGTAAAAGAAATTGGCAAAGTCCAACTACCTGGCATTTTGAGAATATTAAAAAAAATAAATATAATCCCATGAGCATGCACACCCTCATTATATGTACAAACAACCTATAAATTATTAAAATTGTAGCTTAATACTGTAGGAGAAAACAGTCGAAAAAAAATGATATTTTATGCAGCTAGTACCAAGTCCAATGATAGGTCAACCAAGGTAAATTGGCACATGTGTACAAACACAATGAGTCTAAATCAAATCATAACAGGGGTTACAGGTTACTTGTTGTCACACATGTCACAGAAGTATTAGATATTGAATAATGCATGGAGTCTGTGCAAGGCAATATGTTTTACCTGTAAAACCTATTTCTGGAAAGTAGACTGTATTGCTTTGGTTGTAACTCAAAACATTTTGTCGCGGAGGCATAAAATAATTATTTATTAATCCAAATCTTGAGTATTTTTAGCATGTCAAGTGAAAATAAATGAAAACTCAGTGACTCAAAGGAGACCTGTCAGCCGGAGATTTTTCCCACACAATTCATGAACAGGGAAATAGAAACGGAGGTGGGATGCATGCACGACTTCAACGTTCCAAAAGAAGAGCCGAGTGGACGGTACAGTAGGCTTAATCCCTTTGGGGATTCAGTCGTGTTGCCCATGGAGCAAACACGAAAGAATCCCGTAAGAGATTACATTAGGCTACGAGCATATTTTGTCAATAAATTGATCATCTGCCTTTATGAATATATATCACTACGACTGGTGCGAGTCATGACCATTATGGAATTACTGTTTAAATTCTTCTAGCAATACAACATGAATTTTGAATATGTGAAACATTAAATATAATGTGTTAGAAACTATTTTACCATGGTATAAGCAAAAATTGCTATTTTCTGGTTAAATTGTATGTAAGAGACGTCCTCTCTGCGTGTTTTCGCTTCACGGAGGACCTCGTGGTGTAAACGTTTTATGCAATGTTTTCGCAAAGCTTGATATCTCATCTACAAAATACCACTTCACAAACATTTAAAAGACTCAGAACAGAATAAAGCGCCGCTTTAATAAATATACCAAGGTAGGCAACTCCCTCCCGTACACCGCAAGCAGACGAACCAAAATACTACCAGGTTGAAAAGCTCTATAACAAATTAGAAACTTTCCAGATTCTATAAGCCTTGTGCACTGTAACATTTTAACAAAATAATTCCTTTCAAATCCATAGTATATATGTTTAGCTTACAATGCGTGTTTATTTCTCAAATTGTATTCGTTTTCTTTTATTTTTTTTTCAATGCAAGAATGTGTACTCAAAAGTACCATGTTTTAGTATATTATATTTCATATAAAACCATATTTTTGAAACAAATATTGTGAAGCCATTTCTTATCAGATCTCAATAGAATTTCCATTGTTAAACAGAGAATTGGATACAGTTCTATTATACATTTCTATTTCAATTTGAATTTTCCAAATTAGAAATTTAAAAATCATGAATTTAAACAGAAAGCTTAATTTTATGATGAAAATTCCATCTTTGTGTAACTAAGTAAAATTGTGGCATCTAATTTTTACTTTTTTGTCTAAATTTTCATATTTTTTAAATTACAAATTAGAAAATTACATTCAAATAATCAATGAAACTTGGAAATATTCTGTTTAACAGTGAAATTTCCTTTCAAATTAATAACATTTATAAACATTTGGCAAGTGGCTGTACATATTGCCAGTATTGGATATTATGGAGGCCAGTAAGGGCCAATCGAAAATAATATTTATATTGTTATTTTTACACACTATGTCGAAACAAAGGCAACACTATGTCATAATAACAACATATTATGTTGAAAAACGACATCACTTTAGAATGCCAAATTATGTCAAAAAAACAACATCACTATGTCAAGAAACGACATATAATGTAAAAATGACATTGTATGTCGAAATATACCACAGGTACGGTGGTGGATGTAGAGCATGTTGGTATTGTAGCCATTTTATACCAGGGGTATGGTGGTGGATGTAGAGTATGCTGCGTCTCTGATGCATAAAATCTTTTCAGGGAGCAAAACGTGACTATTAGTGAGTCCCTTTTGAAGGACTCACAAAAACTTGGTAATTTTTTTTTCAACCTGAAACCTGAAAGTTAGTGCCTTTGTTTTCATGTATTTTCTTGAATTTCATTGACTCGGGGACTCACAAATTTAACTAAGGACTCTGGAATTTTGTTCTGTGGGTCTATGGGACTCACTAAAATAGCATCCTAGGGAAAACCCTGAAACTTATAGCCTGTTTACACCAAGGGTATGGTGATGGATATAGAGTATGTCAGTATTATAGCCATTTTATACCACGGGTATGGTGGTGGATGTAGAGCATGTCAGTATTATAGCCTGTTTATACCATGAGTATGGTGATGGCTGTAGAGTATGTCGGTATTATAGCCACAGGTATGATGATGGATGTAATGTTTGTTGGTATTATAGCCTGTATATAGTATGGGTATGGTGGTAAATGTAATGTATGTTGGTATTATAGTCTGTATATATTACAGGTATATTGATGGATGTAGAGTATGTCGCTATCAGGAATATGGTTGTTTGGTTTATTTAAAAAATTGTCATCTGAAACAAAAACTAAATGGTGAAAATGTTTGTGGTACAAACACGATATAATACTGACTTGTATTAAATCCACCACCATACCCGTACTATATACCGACACATATAACATCCACCACCATACCCCTGTTATAAACAGGCTATGATACCTACACATTTTACATCCACTACCATACCTATACAATAGTCAGACTAAAACTGACATACACCCACCACCATACCAGTACTATATACAGCCTATAATACTGATATACTCTACATCCACCACCATACATGTGGTATAAAACAGACTATAATACTCACACATATTACATTCACCACCATACCCATACTGTATACAGGCTTTAATACTATTTTATACCAGTACTCTACATCCACCACCATACCCATGGTATAAACAGGCTATAATACCAACACACATTATATCAACTACCACACCTGTAATATATTCAGGCTAAAACTGATATACATTACATCCCCCACCATACCTGTACTAAATACAGCCTATAATAATGATATACAGTGTGTGTGTGTGTGTGTGTATATATATATATATATATATATATATATATATATATATATATATATATATATATATATATATATATATATCAACCTCCTTAGGGACACACAAAACCAGCCTTTGTATGGAGGTGGTTTTTATAGGGAGGTGGTCTTTATATAGAGGTTGATTTGTACACTAATGACAGCAAATGACAAAAAACAGTTTTTGTGACCAGGTGGTCTTTATACACAGGTGGTCACTAAAGCAGGCTTACAGTACTCTACATCTACCACCATACCTGTGGTATATAACAGACTATAATACTGACACATATTACATCTGCCACTATACCCTTACTCTATACAAGTTATGATACCGACACGCGCTAAATCCACCACCATACCCATGCTATATATACAAGCTATAATAATTAGACATGCTCTACATCCATCACCATACTCTAGCTAAAACAGGCTATAATACTGATATACTCTACATCCACCACTATACCCATGGTATTAAACGGCTATAATACCAACATACTCTACATCCACCACCATACCTGTGGTATATTTATATATATATATATATTTATACGATATATGTTATATTTTGACAGATAATGATGTTTTTTCGACATATTAATTTGATGTTGTTTTTTAGATGATGTGTCATTATTTCGACATAGTGATGTCATTTTTTTTTCAACATAATATGTCGTTATTACGACATAGTGATGTTGTTTTTTTTCAACAAAGAATGTCGTTATAGCTTTGTCAATATTTCAACATGGTATGTCGAAATAACAACATAAATATTTTTTTGGAATTGACTTTATCGGCTTCTGTAGGACATCCCATTTTAAGTGTTTTAAGTGTTTTTAAGCCTTCATTTACTTCAGGGGACCCATTTCATACTCATGGTATTTTATGTAAGGTAAGGGTAAGGTTTTAGGTTTAGGATTAGGGTTCCAGAAAGCAAATGAAGGCCATAAGTTTTCTGAACAAATATGTTTCCCATTAGTAAGCATTACCAGCAGTAGGCTTTATATATTGCTGGCATTACTGAGATTAGCCTACTTACTTTTTATGTAAAATTGTCTTTTTTGAAATTATTCTCATGTGTATATTTTTTTACCATTTTTTAAAAAGTTTTATTCTTTCAGAGCTGAACCACATAATTTTTTCTCATAATCACATCAATTATTCTGCGATACTGAAATTTTGCGATACAACATATTTTCTTTACATACAACATGTTTTCTTCAAGTAATTTACTGAGAACAAAGAAGGAAAAGATGTTGCAAAATTCCTAAAGCAAGAATGAATGTATGTAACTCTTAGTAACTGTAATATACAACCAGGTTAAAAAGAATATGAGAAGCATCTGTATATATTATTTACATATAATTGTTAAAATCTAAAGAAAAGAGACTTAAAAATGAAATCACTGGAAACTATTTTTAAAAGATTGTTTTATATAGAAAGTGATGGGAAAATGACATTTGTTCATTAACTTATAGTATCGATCCTAATATGAAACAAAGACAGAAATTTGGGAATTCACATAGATTTACAATTATTGTTTGAAACAGCATTCAGCTGCATTTTTTCCATTGATTTTACTTGAGACTGCATGTATTCACAGAGCATGTTCAGATAGGTACAATAATCTTTCATATGCAAATTTATATTTGCGAATTCACCTTGGCACTACTAAAGCATTAATGGTTAAACTTGAAATTGAAAGTGAACTAAATTGTCTAATTGCAGGAAATTATTCAATATGCATGATAGCATTTTGTTGCCATGTGAAAAAAGTATGATAGGGAAAATTCAAGTTATTTTCTCAAAATTTTAAGATATTGTCTCAAAATTTCAAGTTATTATCTTAAAATTTCCAGTTATTACTTGAAAATGTGAGAGGTTATTAATTACAGAATCTTCATCTGTCAAGTATTTATTCAAATATTGTGATAAAACTAATCATTCTTATTAAAATCAGTGAGTATATTATCCATTACTAATATTTATGACTTGGTTCAAAATTCAAATAATGACTACACGTTGCTAATGTTAACCTCATTTACTTCAGGAGACCCATTTCATACAAAAACAAAAATGTAATGCAAAAATGTTATACAGTTTTATGATTTTATCTTTAAAGTCAAGATGGCAATGCAAGACCAAGTAGTAGAAGAACAAGTATTGACAGATGAGGAAGAGGTAAGTTTTATGTACAACCACATAAAGGAATAAATTAAGTGCTTCCCCCTTGGGGGTGTTCAGATTGGGCATATCATATTTTGTTGTTTATCAATAAATTTACAAAGGTGCAAACAGGTTTATAAAAGTTCATAAGGTTATATGTTCTTTATCATTCAGAATGAATTCTATGGAACAATTATTCACAGAACGCCTTGATGATTATCTCCCTTAAATTCCTATATGCATAAAATGCATATGATATGTAGATGTTGAATAATATGTTTAATATTTCATTCATAGAGAAATGTTTCTTTTTCTTTTACTCTGTAGGAATCCTTATTTCAGGATATAGATCTTCTGCAAAATCATGGGATTGTAAGTTTTGTTATATACAGGTATTTTATTTGTTTTTAGTTTATACCACTTCTCAAATCAATATTCTTGTTTCTTACTCTACATGCATATATTGTATTTTTAACAGAAAAAATACTTTATATCCTAATAAAATATAAAAATGTAAATTCATCATGAGAAATTCAAATATTGATAAAGAGATATTCCAGTACTAAAAATTCTTGAAGTTACCTGCAGTTCAACAAGATTATTGTGTCATTTGAATTCTCTATAAATCATATACAAGTACATGTATATGTTTATCTGTGATATTCAGAATAAATACAAGGCCAAAAGAACCACAGGAATGTATGCAAATCTCAAATATTTTGTGTAGTATGCATTTCAAAGCCATCATAATCATAGTTGTAGAAAATCACACCGATGGAGATTAAATACTTGTAGGCCTATACAATATACATGTTTGTAACAAAATATGTAAAACAAAACTAATGCAAGCTAACACGTAAATTTTCCTAGATGTGATATTAATGGGATCGTATTTAAGACATAGGCCTAATTGTGCAAAACAATGCTTAGAATTAGAAAATAGTGGGAAGAGAAACAATGAAATACTGTATAGTAAAATCTGATGCATTTTCCAACAGATAGTGAATGAATAACAACATCTCTTTTTGAAATATTGCTGCAAGCAAGTCATCCTAAGTAAAAAGAAAAAATGCATTGTAAGTGACTAGTCTCATTAAGTGAATTGTCTCTGAAGTCTTATTCCATTAGTTGAAAAATATTAGACTTTAAATATTGTGCACTTTTATCGTTTCTTACATTTCATACAGTGGCTAAATATATCAATTTTCAGAATGTTGCAGACATAAAAAAATTAAAACAAGCTGGAATTTGTACTATCAAGGTAAGCTCTGCATGTATATTATTGTGCATCATCTTATTTTATGTTATATACCTGTTTTAATTCAGTCCCCCATTAAATCATCATAAAGCATTTTGATATTTATGGTCTTAATTCATTCAGTCAAAGGAACATAAATCATTTATAAAATAAACAATGCATTTATTGGATAGGAAGCGAAGTGCTCAGATTTATTCACTGTAAGTAAAGTACATAAATATAAATCTCATACGGTCCATTCCATTACATCCTAAAAAGTCTTTGTCTTCACCTTCATCAATACCATCATCACCAGAGAATCAAACAAGTAATTATACAGACTACAAAGAAAAATTAGTTTATTAGACTGAATTTTGTTTATATGGGGTGGTTGGGAGGGAAGAGAGAAAAATTGTGTGAACAGTCTTATCGAGCCTTCAAATGACTTTACAATACACATGTTGCTGTCAGTCGACAGCTACTCACACATGACTTTTCACTGTTTGCAATGTAATTACCTATTACCCTTATTGATACCCATTATTTTTCTGGACATTATTGCAATTTTTGACATTTTTATTAGAAAACCACTCCTAACTGACAAAAATGAAAAAAAATTCAAAATATTCAATGTATTAATGGAGTTATTAGTGGGGATTCTGTAGGAATTCATCCCTGGTGTATGAGATATATAAAAGGTGTGCTTGATTCACTGCGAGACTACTGTTCTGGCACAATCTCAGAACATGTTGCAATGGAATGTAAATCAGAAGTAAAATTTACATAATTCACGTAAGTTTATGGCTAAATTGCTTGCCTAGGATAGTGTTCCAGAGATTTGAATGGTGTTCCACTTGTCTGGATTGTCCTTGACAGTGAAACGAACACGCTCAGTAGAGCATCACCATGTGACCGGCAACACCTTACCATTAAATATATCAATGTGTTAGGTGTTTCCCACGATTAATTAATTAATTAGTTGGAATAGGACTGTAAAGATATGACAAAAGTTCATGGGAAGTTAAGTGAGTACAGACAAGTGTTTTATGAACATTACTCCCCAAAATGTGTCTTTAAGAAGGCTGATGGTCTCTTCCCTGGTACAATTTGTTACTGGGTTCTCTCCTCCACAATTAAAAATGGGACACCACAATATAACAGAAAAATTGTTAAGTGTGTTGTATTTCACCAATAAAACAAACAAACCAGATTTTACAACTGAACACTTTTGATACTGATAACTCTGGTTCTATTGTCACCTATTTAATTTTGATTATGTTTCTAAAATTGAAAATACATTTACTGTTTAAAGGGTATACAGATGACTACAAAGAAGAAACTCTGTACAATCAAGGGAATATCTGAGGCAAAGATGGAGAAGATAAAAGAAGCATCAAACAAACTATGTGTATGTTATTGCATTTATTTTAAATTTCACTCAAAATGATAATTATCATAACAATTGATCATTGTCATTAATTTCATACATATAATTGGATACAATACCTTCATTGAAAATTCCAGGACAAAATAGTTTCAGATTATTGACAGTAATGGTATATTTGTATCAAAATATTTAATCAAACTAAAGCACAACCAATTCACATCTTATATTGCTATTTTATTAGGTCACCTGAGCCTACTGCAATTGTTGTTTGTCTGTCGTTGTGTGTCATGTGTCTGTTAACTTTTTCACATTTTTGACTTCTTCTTAAGAACCGCTGGGCTTATTTCAACCAAAATTGGTCAGTAGCTTTAGTATTTGAATGTGCATCAGAATTGTAAATTTTGTGGTCCCCACTCCCTAGGGGCCCCGGGGTGGGGCCAAAACCATGAAAAAGCATGTAATTTAAATTTTTTTTCTCTACTCTGGTATCTCCGAGTGGCAAATGCTGTATGTGGTTGTGATTTCCTCAGTGTTCTCTACCTCTATTGTAAAATTCATGACTCCTGAATGTAATGTTCAGCCTCCAGGGGTGGGGCAATTTTGGGGCATGGACAAAATCACCACCCCTGGTGTTCCAGGGATGGGGTCAAACCATAGAAAAGCAATACATAGTTCCAATTTCCTAAAAAATTGTTTAATTTTTGTATAGGCATATGCATTTGAAAGATGTAGAGACTGATGCAAAGATTATTTTGGACTTGAAAATTTGGTGGTCCCAAGCCCCAGGTTCTCATTGGTCTGGCCAAAACCATAGAAAAGCAATTTAATGCCCATTTCCTCAAAAACAGTTGACTTTTTGGGGTGTGGTCAAAATCCTGACAAAGTGTCAATTTGTTCGAAAACCATCAACTTTTTGTATAGGCATATGCATTCCCATGTTGCAGGGACTGAAGCAAAGTTTATTTTGGACTTGAAAATTTGGTGGCCATTACCCCAGGGCCCTGGGGGTCTGGCCAGAACCATAGAAAAGCAATATAATGTTTATTTCCTCAAAAACCTTTGACTTTTTGTATAGGCACATGTATTTGAAAGTTGTAGGCACTGAAGCAGAGATTAATATCGACTTTGAAATTTGGTGGTCCCCACCCCATGGTCCCAGGGGTGGGGTCAAAACAATAGAAAAGCAATATAATGCCAATTTTCTGTAAAAAATCATTGACTTTTTGCATGGGCATATGCATTTGAAAGTTGTAGGGACTGAAGCAAAAATTATTTTGGACTTGAAAATTTGATGGTCCCCAGCCCCAAGGTCTCAGGGGTTGGGGTACGTCAAAACCATAGAAAAGCAAAATAATGCCCATTTACTCAAAAACTTAATTTTTGGTATAGGCAGATGCATTTTAAAGTTGTAGGGACTAACACATGGATTATTTTGGCGAAGTTTCAAAGTCACAGAGTTAAAGGTAATTGGCACTTAGAAGTACCAAAATGGCCAATTTGCACTACAACCATCAACTTTTTGTATAGGTATATGCATTTGAAAGTTGTAGGAACTACGAGGAGGATTATTTTTGCAAAGTTTTAAGGTCATGGGGGTCAAGATCATCTGTACTTAGAAGTACTAAAACTGTCAATTTTCTCCAAAACCGTAAACTGTTTGTGTAGGCATATGGAGTTGTAGGAACTAACTAATACATGTATTTGTTTTGCAAAGTTTCAAGGTCACAGCAGCGCTCTACAATGCAACCAAATCATATGCAAGTGCGACCATTTTTTAGGGTTTGGCGAGCGTTTATTATAATTCAGTTGCCCCATTGCGACCAGTTTTTCCCTGAGCCGGAAATCAAAAGTTTGTCCGTTAACACTGTGAAATTATGATATCAAAATCATCTGTTATGCGCTTTACAACAACAACCAATTATTCAGTTTCGATAAACTAGAGCGTCTAACTCACATTGATTACTGTATCAAAACACTTTGTATGCTGTCATGTTTTTGACTTGAAACTTTCCAAACAGAATAAAATGACATCTTTTCAGTGTCAATTACAACAGAAGCATCTACCTCTTCATTGGACACTAGCAAATTTAAACGTAGTTAGTGTTACAAGAATACTGGAACTGAGTTATGGCTAGTGTTCGACGAGGAGGGCGGGCAGACCTGACAGGCATAGCCGGAATTGGAAATTTTATCTGGAAGTTAAAATCAAGAGTCAAACACCCGATTATCCAAAAAAAACCTTATAAAGAACTTTATAGTTGTTTGTCTATCATTAGCGTGTTTGACTCTCAAATTTAACTTACAGATTAAATTTCCAAGTCAGCAGACACTGTGTTTTGTAAATTCTGTCGAAAAGAAAACAACATTATAAATTAAAAAACAGAGTTGAAGTGTGCCTGAATATTAGAGCAACAAATATGAAAAATATAGGCATATGAACAATTCCGGATTTATAAAAAGAAAGGACAACAGTTAATAATCTTGTTTTAAATGGATTGAAACAATAAAAAATCATGTCAGCTTAAAAAAATCATTTTTTATTTCATTTCATTTCATCCAGCAGCATTTTTTTTTAAACAAGAACACATACACATTATATATACATGTATACATATATTGGCGAGTAAAAGTTTCTGGCTGGCTAATGAAATTTCTGGTTCACTGGCCAAATGAAGAGTGAATTTTTTAGTAATGTAGAGCCCTGCACAGGGTCAAAGGTAATAGGTCATCAGCACTTAAAAGTACTAAAACTGCCAAATTTCATCTGATTCTCTATTCCAGTGAACCTTTCCCAATTATACATTTCCCTCAGGTGACCGTTAAGGCCCTTTGGGCCCCTTGTTATCATAGCTACTGAAAATTTGTTTGAAAGCAAATCTATAGAATATTGTCGACAGAATAATATCAGAAAAATGCTGTACAAAAAATTTATACTAAGTAAAATGAGCAAAAGTCTATAGAAATTTTGAAATACATGTACATGCACTGTCCAAAATCAGACTAGTTATTACTTGATTGAAGTGAAACAGGGAAAATACTGTGGGTGTTGTTATTATCTATATGTGTTGCCACTCCTGTATTCCTTTAAATTAGAATTTATCAGGTACAAATTTATTCCACCTAAACTTGCTAGATTGTTAGATTTTTTAGGCATATCCACAATGAACTGATTTATAATGATATTATTGGCATTTCTTGCCTTCATGGATATGAACACTAGGACTGTCTTGCTTTCATAGAAATGCAAGAACACATACATACTTTTCTCTCATTTTATAGGCCAACAGGCTATGCAGTTTTTCCAATTGCTGATCATTGTGGTCATTCAGGCCCCTTTATTTTAATGATTGTAAATGCTTTGTTGCAGGATCCAGGTTTTCTGACAGCTCTGGAATATGCAGACAAAAGAAAACAGGTGTTTAGGATTACAACTGGAAGTCAGGAACTTGAGTAAGATTTCCTCTTAAAGGTCAATGGACATGAAAATTCAGTGCTAATTTTTATTAAGATACTGGTACATATCAAAGCTCTCTGTTAAAAACAAATAATGTTTTTTACACATTCATTTGATGATTGATACCAAGTGAAGCAAGAAGCCCAATGGGCCTTAACGATCACCCGAGAAAAATTTCCTGTCAAGTTTGGTTAAAATTAGTCAACTGATTCTTGAGAAGAAGTTAAAAACGTCTAAAAATTGACAAAATTAAAACTTATATTTTCTGTTTACTTAGGTGTCTTTGACCTTGACCTTTGACCCCATGACCTTAAAATTTTGTCAAATGATCCTTAGATATTTCCTAACAACTTTCTCATATATCCTTGTATACAAAAAGTCAATCAGTTTTGAGTTAAGCTATTTGTACCCTTTGTTACTCAAGCGCCCCCTGGTGGCCATTTATTGACAGATTTCGATTTCATTCACAAACTCTGTAGATACTGACTGTACAATCATGCACACAAAATTTGAAAGTCATCTGATCATTGGTTCATGAGAAGAGGATTTTTAAAGATGTACCAAGTTTTGGTCCTTTTTGGGCTCTTTTGGGTTCCCAGATGGGTCCTAGCCAGTTTTCATTTGCAAACTATATGCGGCTTTACATGGGTATGATGCATGCCAAGTTTGGTTAAAAATGGCCCATTGGTTCTTGAAAAGTAGTAAAAAATGTCTTAAATTTGACAAAAATCTAATTATTTTCTGTTTACTTAGGTGGTTATGACCTTGACCTTTGACCCCATGGCCTTGAAATTTTGTCGAAATGATCCTTAGATAATTCCTAACAACTTTTTAATATATCTTTGCATACAAAAAGTTACCAGTTTTGAGTAATTAAGCCATTTGTATAAAACTGTACCCTCTGTTATTGAAGTGCCCCTTATTGGATTGTTAATTGACAGATTCCATTTTCATTTGCAAACTTTGTAGATATTGACTTAACACTCAATTGCATACAAAATTTTTAAGTTATCTGATCATTGGTTCATGAGAAGACAATTTTTAAAGATGTACCAAATTTTGGTACTTTTTGGGGCCCCTATGGGTACAAACCCCTTTGTATTCGCAAACTTTATGCAGTTTCACATGGGGATGCTACATTCAAGTTTGGTTAAAATTTAGTCCACTGGTTCTTGAGGAGAAATCGAAAATGTCTAAAATTTGACAAAAATCTTATATTTTCTGTTTACTTAGTTGCCTGTGACCTTTACTTTTGACCCCTTGACCTTAAAATTTTGTCAAAATGATCCTTAAATAATTCCTAACAATTTTCTCATATATTTTTGTTTACATGATCAGTTTTGAGTTATTAATCCATTTGTATACAACTGTACCTTATGTTATTCAAGCGCCCCCTAGTGGACTGTTTATCTACAGATTTCCATTTCATTCAAGAACTTTGTAGATATTGACTTAACAATCATGCATACAAAATTTGAAAGTCTTTCTGATTATTTGTTCATGAGAAGAAGATTTTTGAAGATTTACCAAGTTTTGGTCCCTTTTTGGCCTCTATGAGTCCTGGCCCCTTTTCATTCAGATTTGAGTTTTTAAGCCATTTCTGTACAACTGTACCCTATGTAATTCAAGCACCACCTAGTGGACCGTTTATCAAAAGATTTCATTTTCATTCACTAACTTTGTAGATATTGACTTAATAATCATGCAAGCATACAAAATTTCAAAATCATCTGATCATTGGTTCATGAGAAGATTTTTAAAGATGTATCAACTTTTGGTCCTTTTTTTGGGCCTCTATGGGTCCTAGCCCCTTTTGCAAACTTTATGCAGCTTCACATGAGGATGCTATATGCTAAGTTTGGTTAATATTGGTCTAAATGTGTAAATGTTAATGATGCACAACAGACGACGACAGACAAAACATGATCACAATAGGTCACCATTAGCCTTTGGCTCTGGTGACCTTTAAAAAAAGTAATCAGATTTCAGGTTAAATAGAGAAGTCTTTTATTAATCAAATATCCTGCTAGGATTTATATACAATGCTAAACCGGAACTGATGTACATTTGGTTTTGCTTTTCTATTGTTTCAATGTACATGTACCAGCAATATATAAAGCTTGATATATGACCCTGATACAAGGCTTGATACATGCCATTTAAAAATTAATCCTAGAGAGTTACTTTTTTTCAGCAAACTAATGGGTGGTGGCATGGAAAGTATGGCAATAACAGAAGCATTTGGGGAATTTAGAACTGGAAAAACACAGTTGTCTCATACACTCTGTGGTAAAGTTTTACTTGCATAAATGTAGTGTATAATCAATATTTTGCCCTCTGGAAAAAATGTTGTGGCATTGTTAATTTAATTTTTACGGGGTTTTTATTTTAAGTGATGAAATTTATTAAAATTGAATACTTTATAAAGCTGACAAATACTAGATTATTCTCCATCTAAATACCAGAAGTAGCAAATGTACAATATTTTGCCACAGTTGTTTCTAAGATCATTAGAGATAGCAGTTATGATCAGATTATTGCTTTCATTTCTGATTATGGATTTTAGTAGTATTCTGTAGTTTGAATTTGTAAATTTTCATTGAAAAATGGGGATGTGGACTTAAGTTGCTTCACGATTGGTAAAACAGACAAAGTTGGTTATACACTGAGTTGCAAAATTAATAAGTCATCTTGATTTTACAAAATTTTTGTTGTTTTCAATAGGCACAGTAATTTGTTATAGTTTTATACTGTAAAATCATTTAAGTAGCAGTTTGACATTTCCTTATTTCCCCTAGGTTGTCTTTAAACAAACTTGATTTTAGTCATTATTATTTCATTAAGTATTCTAGGATTACCAAGATGTCTTTCATGCATATATATGTGTGGTAGAACTTTCTGATTTTATTTTCAAAGATCAATGCATGCCGAGAAACAATTAAACATTTGTGACATGATATTATATAACTGAATTCATGAATGTTTACAAATGATGGACTACAGATATTTCATGGTCTTGAAAATCAAATTTCTATTAAACAATCATTGTTTATGTATAGAAGTGCAGTTGATTAAATTACTCTTTTTAGCAATGTTTATAATAATTTAATTATCAGTTTGCCCTTAATTCCTTTATTGACAATCCATCATTTCAGTTACAACACAGCTTCCTGGTGAAAATGGATATAGTGGTGGGAAGGTTGTGTTTGTTGACACAGAGAATACATTGTATCCTTGTACATTACTGACATTTTCTGCACAACATGAAATATTTAGATAGTAAATTATCAAATACCAACTTTCCAAGTCAGATGTTATTGACTCAAATAAAACTCCCTTGATACATTATTGTATCTGTTGTCATTTAATTTTTGGTTTTGTTTATGCATTTTCAGTTTCTTCTTTACAGTGCCCATGATCCCAGGTGTTTTACAAAATGGAATGAGAAATTAGCCACATATTTGGTTGATATATTCAAATTTTCCAGATTTACAGGATATTTTTGTAATTTTATAGTAAATTGCATAAATATTTAGAATATTGTTTGGTTCTCAATATGTATTTTCTTCAGGGTCATTACTAATAAAAACCAACTGATCAACCACTTTAAATTTCTTTTCTGTTATTCTTATGTTTAATGACACGTTCCAGACATGTAGGCAGTTACTGTTAATTGTAAAATTCTATTTTTGATTGGGATGCAATTTAGATATAATAGCATCAATTATATTTCCTAGAAATGTTTCAGTCGCCCTGACAGGTTGAGATCAATTGCTGACAGATTCAACCTTGATCAAGAAGCAGTTTTAGACAATGTTCTTTATGCAAGAGCTTATACAAGTAAGTACCAGTTCTTACAATTTGTTGACCTCTAGTACATGTTTTCATAAGATGTTTCTAAATTAATGAATTACTAATACTTAAAATTGATAAATTTCCGATGATTTCATTGGTTAACAATCCAGATAACATTTGAGTCATACATCAACGACATAAACGGTAATTACGCCTCGCTGCCAGATGGCACTACTTTTTGTTTACATGTGGGCCAATTGCAATACACAAATGTGTTTTATGTCATGCAAGATAAAAACAGGTCATTGTAGTGGTCATAAATTACAGTTGCGAACTCACCACACAACAGAAAAATGTATCAGCAACACCCTGTCTTCCATTTCAACTGGTAATTTTAAATCAGCCCCAAGTTCAAGTGCATTAGCATCAGTTTTAAATTCAAGTACAGTTATTGCTACTGCAGTTAGGCCTACTTGTCCTGCAAAAGGCAATCCAAAGCAATGGATATATTAAGATTCCAGTATCATTGAATACCATCAATACTCTCTCCATGGGATTTATTTCAAATTCCTCTTTCAATAACTGTAATTTGAATTAAAGCAGCCGCCATCAAATTCTCTTCCTAGATTGGTCGTGATGATGATGTAAAAATGACGTAACAGTCTAGTGCGACAATTTAACTTGTTTGTTTATATTATTTGGAAAAATCAATAAACAAACACTGAATGTTAAAAAAAATACCGACTTGTTATTGGAATTTAATTATAAGCATTGCTTCACATGCTTGTACATTATGGAGTTTTGCTGATACAATGAATACAGTCAATGATCTTTTAAATTATGCCATCATAACTTTCTCATCTTGTACCAAGTCATTGGTTTTTATTTGTTTAATGTGAAGGAATAGTCCTTACTGTAGAATATCTGATGTTGAAACCTCTACCATTCATGAATTATAATACATCATTAACTGTTTATATACTTCATATATTGTCAACTGGAAATATAAATTTGTTTCAGTGTATTCATGGATAACATGATTGCTCTCTTATAATCATAAGACAATTATCCCACCTGTAATACAATTTCACTTTTATTTCAGGTGAACATCAGTATGAATTACTTGATTTTGTTGCAGCAAAATTTTATGAAGAACCAGGAGTATTCAAATTGTTGGTAATAATTCAAAGTTATATTTGCCAATTTTTGCTTCTGTGCACAAACATACTATAATGTTTTAGCTTTAAGTCTTATATATTGATGAACCATTTATTTTCTACACCTGTACAATCTCAGTAAATAATTTGTCAGTTATATATATATATATATACTGTAAAATTATTTATTTTCATGAGTTTAAATTTATGTGGTTTTTCATTCAAAAAGGAATTCAGTGACAATAATTTTCGTTGATTTTGATTACTTGCTCATAATGTTACAAATTTCTGTTTCCATGATTCAACAATTCAACAATTTTAACATAAAATTAATTTATTTATGCCACAATTTCGTATTTGTTCATATAAAAAAAGAGACACTGAAACTTTGTATCCTGCAAAACTCTTTAGTACTATAAAACGGAATGATGGAGATTTATAATGAAACAAATGCAGAAACTTAAAAAAATAAATGGTTTAGTCTGAAAATTGTATTGTAATTGAATTGGAAATAACTCCAAAAGAGGACTGGTAAAAATGTGATTCTATACGAAATATAAATGAAATATATACAGAGAGAAAAATAAAAAGTTGAATCCCTTTTGGTATATCAATGTTTATATTAAAAATAATGCAGCTGATCAGGTTTAACCATTTGAAGATCAAAGTCGGTCAAAATATACAAAAGTAAAATAAATGAAAACTACTTTACATCAGATTGTTGACTCAATCATGGCACTGTTCAGAGTTGATTTTAGTGGACGTGGAGAATTAGCTGATAGGCAGCAGCGCCTAGCCCAAATGCTGTCAAGACTTCAAAAAATAGCAGAAGGTATGTCTCTAAGTTCCAGCTGAGTTCATACTCTCCTTCATAACCATCAAGGTTTCTTTAACATGTTGCTTTGAAGAAAATCATGACATTCATTAAAAGGAAACAATTTGTTAATGTAAAACTAAATTTTTGGCATGTTGATTCTGAGCTTTTTTCCCCTGTAACTTTTGATGACTAAATTATTCAGATACATGTATCTGCCAAACGGTAAAGTTGTCAATGTAACTGTATCTGATTGTGTATTGACATCATTTCATGGTAATCTGTTTCATTTTGCTGTCTAAAGTTACAGGACCATAGTTATCGTGAAAAGTTCAATTGAGAACATGTTCCAGTATCTTTTTTACTAATCTTGCCATAAGACATTATTTCTGCATTTACCTCTGCTGAAAAGAATAATTCAAGAAAAAAAATGTTAGGACATTTTTTCTTTCACAGAATATAATGTAGCTGTTTTTGTAACAAATCAAATGACAGCTGATCCTGGGGCAACAATGTCGTAAGTGTTATAAAGTTTACATTCAACTCTCAAGTGATTTGATGTGAAATATGTGCACAGTTCTACTTCTTGATAATTCCCAACATACTTTTGTTTTACACCTAGTTCTTCTTTAGGATTATCAATTCTTTTCTGATGGCAATTTATTCATGATACTTGGAGAACGGGCAAGGGATTTTGTGCATGGTATACTGTTAAACTTATTTATCTGATGTAATTATATACAGTGGTGTGAACATTTCTACACCTTTTTCACATTGTCATTACTTACCTCTTTCTCTCATTTCACAGAATGTCTGCTTAGAAGTATTTAGGAGGTTGAGGTTGACATGTCAATATTTCTTTTCATCTTTTTTCAAAACTTGAATCTGCACTTTAATGCACTGTAAAGCAACAATCCTCTATTGTCATCATTGATAATTTTTATGACTGTCAGACTTAGCATTTAGACAGTTTGTTGCAATTGACTGTTTTCTTTATATTGCATAGAAAAAAGTTACCCTGTTACCCCACATTCCACTCTTTTTTAACAAAGCAAGCTTCCTGTGTGATTATGTTGGACTTCACATTAAACATATTAGTCTTTGAGCCACCAGCATTGGGGTGTTTAGGAATTTTTGGGTATAACCATGAAAATTAACAAAAATTGCTGAAAACTGGAAATCCTCAATTAATCCTTGATGTATGGTTTCTCTTTGTAGTGAAAGTATTGGTTGTATGGTATATTTCTTAAATGACAAGGATTGACCCATTTAATAACCGTTATTTATAAAATTTGGTGTTTTGGGGTAAAAAATCTAATTTCTAAACAAAATCTGTGAAAAAAGTATTATACATTGAACCACTTATAACCCATGTTTTTACCAAGGTGCTTTTTGGAGGGTATGATTTTCAGAAAGCCCATTAAAAATGCTACAAATTTGTTAGCACTTTGGCCACTTAAGGGTTTGGGGGTAAAAACCATAGAAAATTAACATAAATTGCTGAAAATTGGAAATTAACAATCAATACTTCATTTAAGGTCAATTAGAGTAATAATTGTATGACAGATAGCTTAAATGATATATATGGCCACAATAAACAATGATCTGTTTTATTAAAGTTGGTGTTTTGAGGTAAAAACCATGAAAATTAATAAAAATCGCTGAAAACTGGAAAACCTTTATTAATTAGGCCTTTGTTTGCAGTGAAAGTAATGGTTGAGGTAAATATCTTAAATGATAAGTATTGACCCATTAAACAATCATTGTGTATCAAATTTGGTGTTTTGGGGTAAAAAACTATTTTTAAAACAGAAATTTGTTAAAAAAGCATTAGACTTTACGCCATTTATAACCCAGCTTTTACAAACATGTTTTTTGAAGGGCATAATTTTCAGAAACCCTATCAAAATACTACAAATTGAGCTTTGTTAGCACTCTGGCTATTTAAGAGTTTTGGGGTGAAATCCATATAAAATAAACAAAAATCACTGAAAATTGGAAATATACAATTAATTCTTTATTTGAGTTCTTTTTTTCAATTACAGTAACAATTATATGGCAGATGACTTCAAAATGTTAAGAGTGGGGGAACACACACATTATTAGCCAGGGGACTGTATTGGCTTGTTAATCGTTTATTGTTGAAATTTGTCCAAATTTCAATACAATTTCAAAATATTTTTCACAGAATTGCAGTATGACCATTGCATTTATGTGTTCTGCACTTTCACAATTACTCATTTTGATTTGTGAACAACTATTTCAGATTTCAAGCTGATCCAAAGAAGCCTATTGGTGGTAATATTTTAGCACATGCATCTACAACAAGGATAAGTTTGAGAAAAGGGAGAGGGGAGACTAGAATAGCCAAAATATATGACAGGTAATATTGTGTGAATATGTGTATGCATGTATTTTTATTATGTCCCCACAACAAATGTTGGGTAGTGGCTACAGAGGCTCAAACATTTTTTTCTCTTTGTCTGTCCACTGGTTCACACATATAACAGAGAAGTGCAAATTATGAAAATATTGGCTCTCATCTACATTTCATGAAATTACTCATTTTTTTGCCCTAGACCAGATGACATTCCAAAGATTGAATTTTTAAAAAGTCTGGAAAAAGTACAAGGACACATAAGTTGTGCCCATATATTGAATGTTTGGTAATATTTCCTGTGGTCAAACTTAAAAATTGTTCAAAATAAAGGGGTGAACAGTTCACATATGTTACAAAAGGAATAGGGATTGTTCTATTTTTCTGAAATAATTCATTTTTATATTAAATATTTTATATTATATGTATTTTGGTATACAGCAGATATCATAACTATGATAAGCTGTTCAGCTGTATTGATGCAGTTCCCCAAAGCGAAATACTGGCTCTACTCAGGAACAAAATTGTAATAGGAAATAGTATATATAGTATTTCAATATAAGAAGCTATTTGTTTAACTCAACCTTGTCAATTATTTCAAGGCCGTTCAGGACATCTGTTTCATATCAAAACAACCATATATGGTTCTAGTAGGAGTATTTTTAGAATTACAGTGTTTGCTGTATTGTGTTATATATATTTCCCTTTGAATCTGGTTTATTATGGTAAATATTTTTATACACATTAATGTTGACCTTTTGAAAACAGTAAGAGTTCAGTATTCATTTAAATCCATCCATATAGGATCAGAATTTGATATTTTCTAATAAAGTTATAAAATAATACAAAATAAAGAAGAAATAGAACTTTAAATTCATTGCACAGAAAATGCCAATGACTATTTTTAAAACTAATTTGTTTATAACCAATTTTGCAGACAAAACATCAAGTTCTTCACATCTGCTTGATTCAACTGAATTTTCTTCTTTCAGTCCTGATTTACCAGAGAATGAAGCAACTTTTGCCATTACAGCAGGTGGCATCAATGATGCAAAAGAGTGAATGCATAATGCATGACTATCAAACTTAAATTATAATACTCTCATATAAATTATAATATCATCATTGGATTTTTATATTTGTAGGTAAATTTTAACATATCATGTTATGAACATATGGAAAATAAAATTTGGATTTAAAAACATTTGTAAATTACTATTTTTCTCATTGTTGTCACCTCAAAAACTCTTGGGAATTATGTTAGAATACATGTATAATGCGTTTGAGTACATATAGAACAGAAAAAAATCTATTTTTTGCAAAAAATTAAAACCATGTGTACTAAAAATGTACATCAAAGTATTTCTAAATATACTACATCACACATAAGCAATTTTCAAAATTTTTTGTCCAGATATGTAAAAGTTGAAATTTGTCTCTATTCCGACGTGTTCAGTAACTAAATTAAACAGCGGTAAAGAATTGTGAACAATATTATAAGGCACAATCTCAAAATTATAAAATTATTTAGATAGTTTGAACCTTGGGTCTTTTTGTGAAATACTAGTTAATGTACAAAACCACTGATACCAAGCTTGGTCTCGCTTTTTGTAACATTTATGGTGTCGCAGGATTTAATGTGCTGCTAAAAAGGCTCTTGGTCATTTTGGCAGTGCTCTTTGAAAGAGTGCAACATTTCCACTCAATTCAATATTAATCCTTGACACAACCCCTTCAAATTTTATTTTACGTCAGATCTCCTCAAGCATGTGAAAAAGGTTCAACAAAAAAGAAAAATTGCTGCTTCAAAAATTAAGCTTCAAAGAAATTTAAACCGAAAACCAGATGAAAATAGACAGACTTTCTTCTAAATACATGTATATGAAATTTCGCATGAATTGATGAAAGCACTATTGTGTGACAATTACTGGGAAAAAAATCATTTAATATAGAAAGCTATGGGAAAATTGCATTAGTTGACATACATTTTGCATGTAAGTATATATTTCTATATCAGACAAGTCAAACAAGTCTTACTACATGTTGAACATATACATGTATACTGTATTAAAAATATTACAATACTAAATTGTTACCATTGAAATCAGAAATCCAGGTTATTGAAAAATGATAAATTCAATAACTCCAGACAGTAACCAAATTAATTCTGATTTGGAGAGACCCTCCAGCTTCTGTGTTATGCTTTCAACCCTATTTATTATTTGGCATAGTGAATGCAACACACATTATTATTTAAAAACCAGTAGATAGAAAGAAAGATTAGTGTTTTATTTTAAGGACAATACAGAAGGTCACAGCTAAATAATAAAAATTAACAAATATCTGACGATTTCTTTGGTTAACAATCCAGAAAACATTCAAGTCATACATCAATGGCGTGAACGGTAACACTACTTTTTTTTTTACATGTCGGTCATTTGCAATACATAATTTATATGTTTTAAGTCACGCAAGATGAAAACAGGTCATCGTAGTGAAAGTGGTCATAAGTTACAGTCGCAAATGCACCACACAACAGAAAAATCTATTAGTAACACCCTGTCTTCCATTTCAACTGGTAGTTTTGAATCGGCCCCAAGTTCAAGTGCATTAGCATCAGTTTTAAATTCAAGTACAGTCAGGCCTATTCCACACACCAACTTCTCTTCCTAGATTCGTCTTGATGATGACGACGTAAAAATGATGTAACAGTCTAGTGATGTTCGCGGTTGTCATAACAACGTAATTAAAGCACAACAGTTTAACTTGTTTGTTTATATTATTTTTGAAAATCAATTAATACTGGATGTTTAAAAAAAATACCAACTTGTTATTGGAATTTAATTATAAGCATTGATTCTATATTTTTTCTGTGTCACTAGGCAATGACCTGAATGAAGATTGTGCACACTTTTGCGTAATTCGCTTCACAAATTACACAGTTTGCAGTCTTCATTCATGTCATTGCCTATTGACACGGAAAAAATATAGAATCAATGCTTAACAAATTTAGTTTTGAATTATCAGCCTTTTTCGGTGGGCATCTACTGATTTTAGAGTCATAAGGTTGAGGCCTGGGCTACAATGTCAAACATAATTAAGACAGCATGTATCCGATTGTAGAACCAGACAGCATATATCTGATTGTAGAACTAAGCTATATGATGATATTAGAAATTAAGAAATATCTATTTTTGATATTCGTGGTTATAGGTGAAAGTTCAAGGTTTATTAAACCTTTAGTATTTCAGTTGTAATATGTGATACATTGAAATGTATGATCTATATGGACCAATGAAAATGTAAAACAAATATAAATCTCATATTTTTATTTAATATACATTCAATATATATGAATACAAAATTTCACCATTATATTGTTAATGTGTAAATATATATAAACATGTATATATACTGAATCTTGTTTTATTCTTAGTGTTTAATTCACTGGGATTACTTTCCTAAATAATATAAAAACTACCTCTTATCAAGAATAAACTATTTCTTACCATGAATTGTACCGATATATATATCTATATATCATATAAAATTGTTTTCATTCAGTAATTTTCACTCTGATTTTCGTAAGTTAAGAACATTTTTATATCACATACAAACCCTATTTAAATTACAAGTCTTACCCCATGTATCCACTAATCTCATGAAATATGTTGAAAATTAAAATCCCTATGAAAAAGTATTGGTCAACTCAGTGTGCTAACAAATGGTAATCAAAGCACCGAGATGGGTTTTTATTTTGACAAAATAACCAAGGGATTAGTTAGAAGTTGAATATGGAAATTCTTGGCCTCGGGCATTTAACAACTGCAGACCTAATTATTAGTGATTAATCGGAGTTCTGGTGCTTAAATGTTTATGACAGGCATGCTTTAATACTTTCTTCATTTCATGCTTGTCTAAAATGTTTATTTAATTTTGGCTCAGGACATCCATACAACATTTGTATGCCTGGTGTACAATTTAAATGCACCTTGATTCCAATTTCAATAACAACCATGTGCTTAGATATTTGTGTATTGGCATGTTCAATTCAAATTATGGCAACGTAAGTCCAAGAATCGATACCAATATTCACAGTGATTTGTTTATTTAGTCTGTGGGTAATAAGTAACTAGATGAAGAATGGGTAAGCCAAATGGAGGTGCCAGTATGAATGACTACACAGATCTAAAGGTCATTTCCTGCATATCCGATACAATGACTCACATGTAAGGATGATTTCAATTTTATTTGAAATAAATTTTTTTTTGTGATATAATTGCTAATTATGAAATTTTGAATTTTTTACTACATCAGATATATTGATTGACGAACAAATTAATCTGATTGTTTTCAAAGTGAACAGGAACTTATTCAAAACAGACTATAAGATAAGATTTTCACATGCAATTTGCAAAACAAGCACTGCCTAATTGATACTATCCCTCTATTCTGCTTTGTTCTTCAGCTTTTATTTTGGTTTTACCATGGCCTATGATACATATCAGTATGTATTTTTGAGGACTGAATAGAAAAAGCTTTAGTTTCATGTTGATATCAGTGATATGTAATGATTTCTAATTACATTGCTGTCTTTATGTACAGCTGTTGATATCAATATGATGGATGGCGGAGGAATACTGCAGTTTGTTCAGTTTCTCTATCATAACCTCAAGGTCATTAGAATTTATATTTAGCAGGATTCCTATATTGTATTAATAGATCAATTATGTTGTGTTGAATCTAGTACAAAGTGTGTTGTATAATTTCAAAAGGCAGAAGTAAATAGGGCTATGTGATATTTTAGATTATTTAAACTACATTTAAATTCATTTAAACCCATAAAAATACTCTTTGTAACATTCCATGTTTCTAAATAAAAACAATGTGTATGTAACCCCCTAAAAATCAGTGTGGTTTAAATCACAGTGACTACCCAGTTAAATGTGTCTATATTACCCAAAGCTATTTCTCCTCAGACTATGAATACATTATGAAATTAAGGTGAAAAAAATAATGCATTATCTATGATTCTTGAATTTCAAAACAATGACCTGAGAATTAAAATTATTTTCTTTAGTGTTAACCATTTTATACTGGTTTGAAACATACACAAATTATGAAAAGATGAACTAAGAAAACATTGTTTCCACAAATTATTTGATTATTGATACTTCTTAATCGTTTAAATAAAATGTAATTCACCTCCTATAAATTAATCTAGTTACAATACTTGATTGATTCTATCATGGTGCAATGGACCAATACATTTAAAAAGGGATTAACTCTGTGTATAAAATAAATGCATTTGACTAACAAACAATTCGCAACATTTGCATTGTTAGTATTTCTTTGCCTTCCCAATATTAATTACAACATCCAACATATTGCCAAACTGAAACTATTCTCTGCTGAATCATGAAATAAATGTTTTGTATATATGCATGTAATATCATTTATTTCTACAAAATTAAGTTAAAAATTTATATACTTGTATCAAATGATTTCAGGGCTAGAAATAATAATTCAAATGCTGTATCAGTTTAACAAATATAATAAAATCAAAGAAATTTCATTACATATCAACATACCTCTTATGATATAAAAACTAAGAATTTTGATTAACATTATATGTATAATCTATATGTATAATAATAACAAACAAAATAAAACATTGGAAAAAAATGGTAATTTGATTTTTAAAGGGAATAGTGCCAATTACATGAGCAGCAGGGAAAGGGAAATCCGACGAACTATCTAATTTGTAGATAAAACATGAACAGTATTACAGGTAAAACTTGCTAAATCTTTAGACTAGTCCAACAAGTAACTGTGATATGCACAACTATACCTCAAGGGGAACCTTTATGTCAAATTTCAAGACCCCTTCGGTCCTTTCTGTGAAATAGCGGTAACAAACTTCCTTTGGTCAAAATCCAAGATGGCCATGTTGGATTCCGATCTCTCTAAAAATTTAATAGGCACAACTATACCTCAAGGGGAGCCTTTAACTCAAATTTCAAGATCCCTTTGGTCCTTCCTGAGAAATAGTGGTAACAACTTCCTTTGGTCAAAATCCAAGATGACCATCAGTCGGCCATGTTGGATACCGATCTCTCTGAAAATGTAATATGCAAAACTATACCTCAAGGGGAACCTTTATGTGAAATTTCAAGGCAATCCCTTAGGTCCTTTTTGAGAAAAAGCGGTAACAAACTTCCTTTGGTCAAAATCCAAGATGGCCATCTGTTGGCCATGTTGGATTCCAAACTCTTTGAAAATGCAATATGCACAACTATACCTCAAGAGAAACCTTTATGTCAAATTTCAAGGAGATTCCTTCAGTCCTTTTTGAGAAGTAGTGGTAACAAACTTCCTTGTCTGTCGCCAATGTTGGATTCCAACCTCTCTGAAAATGTAATACACACAACCAGACCTCAAGGGGAACTTTCATAATCAATTTTCAAGGAGATCCCTTCAGCCCTTTCTGAGAAGTAGGGGTAACAAGAAGTGTTCAGGACGGACAGATGACAGACGGACCACGGATGCAGGGCCATATGAATAGCCCATCATCTGTTGATGGTGGGTTAATAATCCTTGATCTTGGTGACATAAAATTATTGTTGTGACATAAAAAAAACTAACATTCTAAAACAAATCTTTGTTTAACAAAATCAAGATTCATATAGATATAACATACAAAAGTGTACAAGACAATATTTTAAATCAATGCGCAGGTCTGGTCTGAAACATATAGGTGATGATTAACCGGTATCATAGAAATGTAAAAATATTTACAACTCTTTAATATGAAATATGGTTCAGGAAATGGGCACTGAAAATGAAGCATGCAACATTCCAGTATATTGTTGGAGCTGGGAGCCATAAAAATAAACATGTATCATCAAAACTATCATATAGTAGATATTTAGACATTAGTTGTAAGCAATAAATTACTTAATTTTCTCACAACCATTTAGAATGGTTTAATTGAATTTCACATCCCTAGGAGAGGTAAAAATAAGGCTATGAGTATGTATTTGAGAATTAATCATATAAAAAATCAAAATAAATCTACATTTCACCATTACTACAGTTGACATAATGAGTTCACAGTGAAAAAAGAAGGTCAAAGTTAACTAATATCATCATGTGATGTTACAATGTGACATTCTATAATACGTCTTCTAACAATAGCTGAAACATATGAATGATGCAGACCAAAAGACATTGCCGATTCAGGCTGGTATTTCCTTTGCAATACGATGAAAAATCATGAATGAAAATACTAAGACTTAATAACTTCTAGGCCTAACACCTTAAACCACAAGAATTTACTCAAGTCTAAGAATATTCTTAACATTGCCTGCTCAGCCAGAGTTAGCCAGAGTTGAGTAAATTTTTTAGACTTAGATTATTCATGAGTTTTAAGGTGCTAGGCATGGGTCTCGGCCAACTATTATGCATAGAAATATATCCAAGAAATCCATCACAAAAATATCTATGCATGATCTGCTGTATACTTTGCATTTACTTTAAAAACATATCTTAATTTTTCAAGATTAAAAAAAGATCATTCATGTCTGAGGTTAGGTAAGTTTTGAATATCTGTTAAGTAGAAGCAATATTTGAATACCTGCCTGTGAACTCATGTAAAAAACAAAACCAACAAAATGAAATCAACAACTGTGATTGATTTGGAGCATTTTTTATCACATAAATAAATGTACACAACAAACTTTAGTCCACAAAAATATTCTCCACAATCGATGATTGTCCACAAAATAACCTGTCACATGGACTTTCAATTTACAAGAATATAAAAAATATTTATGAACCTCACGAAATGTGTGTGGAAAATGAAAACGCATTATTTTTCACATGAAATTTCTATATACTGGCCAGGTGTGAAGTTCTTCAAGACTATCAGTAATTAGATGGCCAAAGTAGCATTTCAGACACTATCTTTAATTAGGTTACCTTAGAAAAGATGCTGTAAATGCATACAGTTGCCAAATAAGCCATTACATATCAAAGCATGTATGTGGTGAATTAAAACCATAATGTCATTATGTACAAGTGATTAATATGAGTATTTCTGTACAGTATGTAAGTTATATTTAATATATGATAGCATCTTTACAATATTTCATTTCTCAATAAAAGCAGAAATAATTAAAACTAAGAAATGCAAGTGTGAATTCATAGAATAAAATATTTGCACGATCACATTTAACAGTATGCTAACACAAATTAGTAACTTGTTCTATGTATACTGTGAATGACTCAATGTCACACAAATATGTTTTAATTTCATATACCTTTGTCGAATAATTAGATGTATTTTCATTCAAAAATTAATTTCAGAGCATTTCCCACGATAAATCCTACCGGGTTATTCAGCAAAATTTTACACTGATATATTCAGAACTTGGCAAAATAAAAAAAATTCCTGTTATTTATGGCAATTTGGAATACTTTCTCCATAAGTAAAAAGTCTGTAAAACAATTTATTTGCATTAGACATCACAAAATATTAAATCACTCTAAAATAATATCATGACCCACTGTCCAAATGTCATGTTTAAAAGTCAGTTTATATTGTTGATCTGTGTACCGAGTTTTACTTCATTTTAGCATCATACTCAGCATACATTTTATCAACGACTGGTTGAAATCTCTTCCTCAGATTTGGTCTCTGATTCTTGAAGGTTGGGGTCAGAAGGTTGTTTTCCAAAGAGAAAAGTTCAGGAAAAAGATGGATGTCTACAACCTGAAAAGAAAAAAGGGCATTGTAATTTTCTACAAAAGAAGAAAATATATATAACAAGAGGCCAAAGAGTAGAAATGATGAAAATTTTATATAAGTAATGAGAATCAAAATCACGTTGGTTCCTGTGCCAAAGTATACATGGTATATGCATGTTAAAGCCAAATTCAGGGGAGTAATGTTCATAAATAATCTTTCCTGTACTCATTTAATGCTTTGCCGATCATGTGGTGACACTCTACTGAACATGTTCGTTTAAATGTCCAGGACAATCCAGACAAGTGGAACACCAATCAAATGCTCTGGAACACTGTCCTGGGCAAGCAATTTAGTTATGAATTTACGTGAATTATGTAAATTTTATTGACATCTTTGAAATAACTACTTCCTGCTCTGGTACATTCGATTGTAACATATTCGAGACTGTGCCGGAACAGTACTCTGGCGGTGAATCAAGGACACCCTTTATATCACTTGTTCACCAGGGTAAATTTAAGAATTCCTATGGAATCCCCCTAATAACTCCATTAATACATCAAATTTTTAAATTTTTTAAAAATTTTCGTTGGTTAGGAGCAGTTTCATAATGATGTCAAATGTCAAAATTACAATAACGTCCAGAGAATTACAATAATGTCCCCGGAATGTGACTTTAAAGAAGATTTACTGCTATAAAAAGGTCAATAACATAAGCGTAAATTTATGAAACATCATCCATCTGGATATAAAACTACAATAAAATTCATAATAGCTTCAAAGAGGTATCTGTAGCAATTTATCCTACATGCTGAATCTAATTAAAACCCCTTTCACCCATCACTTCTGTTTTCTGCTAGGACACATCAAATGAGGTCATGTGCCTGTGAGCCCATAGGTAGATTTCACTAGATTGCAACATGTCAGAAAACAAGCAGTGAGAGATTGGTTTTTGATTGGATTGATGTTTACTGGTAATCAACTTCAAATATTTCCACACCGAACATTTTTTAGTTATATGGTGGTGGCTAGTTTTTAAAGGTGGAGGACTGAACCTGGTTACAATGTATCCAGGAAGAAGCCACCTTTCTTATAGATAAATGTTTTTCTGAAATTTAATATGACAAGTACCTGCTCAAATGTTTTTAATCCAGCAGTCTTTCCAACAGCAACTATATCTTTCAGAATCATCTCTTTCACTTTCTGTAACAGTAAACATGTACGGTATAATGAAACTTCAGTACTACATTCTGATTGATGAAATAGATATTTGAAATTGTGATCATTGCAGCTGAAAATCATAAAAGGTCATTTCTAGTCATTTAACAGAGTAGGGCACTGCATTGAATCTGATATCAAGAGTATTTTTCTTTTTAAGACTTAGAGTGTTCAGATATATCAAGAAACTAATACCATGAACTATATATGTATTACTTACTGTATACCTGGACATTTTTCGCCCCTGATGATTTTCACTGTCTTAGGTAAAAAAAACATTATTCAAACCCATCTAAAATTTACCATAATCTAATGGATAGTATATATGCATGCTTCAATTATTAAGCCTGAAAATTTGGCTTTTATTTTAAATTTGTCCTCTCATCTACGGGTGAAAATGGCAAATATTAAACTGGAGTGAACATTTCCAGGTATACAGTAACTGAAATCATCATATTATGTAAAATTATCTTTTGCATTTGAACAAGACCTAAGAATTTAACATGACAGAAAAATTCACTGAAAGAAGAAAGAAAATAAATAGACATACAGGATTAGCACAAATATCTTTCATGTTATCAGAAAGACCTTCTTTCTTGGCCCAGTCTGGCATCACTTCCGGATCAGGAACAATAACCCCAACAAGGTAACTCTGAAAATAAAAATCAAAGTACTGAAAGTATTGAAATAGGTTGTTATTTTGGCAAATTAGCCATGGGAATCAAACTACTTCCATCATTCAATGGAAATTAATCAAATTAATGTTGATCTAAAAAAAATAATTCAATTTCATGCCTCTAAATAAATTAAAATTAACTTTCTAAATTTTATTTGTTGTAAAACTTTCTGCCCCGATTTTAAGCAATTTATTTTTGTGCCTGATTTTACCAAAAAAAAATAATTTAAAATCAGGGCAGAAAGTTCGGCCTACTTCTGCACCAACTTTAAATATTGTCTGGCATGCATTAACACTCGTTTCAAAATAAAACGTGAGCATTTATGGAACCTACTTAAATTTAAACCAAACATGATACTGGGAACAGGTAAAATAAATTTTTTCATTGCAAAAAATGGCTGTGATTTAAAACAAATTTTAGGGCTTGTAGGGAACGTAATCCTATTTAGGGCCATTACTGTGGTACATGAACATATACTCTACCTAGACTAAATAACAACCAAACAACGTTCTCTATCTTGTATTAATTAATATAAATAACTGTACAGGGTGAAAATGACAGTTTACCCAATGTTTAATATTAAAGAAATAATTTTTCATCCACATAATAATCATTTAGCTTCATGTTTGTATCAGCGATATGTAATTATTTCTATTTACATCACTATGCTTGTATCGATAGCTGTCAATATCTATATGATGAATGGTGGAGTAATACTGCAGTTTATCAATGCAGCCTCAACATCACTGGAATCTTATATAGTGGCATTCCATAATTATAAATAGATCGATGACGTTCTGTTGAAACTAACTAAAAATTGTTTTGTATGATTTCGAGAGGCAGAAGTAAGTAGAATTATGTGGTATTTCATTTAATGATTATTCACACTAGATTTTATTTCATTTACACCAAAATATTTGACTTTTCTGTAAAAGTCGTATTCTTGAGTTGGACTATATTTTACACAAAGTGCGAAAGCAACCTCCAGGACTCTTCACTGCTAACAGGATAGCCCTCAATGAAAAATCGAAGTAAATCCATAATAGGTTGTTATCAACCCATAATAAATATGACCATGCTGAAGAGTTTCAAACAGCACACATGTATATTTCTTTAATAAAATTGGAACAAATTCTGGCGACAGTTATACAGGAATGAAACACTTCAAAATTGAGTTAAATTTATCAGTCGTGTGAACATAATCCCTTTAAAAAGTTTGTGCAATATCAATAATTGATCATTTTTGAATTCTTACAAATTTGTTTTTGGATCCAGTTCTTTTTTTTGTGTGTGCACCATTTCAACTTTGTTAGCCCTAGCAATTTCCGGTATGTGCTTTTTAATGAAGTTGTATGTGAAGTCCAGATTATTGTCATTCTCCTTCTACATCAAATACAAGTTGACATTAACATCTGAACAATATACCAGACATGGAATATTGTGACATTTTTATTTATTGTATGAAATCAAGCACCTGCTCTGGTGACATATGCAAATAACGTAAAGTGGAAGTAGCGTGATAGCAACACCAACAAATCTAGAATAATAATAAACAATTCAATGACTAAAAAATCCCATATGAAGAAACATAAAAAGGATACAGAAGAACTTATAATCACCTTTAAACTGTTCCCGTCTATAAAAGCTTGTGCAACATACTGACTTCTCATGTAGGTATTCTCAATTCTCTCTACTGCAATATATTCTCCCTGGAACCAAATAAACACATTAAAAAAATATTTGAACTTGCCTTTATCAGCAATTCTTTGTGCATATTATTTATAACAAGGCTAATTTGAAAAATTAATAGTACCCCACCTGAGGCATTTTGCTAAGATATAAGCATTAAGACATAAACATTGTGTGCAGACGTAGCCAGTTATTGTCTTTTATAAGATGTTGATAAAAATCTTGAAATATACGTGTACAGTAAAATCCGCATATAAGGAATTTCAAGGGACCTTTTTCTTTCAATTCGTTATAAGTAAAGTTTGTAATATAGTTATAGTGAAGTGGCTGAATGGTTACAATGCAATTCGTTAAGAACAAAATTCACTCTAAATTCAGGCTAAACATGAACTTTACTAGAAGAAAAAGGGAGGAACTTTCCTATAAAGTAAAAAGAAAACACACTTTTTGTTACTTTTAATTTACACAACTTCTTTAATCAGTGATTAGGCCAACTTATGCCTTGCGAAAAAGACAACAATTGACTTTTGTTTTGATGATATTGATCACTTCGTTATGATACCAGTACTATAAAAGACAACAATTGACTTTTGTTTTGATGATATTGATCACTTCGTTATGATACCAGTACTATAAAAGACAACAATTGACTTTTGTTTTGATGATATTTATCACTTCGTTATGATACCAGTACTATAAAAGACATTGGTTGGGACATCAAGGGGCATCAAAATTTGTTTGTTATAGGCAAATATTCATTATATAAAATTCGTTATAAAATTGTTTTAAAACTAAGAATATATTGAGGTGCAGTCGGGGATTATGAATTGATTCCTTATGTGCATGAAACGTACAAACCGAGTTTGTTATATTCAAGTTTTACTGTAAATACATAGGAAAACATTCAAACAGTAAACAAACAACATCGAAACATGGACAAAAGGATACAAAAACAAAATTATAAATACCTGTGCCAATTTAAATATATTCTTTTTTCTATCAATGATCTTAAGGGTTCCATTCTGAAAATAAGAGGAAAAACTAATATGTAAATACACTGAACTATGATGAAACAACACATGTAATACATTAAAAGAATTAACTTGTATGTCAACATTTACATTGCCGATCAATATAATTAATTTTATGTAAAATACATATAAAAATATAAATGCATTTGACAGGAAATGATAATTACAGGCATCCACTGTCCAATATCTCCTGTGTGTAACCAACCATCATCATCAATCGTCTCTTTAGTTTTTGCTTCATTCTTGAAGTATCCCACACAAACATTTGGTCCTGAACTGCAAACCTGTCCCAAAAGAAACATAAAAAAAATTATACAACATACTAGTGAGATATCGCACTGAATCATAGGAATATCAAAATCAGACCCTTACCATGCAAGAGTAAAAAATAAATTTTAAAACAATTTCTGTACAGGAATTTAATTCCATAGGATGTAATTTTCAAATTTTCTCCTTCCTGAAATGATGAAGATTTTTTAAATTCGTAGATCAGGAGCAGCTAAAATAAGTTCAGATCCAGCAAAGATGGTCTATAATATATAAAGTCTATGTATTATTTCATCAAAGATTTATTCATTGATTCTGCTGAAGTAAATATATATATATATCTTCGAAATCTTCGAAAGACATAAAAATAAACACATAGCAAGTGAGAAAAGTGAGGGAAAATGATGTCCTATCTATGAAAGAAATATGAAAATGGTTTATGTATCAGCATCATCATAATTCTTTCCTTCTCTCTTTTCCTTTTTATTGCAAGTCCATGTTTTTGTTTGGGGACATAATAAGATCATCATTGATGTTTATTATAACAGTTTTATGTAATTACCTCCCCCTTGTTATCTTTCGCATAATAATCCATCTCAGGAACATCCACTAATTTGACCTTGTTGCATGGTAGAGGGCATCCAACATGACCTAGAAAAATATAAATTGTATACGTAAAGATGAGATCCAACCAAAAAACTGAAGGATAGAACAGAGAATAAAATTAGCGGTCGCCCAGTACCCAGTGCGAGTGAAAGTTGTTCTGAGTGGCATAAAATTGTCATTATCGTCTCCCAGCTGGTGAATGTTAAAAGTTTATTATCATACCAGAATCTAGGTGATGTATCTAGACACCAGTTTGAGTATTCTTAACACAAAGAATTTACATAAAAGACAATTATTTGTAGTTCAAAATCCATTTCTAAAAATCAATTAGAAACATGACCGGTGTGACAAGTTGTTCAAAATATTAAGGTCAAGGCCTGGTAGTAACAGTCAGTTTTCTTGATTTTTATATACAGAAATGAAAAATCAATTTTTCTTTTTTATGTTTTGTTTCATTGTGAAACCCCAAAATTTTAGTCTGGCCAGTTCCTATGAGCAATATCATTGTACAATTATTTTAATTCTGCCTCTCTTCAAAATTTGAAAATATGCTGGTTTTTGTAAGTTAAGAAAAAAAATTATCAAAATTCATATTAGTGGAAAAAATCTGTTTTCAAACAGTTTAATTTCTTTCAATAGATCTGTACAATGCAGGGTTTTGCTTTAAAGGTATAAAATTTTCTTGGGGAGGGAGGGAAAGGCCCCTACCCCCCCCCTAGCATATTCAGATCGCATTTGCCAACAGCAAAAACAAAAGTTGGGCTGATGCTTTACTAGTTGGGCTACCAGCTTTTAATCGTCAGTAGCCCAGGTGGCTACTATATAAAAACAGCAAGCCTTGTTTCCTGTAGAAAAAGGAACATGAAATGGAAAGTCGATTGATATGTGTTGTTATACAGTTCCAAGAAATCATAACAATTAAAATGTAATAAATGACATACCTATCCCAGCATCTCCTGGAACACTGAAAGTGATGCCAGCCGTCGCTTCAGTCTGACCATACCCCTCCATAACCTGTTAATGCAAAAGTAATAACACAAAGTTACATATAAACCTAGGACAATAACTTGTATACAAGACAGTAACGGAATCATATATGAAACCATGAGGACACCCATTCATAACTTGTTCGTGTTCCCAAAAGCTGTATAACAAATATATTTCACATAAATTACGATCCTACCCCTTCCGAACCTGGGCCAGCACCATAAAACAAGAGAATTTACTCAAGTCTGAGAATATTCTAAACTTCACCTGCTCAGATTTTAGTTTTAAGTAATTCCAATGTTTTATGGTGCCAGGCCCTGCTTATACAGAAATGTAAGTAAAAATTTACATAAATTCACATACTCCAGTATGTAAGACTACAAAAAGTGTCTCTGATAACTAGGTCATTCATGGAGATTTTTAAGTTCCATAACTCTGGCATATATTTCCAAAAATAGGACAAAATCATACTGACCTTAGATATAACTGATGGACCAGAAACAATTTGCATGTGATGTCTACCCCAAGCACATAGGAAACTATTACTTCACCCTTAAACCAATCTGTTATATATAGAGTTGGTAACAATTTGTCTTAACTCACAATATGTGAAATAAAAGCACACCCTTTTGTACTGTTAGTGTTACTACTGTCACAGTCTGCAATCAATACTATTTCCTGTAACAAACCAGACTAAACTTCAAGTCTACTTACAACACAGCCAAAGGCAGCTCTAACAAACTGCATGACTTTTGACTCCAGTGGTGCTGACCCAGTGATCACAATCTTAACTCGGCCACCAAGCATGTTCTGAACTTTACCAAACAGTATCTTGTCCCAGATACTGTTCTTTCTTATGATACATCTAGTAAAAAATTCACAACATTAATCATGTGACCAGCTAGGTAAAAATGGGTTACAATAATATGTGTTTCTTTGTTTTTTGTTTTAATTTTTCTCAGAAATACAAACATTAAAAGACTAAAAAAAACTGTCAGAAAAATTGGCATCTGGTGGCAAAATTAGCAATTATTCTATGAATACGGTGTTGATGAACCAAGCTATGTCCCCTAGTTGTGATACCATTATCAAGTAAACAGCGAGAAATTAAAAAAACATCAACCAAAACCTTAACTAGATCGATGAAAAAGTTTAATCGTGTGATGTAACATTACAATTTCTTAGTTTTATTATTTTCAAGTTTTTATTTTAAAGAAATAAAAACCTTCAAGGAACATAAATTCATTTTTTTCAACATCACAGGCATATAAAGGAGGAGACTTCAGATACAAATACAGGAAAAATATGATAAATCAGTAAAATATCTAAAAAAATAAATTTAATTTAATTTAATTGAAAACTTACTGATTAACTTCTTTAGTTTTGCCTGCTACAGCATATTCCAGTAATTTGGTCTTAATATAGCTGGCTTTCACACTAGCAGCAATCTACAATAAAACAATCTCTGTTAACAAGTACAGCTAAGGCATACAAAGAAAATTGACAAATTTAATTAATGTAGTTAATCAAACAATCAAATTCAAGTGTAGATAGTTCTGGTTGCTAAAATCAAGCTCAGATTCTTAAAACTTCATTTTATTTACATAATGATTAACTTCCTTACATTTGTGAAGATAGCTTGAAGAACCTGAAATATGGTAATTCATGAAAACTGATTTGAGAAAAAAGGTAAATTCAAAATACAGGTGATTCTTGATACCTAAAAGTCCAAGGGACCATTTAAAAAACTTTGAGGTTACAAGAGTTTGAGGTTTTGAGAGTTCCGGAAATCGACAATTCGACCACTGTAGGAAAAAAATCAGAATCTGTATGAAAGTTCAAGGTTTCAAAGGTTGAGCCATCGAAAGTCACCTGTAATAGGTTCAAGAAGATGTATTCGTAATTAATATAAAAAGCTTAATGTAGAGTTGAAATATTTCCTCTAAAGTTACTGCTATCAACTTAGGCTTAAACATTACCAGAGGGATCTTGGTGCCCTCCATGGAATGTTGTATGTCTGATCTATGACAGACTGTTCTTTTCTCTTCTTTTCTCTTCTTTTGTGTCTCAACATTAAATTTGAACTTAAATCCATATTTCTGTGAAATACTTTTTTCACAAGATTATAGTGAAGTTGAACTTGAACTGGATATATTAAATTTTCAGAGAGAATTGAATTCAACATGGCTGACAGGTGTCCATCTTGGATTTTGTTCTCTCTGAAAGTGTAATATGCACATCTAGACCTCAGGGGGAACCCCCATAATAAATTTGAAGAAGATTCCTTTGGTACATTCTGAGAAATAGCGGTAACAAATTTCAGTTGTCAAATTCCAAGCTGGCCACCTGTTTGCCATGTTAGAATCTGATCTCTCTGAAAATGTAATATGTCCATCTAGACCTCAAAGGAAAACTTCACGTAAAATTTAAACAAGATCCCTTCAGTATTTACTGAGAAATAGGGGTAACATACTTCCATTGTCAAAATCCAAGATGGCTGCCTGTCAGATATGTTGGAATCCAATCTCTGCAAATGTCATATGCACAACTAGACCTCACGGGGAACCTTCATGTCAAATTTCAAGGAAATCCCTTCAGTCCTTTCTGAGAAGTAGCAATAATAAACTTCCTTTGCTCAAAATCAAAACTGGCCACCTGTTGACCATGTTGGATTCCAATCTCTCTAAAATTTAAATTGCACAACTATACCGCAAGGGGAACCTTAATGCAAATTTCAAGAAGATCCCTTCAGTCCTTTCTGAGAAATAGTAGTAACAATCTTACTTTGGTCAAAACCCAAGATGGCTGCATGTTGGCCATGTTGGATTCTGATCTCTCTGAAAATGTAATATGCACAACTAGACCTCCTCAAGGGGAACCTTCATGCCAAATTTCAAGGAGATCCCTTCAATTCTTTTTGAGAAATAGGGGTAATAAACTTCCCTTGGTCCTTTAGATTCTGATCTCTCTGAAAATATAATATGCACAACCAGACCTCAAGGAGAACCTTGATGTCAAAGTTCAATGAGATCCCTTCAGCCCTTTCTGAGAAGCAGTAACAAACTTCCTTTGGTCAAAATCCAAGATTGGCCACCTGTCATCCTGTGATGAACCCTGTAAGTTATGATTGTCATCCTGTGATGAACCCTGTTAGTTATGATTTTCATCCTGTGATGAACCCTGTAAGTTATGATTTTCATCCTGTGATGAACCCTGTTAGTTATGATTTTCATCCTGTGATGAACCCTGTTATTATGATTTTCATCCTGTGATGAACCCTGTTAGTTATGATTTTCATCCTGTGATGAACCCTGTAAGTTATGATTGTCATCCTGTGATGAACCCTGTTATTATGATTTTCATCCTGTGATGAACCCTTTAAGTTATGATTTTCATCCTGTGATGAACCCTGTAAGTTATGATTTTCTTCCTGTGATGAACCCAGTAAATTATTATGAGTTACAAATTGTTCTCCTTACTTTGTCATAGATCCTGTTCAGTAACCTTGGTACAGTGATAAACAGCGTAGGTTTCAGTGTCTGCATGTCATCTGTCAGCTTTTTTATGTCACCTTGGAAAAATCCAACTCTGCAACCATGCATATATGACAAAACCTGCCAAAAATAAACATATGATTGTTTCACAAGAATAGATCTAAGTAAAAACAGGGCAGGGAAACATGAGTAAGTTAAACATACAGAGAATGATGTTCAAATATGTTGTCCATCAAGAAATTGACATTAAATTTGTAAAACAAAGTGAATTACATGTACTTTTAATCATAGGAGAATATTCCTCAAATACTGACAGACAAAAAACAATATGCCCCCATCTCGCAATTTTCATTGGGGAAGGAGAGTAAATATATGAGTAGGATTCACAACGTTGATCGACAATATGCAGAAATATTTACAGAAAAATACTTGGACCAGCATTTGGTTGTTAAGCTGACATTATAACCACATTTACTGATAAATCTGTTATTTGACTGTGACGTAAGTAAAGAGACTTTTAGTGTGTTTGACTACAATTCCGTTACAAGACTGACATTATTTGAAGTTTTACTGCTCAATATTTTCTGGGTGTTTTCTTTTCTGACATTTGAATTTCCTTTCTTTGTAAGTCATTATGTTTGGATCTGATAGTTACCTGCATTCCTCTCTCAAACATATGTGCTAGTGGTAAATAGGAGAGATGGACATCTTCTGACGTTATCGATATCCCTTTCTACAAAACAATACCATGTTATCATTCAACTTTGACTCATGGGTGAAGAGAAACTATAATTAAAATCAGAAAATAAAGAGGTATGGCAGTGTTTGATACTGAAAGTAAGGCTTACAAAAAGCCTAAGGGACCTTAAAGCACTCACCTGTCAAATTTGGTCAATGTTGCAACTATGCAATAAATTTTGACTTAATAAGCCATTTGTATAAAACCATATCCTATTTCATTTGAAATTTCGTCTATAGGCTCGTTTATGAACATATTTCAATTTCACAGACTTTGCAGAAATTGACTTATAAATTATATAAAATTTGAAAGAAATTTTGCTATTTTCATTCAATAGAAGACTTTAAACATGTGCCAAGTTTTGGTCCCTCTTAGGGCCCCTATGTGTACTAGCCCTTTTTGTTTGCAAACTTGAAGTCTTTCCCTACATGCAAGCTTTCCGCACAATATGGCTAAAATCTGTTTGGAGGATCTTGAGGAGAAGTCTTTGAAGTTAACAGACAGATGATGGACAATGGGTCATAGCAACAGCTCACTTGGCATTGGGCCAGGTGATCTAAAAATACTAAAATTAAGTGAAACAGTCATTAACAATAAAAGTTATCTATTCAACAATTTTTAATGAATGTGCTAATATATAATATCCAAGTCTGAATGGTTTGCATGAAAGTTAACCAGAAAGATTATTCAAAATAAATCCAAAGTAAATACAGAATATAATGCACCATTGCCACTCTCAGTATCCATAACCTTTTTAATCCTACAGACCATAATAGATTGGCTTTAAACAATAGGAAAAAGCATACCATTCAGATACCTGGGGTAGAACATGGTACTTACAAATGCTGCAAATCCAACAGATGAAATGTTGCTGATCAAATTGGCATGAGTAAGCATTACACCTTTTGGATCCCCTTAAATTAAAAATGTGTAAATTATATACCAGTATCCCTCTCTGCTTCATATCTAATTTATAAAACACCATTCTTATTAATACACTTGCGATGTTTTACTCTAGATATTGTATGATATCTGGATACGTTACCAAAGACAACAAATAAATATTCGAACCACTTATATTGAATCCTGTTACATTGAAACCAACCCCCCTTTGTTTTGAAATAATATTGATTTCCTGACTAAATTTAATGATTACCATTATAACATATTTTTCTTGGAACACACATTATATCACTGACTTACTTGTACACTGTAACACTACTATTGAGGTATTTGTTTTGTAATTCAGTTTGAATGGGCATTTGTAAATACAGTTGAACTATGATCGAATATACTGAAATTGACGGTGAATTAATTTTTCTTTCAAATAAACAAGATATAACGGCAATATGTAAAGTCTGTGTTAAGAGTTCTTTTTGAGTCTACTCTTTCAGTCACCCGAAGTCACCAAATTTACTCAGTACTCAAGCTCAACTTTTATTTTATTATTTTGACTTTATAATCGTTTGTAAAACTTTTGGGTTTGAGTGATAAAGATACATATTGTTTTTCATCATTCACGTATAAATTTTTGTGTCACACTTACAATTTTCTCGTAAAAATTAATAGATTCGTTGAGTATGGTACTCAAAATTTCAGTACATACTCAAACAACTTTTTTATATTTTTGAAGTTTTCTTTATATGAGCAAGCATTTTGATAATTTTTTACAATTGTTTGCAATCAAAATACGAACATGTCCTGTTAGAGAATAAATGCTGTGTGTTTTTATCTTAAAATCATGAAAAGTTATTTGAGCTAGAGTACGGAGTAAATTTGGTGAATTTGGGTTCAGTTCTATTTTCATATATTGTTTGTTTTTTGTTTAGCGTCCTACTCAAGAATATTTCACTCATATGGAGACGTCACCAAATGCCAGTGAAGGGCTCCAAGTTTTGGCCTATGCTCGGCACTTATGGCCATTGAGCAGTGAAGGTTCTTTAACGTGCCGACACCTACTGTGACACGGGACCACGGTTTTTACTGTCTCATCCGACAGACAGGAAACCAACCTGCCGCCGACTAGACTCGAACTCACGACCTCACGATCAAGAGTCGAGAGCGCTACTGACTGAGCCAGGCCAGCTCCTATTTTCATATAACAATTGCTCTATTTTTTGTTAATTGTAAATTGTCTCCTACCTGTTGTTCCACTTGTGTAGCAGATAGTGGCAAGGTCAGATTCTTTGGGTGGCTAAAAATAAAATTTCACATTTGAGATATCATCAATTTATTAGTTAACAATTTAGAGGAATAGCTTGTGTGACATAAATTACTGCCAAAGATTATAAATTCTATACAAAATGCAAAGTAAAATGTAACATTCAACAATTTTTCATGAATAAATTGTGAAAGGGTTTCTCTATGACGGACATGTTAGTATGTGTTAATTTTGTTTACAAGTGCTAGTTTGCTACAGTGACCTTGACATTTGAGGTTCAACCTTGTTGAGAACAACTGTTGTGTGGAGTATGAAACATTCCCTTTTGTATTGTGCAGGATATGCTCCAGACTTAAATGTTTTACAGACTATATATCTTTGAGGTATGACACACCACCTTATTGAGAACAACTGTTGTGTGAAGTTTGAAAACATTCCCTTTTGTTGTGTGCGATATATGCTCTGGACAAAAAAAAGTGACAGACTGCTACAGTGAAGTTGACCTTTGAGAAATGACCTTGAGTCAAGGTTATGACACACCTTATTGAGAACAAATGCTTTGAAAAGTTTTAAAACATTTCCTTTTGTTGTGTGTGAGATATGCTATGGACCCCCCCCCAATTGGCAGACTGCAACAGTGACCTTGACCTTTACCTCACCAACCCCTGAAAAACCATGGAATCTCCTGTAAGTCAATGACTTAGACCAATCCAAATGTGTCTTTAGGGGTGAATAAGTTAAGATAAGACCTTGATTCCAGGTAATGACACACCAATTTATTGAGAACAACTATTATTCCTTTTATGGTGTGTTTTTATGCTTTTATTAAAGTTGGTGGATAAAGAAGACAAAAGATCGAAAGCTGTGACCCGCAAAATACCAAATTTTTACCTCACTTAAATCTTAAATTTGGTTACTGCAAAAGGTATAGTCATAATTATTTTTTTTTCCTAAATGATCAATTCAGAATGGTTTACAATTATTTAGATTCAATAAAACAAGTTGTGGGTATGTATTGAAGAAATGACTGTTTGAAGTATGCCCAAATTGAGTATTTTTTGACAAAAAATCCTTTTAGGGAAGACTGTACCACATTTGACTTTGAGTGTGACCTTGAACATGACCTTGACTGGTCGATGCATTTCATAAAAATGAACATTTCCAGTAAGTTTCACAAAAGTATCATATACAATAAGAAAATCATGAAAATTTATGTCACGATGTGACTGCACCCAGAGAAATAGAGAGGGGGACAAATATGCCAGACAATGTGAAGCTGTGCTTCACAGACGAAACAAAAACATTACTGTTAAATTATTTTATTCACAAAGACTAACTTAATTTACTTCTGTATGTGGATTTGACATTCAATTTGTCTTCTGGGGACCTATTCACTTGCTCTGTCATGTTTGCTTACATTGGCAACATCAGTTCCAGTTTAGATTTAATACTGCTATTGACATTCTGGTCATGTGACCAGGTGTCCTTCTTCCCACAAGTCTATGCACTGACTCTGGGTACTCATAAAGACAGGAACTGGCCTGGATTTTTTGAAAATCTGAGAAAAATCATTGCATTTCTTGAAAAAATCTCAGTAGAATATTTAGCTTAAGTTGAGTAAAAACTACAGTTAAACCTGCTATAGTGGCCACCTCTATATAAGGATTACCTGTCTAAAAAGGCCAGTTTTTTCAAGTCCCTTGACTGCATAAATTGAACCTGTGTATAAGGGTCACCTGCATATAAAGGTCAATATTTTCTGGTCCCTTGGGTGGCCCCTATATACAGGTTTCACTGTATCTAGCAGACTATGTAAAATACTTTACTCAAAACAATGGGAGACAATGCACCTCTGATTAAGAATTTCACGTATACACATTGTAGGCATGGTAAATACACTTTGACTGGAGTCTGGTGCTTTCTGAAATGGTGTCTGAAATTGTCATTTACATGAAAATGAAATTGTAATTACATGGATTCAATACAAGTCAATTCTAATACTATCATCTTTGAAATGTGTGACACAGACCTATAAAATTATGTTTAGAGCCTGCAACACAACTGTGTTCTAAGCCTAACTTCTTGGGAAATTGTATTATGGCATAAAGTTGATATGATATTAAATGAGGTAAAGAATGGGTGTTTTATAATGCTAATCAAATAAAGACAACAGTCAACACTATGTCCGATAAATAAAATTTATAACCTCAGGAGAGAGATATATAACACCAGTCAATTAATCTTTGTCATCAATCGTCTTTAAATTTTATCTTAAAACATGCAGAATACATGTCCTGTCATCACCCTGTAGAATGTTTCCTTTAGTGGTGCAACGATATACGGCGGGACGGTATATCGCGGCATATCTGGCACTGTTCTTCTTTTCCTGTTCACAATACACAAACGATACATGCAGGATTTTGTCATAATCTGGATTAACTGTCCGATATCGGTTTCTAAACTTAGAGATTGACTCAAAACGTGGTCCTCCTCCTATGTTTAAGTTGGTAAACTGAAAGCATTATTGCTTTAAGAGTGGAAGAAAAAGACAGTACCGTATTTTACGGCCTATAGGTCGATATTTTTTTTCTCCAAAGTTGTGACCTCGACCTATTCACCGCATCGACTTATCTTTAAAAAAATAGTGAAATATTTAACTTGTATCTGCAATTCCTCATTTTAACATCGTAATTCAACATTTTCCACGGGATAATCTAGGGGCCAACTCCAAACACCCATTTGTATTTACACTTAATAGGACTATTAAATGTGACCTAGTGTGTGCGTAATGCACTGTGTTCATAATCAAGTGACAAAATAATGATCTTTCAAGTTACAATATCATTGGGATTCAAGACTGTGTCAGAAACTGCGTAATAAAAATACATCGTTTATATTATATTTAAACCGGACAGTTTTTACTTTTGAATGATTCCCTTATCTCGGCACCCCGCTGTGAAGTTGAAGTCTTCATTCAGACTTTCAGGACACTACAAGCTGTGTTCACTGGAACGTGACCTTCAACTGATAAGGATCCGCGGCAGTCTTTGAAGTTGGGAAAGTTTTGGAAAAAGTGTTACATAAATTAATTGACACTAAACCTTGAGTATTTAATTGTTTGACAATTGCAGCAGCATAATAATTTAGGCCAATGTAAGGATAAGACAAGGATTGAGGTCGCTGAATTTAATAATGATTTGACAGGTAACATAATGGCGATGTTTGAATACATAATCAATACACACGAGTAATATAAGTGATGTGAAATATGATAAAATGCAACTGCTATGCTTTTTAATCACTCGTATTTAATAATGTACCATAAAATAGGCCTATCACTCTGATAATTTTAGTAGGCTACCATCGTGTTAGCACCAGTTATTAAACATAAACGATGTATTTTTGTGTTCTCCCATTCATGTTTCCATCTCTGCCGACATCGACCTGTCCTCCACTTCGACTTATCTAATACTTAAACCTGGATTTTTGCCAAAAATCGGCCATTCGACCTATCCCCCACATCGACCTATAGGCCATAAAATACGGTAACATGTTACAGATAAAATCGCACTGTTTGTCTGTACTGTTGTTATGTTGAAGTGACAAATAAATTGGGCAACACAACGAACAGGGTCACTCACTCAAAACGTCACATAGTCATAACCTAGGCCCAACTCGATAGCTGCCTGCACTCAAAAGGAGAAACAGGTCCCAGTACACACTCTAATGGGTACCAGATGACGACGTACAAGACAAATAGGTTTACAGAGGGCCTTTACAATTTAAATGCAAATAACTTTCCCTCGTTCAAAAGAAATTTCAAGATCAATTACAATCTTAATGGTGCTTGATACGAGACCATTTTCTCAAGTAGAATTGGGCGCATTTCATGCATTGATAAATAAGTGTTGCATAGATTGTATTCTTGTTTTGTTTTCCGGGCTGTGTTTTCCTTTTCAGGATTAATAAATTTTTTCCATTGGCAGAATTTTGTCTTTTTTTATTAATATTATTTTTGTTTGGAATTCAGAATAGTCTAGTAAAATATAACGTATCGCCATACATATCATATTGAAAACCAAATATTGTGATACGTATCGTTGTAAAGAGAAGTGTATCATTGCACTCCTAGCTTCCTTCAAGAAACATGACTTGAGAAAAATCTCACCTTAGTGTAAACTTGAGTTGAGATAAAAATTTTTTTTAGTAAAATCATTTTCAAGAAATCCATGCCAGATCTGGTCATAAGTCACAAGTCCTAATTATTTGTAAAATAGTTGTGAGTCTTACCTGTGGTCCTATGACCAAGCCTAAGACTGATAACCTCTGATGTCTATATAGATATGGATTAAGTAAAGTCAGAAGAATCCAAGAAAAATCCACAACAAATTAGAGTCAAATCCAATATCCAAAAAAGTCTTACCATAACATCTTTCAGATTCTTCTTCCCCTTAGCCTGAAAACCAATATTTCAAAATTTTAGAAAAAAACTTTTCAGGATTACGGAGCAATTATTAACAAAACGATTTACTAATTTTATCTAGTTCTACTCATATGAATTTATAATATGGACACAAACTGAATGAAACAGAACAAGGTGTAAACAAACAAAATAAATAAATAATATAAAAATAATCAAAATGACAAGCATACTGTAAACGTAGAAATTTACATGTCGGGTAACCTACACAATTTGTAATGAAGATTTTTTTGTGTAAATAACACCCCCTCCGTACCAGTCCAACAGTTTTGCTAAGAATTGTTGTTAAATACAGAACTGCTCAAAGTAAGTTTTTACATCGTGTAAAAAAAACATGCATATGGTTTGCATAAGAAAATCACATAAAAAAGCACATGCAGATATTCCAAGTTTACCGTTGTATATATAACATTTGCAGGTGCACTTTAACAGAATTTCTCATTCATGTAATTATTATTTATCTATTCTACCATTTAATGTTTCTTTTTACTGATAAAATATCATTCACTGCATTGTAAATTCTTTACATAAGCTATTACATATTTTCATTATTTTCATCCCAGGAAGAACAAGAGGCCCAAGAAGGCCTCAACTGCTCACCCGAGAACCATCTACAAATGTGAAAATAAGACCAAGAAGAATATGTGCATGTAGACTGATCTGGCCATGAAGTTTTAAGAAATTAATAACAATATCTAAAAATCATATTTCAGCAAAATTCTTGCACAAAAACTTTTCTTCACATATATACAAGTAAAACAATTGAAATGAATGCATCATAGTGAATGCAAGGGGATTTAATAGACCATTTTCCAGTTCTTGCATAATCCATTTTTGGATCCGGATTTTTCCACTGCCGCTACAACTTTGTAAGCCTTAGCAATTTCCGGTATGTGTATTTGCGTCGATCAAGAAATAAAATGCGAAAGATTTCATACAATAGATTAAAACGTCAAAACATTCCTTCTTTGTTATATTGATTAGACATTAACTTAATTTGCTTTTTACACAAAATGTACTAACAATAATCTTTCCTTCATACATAACTGCATTTTATTTCATGATCGACACAAAGACACATACCGGAAGTGGCTAGGGCTAGCAAAATTGAATCGGCGCATGAAAAATCCAGATCCAAAAACGGATTACATAAGAACTCGAAAATGGTCTATTGGGGAAATCATGTAAAAATGAATGAAAATGACAAAGTCTGAAAAGACCTCAAATACATGTTAAGAATTACAAGAGCTAATTGTAACAGGGTTCTTTTACATGATGTCCCCCAACCTTTGGAACAAGTTGTGTTGATAGCAACCAACATTTATTACATACAAAACTGCAATTGTTCTTCACAGGTTTTGAGGAATAAATGCCATAAGGCTGAAATCGCAATAATTAATACCAGTAAATTTCAGATTTCATCAAAATCAGACAATGTTGACATTTTGACCAAGAAAACTGATACGATTCAAACTGCAATCCCTTGATACCTGTAAATTCCAAATTTCATCAAAATCAGACAATTTTGAAATATCGACCAATCAGAAGACTCAGTTTGCCATAGACAACCAAGAAACCCAAACAACTGAAATCGCAATCCCTTGATATCTATAAATTCCAAATTTCGTCAAAATCAGACAATCTTGAAATTTCAAACAATCAGATGACACAATTTGTCATAGACTTCAAAGAAACTTGTACAATTGAAATCACAATCCCTTAAAACCAATTAATTCCATATTTCACCAAAATCGGGCAATGTTAAAATTTCAACCAATCAGAAGCCTCGGTTTACCATAGACGGCAACGAAACCCATACGACTGAAATCACAATCCTTTCATACCTATAAATTCCAAATTTCTGCCCCATCCTGGATCCACCCGTGGGCCAATCTGGCTGAAAACTACACACTTGATAAAGGACTTTGAGCACTTGCTTCCTGTCATGTTTCATCAAAATCCCTTCAGCTCAGGTGAACATTAAGCATTAGGGTAAAATAATGTATAAAAAAAAACTTTTGGTATGTTCTCATTTCTAATAAAAAGAGTATTTTCATATATAACTTTCTATGGTAGCCGATACATTTCCTCCATTTTTGGAAATATTTTACTCAATAGGAATTCTTGGTTTAACCTACACAATTAAAAGAAATATTTAACATATAAAAGATAAGAAATGGTTTTGTAACTCACAAAAAAATCATATTTCGACCCTCTCCATGATAACTGTGTAAGAGCATCATCTATTGTCTAACATATAACTTTAAATCTTAACAGTAATAAGTAATTACGGTAATAACAGTAATAATAACAATAATAATTAGTTTTCAAAAGCAGGTAAAATGTAGATGATTTATCACATGTAAGGTTTTGAAGATGATTTTAAATCCTTACTAAAATGTTCTGAAAATCCAAAAGTTCAACACAAGCTTTATCAGCAGCAGCTGTGACTTCCTTATTCATTCCTTCTATTAAGATGATGCACTTCAAATTTGGAGTTTCTTTAGCTTTTGACAGTAAAGTCATGGCTTTGGCTGGCTTGTCACAAACCACATGACTCAACTGTGCTGTAATATAAGAAAAAGTCATTTAAACACATTGCCAAAACCAACATTATGACTTAAACATGTTCACAGATATATGTTGATTCACATAGAAGCTGTTAGTGTTATACACAACCTCATGTTCTGAAACACAACTTGTTGATTCACATATCAGGATTGACTTTGCTGTTACACACAACCTTATGTTCACAAACACAACTTGTTGATTCACATATCAGGATTGACTTTGCTGTTCCACACAACCTTAGGATAAACTTTGCTGTTACGCACAACCTTATGTTCACATACACAACTTGTAAATATACATATAGCCTAAAGTTGAACTTTGCTGTTACACAAGGCCTACATGGCCTACTTGTTAGAGCAATGTACTTTGAATCATGAAATCTCTCACTTCTATTCAACGCAGGATAAAGGCCTGCTGGAACCTAAGCCGATTTGTGAGAAAGTTTGCCAATGATCTCCTCCCTGGTACACTGTAATCAGGTTCTCTCCTCCACCACTAAGAACAACTGAAAATTTATTGAATGTGGAGTAAAATACCATTTAAATTCTAATTCAAATGCTGTTACACAAAGCTGTATAGCACATAGCTAGACCATACACTTGCAGAAACATCAAGATTATGCATAAAAAAAAATGTTTGTAAATCATTTTAGATACTATATACAGTAAAATGAATATATAATTGTAGACTGTTTCAGTGTTTTTGTAATTTTTATATAACTTTGTAACTATTTCACCAAGTCCAATGACCTGTTTCCTAGCTGTGATGTCAATGATTAACCCATGATGTAAATCAAACTGCCAGGTCATACTGTTTGATAGAAACATACCAGCATCATTTCATTTATAGTTTATCTATCTTTTCATTATTGAGTAATAAAAGAATTATTTCATGGGTGTTTGTAACAGTCCAAATAATGTCCCTTAGCATTCAGGTAACAAAAAAACTGATATTCAAGGTCGCAACCCACACAATATCTAAATCGCAATCCAGAGACACAGAAGTCTAGAACAAAGACCTGAGTATTTTTAAGGTTCTAACGATGACACATGCATCATATACTTTTGAAAAATAACAACATTCCTCAGAACACGAACACAGAAATGAACGATTAAAGTGGAAATCACAAATATCATTCTGGTCTGCTTTCTCACAAGTATCCAGGATAATGGATTAAATATGAATTCAAAAAAATCGAAATGCTTTCAGTGGTTTAGTGGTAGAGCATTGGACTCTTAGATGAAAGGTCTCAGGCTTGATTCTTGGTACAGGTCATACCAAAGTCATAAATTGGTGGTGTTTGTTCGCTAATAAAAACACTCAGAATGCGAAGTGAAAGTCAAAGGTCATATGGATGAGATTTAGATCCCATGTAATGTCAAGTGCGACACATAAAAGAACCCTCACTGAATTGGTGTCAGTTCATGGCACAGGTCAAATTTTGTGTCACTTCACCTAAAGCTGTTGACATCTCCATATAAGTGAAAAAAGTTTAGTGAGATGTAAAATAACAATTAAACAAAAGTCAACATTTTGCTTCATATCAGTTTAAGGTAAAAACAGGTGGGACATAAACAAATCCTGTAACGAACAAGGTGGGCGTGTTTGTGTCCGTAAATCAACACACTATGTTTCTATCATAAATGAAGAGCGTAGCTGTAATTCTGTCATAAATGAACAAGGTGATTGTGTTTCTGCCATAAATGAACAAGATGGGTGTGTTTCTGTCATAAATGAAAATGGTGGGTGTATTTCTCTTATAAACATTGGTCGATGTGTTTCTGTCATAAACAAACATGGTGGGTATATTTCTGTTATAAACATTGGTCGATGTGTTTCTGTCATAAACAAACATGGTGGGTATATTTCTGTTATAAACATTCATCGATGTGTTTCTGTCATAAATGAACATGGTGGGTGTATTTCTGTTATAAACATTGGTCGATGTGTTTCTGTCATAAACAAACATGGTGGGTATATTTCTGTTATAAAATGATGTCTTAGAAAGAAAAATATATAATCTTAGAAAGTAAAATATATAATCTTAGAAAGAAAAATATATAATCTTAGAAAGAAAAATATATAATCTTAGAAAGAAAAATATACAAAAAGTTGCCAAATGACAGTATAATGTAAATTTTTCTTAGGTTTTACCAAAAAAAAAAAAAGATAAATGATAATTCTGATTCAGACTGGATATTGCTTTGTCATTTCTATGGCAACCATATATTTTTTTATTCTTCTTTTAATACACATTATAAAGTGTAACTTCCAAAAACCTATCCTCGTTTGGACTGTTATTCCCCCCCCCCCCCCCCCCCCCCCCCCCCCCCCCCCCCCCCCCCCCCCCCCCCCCCCCCCCCCGCCCCCCCCCACCCCCCCCCCCCCCCCCCCCCCCCCCCCCCCCCCCCCCCCCCCCCCCCCCCCCCCCCACCCCCCCCCCCCCCCCCCCCCCCCCCCCCCCCCCCCCCCCCCCCCCCCCCCCCCCACCCCCCCCCCCCCCCCCCCCCCCCCCCCCCCCCCCCCCCCCCCCCCCCCCCCCCCCCCCCCCCCCCCCCCCCCCCCCCCCCCCCCCTCGTCTGATTTTTGGAGGGTTCCGTTGACAGAACAATGGTGATATTTACTGTCCGTTCCAGTTCTTATGTGTACTTTTTACATGTCATCGTAACTCATTTTTAATGTTTCTTCTGCCAATTCATACTTTTTACATCATTTGCAAATATACAAAACCTTATTTACTATTTAACAAATACGTAAACAAACTTCTACGTGTACCTTGAAATTTTGTCTGATGTTCGAAATTAAGAGGGATCAGTATTTAGAAGTTATTTTTACTTGAAATTAGAAGGGAAAAATCCAGACTTTTGTAACATGATCAATATAGGGTAGTAACTGGTTTTTAGAAGCATCGGTTTTCGGAAGTTGCACTGTACCTATTTTTTGTAAGAAGCAGACTTCAGAACTTGAAAACAAAACTACATTGTAAAAGAACCTGTATATTAATTATATTCCCATGTAACAAGAAACATGAAAAGACAGATGCAGAGTTATTCTCGCTGTAAGATAACAAGGAATTAATGAACAAGTAGATAAGCATTTATGACAATTACCTACCTGTAATGTTGGATTATATGTCTGAAAATATTCAAAATACTATCGTATTGTAATTCAAAACATGAAACTTCAACAAAACTGAATTGTAGAGGAATGAAAATACTGTACTTTCTTAATTATAAATCCAAACTTTGAACAAGAAGTCTAGAGTCCAGCATTATTGAACAAATAATGTCAACCCCACTTACCTAGAATTGGAAGAAGAAAGATTTGATAAAGCAAGATTTTGTTATTCGGAGTGAGATAAGTTTACATTTCATACCTTGATCTAAATCTCACTATAGGCATTTAAATTTATACAGAACAAAGGGGACATGCTCTTGTCGTATCTGGAATCTTGTTTCATGGGGACATTTTTCAATCTCATGAGGGAGACTCTGAAGAAAATTTAAATTTTCCATTGGGAGATATGCATTTTTCTTAAAGAAATTATCAAAATATTACATAAAAAATAGGGAGTCTACCTATTTATGGGGGAGACTTGGCAAGTATGATTTATATATAAAATCATATATACACATGTATATATATATATATATATATATATATATATATATATATATATATATATATATATATATATATATATATATATATATATATATATATATATATATATATATATATATATATATATATAGTGGAATCTTGTTATCTCAAAACTCAAAGGACCATCATTTGAGATAACCAAAATTTTAATTGATATATTATTACATCTATAAAAATCGGGACCAGACATTCAGCTTTGACATGTTCCGAATTCAACACAACAGATTTCGACATAACGAGATTCCACTGTAGGTGTGTGTGTGTGTGTGTGTATGTATATATATACACACACATACACACAATACAATTATAAGTGGAGTTGACTATTTCCTTTATGTATGGTCTCAGACATTAAGTCACCTCTATGTAAAAGTTCAAAGTTGTAGTATTTCATAAACAAATGTTCAAGGCCAAAAAAAAAAAAAAAGATCTGTTTGGTATGCCCTACAAACTCACTTAAAAAGCCTCAACCCTGATAGCTTTGAGTAATTCTGCTCCATCACTTTTCTTTTTATTCAAGAATCTGGTAATTTACCTGATTAACATTGTCAAATTGAAGAAAACAGAATTATGCCTACCAAGCAGGTAAAACCTGGATTAGTGCACAACAAACAAATAATTCTTAGTGGTGGCCTAAAATGTCAGAAAGTACAATAGTAAAAGGGACATTAGCTGTACAACAATTATTTTCAGTTTTTCTACTTTTACTACATGCACTTGATGTACAATAACAAATAAGAGCTATACACAAGGACATACAGTCTAATATTGCTATATATTTTGTGAAAATAAGGTCTGGTTTGGTGTGGTATTCATATACAAATAGTGAGGCTGAGTTAATCCATTGCGATTGAAAAAATGTCATAGCTTGGGTTTCTCAAGCAATTTTTACAAACTATAAAGGAATTTAAGAATTTTTAAACCTGTGTATATATCTTTTTTGCTATTGTATATCAATCTAAGTAATAAAAGAGGGAAAAGGAAATCTTGGAAAAATCACAGCTTTAATATGCTTCCTCTAGTGTTTTCTATTTCTAAAATCTGAAATATACCAACCTTGATTGATGATGTATGTACATGCATCTGGACCCAATGTGTCATAAAGGGGGACAACCACCATCGAAAACATGTTGCATGCTTGCTCAGTAATCACCCACTAGTAAGATGAAGGAGGAATATAAAGAATCACATTAAAAATTAAACTAAATTTTGGGATTCAGTCACATTTTAAAGGTTTGTAAATAACTTTCTAACAACATCAGCTTAGGTTCCACTAGGACCTGAACCCTCAGTGACTAGAGCTGAGACTTAATGGTTTAAAGCACAATGGTCTAAACACTCTGACATGGAGGCCACCTAGCAGTTAGACAAATGAAAACTATTTAGTGTTTGTCATACAGGACAAGTAAAATAACCTCACCTAACCTACCCACTGGCACATGAGGCCCAATTAAAATCTTCTAACAATTATTTATCATTTAAAATTACCTAATTCTATTTATATAAAAAAATTTGATTTCAACAATGAAAATGTGTATACCCAAATTCATTCCCACATTTCAATATTGATTCATGTTTTATATATTTAATGGAGTTTAGGTATCCCCAAAACACTGAAAGTCAACTATACAGTTTTAAAATAGAAATTATATTTCAGATTAATGAAAAAAAAATAACAAAAAATACCCACAAAAAAACAAGAGGCCCAATGGGCCTTAAGAGTCACCTGAGAAAAATTTCCTGTCAAGTTTGGTTAAAATTTGTTCACTGGTTCTTGAGGAGAAGTTGAAAATGTCTAAAATTTGACAAAAAACTTATATTTTCTGTTTACCAAGGTGTCTGTGACCTTGATCTTTGATACAATGACCTTGATATTTTGTCAAAACGATCCTTAAATAATACCTAACAGCTTTCTCATATGTCTTTGTATACATAATGTCAATCAGTTTTTAGTTATTAAGCAACTGTATAAAATCGTACCTATGTTATTGAAGCACCCCCTATTATCAACATATTTCGTTTTCATTTGCAAATTTCATAGATATTGAATGTACAATCATACATACAAAATTTAAAAGTTCATGAGAAGATATTTTTTAAAGCAGTACTATGTTTTAATGCTTTTTGGCCCCTTTTGGGCCCATATGGATCATAGCTCTTTTCATTCACAAACTTTATGTGGCTTCACATGCTGATGCTACATGCCAAGTGTGGTTAAAAATGGCCCACTGGTTCTTGAGAAGTCAGAAATTTCTAAAATTTGACAAAAATCTCATATTTTATGTTTACTTAGGTGTCTGTGACCTTGACCTTTGACCCCATGACCTTGAAATTTTGTCAAAATGATCCTTAAAAATTCCTATAACTTTCTCATATATCTTTTTATACAAAACGTCAATCAGTTTTTAGTTAATTTGTATACAACTATACCCTATGTTATTCAAATGCCCCCTTGTGAACTGTTTACTGACAGATTTAATTTTTATTCCTAAACTTTGTAGATATTGACTGTACAATCACGCATACAAAATTTGAAAGTCATCTGATCATTGGTTCATGAGAAAAAGATTTTTAAATATATACCAAGTTTTGGTGCTTTTTGGCCCATTTCAGGACCCCTATAAGTCCTAGCTCCTTTTCTTTTTGCAAATTTTATGTGGCTTCAAATGGGGAAGTTTGGATAAAATTTTGGATAAAATCAGCCCACTGGTTTTTGATGATGGATGACGACAGACAAAAGATGATCGCAATAGGTCACCATGAGCCTGTGGCTAAGGTGACCTAAAAATAAATAAAAAATTTATTTCAGATACTTCATTAACTGAAATTGATAAACATTTTTCCATTAACAGCCGACTTTTTTGTTTGGTGACTTGTCATATGCTTTGTAATATTAACATGTCCGACAACAAAATGGACAGGTACGAGACAGATGAACAGCGATTGTTAAGCCCTATGATACTTGTAATGTCTATATCTGTGTAAATCATCTTACAAAATTAACTTTGTGATTATGTTAAACCCAAGTAATAACACTTGCACAAATCAATTATGTTAATGTGATCTTTTTATTTCGATAGATTTAATTCTTAAGATGAAAACTTGCCACGGGCCATGTATGAAACATCAAAATTAAAACTATTAATACAAAGTACTTCAGACCTGTAAGATGAACAGATGACTAAAATTAAAATGGAGATGAAAGTTTAAAATATCTATCTTTGATCTGCCCTCAAGGTCCACATAAGAAATTAGACATACAGTATGAATGTATAATAAAAGTCACAAATATTAATGATTTCTACAAATAAAACATCATAGACAAGCAAATTTTTTCCTTGTTTGTTGTGTATTTGGTAAAATAAAAAAAAATTAACAAAGCCACCAGGTGAAGTCAAAGAGTACCAAATTTTGACCTAATTGTAAGTTTTACATACCTAATATGTGTCCATACCTAATATGTGTACATTTCCCAATCAGGAAAGTAACACAGAAGGTGACAAAATCAAGTTTTTAAGAGTGTATTGCAATTTAAGTTGTTGAAGATAATATATTTCATTTCAATTTCATACTCCGGTTTCCTCCCACAAAAGCGTCCCTAGCAATAACATCAGGGCAAGCAAGATATAATTATTTGAGTTATGCAACTTGTGTGTTCATCATTGTAAAATACATAGGTAAACTTATACTTCAATATCACAGAATATAGCTAAGTTATATAATAAACTAAGAATCAGAACTGATATAAGAAAACATGTTATTGATTTTAGTCCAACATCAAATATAGGTGACAATTTGTAGAAAACTACCTTCTATAGCATGAACTCTTGGCTCATGCTTTGCTTGGACTGAGGATTTGATAAACTCTGACAACACCAAAAGTAATTTTTAACAATTATTACAAGAAAATGAAATTGGAATCATAAATATCACATGACCACTTACTGTTCTAACCATTTACTTATTAACCCCTACAGCTACATTGGTTGGACTCACCCATTTCAAAGAATGATAAAGTCCACTGTTAGAATTCAGAAGTGTTTGACTGAAAATCCCAACTTTATAATGACATACTTTGCAATATTAACTTGTTCATGCCCAAATTATGACATTAGACCATACTATTTATTTATTTGGTAGATTCTAAATGTGATCACAGGGGGTGATGAGTTAAACTAAATGATGAAATAAAACAATCATTGTATATAAATGTGATGATAAAACTTGTAATGTCCCATAGAAAACATACCTCTGTTCTATTCATACTGTAGATTCCTATGAATGTAGAATTTCCTGCTTTTACACCATCAGCTATCAATCCTGAACCAAAAGCTTGAGCTCTGTCAAAAACCTGTTAATATGCAGAAATGTAAAATTTTCTTTCTTGAAATCAGTGTGTTAACTTGTCCTGTCAGAGAAATACCAGGTAACTTTTACTTTCATGAATGAAAAATGGACAACTGTATAGTTGTTTAATTTCAGAGGGATAAAATTTGACTTTTTTTTTTTAAAAAAAACGTATTCATGGGCAATTTTCAAAACAAAACAAACTGTGTTATGACTGTTTCACAACTACATTGTATAGAGTTTTGAAGTAAAGCTTATCAACATTTTGTTATGACTGTTTTACAACTACATTGTATAGAGTTTTGAAGTAAAGCTTATCAACATTTTGTTATGACTGTTTTACATCTACATTGTACAGAGTTTTGAAGTAAAGCTTATCAACATTTTGTTATGACTGTTTTACATCTACATTGTACAGAGTTTTGAAGTAAAGCTTATCAACATTTTGTTATGACTGTTTTACAACTACATTGTATAGAGTTTTGAAGTAAAGCTTATCAACATTTTATTATGACTGTTTTCATCTACATTATATAGAGTTTTGAAGTAAAGCTTATCAACATTTTGTTATGACTGTTTTCAACTACATTATATAGAGTTTTGAAGTAAAGCTTATCAACATTTTGTTATGACTGTTTTACAACTACATTGTAAAGAGTTTTGAAGTAAAGCTTATCAACATTTTGTTATGACTGTTTTCAACTACATTGTATAGAGTTTTGAAGTAAAGCTTATCAACATTTTGTTATGACTGTTTTACAACTACATTGTATAGAGTTTTGAAGTAAAGCTTATCAACATTTTGTGAATTGCATATACAATATCTGTTAATATATGATAAATTTTGATTGGTTATTTATTGTTTCACTGATACGTCATAAGTATTAGGTGTTATATTCACAGGTATTTTATTTTGCGGTAATTTCTTTGACAGCGAATACAGCAAAATTAATTCCCTTGCAAATAAAAGCAACTCATACAGTGCTACCAGATAAGATGTCAAGAGTAATTGTTGAGCCTTATTAATAGGCATATGTGTGTGAGAATCTCAATACAATAATAACTATACTGTGACACTGGCTGCAAAGATCTGCTGTGATATAAAGTTGAATCCTTACACACTAACTGACAGCAGTATAACCAATACTACTATGATTACCAAACAAAAATATACACATTAATGAAATTTTTCTCTCAACATAAGGTCATACACAATGGCAGAATGCTCTCTAACACACACATACATCACCACACAAGCATACACAGCCATACCCACATCATCACCATCATACAATCATACACAATTATACTTACAAAATCACCACCATACAAGTAAAAACACCAATAAACACATCACTACCACCATACAGTATGAGCAACCATAAACACATCACTACCACCATACAGTATGAGCACCCATAAACACATCATCATCATACAAGTATGAATACCCATAAAGACATCACCACCATACAAGTATGAATACCCATAAAGACAAAACCACCATACAAGTATGAACACCCATAAAGACAAAATCACCATACAAGTATGAATACCCATAAAGACATCACCACCACCATACAAGTATGAACACCCATAAAGACAAAATCACCATACAAGTATGAATACCCATAAACACATCACCACCACCATACAAGTATGAACACCCATAAAGACAAAATCACCATACAAGTATGAATACCCATAAACACATCACCACCACCATACAAGTATGAACACCCATAAAGACAAAATCACCATACAAGTATGAATACCCATAAACACATCACCATAAACATACAAGTATGAACACCCATACAACCATACATACATCAGCCTAATCAGTAATTAACATTTTTTGTACTTGCACCATGAAAATACTAATTTAGATCAAACATTGCACATAAAGATAATGCTATTGAAAACAGTGCAATGCAAAATAACAGATTTTTACCAATGTTGCTGATCAGTGATTAAGTTAGTCAGCTTTTGAACATCTCACACCTGATATATGATTACATATGTCAGTACTCACCTCTTTATAACTTATCCACTCATATTCTAAGTTTGGGCCAGATCTGGTTCCAAGACATGGACCATTATCTACAACAAAAACATGATAAGTTATTTACTTGCAATTATGATAAATTTTGCTTATAAATTGAATTGAATTAAAAAAAAGATTTCCAATATTAAAATACTTTCTTCATTAAATCTATCAAATATTTGTTTGTTTATTGTTGTTTAACGTCCCACTCAAGAATCTTTCACTCATATGGAGACGTCACCAAATGCCGGTGTAGGGCTTCAAATTTTTTTGGCCACTGGCACTTATAGCCATAGAGCAGTGAGGGTTCTTTAATGTGCCAACATCTACTGTGACACAGGACCTCGGTTTCTACTGTCTCATTCGAAGGACAGGAAACCAAACTGCCGCCGGCTGGACTTGAACTCACAGCCTCATGATCAAGAGTTGAGCGCTACCTACTGAGCCAGGTCAGCTGAAATCTATAAATAAAAAATCATATCAAGTGCTTTGAAGCTTGAACTGAAATTAAATTCGGACTAGAAATTGGCAACCACCATGCTCATGTAAAACTTAAATCTGGATACTGAACAAAATATATTTCATAGGAAGTAAAACTTAGGAAATGTAATTATATCATCAATTATTTTAGTCTCTACACTTACTTGAAACTTTAATTCCTCGTTGAAAATTGTCATACATGGTCTTGACATCATCATACAGGTATCGCAAGGGTTGACCATCTTTACAGAACTTTGATATTCTTGAGCCATCCTAAAACAATTGATATCAATAAGTCTGAATTGCATTTAACCATCTTGACATGTCCAACTTACATCAGTAACACTTGAGGTAAATTTTTATCTACTGTACAGCCAAAATTTGACTACAAATATATATTCCCAATAATAATTCATATCTCCCCCCCACTCACCGCATTCCTCATCTGAGGAAAGAAACTTAAGTTATTTGATGAAAATCAGAATGTTTCAGAAGGACAAAGAAAATAACAAATGGACCAAAAATAATAATAAGCCCTGATCTTCAAAGTTGTGGCCATATCAATGTTTTGGTTCAAGAATTATCCTGAAATAATTTATCTGTAATTATGTATACCAATGACATACTACAGAGGAACCTGTCTTGAGAGACCACTCTCATAAAAGACTATTTTAAGACCACATTTTGACAATCCTTTAGATAAAACTTCTTTTGAGGAACCACCTATCTTGTAAGGCCATATTTCTGAGGCAGATGGTCAGCCTCTTAAGACAGGTCCCACTGTACCACCTGTCTTGTACAGGGATGAAAGTGAGTAGCTACAAAAAAGACTGAAATATGTCACCCCTTGTCCGTCAAACAAAAATGTTCTTTTTATGTGTATCAAACACAATTAAGGGCATTTAGTTTTTGACAATTCTCATCAAAAAGCCTGAAATCAGCTGAAAGGCTTTGACTTTAATCCCTGCTTGTAAGACCACATTTCAGAGACAGATGAGCAGCCTCTTGACAGATTCCACTGTACCACCTGTCTCGTAAGACCACATTTCAGAGGCAGATGAGCAGCCTCTTGACAGATTCGACTGTACCACCTGTCTCGTAAGATCACATTTCAGAGGCAGATGAGCAGCCTCTTGACAGATTCCACTGTACCACCTGTCTTGTAAGACCACATTTCAGAGGCAGATGAGCAGCCTCTTGACAGATTCCACTGTACCACCTGTCTTGTAACACCACATTTCGGTGGCAAATGGGGCAGCCTCTCAAGACAGGTTCCACTGTATTACATGTGTATATTACAGGGAAGAGAGTGGTGGTATTTTTCTATCATAATTAATGTTAACCAGCATAAAGAGCAGATGTTAAGTTATACTTGAACCACCAATGTTACATGATGTCATTTAACAGCATATGAAGTGCACTGCAGATTTAAGATTTTACTAGCATTACTGTGTCACTGTAAAAAAATAAAGGTCATTTTACACCAGTCTACAGTATGTTTCAAACAGCAAATACATGTGCAAGGTTTTACCTACAAACAATAAATACAGAATGTTTTCCATGTGCTTTAAACTACCGGTATATAGCTTGTTTTTAAAACAAAAGATACAAGGTTTCTTACAACACTGTATTTCAAATAGGAGATATAGTAAAAAACATACAACCTGGTGAGGTGAACCGTTTCTTGAACTGAACGAGCTTAAATATCAGGTAATAAAGCATGAAGAACATTATAATTACACTATCAAGAGTAGCCGATCCTACTTGTAATCATGCCTACCAGTATCTAGAGAGGAATCAAATATTTTTAATAAAGGTTGTCATAACTGAAAAGTTACTCTGCCTGCTCAGTTATCAGAATAGGACTATACATTGATTCCACAAAGCAAAGGCCACAAAAAGCGATTGTTCAGGTTACGTGGAGGTTCTGACAAATACAAATCACGTAACCTCCTTTTCGTTCTCGATGAACTTCATTTTTAAGTCTTCATTATTACTTTTGTAACCTGGAGGTTATGGTCGCAGATTACGGTAATTCTTTTTGAGTAACCTGTAAATGGGTTACGACAATTTCTGGTTTTTTGTGACCTGATAACACTGTTTTTCTAAAAACAGTAGATACAAGGTTTTTCTCACATGATTATCTCAAGTGAACAGCAAATATAGAAGAATTTTACGCATACTCACAGCATTTATATACAGTACATACTATAGATTCATGATATTCCTAATATCAGCACTTCTTTTAACCAGATTTGTATAGAACATACAGGATGAATTAGCAGATACCTGGTTTTTCTCACACCACTATTTGTATTAAAGAACAAATATACATGCATAAAATAGAAATAGAAAGGTTTTACCCAAATTAACATCTGCATTACAAACAATGAACATAGCAGAATTTGCTAATATTTATTTGTATGATGGCATTTTATCAGTACATAGAGTAGATACAAGGAAGTGCATGATGATTGATAAGAGTTGACCCAAATCACCATACGATTTACACAAAAAATTAATACAGTAGACATGGTGATGATTCACATCACTGCATTTTGAGTATAATCTGGCGGGCCGGAGTCTTATGGACCCTTTCTTGACCTGGACGAGTTTAAATTTTAGGTAATAAAGCATAGCATTAAAGTTACACTGACTACAGTAATCATTCCTACTTGTCACCAAACATAAGAGATTATCCAGTGAGTGATAAAACCTTTTCCTCATGCAACTTGACATAAACGAAAAGTGAGTAGAATCATCCATATGATAATCAAAAGGTTACTCCGCCCCGCCATCTTATGTGAATCGGACAAAAGGCTATCCAGTGAGGAATAAAACCTTTTCCCCGTGCAGCTTGTCATAAACGAAAAGTGAGTAGAATCATCCGTATGATAATCAAAAGGTTACTCCGCCCCGCCATCTTATGTGAATCGGACAATAGGCTATATAAATTAGTTATGTGTACAAGGTTTTCCTAAAATCGCCATCTGAATTTAACAGTTACTATATATTGAAGACATTGTTTATTCACATCACTGTGTTTTGACAGCATGGACAGTAGATACAGTGGAACTTCTAAAAGCCAAACCTCATTCAAACTGAATATTTGGTTTGGGTTTTTGTATGGTTCAATTCCTACAGGTTGGTGGTGATAATACCCATCTGTTCCAGTTTTAAACACCAATACATTTTACAGAAAATACAGCCTGGTCCAGTTTTCATATTTACCATTTATTTGTTTTTGTACTTAACATGTTTTGGTATCTCTATTAAAATCCACACTTCATTTATCATTATTTACAAGCTATTTGGAAATATATATACATGTACAGAGTCTGACTAATGAAAACACCATATGACTTGGTTACAAGTAACAAGTTTTCTGACTCGCAGAAGGCCAGTATATAGAAATTTACTACATTTCCATCATGAAAATTGCTCCGGCTTCCCAAATTTGGAAGGATCACTATTTAAAAGTTCTTTTGGACCTTTTTAAATTATGAGTAATATTCAGGTATGTTGTATATCGTAGATCTACTGGAAAATAGAAGGAAAAAATTGGGGCTTATTTTTACCATGATCAATATTAGGGATTGATTGATATTAAGAAGCAGGGGCTGAAAATTCCTTAAATCTGAGATCCCGGGCCTACATATTTTACTTTCGGACCCTGACGTTTTCCTGCTTTGTGGGTCTGAGGACCTAAGTCTGAATTAGTGAATAACTACTTAGTTTCTTTTTAAACTTTATTAGTTTATATATTTCCTTTGTAAAGTTTAATTGTCATTTTCTAATATGATTTTGTGGCAGTTTTTTGGTATATAATTTTGTGTTCCCACATTTGATAATAGTTATATGTATTAATTAATTATATCAAAAGTCTGACTTGGATTTACTGTAATTGGACCCATATGTAAAGGACCAGACCCAGGCAAAATTTAACAAAAAATCCTGGACTCATGCAGCTGAAAGAAAATTTTCAGCCCTTGAAGAAGGATTGGTTTTTGGAAGTTTCACTGTATGTTGTTTTTCTCAATTCACCATCTGAGTTAAATAGTATATATAGAAGATACTTGGTTTACTTACATTACTACCTGTGTTAAACAATACATGCAGAACATACATGTACAAGGTTTTTCTTATATCAATGTATACATATTGAGTAGTATATACAGGAGAAACAAGGTTTTCACATTAACATACAGAAATAAAATGTAATGTAGATAAAATGTTCGTTTCTCACAACTGATAAAGATATCATTAGAATGGAACTCATATTGGAGGGGGGTACATAAACTAGACCTAAAAAAACTATTTTTGTGTAATAACATTTAGTCTTAGACACTATAGATCCTGTATTAGTGTATACCTGGACATTTTCACTCCTGTTAAATTTTTGGCATTTTATCCTTAGATGATAGCGCCAATTTCAAATTGTAGCAAAATTTTCAAGCTAAATAGCTGAAGCACAGATGTGCATACAAGTCATCCATGGCAATTTAAGGAGAATCTAAGACAGCAGGTTAAATACATGTATGTTTTCTGTAGAAAAAGGGTGGAAATAACCAGGGACGAAAATTTCCAGGTATTCAATACAGTATGTGTGTTATCTGGAGATGTCAAAATAATACAATGAATCTTTTATGTAAATAATGATAGAAATATTCAATAAAAAATAACATATAGAAGTTGATGAGATTTTATGTGAGAACATCTTTTGAATGAAACATAATACACAAGGTTTTATAATGGAACCAGAGAGACAGCATACCCTCTTTAACTCCTACAAATTCATTCTCTCTAGACAAAAGACTAGGTATAAAATGTTACCTCTAGTACTGTAGATTGGTCATCTAAATCTACACATGGAAGTACATTTGGCTCTGGTTTAGTAGCTACATAGTAAGTTGCTGCTGCTGCTGTGACTGCTGTCAGGGCTCCAAGACCAACACCAATAATTCCACAGTCTTGCATCTCTGTCATAAAAGAGACAAAAATGCACTTTAAAAAATAATATTCATAACAAAATATACATTTTTAGTACATTTGTGATTACAATTTATCAGTGATACACATTTAGTTCCTGATCAATAGTTTTAATCAATCCTTAAGATGTCTAGGCCAAAGGACATGGTAGTTAATACCAGACTAGACAACACTCTGCAAAGGGGCAGCTTCAAAATAAAAGATGTTTGCTTTGTAAACACAGCAAATACACATAATTTTTGCAGCAATGATATAGGATGCAGAGCTACAAAATTCTAAAAGCACATCATGCAACGCCAACAACGGTTTTTATCTTGTCACTTGCAAAGTTTGCCAGAAACAATATGCTAGAGACCTCCAAAGAGGTATCAATAAAGATCGGCCAACAACTGAAAAACTCAAGGAACCTATAGGTGACAACTTCAGATTTGATGATCATATTATAAATGGGAGGACATGACAGTCGGACATTGTTATTGATCATAACTAATATTGGAGCAACTCGGAAAGAAAAAAAGCGAGAAGCATTTTGGATGCACAGACTATTTTGTCATTTCAGTCCAAAGACATCAACAAGTTTTAAAAGTGCCTTCACCCAAATGAACTTTGGCTACAACCTTTTCTCAAATACAGAAGCTCATTCAGTTATAGTTTATTTTTCACTTATACATGTAGTTTATTTTTGATACATATCTGTTTCACAACTTTTATCTTCGATCAAACATGTTTTAGCTCGTTGAACTGACACTACATTGTAACTTTATCGAGTTCCACATTTTTTTGCTCATTTCCTTTGTTTTTTTTTGTATTTATTCTTTTGTAATTAAGTTATTGATTTATTTCCTTATTTGATGTCACCGCACTTATTCAACCTCACTATTCTTATTCCTATGAAGCAATTCATTTGTATTATGTGGAGGGAGGGCAAGTTATCCAATAATGTAACTCGGAACATTTCATCCTGATGACGGAACAAGACGTCCCAAAACTTTGACAAAATTCTTGTGTGTCCTTAGTTTATAGTTATTTTAGATCTTTACTGAAATATATATATGCAGTCAAGTCCACCTACACAATGAGATTGTATAGTATACAATTATTGCACTACTTTTGGTTCGATATGAGAATTTATGGAGTACAAAAAACAATATCGACAAAGGCTGAAGGCCAAGGTTGATATTGTTTTTTTGTACTCCATTCTCATATCGAACCAAAAATAGTGCAATAATTGTTTTATTACATTTTAATTTAACAAACCATCGACCATTGTTAGATATATGGCAAGTTCTATCAATCCCTCTGGTTTTTCCAGGCAGTAAAAGAAGTTGGCGCTAAATGATATTCAGCTGAAACAGTTCCATGACATCATAGCAGTGCAATATGATAAATCATCCAGTTTACAGTTTGATATCATTTTAAACGGTAAAACATGTGACCGTCTCTGGACAAATGAGAACAAAAACAAAAATGTAATAAAATGAAATACTGATTATAGCGAGGATATATATCTTCCCTGTGTCATTTTCAATCTATACTACAGACATGGGACAAAAGTAAAGGAAGGTTATCATTTTTTTACTACAATTACAAATTGTACATGTATATATATGTACAGTGAACCCTCTTTACAACGACCATGTTTGTTCCCATATAGGACTGACGTTATATCGAATTTGTCACTGTAACGAAATTGATGCGGTGGGCATTTTGTAGTTAGCTCACTTGAGTATCATTTATGCATATAAATAAAACGAAAAGTCATAACTGTTCTTATTATGTTATTTCATACAATTTTCACCCATTTAATTGTCATATTTATGCAAGATAATCTTGTAAACATCTATGCACAATTATTTTTCGGTCGCATATAGTAAATGGGTGACGTCGTAAAAGGCACGGATCATGTACAAAATGCATGAATGTACCTGATTCCGAGTTAGATTCTTTATTGCTTCAATAAAAAGCGCAGATATTGCTGATACAATCTAATTATAAAAACCTTCCATAAATAAAATCTTACTAAAATGTCTATGGCTATCGCAAAAAAATTGAAGTAATTTAAAGGTACGCCATTGTAACCACATCGGCACGGACATGTAGCTTAACGGAACTTGTCAACTATGTGTATTTAATTTAATTATTTAATTATCTTTTTTTCAATTTGTACGCAGCTTGTATTATAATGTGGGTTCAGTTCTAACGAATCCTGTTTTATAAACATTAGGCCTACTGCAGTACAGGTAAGGCTAATCGTTGACGCCTATCATCTATCAGTGCAGATCAGAGAACAATTGACGGTGTAACTGTTTTATTAACACAATAATTTTTACCTGTGATCTCAACCATGAAGAAAATCAAGACTGATAACAATAGCCGAATCAGCAGGTGGCTTCTATGTCAAGTCGTTGTAAAGAATTTATTTACATTGAGTTTTGTACATTTGTTCCCCGAATCTAATGTCGGAGTCGGATACCGAATATTCCGTTGTAATGAGTATGTTTTATGTACATGTACATTTGTTCCCAAGCGATTCTTGTCGGATACCGAATATTCCGTTATAATGAATGTCGTTGTAAAGCGGGTTCACTGTATTTAACATAAAACCACATACTTTCATAAAAATATTGCAAATTCATTTCTGATTGCATTTTAATAAAATTGTCACTGTTCAATAATGAATTAAATCTAGTTTCATTACATATTTTGATTTTTAATCTCTAAATTAGAAATTAAAAGATTTATCAATTCAAACAGAAAGATGAAATCTTGTGATTAAAACTCCCTATATGGGTAAGTATAATTGTGAAGTCTAATTTTTACTTTTTGTTTGAATTTTCAAATGTTTGAAATTACACCCAGTTAATCAATGTGACTTGGAAACATTCTCTGTCTAATGGTAAAAATTCTATTCAAATCCAATAAGAAAAAAAATCTGAATTCACAAAATTTTTTTGCTGGTTAATAAGAAATATATAGTTTATGAAAGTATTTCATTACTTTGTCCCATGTCGTTATATATGGCGTTGACTGGCTGTAACAACAACGCAATTTCCCTTGGCGTTATAAAAGTGTGTAACGCAAATTAGTAGGGAAATTATAGGTTACGTACTTACATTTTAGGAAAAATAATATTACAGTAATTTTGCTTGGGAATGCAGAATTTTCACTCTAAAAATCACTGACATATACAATAGAGTATGAAACCCATATTTTGAATTTATATTCAAACTTTTTATCATGTTTCTGAAGTTTTCTTCAGATTATTTGTAGTTGTATACAGGAGTAAAAATACAACAACATCAAAACAACATAATTTCATCCTAAAATTATAAGAGAATGAGTTGAGTTTTAATAAATTTAATTATCAATTTTGTTGATGCTGGGCCCTCAGTCTTTTAGGATAAAAACAGAATACTGTCTTATAACTCATCAACCCCTGAAAAACAATGGATTCTTCTGTAAATCAATGCTTTAGGCCAGTCTAAATATGTCTTTAATGGTAAATGAGTGAAGACACAAGGACAGAATCTGACATAACATATGCACATGGCCATGGGTAAAGTCAGAATTAACAAAATGGCCCATGGGTATCATAAATGACATGTTGCTATAATTGTGATTGTCAAAAACGTTTTTTATGACTGTTGCCTGTTTCTTGATTTAAGAGGTCACATGGTATATGTACATACTTCAACTCATGATTACATCTTATGTACATTTACTAACATGTGATCAGTTTTACATGTACATATGACAGCAACCCTAACACCAAGACTGTTTTTCAAATTTTAAAAGAAAAACTAAACTCAATTAATATTGTTAAGTTCTAAGTAATGACAGTCATATCATTATGTAATAGTATGTTTATTTTAGCCTTCTAAATTGAAACATGATATTCCTTGATTTGAATGTTTGCCAAGTATTAAAATTGTTGTTCTTAGTCTGTAAAACAGGCAGCTGCTGAACATGCCTGCATCAAATTTTATTATGGTGTCTTATTACACAGGAAAAAGCACTTTGTACTGTATACATGTGTTTTAAATTTTATACATGTAAGAAATGTAACCACTACTTCCAGGAACAAAGTCCAACAGCTTAAAACATAATACAGTAAAACCTGCTATAGCCGCCATCTCTATGCAAGGATTACCTGTTTATAAAGGCCACTTTATAAAGTCCGTAGACTGCATACTTCAACTAAATTGAACCTGTGTGTAAGGGTCACCTGCACATAAAGGTAAATATTTTCTGGTCCCTTGGGTGGCCCCTATATACAGGTTTCACTGTATTTTACCTGTTATGCTTAACCACTAAAGTCTGAGTCACATTAGGTCATGAATTTCAAAATGGATTTGTAAAGCAACCGATCGTCAAAATAGAATTATTTTAACTGATAGAAATAAAAAACAAAAAGGTATATCCTATATCTTTGCTACAAACTTTTTTCTATATTTGGCGGCTTAAATTTTTTAAAATACTCTTCTACGTGAATCTCTGTGTTATCTATGCGATGTCAATAAATTAGGTCATGTGAGTAATCATTAATATACTCGCGAGTTTTATGGAGGGGAATAACTCCGAAAATATATTATTGTTGTAAGGAATTACTGATTGTGTATTAACAGCAACCTTTCTTTTCACGTTACAATACAATAATACTCAGAAAGTTCCAAAAACATGTCTTTCATACGATAATACTTGAAAAGTTCTGAAAACAAGTCTATCTATCAGATGATTTCATCTAGTATTGGCCTGGAATCCTGGCCCAATCATACTTCGTTGATCAGTGAGCCAGGCTAAATCAGTATGACCAAAAAATGTTCCCTTTTTTTCACTCACGCTTTCAGACATCAGTAGACAGCAGCCATTACCCGTGTAAAACTCTTGGAGAGGTAATTTGAGTGAATATCTATCACAAAATGGATTGATCTTTATTTGTCATGGGCATGGATAAATTACTTAGTATGCATAGAATACTGCTCAGTTCAATTTAAGAGGTAGGTATCAACCAGTGGACACAGCTAATGTGACTCAGACTATAGTACAAACTACTATCATACTTTGTTTTAGATCTAACTGAAATAAACTTTGCTTAGATATTATTGACTCAACTTGTCGTTTGACAAAAACAAATTTATACAAAATACCCTTTAACTGATAACACAAAGGTCAGCACCACTTTTGGCCTTATCAGAAGGTGGTATCACAGTCTATCAGTCGGCCTAATCAGAAAGTGGTATCAGAATCAATCAGTCAGCCTTATCAAAAGGTGGTATCACAATCAATAAGTCGGCTTAATCAGAAGTTGGCATCCAGTCGGCGATATCAGAAGGTGGTACCAAAATCAATCAGCTAGCCTTATCAGAAGGTGGTATCAAAATATATCCGTCAGGCTAACAGAAGGTGGTACCACAGTCTATCGGTCAGCCATATCAGAAGGTGGTGCAACAGTCAATCAGTGGGCCTTATCAGAAGGTGGTACCACAATCAACCAGTTGGGCTAATCAGAAGGTGGTATCACAATCTATCAGTCAGCCTTATCAGAAGGTGATGCCAGTCAATCTGTTGGCCTTATCAGAAGGTGGTATCACAATCAACCAGTAGGCCTAATCAGAAGATGGTATCACAATCTGGTACTACAATCTATCAGTCGGCCTTATCAGAAGGTGATTATGTATCACAATCAATCAGTCGTCCTTATCAAAATGTGGTATCACAGTCTATCAGTCGTCCTTATCAGAATGTGGTATCACAGTCTATCAGTCAACATAACTAACATGTCCTGTATCCTATCCTAGTCAACAGTTAAAAATCAACCCTATCTGCTTAGATTCTGAACATGTTAAGTCAAATACATGTACATGATAAATCTGTACTAAAAATGTTTGTAACAAGATATGATTTCTGCTTGTCAATGGTTGGCAACTATGGGAAATGTGTCATGATACATGTAGGATTTCTGTGTTTCCATGATTGGCAACTACATGCATTGATACATGTATGTGCTACATGCGTCATAATAAAATTTCTGCATCTCCACGGTAGGCAACTATGGGTTATCTATTCCATGTCAAGATCTCTGTTTGTCACAGGTTGAAAATGTTTAGCCTTATACTTTTGTGGCAAAATTTGTGTGTGTTAAAGTTTGGCAACTTCAGAAAATTTCTTTCTCTGCAAGATTTTTACGGTACCTGTCAATGTTTGGCAATTTATTAATTTTTTATTTTTTTATTTTATTGGTTCCAAGACAACTTTGACTCTCAGATGTGCTAGAGTTGGGATGCTCTAGAATCACCACCTTACATATAATGTGCCTTTTACTTAAATTATAACTAGGCACTTGATCTACTAAATTTCTGGATACCGTTTTAAACACACAATACAAGACAAGACACACATCACAATTACACCCTCATTCCATACTATTGTTTCAGTTTTCTCATGCATATAGCATGTTTCCATTGTAAATATGATTATACTATACTTTGTTCATTACCATTTCAAACAACGTTACCTTTACGTTCAATTTTATAATAATACATCTCAAATTAAAACAAACAGATTCCTAATTACTGTGAATGATGGAAGCACCATTTTACTGAGGCTTTTTTGCAGAGCACTCATAACTGCAGTATCATGGGGTTAAGAAAATATACACAAATGTAGTTTCTAATATAGCCCACCTCCTATTAAATATTTCCATTTCTCCTCTTATTTTATACATATATTTTTTAATTTCATAGTATGCTTTTAATTGAGATTTTATTTCTTCAAACTCCAACACCTTATTAAAAAATATTTTCTTGTAGATATAATTTTTAATCAATATTATGCATGTATTGAATGCCCTATATTTTTTACCAATTTTTAGAAATAATATATCTATTAGTGTGAAAGCAAAATACTCATTATTATTATTATTATTATTATTATTATTATTAAACCAGTCTTTTATGTCATTCCTTAATCTTTTGACACAATGACATTCATAAAATACATGTTTAATAATTTCTATTTCAATGTTACAAAAACAGCAATGAGATAATTTTTTATGCCAATTTTGTGTAGAAATTTATTGGTAGCTAAAATATTATGCATGAGTCTGTATTGAAACCAAATCAGTTTAGTGTCTTTTGTATTTATAAAAACATTTGTATATATTCCCTTCCAATCAAAAATATTATCTAAAGTCAATAAGTTCTGCCATTTTATTTTGGCATTCACTTTAAATTCAAGATTATCATGAAAAACATTGTATGTTGATTTGGAACCTTTCTTATCTTTACAGATTATTTCAACAAATTTTGGTTGATTCTGTCCAATTTCTTTACTAACATTATCTTTTAGATTTGGAAATTTTGTGAGGAGGAGTGTTTTAATTCCCCCCCCCCCCCCCCCAAAAAAAAATTGTGAAAGGGACATTAATATTGAAAATTTCAGTAAATGATCTGTAAGAATAAATTCTTCCAAAACTATCCAGCATGTCTTTTACAGTATGTATACCTTTTTCAAACCAAGATTTATAGAACACTGAATTTCAACCAATTTTTATTTTTAAATTCATCCATAAAGGAATATTTAAATAGTTTGTTTAGAACTGAAAATTGACATTGCCAAGTAATTTAAAAACATTCTTCTAAATAATCAAATACTTCTTTCCAGAATAAATTTTTAGTGTGAGCAGCACACTTTTTAATGTATTCATCACCCAATATATTTAATTTTTAAATATGTATTTTATTTGTATCTAGAAATAAAGAAAACCATTTATTATTATTATCAGCATGTAAAATTCTTATAATCCAATTAAGTTTTAAACTTTTGATAAATGTCTTGGTGTGAATCATTCTACATGCACCCTTTTCATAGTCTTGTATGAGAACTTTCCTCACTATTTTATTTGGTTTATTATTCCATATAAATCTGTAAAACATGGTGTCAATTCTATTTATAGTATCGTCATCTGGTCTTGGTAGAGATATAAGTAGGTGTGTTAACTTTGGCAGTAATTAAGTTTTTACAATAGTTATTTTTCCAATAGTTGTAATATTTCTTTTTCACCTCTGGTTCGAATCCCGCTAGGGTCATTTCGAATTAAGTGGGAAAGTTTGCCAGTTTTCTTGCGGAAGGTCGGTGGTCTTTACCTGGGTAACCAGGGTTTCTCCTCCACCAATAAAAACTGGACGTCATCATATGACTGAAAGATTGTTGAGTATGGCATAAAACAAAAAAATCAAATCAAATCAAATTAATATTTCTTTTTTATCATTAACTTATTTCTTTTTTAATCTTATCAATTTTATCATCAAAATTTGTTTTTTCAGTGTCATTTAAGTTTACATTGAACTGAATTCCTAATATATTGAAAGTTTCATTTTAAATTATATTCTGGGCAAAGTATATCATTGCTTTTCATTTTTTATCCTATCCAAACTGCTTTTGTTTTATCAATATTTGGCTTTAACCCTGAAAATTCTGCAAATTGATTTAAAAGATAAAGGGTGGATTTAAGACTTTTCTGTGTTCCATCAAGGAAAATAGTTGTATCATCTGTATATTGCAGCAAAGAGTACTCTTCATTGTGTATATTTATACCTTTGATGCCTAAATTTTTCCTAATTAATATTGCCATAATCTCTACACAGAGATTGAAGATATATGGGGATGCCCACAACCATGCCCTATGTTAAAGAAGTTCGAAAAAATCCATTTTGTATAACACATAAATTCACATTAGTATTTAAAATATGTATCCATTTCCTAAATTCTGGACCAAATTTAAAGTATTCTAAAACTTTATATATCACCAGGAAATTGAATAAATTGCTTTTTCGAAATCAATTATTGATAACAAACCTGGAACATTACTTTGTTTTACTGTATGAAAAATATTGTGAATTAACTTAGTGTTTTCTCCTATGTACCATCCCAATAGAGGACCTTTTTGATCCTGGTGAATTAAATAGGGTAAAATTAATTTTAGTCTATTTGCTATACAGCTTGATAATATTTTATAAGAGACATTCAGCAGTGAGATTGGTCTCCAGTTTTTCAGATATTCTCTTGATTTATTTTGTTTAGGTAATTTGTAATAATTCCTTGTTTCTGTGTAATTGATAATTCTTTTTTTTTAAATCCACAGTTAATTGATCTTATAAAAAATATGCCAATATCCTTCCAAAATAAATTAAAAATTCTATAGTATAACCATCTGTCCCTGGACTTTTATTATTTTTCATTTTCTTTAATGCTCTGAATGCTTCATTGTAAGTTATCCCGCCTCCCCTCTAATGTTTTTGCCATTTCTGTATCTAATTTTGGTATATCTGGGTAGTTTAATAGATTTTCAATATCTACATTATCAAGGGAATTATCTTTTGTTGAATAAAGAGTAGTATAATAATTCTTGATTTCCTGTAATATTTCAGTTTGATTTTCCAAAAGTTGTTTGTTTTCATTCATTACTTTAGTTATAGTTTTGTTTAAATAATTTCTTTTTTCTAATGCACAGAAATATTTGGTTGGTTTCTCTCCCTCCTCCAGTCATATAACTTTTGCTTTCATCAAATTCCCTCTCATTTTTTCTTTTCTAAGTTCTTCTAATTCATCTTTTATTATTCTATTATTACAACTATCATTTTTTTTAACATTTCTATTTCTTTTTCTAAGTCAGCAGATCTTTTATTTTTTTTCTTTCTTTTTTTTCAGAAGAATAAGAAATTGTATATTCACGAAAAGACAGAAGTAATTGTTAAAAAAAATTGTTGATGATCAATCTGAAAGCATATTTCTGGATTTATGATATTTTCTACAGTATTCCATGAGTATGGAGACACTGCATATTGTAACTTAAGTTCTTGAATAGAATTTTTGGCAATTTGACAATCTTTATATATTCTTTATCCTTCAACAAATTATTATTAAATTTCCAAAAACCCCTTCCTTTTTCAAAATTTGAAAATTTTCAACTGATTTCAACAATAGAATGGTCACTCCTGTACCCAGGTTTAATATTTGTATAATTCATAACATTCATGAGTTCAGATGAAACAAGGAAAACATCTAGTCTGATTTTTTTAATTGGCTTTTTACTGAACCATGAGTACTTTTGCATGTATGTATGTTGTAACCACCAAGGGTCCACTAAATCAAATTTTACTTCATATCTATAACAGTATTTCTGGCTTGAGGATTATTAATAGTCCTATAATTAGAATAATCTTTATTAGAATCCTGTACCAAATTAAAATCTCTACATATTATTGTGAAGTCATATGTTTTTTTATTGAGTATGTTCTCAATATTTTGGTAAAAATCTTTGTTGGGTCCATATAAGATAATCAATAGTACATTATATTTACTATGTATTTGGAATTCTATTAAAAGGAGGTTTCCCGTTTCATCATGTTCTTCACTTAATAGCTTATATTCAAAATTATTATTAAAGAGGATTGCTACATCTCGTGAATTTGATTTACCTGGGCATAAACATATTTCATACCCCCAACATGCCCGAATATGAAGTTTTTCCTTTTCAGTAAAATGGGTGTCCTGAAGACAGTAAATAGAGAAATCTTTAACTTTAAGATAGTTTAAGACATCTCTCCCTTTTTTGTAATCCCCTAACCCTCTACAGTTGAGGGATGCTACTTTTATTTCACTCATTTATAAAACTTATTTACAATATTTAAACTGATTAGGAATTTAAATTTTTTTTTATCCTGACATTAAAACACTTCTTCAATAATATGTGTATCAACATCACGTAAAATATATCCTTTGGGACTTAAAAAACCCAATATATACATGTACAATAATATTAATCATTTCTTATGTGGAAACCTACAATATGTCTTAAATATTCTATTTCAGAAAGTACATACTGGTAAATCTTACACTCTTTACTTTAGCTTTCACACAACATTAAAGACATGTACACAATTATGCAACTCAGAAAAAAACACAGAAATGTCCATAATACATAAAGGAATAAACCTGAACCACACAAACCAAAATGGCAAAATTTGCTGCTATTCTTATCCAACATAACACTATGTATTTCACCAAAAAATCACTATTTATTTTACAAGTAATATCACTATTTTAAATATTCTACCTTTTACACATATGCATATACCGTATTATATAAATACATATAATACATACTTACACACACAAAATATACATACATGTACAAACCCATCATACATATACACACATACACATTTATGTACATATACACTTTTTTGTTTTATTTTATTTTACTTATATATTTTTTTCTATGCATACAAATAGTTTGGTAAGTGTTTTACAAACATGCATGAATTTATGATGTATATATGAAAAAATGATGGCCTATACAATGTAGCTACATATCATAGATAAAGTGGAGTTTTTTTTTATGTAAGATACATTTTAACAATTTGTACTGTAGGTATGTGGACACGATTTTTATGTATTACACTGTTTATACAAGAACTATGCATAATTGTATATGTCTCACCAGTCACTACTTTGACACCACACGCAGCAAAGTATCTAGTAAGGATACCACACGCAGCAAAGTATCTAGTAAGGACACCACACGCAGCACAGTATCTAGTAAGGACACCACACGCAGCAAAGTATCTAGTAAGGACACCACACGCAGCAAAGTATCTAGTAAGGACACCACACGCAGCACAGTATCTAGTAAGGACACCACACGCAGCACAGTATCTAGTAAGGACACCACACGCAGCAAAGTATCTAGTAAGGACACCACACGCAGCAAAGTATCTAGTAAGGACACCACACGCAGCACAGTATCTAGTAAGGACACCACACGCAGCACAGTATCTAGTAAGGACACCACACGCAGCAAAGTATCTAGTAAGGACACCACACCACACGCAGCACAGTATCTAGTAAGGACACCACACGCAGCAAAGTATCTAGTAAGGACACCACACGCAGCACAGTATCTAGTAAGGACACCACACGCAGCACAGTATCTAGTAAGGACACCACACGCAGCAAAGTATCTAGTAACAAGCAGTATGAACAAGTGTAAGATCAGGCCTAGGGATGTGAAAGCACCTCAAACCATCAGCCAAAATAAATATACATCCCAGGGGCTGGGGCAGGACCCCCTCATTCACAGTAATAGCTATGTATTTATCTGAAAGGTGATAGATCACATATGTATACTGAAGCTTTTACAGATTTATTAAACAGGACATGTATGAATTCAGAGTAGAATCAGATACACGTACAATGCATAAGTCATAATAGAAGTTTGTACATAAATATATCCATTTAACAATGGGATTCAACTTTGTACTATTTTACTAAAATGCTTTATATGTATACACATTCATCTGTTGATAAAAGAATGAAAAATGAAATGGATACATGTAAATGCAACAAGGAAATGTCTAACTTAAGTATACATACAGAAAGCTGTTTACAATCAGTACATTAATATGGAACATACTGAAAAATCAACATATATATTTTAAACAGAACCTCGTATATGTTCTGGTAATTGTAGAAAGTTTCCCATGTTGATGAAGTGGGAGTATACAAACAACATGAAAATACAAGAGTTTTGGTAAAATAAGGAAACACTTTGGTAATGGCAAATATCTAACAAATGTTTACAGTCAATGTTACACTCACTGTTTATTGTCCTGGTTTAAGAATTCATGTTAAAACACTGGTCATTTGAAAGGCAAAAAAGGAAACACGAAAGAACTCAATTTCTTGCTCTCATCTTCTCACTAATGTCATCAAAAATGTCAAATATCATTTTCCTGTCACTGTTTGGCAGTTTATGGCTTTCTTTTAAATTACATGAACTCTGTTTGCCACTAGTTGGCAACTTTAATTTGATTGTCTATTTCATGACAAGATTTCTTTGTGACAAAGTCTGGAAACTTTGAGCTACAAAAAACTGTACATGTGTAGACCTACCAGTACTTTTTATTGGACCAGCAATCAGTTTCTTTTTTAGCAATAACTTCCTTTAAACATAGGATTTTGAGATGGAATTTTCTTCACAAAACACATTCTATTTATTAGTTGAATAATGGTCCGGAACTTGATCTTCATGTTTCATGACTAGTTTATCCCCTTTAATGTCAGTCTCAGAGAAACTGGCAACTTCAGAATCTACTGTATCGTGATGTCGTCTAATTCAGCACATTGTCTACTTCAGCGCATTGTCTAATTCAGTACATTATCTAATTCAACAAGTTGTCTATTTCAGCACATTGTCTAATTCAGCACGTTGTCTAATTCAGCCCATTGTCTAATTCAGCACATTGTCTAATTCAGCGCACTGTCAAATTCAGCATGTTGTCTAATTCTGCACTCTACTTTATGCCCAATTCACTGTGTATACCAGTGTTTACATATGACTAACAGTTGTCACTTTTACGTAATTAACATTATAAATGTGGTTCCAGTTATCTTCTTTACTGTGGTGTAATTTATGAAGACTGATAGAGAATGAACATGATTTAAGAGAGCGTCTGCTGCTCTGCAGGGTATAAGATAATGCCAGAAGGCACTAAAGTTCATTCCAAAATAGTATTTAGCATTATGACATATTAAAAAAATATTTAATAATTAAGCCAAAAATATTTTTATCATGTTTTTTTGTTTTTTATGTTAAATGAAATGAATATCTTATTATTTATCATTTACCAAGCATGGCAAAGCTATCAGCACTAAATTTAAGATGCCATTTTGATAAAATTTTAAGGGACAAATGAATATGATGCTGTCCGTTGGAGTTGCACACTTACGCATTTACAGGTCGATTTACATACAGTTAAAACCACAATCACATTCACAATTTCGTCAAAACAAAAGATTACCTTATAATCATTGAAAACATATAAAAATAATTTTAAAAATCTGTTTTTAACTCTAATGTAACTGCAAATAAATATCAACTAATCGTTTTCAAAGGCTGTCGCAATGTTTGGTCCAGTGAAAACAACTGGTTTGTTTATAGTTTATAATAAGGTTCAATAAGTATGGAGGTCCGTTGTCATTTGCAAAAATATCGATTGCAGTCGATCATCATGGCTGCTTCGTTTTGATAAATTAATCTGGTTACATTAAAACCAACAAAGAGCTCATTTTATGGTCTTTTAATTGTAAATATGATGTTTCATTGAAATGGTATTTCTTATTTTAGTTTTAACTATGTGTACTTGTTTTCGATTACGGTTCCCTTGAGTGGCTTGACCTAGTTCCTGTCACTTGAATATATTCATACTGCAAGTAGATCTTGTCAGTCAAAACATTATGTCACGGCATGACTGATTTGAGTAATATTCAATTCTGTCAGTGAAAAGAAAATAAATCACAACCTATACTGATGAAATGCTTTTAGTACTTACTAATTTTCTTTTCTTCGAATGAATCTTCTGAAAATCACAGGATTATTTATGCTGCACAAGACTGAGATGTATTCCGATAATGCGAAAGTGAAACTACGTAATCGAAAGTTGAGCTGCGCAACTCCACTGGATGCGCAACTCCACCGGACCAGACTGTATTTATATATTTTGTCAGATTAAACAGTAACATAAATTCTTGAAACAATCTACAATGTATACACTTTCAACTGGGGATCTCTTATGATGACCTACATTTATGATGACTTTGAAGTCCTGTATGCTCAAAGTAACAAATATAGTAATGTATAATAGATGAAGCGCTCCGAATTAAACAACTTCAATACAGCTGAGGAAACATGTGGGTATCAAGAGTTTAAACCGTAATTTTATTGTTGATTCGATCAGCACACACAGTACAGTGAAGCCTGTGTTGAGAGACCACCTGTCTTGTAAGACCACATTTCAGTAGCAGAAGGGGAAGGTCTTTCAAGACAGGTTTCAATGTAATAAAATGTGTTTCAACTGATTGCTGAAAAATGACTTCACATGTGTAAACAATAACAATTTGATTTTCAAATATCGTAATTTATTGATACAACAATTAGAGCTTAAGGGCACAGAATAAGTTGACAGCATTGTACATGTATTAATATATGACAATGTATAGTATTCAAACCATATGCTAACTTGAAATCCTATGCAACAGTTTTCAATTATTCATGAACTACTCCACTGTCAACAATTACTAGGTATTTTTTTGCTGATATGGCATTCTGCATACTTGAACAGCATTGATATCTAAAGACTTAAACACATGCAGAATGGTGCACCAACAATCTCTACTGTACTTGTAGTTGTCAGATTGTATCAATTATTTGCCTAGCGTATTAAAAGTTTTCAATTCTAAATTAACAAGCTTAAGGAAAGAAAGAATCCATGTTGAACATTTATTTTTGAGGCGTTGACCTAAAGCTAAGCATTATTCGGTTACAACATGCCACATGGTTAATATTGATAATGGTAGATCTAGTACAACCCCCTCTTCAACACATGTGAAGACACACGTTGTTGGACGTTCTTCTGTCCGACAAATTAATTTAAGTGAAAGCCAGTTAGATTTAAAGAAACTATATGACAGCTCACAAAAAGAAGAGAATTAAACTAATTAGCATATTAATCAACATAACCACAATAAGCAAATGCACAAAACGTGCATAACCCCAAATAAGTACAAATTTACATACCGATAAAGTAAAAGTTGAAAATGTCGTTCCGAAGTCCCTGTACAAAGGTCAGCAGAGGTAATGAACGACAAGCTATAAAATAGTTTAGGTTCGGTTTATTGGCCTGAAACGAACCAGAACATATAAAACCTCTTTATCGTCATAATCTCACCGATTTAAGTAATATATTTCAAAATGGTTATAACCAAAAGGCTAATTAACTTGTAAAAGTGTGTTTGAAGATAACTGTATTATTAGATATTGATCAAGCAATGACAATAATAAATCCTTGTTTGCTTACAATAACAAACTAAAACAAGGTAAATTTACCGCGAACATGTCATGCATTTATAGGCTACTTAATGCAGTTTCATTGTCTGCGTCTTAAAATAAGATTTTGAATGCTAAATATATTTATAATAAAAAACATTGCTTTTTGATGAATAACTGCAAATAAAAATTATTGTATAACAGAGAATATATCTCCTTTTTTATTAATATGTGTAACCCAAATTAGTAATTAGGGAATATGACAAAGTGTTTGATTTTCTATTAACATTGCTGAATCATTGATACGGGAAATTTGAACAATATGAGCAAATACTTTTATACACAACGAAACTTGAGTATTTTGAGTTTTTAGGTATAAGTTTTATTACAATTTATTTAGAAATGACTGTCCATGTTTTGGAAAAGGGGGATTTACATGCACATTTGGTACAATGTATATAAAATACGTCATGTATATATAAAATTTTTGTAACAATATACAGTATGTTTACAAAGAGTGAATTTTATGACTGCTTCACTCAAAGAACAAAACATGTGTATTTAAGTCTATCAATCAAAGGATGAAAGTACTGAAAGGCAATTTTGTCTTTTGTCAATTCTGAATTGGTGAATTTATACAAAAATAATTTATATTCAGATGCAAATCAATATTCTAAGTTGGTATCAGATTCATTTGTAACATTGTCACATATATAGGCCTATGTTTCTGTTGGCATGTTACATGTATAAAAATTAAATCATCCAAAGGTACCGGTACTTGTACTTAGGCCTTAACTCAGATACATATGTACCAATATTTCATAGATAGACACAAACTATTCTGAATTAATTCTATGTATTACTAATCTTTTCGACAATTTGCCCTATGTTACGTGACTACAGTGGTGGGACAAAAGTGAGTTCTAAAAAATGTATTTCACTATATATATTCTAAGTAATTCTGGACTTGTTTGATTTTGTCCTCTGAATTTAGTAGACATCCGAAAAAAATGTCATGTTTAACTCTGGCGATCCTGGCCTAAATTTGAAAATAGTTTCGTTCATTTAAATCCATAAATTACTTAGGTGTCAATGGTTTTATTTTGGTGTTTTGTAATAAACATCCAAATGACATTGCTAGAATTCTACTCTCATGAAAAATGATGTATTTCTCCTGAAATAATAAATAGATTGCAATGAAATTTCAAGCATATGAGAAACAGAACCTCAACTTCAAGTTTGGTTAAAATAGGATAAACAATGAATTCTAGAGGATTCATTGGATTAACATGAATTTATTGATAATACATAGTAAAAATATACTTTGGGAACTCACTTATGTCCCACCACTGTATAAAGTATCAACAGTCTTCATTGTTCAATTAAGTTTCAATTTGTTTTCAAGTTATTACAAACGGCATACTAATTCAGAAATAAGAATGTGAGAGTATATGCAGATAAAACAAGATCAGATGCAAAGAAATGTTTTAACATTTGAATCTTTGGTAACTATTTTCTACAGTGCAAGTTGAAGTAGTTAGGCAAATCCTATGGGCTATGGCATTTTCATTTTTGTACGATAAAGCCCGAGGATACTAATATATCGAGCATACAGAAAAATCTGAGTTTTGAGCCAGTAATAGCAAAAAGACCTTGCCTTAAAATAAAAACACATTTTCACTATCATAAGTCTAAATTAGATGTGACAGGCTACCTGTCTGCACAAAATGTAAGAGGTACAGAAATATACATGGGATCTGTGCAAGGCAAAATGATGTACCTGTATACCCTACTTCTGGAAAATAGACACAATTGCCTTAATTGGTTTCTGACAGAACCTGGTTGTGCCACTTTTGGTATGTTTTGACAGGACCTCAATGTGCCACTTTTGGTTTCAGACAGAACCTGGATGTGCCACTTTTGGTTTCAAACAGAACCTGGATATGCTACTTTTGGTTACAAAATCAGACAGAATCCAGATGTGCTACTTTTTGTTTTCTGACAGAACCTGGATGTACTACTTTTGGTTTCTGACAGAAGCCAGATATGTGCTACTTTTGGTTTTGGGTAGAACCTGGATATGCCCGACTTTTGGTTTCAGACAAAACCTGGATATATTACTTTGGGTTTCTGATAGAACCCAGATGTGCCACTTTTGGTTTTGGACAGAACCTTGATGTGCTACTTTTGGTTTCTGATATGCCACTTCTGATTTCAGACAGAACCTGGATGCAGTCTACTACTTTTGGTTTCTGACAGAACCCAGATGTGCCACTTTTGGTTTCTGACAAAACCAAGATGTGCTACTTTTGGTTTCTGACAGAACCTGGATATGCCACTTTATCTCGGAAGACATAGGCTGCATAGAATTTTTAAGCCAGCTAACTGGGCACTTCAATGTTTATGCAGGGTTACATGCATTATATTTCATCCTCCAATTTTTTTCTGGATAAAGTGGATGTTATTGGTTCATAGTGTTAAATGAGACTACAGTAAATCAACTTAAATTTCTATCAATCAGTAGGTCTTAGGACATTGACCAACATTTAAACTTGTTAAAATTTGTAATATTTACAGTGGAACCTCACCTAAAGACCACCTCGCTTAGGAGACCACCTCACAATTAAGACCATGAATTTCCAGTCTGTTCATTACAGCTGTATCAGTACAGAACCTCACTTAGGAGACCACCTCACTAATAAGGCCAATTTGAGTCAGTCAGTTAGGTGGTCTTATTAATGAGGTTCCACTGTACTGTCACGTAGCCTGTGACCTTTGAAACTAGTGGCTCCCAGGAGCCTGTATAGCTCATCTGGAATATACTGACCAAGTTTAGTTTCAACTTGCAAAGCAGTTTCAGATGTGTTTCCCATAAAATCCAATGTTAAACTATGTTACCCATTGGAAGCCCTCTAGGATGGGATATGGACATGCTTAACACAATTTTTACAGGGGACCAGCCAAATACTGTTGTGTCTAAGTTTGGTTTCAACTACCCTGGTGGTTTCAGAGGCCGATAAATTTGTTGAATGTGTTTCCCCATTAGGTTCATTGTTAAAACATATTTTGCACTGGTGGCCATGTTTTATTGGGGATCAGAAAATTTTGAGCAATCTTACTAAAGGACTTTTAAAATGCATCATTCTCAGTTGTTTTAGAGGAGGTGATCAAATTATTTTTCCCACAGGGTCCACTGTTAAACTATGGTATATTCTGTGCCTACAACCATGTTTTTTCGACAGATTGGACAAATTTGAGCAGTTTTAGTACAGGACCTTCCATACATCATTCCTGTAAAGTTTGGTTCAAATTGATCCAGTAGTTTCCGAGGACATTATCAAAATATGCTTTTCCCCATAGGGTCCAATGCTAAACTATGTCTTGCACTGGTGACTGTGTTTTTTTTTTGTTTTTTTTTCGTGGAATGGAACTATTATAGTTTTGGAGATTATAGCCAAAAACTAGGAAAATCGCTTAAAATCAACATTTCTGGGGCCATAACTCAAAATCAGTATATTTGATTCTTCCAAAATTTTCAACACAAGTAGATCTTGTCCTGCTGATAATTTTTGGCCAGTTAGTTTTGATGCATTTTAGATAAAAATAGCAAAAAATCTGAAAATCATTAAAAATAAACATTTCAGGGGTGATAACTCAAAATCGAGTCATCAGATTCATCCAAAATTTTCAGAGTTGATAGATGTTGTCCTGTTGATCATTTCTAGTGAATTAGTTTTGTCTTTGAGCTATTTGCCAAAAACTACAGTTTTACCCTCGATGTTCTATTTATAGCTATGGTGGCCATGTTGAATGGTCGACAAGCATACCGGATACAATTTTGTATCTAGACACCCCAAGGATGTGTGTGTGGCCAAGTTTGGTTCCATACGGCCAAGTGGTTTCTGAGGAGAAGATTTTTTATAAGTTTATGCCGGACGGGCAACAAGTGAGCAAAAAACTAGATCATCTGGTCAGAGCCTTGTAAGAAATATTCATGCCATGTTTGGTTTCAATCCAATTGTTTCTTATCAAAAAGAAGACCAACAACTTCTGAATGTAATGTAGTTTCCATAGGTCCTATGTTAAACTGAGTCCAGTGATGACATCCTGTTCATCCATCTTGGATTATCACTAAATTAAAACTTGGTCAGCAATTCATAGGCAACAATCAAGCCAAGTTTTGATTCAAATAACTCAGTGATTCTCTTAGAGATTATTGTACGTATTTCCCACATGGTCCAATTTTAAAATTAAATCCCGTGTTATGGCCACTTTGGATGACAAATCAGCACCAAAGTAACAACATTTGGTCAATGTCTTGTAAGGAATATTTATTCTCAATTTGGTTTCAATCCATTCAGTAGTTTTCTAGAAACAGATTTTTGTATAAGCACATTATTTCCTGTAAGATCCTATGTTAAACTATTAAGTCCAACTGTTGGCCATCTTTGATGACAGATGAGAACCAGTGTAACAATACTTGTCAGCACCTTGTAAAGAACATTCATGTGTGTGTAAATCACCACAAAAAATTCTAGACATCCAACATCAATCAGCAGTTGCACATGTAAAATGTAGGCTTTAAATGTGTATACATTATATTTATTTATTTTACTTTGCACAGTGTTTTACGCCACACCCAACAATTTTTCAGTTTTTGGTGGCGGCCAGTTTTTAATGGTGGAGGAGAGAACCTGGTTACCCGAAAAAAAGACCATCGACCTTACGCAAGTTAACTAGCAAACTTTCTCACAAAAATCAGCTTAGATTCCATCAGGACTCTAACCTGTGCTGACCAGAAGTGAGATTTCATGGTTCGAAGTGCAATGCTCTAACCTCTTGGCCACAGACGCCCCAAAATGTGTATAGGATTTTTTTAAAGCATCAAGACATATGATGTACTGATTTTATTGTCCAGTAAGATGACAGAGTATAATATATTACATCATTAGTCACTAATTACCATGATTACAAATACACTGTACAGATAACAAAAAAAGAGGTAGAGTACAGGCAAAACAATATCAAATGTTCACAGTCAATTATGCACACTTAGCAAGGTGTAAATGGTTCCAGGAACTTTAAAGATGAGTTACAAATATCACCTGCACTGGTAATATATGAAATATTAGATATAGCTGTAATTGTAAATACAAATATTATCTGCAATGTTAGCATATCAATACATTATACAGCTGTAGATGCAGATACAGACATTATCTGCACTGGTAGTATATTGTACATGGAATATTTTAATGTAGCTGTAATTGTGCATACAAATATTTTCTGTGATGTAAACATATGAAATACATGTACTTTTTTCAGCTGTAATTATACATGGAAATACCATATGCACTGATAGTATATAAAATACTCAAAAGAGCTGTATTTCAGGATAAAATATTACTGGCAGTATATGAAATGCTTTATACAGCTGTAATTGTAGTCTACTAGCACATAGAAACATTATCTGTACTGGCAGTACAAAAATACTTTATACAGCTGTAATCATGGACACAGATCTACACTGTCAGTATGTAAAATGCCTTTTATAGCTGTAATTGGGGACAAAATATTTTCTGTACTGACAGTATGTGAAAACATCATCTGTACTTGCAGGATGCCTACCATATATGAAGTACTTTATAAAGCTGTAATTGGTGTGACAAAATATTATCTGTACTGGCAGTATATGACCTACTTTATAAAGCTATAATTGTAGATACAAATAGTATCTGTATTGACAATATATGGAAACATTACCTGTCCTGGCAGTGGGTCTATATGGAATACTTTGCACAGCTGTAATTGTTGATACAAATATTATCTGTATTGACAATACATGTACATGGAAACATTACCTGTACTGGCAGTGGGTCTATATGGAATACTTTGTATAGCTGTAATTGTTGATACAGTGTCACCTGTCTTTAGAGACCACTGTCACAAAAGACCACCTGTCTTTTGATTCCACATTTTGGAAACCATTCAGGTAAATATCTCTGTAAATAAAACCTTTTTTGAGACCACTTGTCTTGAGAGACCTATTTCAGTGGCAGAAAGGGTGGTCTCTTAAGGCAGGTTCCACTATACAAAATATTTTCTGCACTGGCAGCACATGTATATGAAAAACTTTATACAGCTGTGATAAGATGACCTGGAGTAAATCATTCAATTGTTTCTCCGTTACTGATATCAAGAGGAACTACTACATATAGGTAACATGTGTTAATAATCAATATATAGGGACCTACCATTCAGAATCTAAGACCTACATAATAATGTACAAATCCACCTCAACAATAAGACAAATAAAACTGTATATATCACTGAAATGTTTCAATTATAAAAATAAAAATAAAATAAAATTCAAATGTCCTTGTATTTTACTGTTAAAAATATGCATTTTCCTGACGGTCCACTTATATATAGTTTATTATATCTATAAAGGCACCAGGATTTGGTTTCATAAAACTGTTCTAACACAAGAGTTTTTGTCAAAGGTCAAATGATTCTATTGTCCTTGAGGCAAAATCTGAGAGGGCAACATGTAACCGAGATATTATGCTAAAACATGATCAAGATGAATGTACATTGCCATGCCTTAAAATGAATGACTCTTTTATGCATTAACATGGTAAAGGGAGAGGGGAACTGTACAAAGGTTTTATCTTTTTTTACGTTTGCAATTCTGGGGACTGTGTAAACTTAATAATGCATGGTAATTGGAACAACGCCATCCCCTAGCCTCTGATATTTTCACAGATATAACATACATGTATGCTGCATATCTGAAGTGTACACCTACATAAAGAGACATTACAGCTAAACTTACAACTTTCTTGTAGAGGGTACCATATTTGAAAAAAAAAAATTCAGAGTAAACTTTATTTTATTTAAGTGAGTCTCACAAATGGGACCACATTAATCAAACATGTATTTAATATTTGGCATTGATGTATGTTCTCAGAAACAAATTAGGTTAAATGGACCTAACTGGGTGTAGTAAATATACTAAGTCAGTCTTTGAGCTGTAAGTCAACTGTACACATCTCTAGCCTTACTGTATCCAAGCAATAAAAAGGGCATCAGTGTGTGTATTGAATTTCATTTTTTTTTTTTAAATCCTAAATAATTTTTATTAACTGGGGGGGGGGGGGTCATTCATTGCAACTATTTAAAAACTGCATCCAGAATTCAGATACAAAAAGGTGAAAATGATCATATATCAGAGACTTGGAATTCTTTATAAAGTGCCAGGAAGAAAAATTACAAACTATACAATTTTTAGTTAAAAGTTGTATTGTTTTGAGTTGATGTTGCTCTGTTCTTGTCAAGTAATAGTCAAAGATATATTATAAGTTTATACAAAAAGGTAATTGTAATGGTATTATTTGACAATATATGAAAAGTACCTTTGACACTTTCAACCCCCCCACCCACCCAAGTGTCTAATTGGTATGTTCTTTCCTATTGTCTTCGGCTAGTCTATTACGATCTGTAATGTTAAAAAGGTTAAGCACTGAAGAATATACAGACCAAACACTCTATGCTGCTGGCTGAATCTGTAGCTGCTATTTTAACTTTATGCATGGTACTTGACAAATCAACATACACCAAGAAAATTTTGTTTGGTATTTAAATAATGCGAGATTTGCATGATAAAATCTTGAAAAGTAGTTTATTCTAAAATGTGTCCTCTATTTTCTTAAATCAATTTTCATATTTCATAGGTTTCAAGAGAATTAAAGAAAACTTACAGAACAGTAGTTCAGCAATTGCATTTGAAGAAACACAAAACTGGCTGGTCACCAAAAATGTTTTGCGGTAATCATTGATACATCAGTTTTGCTCATCCTTATAAATCATTGGTATATAAAGATACACAATTTGTTGAGTTGATCTAATCTTTATGCTTCACAAGCCTAATGCTTTAAAACCAGGTTTGCTTTAACCTTTGATAAATTCTGTTTTTTGGTGTGGGTATTGATATAGTATTCTTACTTGATTTACGTTTGACAAGAACGTATGCACTTATAAATATGTGATCCACACTGGCAAATGCAGTAGTGTGTTGCTCAGTTTAATTTTGAGTACATTTAATTAGTTTTCAAAGCCAAAATTAGTGAAAAATGCATTACCAGGTCAAAGTCAAGATTTTTCAAGAAAAGCTTTACTGAATATCTCAAATGTCATCTAAACAATTTCAATTATAATTTGTTAATCATTAGACGAATAAAATGAATATTTCATTCTTTTTTATGTAAAAAGTTGATTTGATGATTAAACCTTTACAATCATTTTCTTAAATACTTTTTTTCAAAAAAAGTTATTAGTTTTATGTTCTGTCTTGTAGCTTATACTGTGCACTTTTTAAATATCTATGAATATAAATATTTTCCTTTTCTTGAGTCATGTGACTGATTTTGCCAGAGTAGACCACATATATATATTTGAAATAAACTTCCGTTGTTGTATTCAATGACCTCATGATATGATATAATTGCAGTATGTGAACATGGCCAGGATGATACAAACCTTTAAGACATAGTTGTCATAAGGACTAGAATATTCTCTGTTACTAAAATGCTTCATGTTAATTTCACTAACCTTGGTAGTATAACAAGGTCACAGTCATAAGTTATATTCAAACAACAGTTGCAATTATGGTTCTGACCCTCAAAAATGGAGTCCAAGATGAACAAGTTACATGTATGTATTAAAGGACATTTCACTTTATTGCATAATTGAAAAGGGTCATATTCTCTCCTGAAAATGTTTGAAAAAAAATTGCTATTTAGGTTAGGATCTAGTTGAAAATTGTTCACACTGTCTCACCCAATCTAATTATGCTTAAATATGGAAAAGGTCTGTGGCACTTTTTTGAATATTAATTGAAATCATTTATTTTACTTGGTAAGATTTATTGCAAATCTATGAATTAAGGGTATTTAACCATGCTACAAGTTAAAAGAAATATCAATATTTTACATGCTTGATATTGCTTTTATGGTATTTATTTCAATTGTTGTCTGGAAAAGATCCACACGACAATACTGCTTCATCAACACAGACAATTCATGATATAAACAGGTTAAGTTTGTTAAGGACAATTTACCATATTGTCATATAGATAAGTATAAAATCTGAGTATAGAAACTACTGTTTTATCTTGTTAAGGACATTACTCAAAGGTCCAACTTGTGTCCCATGGCTAGGTAAAGCATGCTCATAATAAAATGTCCTAACACACAGAATATTGCAGGATCTACTTGTGACCTAACTTTCTTCCTACTATTAAAACAAATATCATAAAGACAATAGCTGGAAACCACACAGTGATTAAATGTTTAATGGCCAAGTACTCAATTCAAGTAAAATGTTGATGTGAATTGATACCATACAGGTACAATCTTCTGAACAACTAAAAAATGACTTGTATCACAGAGAGTAGCTAACATTCAAACACAGTACATACAAATATATACATGGTAAAGACATGCTATGTGGAATCTTCTGAGTCTTTAAATTATTCATTTTACTTCATTATTTACAACACGTTAAGAATTAGACCAACATGTTAATGGTCCAGTACAAACAAGGTAGTCATTCCCGCCAATTGTACATTTTTTTCAGAACAATACAATACTTCCTTATCATAAAAACTGGTAATCCCTTTCATACATTTCTAAAACCATACAAGACTCACAAGAAATGTCTAACACTTTTTACAAATGGCAATAATACGTTTCCATAGATTTGACTGTGTATTTGTTTTGTTTTTTATTTTTACAATACAACGGATATTTTAATATATTGTTTTTACATCTTTTAGTATTTATATCTAAAATTACACATCCTTGTAATATATACATTAGAGTTTTACATATTAATTGATTATTACCATATTTATACAACCTTAAAATAATTTTGTATGGTGTTTTTACCCCACACTAATTTTTCAGCTATATGGTTGTGGCCAGTTTTTTTATGGTGATGGAGAGGCCTTCCACAAGAAAACTGGCAAACTTGCTCACAAAGTCAGCTTAATTTCTAGTGGGTATTGAACCCATGCTGAATCTGGGTTTATATTTGGTCACTTGGAAATAAACATAAAAGAGAATCGACAAAGATGGCAGATCACATAACATGTCTCTAGTCACGGATAACATAACAAGGAGGAATAATTTACATGTAAACAAGAGCTATGTCCTTAAACATTTATACAAGCTACAAAATGAAGCAAAATGAAATGTTAAATTTTCTTTGCATTTTCTATAAAAAAATATACTCTTAATAACATAGATACAAACAGATCTGAACTCTCAACAAAGCATTAATACTTACATTGTTAACATGAGTAAAAGTAGATACTGAATAACTATCAACCTTTGAATGTGGTACGCGAACAGTCATGTAGAAATCATATAAAATTGGTAAATCTACAAAAATACTAAATCACCTAGAATATCAAGAAATGTAATTCATTTCAACAGTGACCATAACATACATAAAAATATTGTATCTGCTAAAATATTGTATAATGTAGTTAAGTTGCTATAAAGTAAAGTATGAAATGTACTTTTGATAACTTACACTTTAAATGGAACTGAAGGGGTATACTGTAAGGTAAAACAAAATACAGATAAAAAAAAGATCAACCAAAAGCTAGTGTGTAACCTTATGAAAAATGATTCTAAAAATGCAAAAATAAATTACTTATTTGTAGGATCAACTCAAAGGTAAATAATTATTCTACACAAAGGCCTCCATTTGAACACAGAACTCTTACTAGGAAATATTCATTCCTCAGCTATAGAACTCCTACTTTATTCTAGGAAATATTAACCCCTCAGCTGGAGAACTTCTACTTCCTACTAAGAATTATTCACCCCTCAGCTATAAAGCTCCTATTTCATACTAGGAAATATAAACCCCTCAGCTATCCTATTTCCTAACAGGAATTATTCAACCTTCAGCTATAGAACTTCTACTTCCTAATAGGAATTATTCACCTCTCAGCTATAAAGCTCCTATTTCATACTATAAACCCCTCAGCTATCCTATTTCCTAACAGGAATTATTCAACCTTCAGCTATAGAACTTCTACTTCCTAATAGGAATTATTCACCTCTCAGCTATAAAGCTCCTACTTCCTACTAGGAAACTCTAATAACTACAGTGTTATGACAAAAGTAATCACGATTTTTAAACAATTGCAACATTTTCGCTGTGCACTTAGCTTAGGGAATGGGTGATAACTCTAATCATAAGCCATGTTGGCTATCCAAATTTCTACAGATTTGTCGTGACATCAAAAGTGACATCATCGTTAAGGTTTTATCGTCTACACTCTGCCATCTAAACCAGTTATTTGCAGTGACTAGGAAATCAGGTCAGCTATTGAGTCAACCATTAGATCCATTTGAAAAAAAATATTTGTAAACAGGTGAAATAAAACCTTTGAAAAGAAACAGATGCCCGTAGAAGCTGTCAAAATTGGATTAACAGTCACAGAAATTTTGACAGGGGAGTGTTTTCAAAGGCATTTTCAGCATAAGAATGGAAATATTAATGTTGATAAATACATTTCAAACTTAGAAGATCAACTTTGGCTAGTTATTTCCTTAATAAAATCTATAGTTTTCATGATGGCAACACCCCTGTCCATAGAGCTCACCAAGTGTTGATAAAAGTAAGTCAGTTTTTTATTATACAATTTAATGTTTATTTTCATGAAGCGCATAGATGTTTACATCCGTCATTTTGAAAAATCGCGAATACTCTTGTCATATTGCTGTGGTTCCAACTAATCAAATCCAGCTCCTGTCTTTGACCTGGAATATTGGGAGTTTAATCAGCCTGTGTTTTGTTACTTTTACTCATATTGTCAGATCTTAGGTAAGAATATGCACACATATATATATATAACAAATGAGACATACACAACATATAATTGAAATACTTTCTTTCTCACACACACTCAGTTATTACATTGAACTTAACTGTGATTAGTATCATCTGTATTGGGAATATTTTATTCTACATGTAATTTACGGGCAAATTTCCCACGTTTTACCAAAACAAAAGAAGACGCACATCAGATGATAATAAAATTGATTCTGCAAGCATTACATGGATTATCATGCAGATGTTTTTACATGGTTGATAATCTAAAATACTGAATAACACACAAAATTAAAATCAAAATACAAAACAAAGCTCATTTTGACACATTTTTCAGCTGTACAGCAACAAATTTCCTTTTCATTAAAAATTTAAAGAATGCAAGTTTAAACAGAATATACATTTACATACACAATTATTAAAATATTAGCAAGATACAGACAAATAATAGACAGGTATATAGGGCAACACTGCACAATGTATGTATGATTAGGTTGGCCTAACTTTCACTAGTTTTTCTTCTCCGAATAACTGTATAATATTATCAGACACAGTCAAGTCCTGCAGAGTTTAAAACTGATGTAAATTTGTAATGAAACAATACATAAACCAAATGAATTTGTGTGATAATTTTCACTAGATAACAAATAGTTTCACCTCATGAAGTTTCACAGCTAAAAATGCCAAAAATCATCAGATCTTTATCAGTATGCACATTGTTACCACATGATGTTTCACATCATTTTTCTGCTTGTTTATATGCTGATTATCAGGGAATTTTTGTCACTATGAAAGCAAATGATCACAAGACCAGCTGATCCACTGCCATGACAATCTTCATAATATTCACCATAAATGCCTCTGATGGATGCTAATACAGTGATCAATTCCTTTGATTAAATTATGACCCTACAGCTTGAGTTTTCATTGGTAAAACACATACTCATAAGAAAGGATTGTAACTTTGTTGTGGTTGCATAGTAGGTGGGTTATTGACTGGTAAAAGTGGTTGTGGGAGTAGTCCCGAAGAACTTGGTTGAGAGAAACCAGAACTGTAGTTTGTTGACTGTAGCTCATTTAGTGTCATTCTCTGAGGCTGCTGCTGCTGTTGTTGTTGTTCAAAAGGATTGGTATTTTTGTTAGCAAAAGGATTTTTATCTGCAATTGTAAAAGAAAAGGTAAAATATAAAAATATTTTTTATTTTCATTTCTTGATACTTTTTAACTGACAATAATCAGAATATATTCAAAATGCTAAAAATAAAACTAACATTTTTAGGAATCTCAAGGTGGGACACTTAATTCAGACATTTTAAAATAAAAAAAAATCCTGGTCAATAGGACCAGTGAATAAAGGAATTTCAATGGTCAAAAAATTTTTTTTACTGATCTGTATATATACAGAAATGGAAAATTACTGGTCATTAGGACCAGTTATCAGATAGATTTCACCAGACTTTTGTAAAATTTAACGCTGGTAAGATCGGTGAATTTCATAAACTGTTATTTTGATATAAAATATTGTTTTAAATAGTGTAAAAGCCTACACAATCAAAAATACAAATATGCAAAGACTAAATACAAAGAAGATCAGTGTAAAGACTGAGTAACACATACAGTAGAGGCATTAAGGCAGAGTATCAAAAGTGTAAATGTGAGAATTAGAAGTGAAAAGACAGCATCACAGAAGACAGGTATAAAGACAATATCAGAGAAGACATGTAAAGACAGAATCAAAGAAGATAGGTGTAACGACAGTATCACAGAAGACAGATGTAAAAACAGTATCAGAGAAGATACATGTAAAGACAAAATTACAGATAACAGAAGACAGGTATAAAGACAGTACCAGAGAAGATAGATGTAAAGACAATACTACATAAAGACGATATTACAGAAGACAGGTATAAAGACAGTATCAGAGAAGATTGATGTAAAGACAATACCACAGAAGTTGGGCAAAAGACAATATTACAGAAGACAGGTATAAAGACAGTATCACAGAAGAAAGGTATAAAGACATCACAGAAGACATGTAAAGACAGTATCAAAGAAGATAGGTGTAAAGACAGAGTATCAGAAGTGTAAATAAAGGGAGCAGAAGACAAGTATAATGGCTGAGTAGCAGAGGTGCCCCTTTTCAGCTGTGTAATTATACAAACCTGCTGAAGAATCATTTGTAACGAGTTGATCCAGATTCACTAAATTAGCATTTTCTCCCAGAAAATCCTGTGGTGTTTTTCTATGATTCTGTTGTTGTTGTTGTTGTGGTGGTAAACTGTTTTCTACTCCTGTCAAATTCCATGGATCAGATGGATTGCCTCCTGTTATATAGAAAACATGTTCTTAAATCTATACAGCCAAATGTTAGTACATGAGCCAGGGGATATTAATTCCAATAATGATTTGAATGATACTTCAAGCGAAAATCATCCAGTCGAAGAGAAATTGAAATTGACAATAAAAATCACAATAGTAATGCAAAAATGGAGACATTCCGAGCAAGATGCTTGGATGATATTGCTGGCATTAATCTACATCAATTTACATGTGGTGTAGGTACTATTATCTGATCATCAATCACATTTACTTTAAAACTATATTTTCCATTTTCTTTATCCTTTATAAATATAAATTAACTTAATCAAATTCAAGTCCTCTTCAGGCAAGAAGTGTTTCTTAAATGTGCTTGCAGATCTTTAACACAAAGTTCAGCAACCAATTTTTACAAATTTTTCAAAATTTCCATTCAGAGTCATTTATGACCAAGCAAAAAATCAACTAACTGATTTATTTCAGTAAGCTGATTTTTTGCTGTGTCATAAATGAAATGTCGAAAGTTTCTGCAGTTTACCATGACAAAATAATATAATTGTACAATTGATAAATTGGGAATTTTTAGTTATTTTGGGGAATTTATGCACAGATTTTGGAAGGGGGAACTGCCCAACTGAATATCATACATAGTTCTTACCTCCCAGAGGATCAAAACCATCTAACTCCCCTTTATTTACACTTCCTTTTGCTGGTGAACTTCCTGCACTTCGGGAACTCAGTAAATCAAATCCATCATCTAAATTGTTCTGATTTGTTCCATTTGTCATACCACTTGTTCCAAAATTGGAATCAAAAGTTCCCATGGCAGCTTGTTGTGGTGGGGCAGGTGAACCACCCCAGGGTGAATTTTGACCATCAGCACCTCCAGTCTGTACAGGAACTGACCATGGGTCTACTGGTTGTGATGCTGAAATGAAAGAATACTTAATAATTAACATAATTCACATTAACCTTGGTAAAATGTGTTTGTACAAACAAGTCTTGGCTTCAATTATGCATGGATCTGAAAGCAAAGTTCCCAACTTGATATTTGGGGACTTAGGATAAGTATTGGCTTTATTCAAAAAGCATATAACATGCATTAATTTGTTTGAAAAAAAGGAGGTTCAAATGGTCTTAACAGTCACTGCCATAGCAATACCTAAATTGGACCTTCAGACCAGGTGAGCTAAAAATATAGTTGATGTTATATAAATATTACATTCATGAGAAGGTAATATTGCATATTTTCACTCCCAGGAGGCATTTTTGACTAAGGCAAAACCGAGGTCAACAATGCTTTCCGAGGGGTGAAAATATGCAATATCACCCCCTCATGAAGTAATACTTATTTTAGTATACCGAGTATCATATTTGTTGCTTTAACATATAACCATGAATATTTTACATCTCAACTTTTAGCCAGCCAGCCAAAATGTACAAAACATATAACCTACAAATGTTTTGGCTATGTGAAGAGCTATCACTGGGAGGAACTGTGTGTGCATAACGTTGGCCCAAGTAACATTTTTTTTTAATGTCACCCTGGCTCACTGGGACGAACCATACATGCATAACGTTGGCGCATGCAATACTTTTTGGAATGTCACCCTGGCTACTTTATCTTTGTTAACTGAGCGAGTGACATAAATTTTCATGTCTCTCTCAAAAACTCAGATTATGAGATTTTAAAAGAAGTTATAATAATATATAAATATAACATTCCTGAGAGGATGGTAGTGGAAATTGTCACCCCAAGGTTGACAATTATTTTCAAGGGGTGACAATTTCCAGTATCACCCTCTCAGGAATGTTATATTTATAATATTACACTGATCCCCTGTATTGAAGCATGTTATCCATTGAATCAGATAAACACAAATTAAAAGGCAACAGCAGTTTTACTTTTATACTATATTAATGCAAAAAATCTACATAACTTCATCACATTTGTAATACAATCTACCTTCCTTTGTTTGTTGTTTATTGTTGTTCAACGTTCCCACTCAAGAATCTTTCACTCATATGGAGACGTCACCAAATGCCAGTGAAAGACTTTAAATTTTGGCTTAAGCTCGGCCCTTACGACCATTGAGCAATGAGGATTCTTTAACGTGCTGACACGTACTGTGACACAGGACCTCGATTTTTACTGTCTCATCCAAATAACAGGAAACGAACCTGCTGAAGGCTGGACTCAAACTCATGACCACACGATCAAGAGTCGAGCGTGCTACCAACTGAGCCAGGCTGGTTCCAATCTGCTTTCAATACATGCTGTAAACCGTTCTTTGCATCAATTTTTAATCTAAAGCTTCAATCAAAGTGAACATTTATGACTGACTTCAGCAAATATATTTGATAACGAAATATCAATTCTGTCAAATCATTTAATTCTGCTTCTTGTTTCTCTCGATTCCAGTCTGCATCGATGAAATTATACTACATAACTCACACAGAGGTTACACCTAATTACCACATTGGGGAAGAAAACGAATCTTGTGTGCATCCATTTCTGCGCATGATACATTTTTATTGAATATCATCCTGCTGAATATCACTGCTTATTGTCAAATGAAATCGCTAGAATTTAAGAAGAGGTATAATATATCAGAACATCTTACAGCACTGGGAGAAGAAGTTCATTTTCACACAAAAGGTAATGTTAATTCAATCAACAATAATATAAAAAATGAAATGTTACCTTCAGTCACTGAATGACTGGCCACTTTTTCTTCAACTGGTGCTCCCCATGGGTCTGCTGGCGGAGGTGGTGGTGTAGCTGTTTTAGCTGGAGATCCCCATGGATCATCCAGTGGTGCTGTGAAAGGTGGATGATGTCTATGTCCACTGCTGGGAGGTGCAGGTAAAGGAGCTCCCCATGGATCCGTAGGTGCTGCTGCTGTTTGCGACATCTGAGCTCCCCATGGATCTGAAGGCTGAGATCTCGGAGAATCAAGATTCATGAGACCACCCCCATCTACTGGTGTCTGTGAGGGAAAAAATGAAATCAAAATAACCACTAAAAGTATAACTTTTTTCCCTTGAAATGCAAAAAAAAGCATACACATAAATTAACCTTTTTACCTACCTCTAGTACAAACATTTTTAAAAACTTCCCTGTTTTAATGACAAATCGTTACCCTTTAGCAAAAGTAATATTTTTGTCATTTATAAAAAGCATTAGCTCCAATTTTTTTTATGAAAAGGTTTTGGTTATAAAATAAAAATAAATCTTTTTTATCAGAATTTATCATACATGTATTTAAATTATTTTTAAAGAAGATTTTAAAAAATGACATGCTTTAAATAGCTGATAAAAGCATGACAATAATATAAAAATGACAGAGATATAATATTTAATTACAATTTTGGTTTGTTAGTCAGTTATACATGTAATATCATGCTTTTTACATCAGTCTCCAACACTCATGCTTATCAATCAGATCTGGTTTAAACAAAAAAATAATAATAAAATGCTCACACAGTGCTCTTAGATCATCATAATATGCACTCTGAGAATTTTACTAAGGCACTATAAAATCAACAAACCATAATTTATATATTTTTTTGTGGGGGGGGGGGGGGGTGTATATTAAAGGTGTTCTTTCACCGGATGCTTGTGTAGGGTCAAAATTTCATTTTCCCTTGGACTTATCCATTTGGTTATACATGTACCTTGTTGAGTTAAACATAAACACATCAACTTTAATCAATATATAACTAGAATGTCTATACTGCATGGGTTTTATATGGGACATAATCACATTCCACACATCTTAGACATTATAGCTATTTTTCTTTCCTATGTGTCATAACTGAGGTTGCAATTTTTATAACAATACAAAAATGTTTTGCAGATAGTAGAGACACTTTATGATAGAAAAAGAATGAAATGGGTTTTTTATGAATTAGGGTGAAAGAGTACCCTTTACAATTAAACTCCTGATAAAAATCACTTTTAGATAAAAGTATTAATATTATCATATCCTGTAGTTAAAGATATCAACACTTGAAAAAAAAAGTTCAAGCTTTGAAACTGGGATGTAAAGCAGAGAAAGCATGTGCAGTGCAACCTTTGCATGTTCAAGAACCTGCAGTTTTGGTAAATTTATACAAGAAAATCCTTACAATATGCACATCATCAGTATGTGTTCAAATATCGTATATCACTGGAAAGTTTTGACTTGTAAACTATTGGAGGCAAGAGTGAACAAAACATTTGATGTAGGCTAATAATCCATACTACCAATCAGCGCTTTTCAGTTATGGTAGAAACAGATTCAACAACTGGTGTAAGTTGATTATCATGTTTATGTAACTCTTGTTAGTTAATTTTCAAAATCTGAAAAGACACGAGGTTTATCAAGTATAATCAACTTACACAGTTGTTGAATCTCTATCTCTACAACATTCAAGAAAGAAAAGAATATGTCTGATAAGAATTATCAAAAAAGATCTTGCATTTGCGTAAGCAATAATGGGACAAGTAAAAGACTATTTAGATAGTATTGTAGAAATAGATCTTGTTTTCATTTGATAACAACATCTTTGAGTAAGATTAATGATAATCTTATGGGCAAGTGTCACTAATAAATACTATACATGTAAACCCAATACCAATGATGCTCAAGATGATCGTTTCTGTAAATTAAAATAAAATACACTCCAATCTGAAATAAATTTTCTAAAGGGAAAGTGGTATCACACAAGACCAAATAATAAATCTAAATGCACAGCCAAATCCTTCTAAGAGTAACCACAGTAAAAAGATGACTATCTTAGCTTTTGAAGAATTGATAAAGAATTTCACATTCTCACAAAAAAGAAAACTAAAAAATAAAATGCAAAAATAGTATGTTTTACGATGAAAGAAACATGGTGATCATAAACTGATTTGTTGTAATATGTAAAAGTATAAAGTTCTACTAATGTTGAACAGTTACCATTGATATAACATGTTCTGAAAAATCAATATACTGGTAGTATCAGGGATAACTGTATACATCAAATATTAGTGCATGAAACACCATTTTTAGCAAAAATATACTTTATATAGCACAGAATATAATTGGTAATATTTTGACCAGCATGAAAATACCAATTACTTTAGAAAAAATCAGTAACTAAACATTAATATCTCAGTGCCAACATATAATTTCTGTTTAACCAGTTTAAGAATTTTTTTAAAATATGAATGTTGACCAAAATACTTTAATCATTTTATTTATCATTAAAAACAAAGAAGTTTTCATCAGTCTTTGTTGTTCCTAAAATATTTTGCAATATCTCCAGTTTTTGTACCTGTTTTTTTTACAAAGAAATTCTAACATAAATCATAAAATGTTGCAGTGGTTGGAGCTTACAATTTTAACACAGTGAAAATCTTATCAGCATAGATTTAATTTGTCTGTTTCAAGAAATTCAATGAATAATGAGGCCTAATTTTTTAAGTGTTGTATTTTACATAAAATAATGAGCTATAAAGATTTAAGAAAAATAAATGAGAATTGTTAAAGTCTACCTTTTTGTAGCTAGAAATCAATATTCAAAACAATTACGTTGAGAATAAAGTTTTCAACAGTGGTCAAAAAGTTACCAATATTACCTAGTAAAAATGTTAGTTATTTGCTGATACATGTAATGATTAAAAATAACGGGAAAGTTTAGAAAAAGCAGGGGTTGCGCTGGCTGGTTGAAGAATTTGTGTCACCAAAAAAACGCCAGCTGTGAAAATCCGTCATCAGTTTCAAATTTTTGGAGCCAGATTCAATGTTAATAAAAAAAAAAAGATTATTGAGGTTATATAAATGTGTCAATTTATTTAATTTATTTCAATGGGTTACCTTAAGACATTATTGCCTGTGTTTAAAATATTATGTAACTGAAATGAAACATTGTTTTTGTATTGGTATCATCACTATATTTAATATGCATGGATTATAACATTGTATAGGTTAATGGTGTGAAATGCAGACATCGTATATGACACCATGATCTCGCTTCGGTGTTCCTCAGTTTAATATTTCATTTAAAGTCATTCAGTATTGATATACAAGCTGCATGAATTTAACATAGCATTAATGATGTTGATATTTGAAGTTTGCTTTGGGGACAGAACATATAGATAGTGATTATAGGTGTGGAAGTTTAAATATACAGGTTAGATCTAATCATTTTATCTGTCCCATCATGTACCTGACCACTACAGGTAGTTGTGTAATTATCCCCAGCATTCGTCAGATAATTACACCTGTGTGGTTTATTGACATTAACAAACAAGGTTATTAGTCCCTGTTCCTGATGACCATTTGGATGATATAAATGACCTATGTAACCTAGATGGCTTAAACTTCCTTAAAATGGAGGTGCCAGAAAAATCGCCAGAAGCAATTTTTTGTCGCCAGTTGAAATAAAAAATTGCCATTTGCAACATTAACGAAGCCCAGCACAACCCCTAAATAAAGAGATACACTGTAAAATGTAACAAAACAACATATCTAAAAGCAAAATGCATGTAAAAAATACATCAATATTGATCTCTAATTCACTCTTTAATTCTATCAACTCCTTTACAGAATATCACAACATGTTAATTGCAGCAAACCTTACATGTGTGTAATTGTGACCTTGACCTTCAGATTTTAAACATTCGTTTAAACATTACTTTTTGGAGGTAGAAACAATTTCCATATTAAAAAAAAATTGAAAATATGCAGAAATACTAATAATAGTATTACACACCTTTCTGGTAATGTGATATTATTTTATATTAAGAGTATATTTGATAAAAACGACACCATTCTTTTTTAGTTTTACCTATGGCTGTATATTAATTATATAACTTATGAAATAAAATTCACATCTTTATAATTCATACTGTGATTGATACATCATTGACCTAATTCTAAGTTACCTCTTAATTCTCAAAGTGACTGACATATGTATATCATTTTATGGCATTATCTGACATAGTTTAATTGGTTTGTAAAAATGACCTATACGTTAAGTTTACCAAATGATTTACCATGTTACGTACCAATATAGGATATACTAACAATGAGCTGAATTACATATAAAATACTCCGATTTGAGAATATATCCAACTTCACCTTCAAATAAATTAGATTATCTAGAATGGCAACACTCGAGTGAGTGTCTTTAACTCAATTGATGGTGTTTAGATCTCTCATTCTCTGCGTGCAATGAGTACAGTGCTGCTGAGCAAATGATACAGGACATTAGGACATGCTTAAACAACAAATTGTTTATACTTGGTACACATCTGCAGTTGGTGCTCATACACCATACACCATTATAATTCACTTTATTCAAGCCTGAAAATAATCTCTTAACTGTCATTGCATACCAGACACATGTGTTAATGTAACAGAAGCATTTTGTAGGTCTGGAAGCTAAAACATGATTCACTAATGTGTACAGCTATCTGGAAACAAGCCATCCTTAAAACATGTTTACTACCTGCACATAAAAATATCCAGGTCTAAATTGGTTAAACAATTTGTGGGAAGAAATTTTAAGAATACAATCAATCAGAAACTAGGATGGGACTTCCCAGTCAGTTTATATATATATATATATATATATATATATATATATATATATATATATATATAGATATATATATATAATTACAAATAAAGAAAATTCAGAGAGAACTTCTTTAAAAACATTTATGTTTGTTAGATTCAGTTTTTTAACCCTTTGAACCCCGGAGGCCGGAAAACCAGCCATAACATAAACACATAAACATATATATATATAATTACAAATAAAGAAAATTCAGAGAGAACTTCTTTAAAAACATTTCTGTTTGTTAGAATTCAGTTTTTTAACCCTTTGAACCCCGGAGGCCGGAAAACCAGCCATAACATAAACACATAAACATATATATATATAATTACAAATAAAGAAAATTCAGAGAGAACTTCTTTAAAAACATTTCTGTTTATTTGTTAGAATTCAGTTTTTAAACCTTTGAACCCTGGAGGCCGGAAAACCAGCCATAACATAAACACCTATATACCCTGGTGACCGTTTTTCCAGCCAGGAAGTCATTCCTTTATTTAGAATTTTCTATAGCTCTCACAGACCAATTAGAGCTCCTATAACATCTTGTATTTGATAAATCATGCTTCCAGTGAAACTATAGAACATTTCTAGAAACATTGCTTGGTAATTTGGCTAAACATTATGAGTAAAAGGCACTCAACCGTGTTAACAGCCAATCAAGTTCTCGAACTGTTGTTGAACTCTAAAAATGGGGGTAACGATGAATAGGGACAAAGCACTTTTGAATGTGATTAACATTCAGATGACTGTAGATAATTATGAAAGTAGTGATTTATCGTAATAATCATTTAAAAAACAAAAAATAAAGGAAATGAGAGTGATTTGAATTTTTTGTATTTCTGTCCAGGAGCCCGGGGTGGGAGAACGGCTCATTTCAGGTGGCCAGGGATCAAAGGATTAAGTCTCAAGGAGTTAATAAGAGTAACAAATGTAAAAAATGGACAGGTAATCAATTGCAATGTGATGACCAAAAACACTCATACAATTTAAAGTCAAATGAGTGAAAGGTATCACTTTAAAGCAGATACCCATGAAAAATTTAGTCCTATTATGGGACAATACTCTTTTATGTAAATGTTAACATTAGGACACTTCTTTACCAAATGTGATTCTACTAAAGTATTAAAAGAAATGTTTATCTTAATTATCCAGCATCATGTGCTACACATATATTTTACTAGTGATAAAAATGATATTAATTCAGCAATTCACCAATTACAGTGGAACCTGTCATGATATGTTCCACTGTATTTATCATTTTTGGTAATTTATGTTAATACTCGTCTCAGATTTTCAGTTTATTTTTTTTCACAAAATTGAAATGTGCACTACAGTGGAACACGTTTAAGGATGGCCTAGACATAACAAATTGCACATGTTCATGTTTGATTAAGAATATATGTTAATTTCACATTTTCAGGCTTGCATTGCATGGGAATTCAAACAGAGGGCAAGAAGACAACTGCTGATACAGCATATAAAATGTATGCCTTACTGATAATGTATTTCTTTTCTGTTCCTATCAAAGACAAAACAGAACACAAATACACTTTAAGTATCCAGAATTTGTCCACTTTCAGATTTTCAATATATCAACTTTAAGTATCCAGAACTTGTCCACTAAGATTTCAAATATACTTTACTTCAAGTATCTAGACTCTGTCCACCTTTATATTTACATATTTTTATTTTTCAGAGTTTCAAATAATATTTTGTATAATCTATTCACTGAATTGTTGTTTTGCAATTATTCAAAATTTTGAATTTTATTAGACTTCATTACTGAAGCTTGTGATCCAAAGTAAAATACATCAAAATTATACAGAAAACCTGCATAGCTTTAAAGTGATAGTAGCTATGAATTTGACAAAATTTTTTCAAAGGATAAAAGGTTGTAAAGATGAAAGATAAATAACTAAAAAACACATTAATACTTATGAAATTGTTATATAAATCATAAAAGTGTTAATAATCCCTATTAGATAATTCCAGGTTATGTGGCTGGTAATCTCATTATAAAACATCATGAATATGTTGAGATTTGTCAACACAGCTTGTGAAATGACCCTGATACATGATCGGCGTGACTTTTCAGGCATAATAAGTCTTTTAATTCACATCTACGATAGAACTGGCCTTCAATATTTAGACTAGACTTGTTATGATTTGCCTGAACATGTTTCTATTCTCATATCTCACAGAATTAGTGAGTGTATGTTTTTGACCATGTTGACTTTCCACGATCTGCCATTTTCTCTTTTGGAAACATTTGTTGTGCAGTGAGTACTGTAAATCTTGACAACCTTAATTTATCTATTAGGGCGCCATTTTTTGGCTGGTATTTCAGGTTTATGGGCACCTTAATTTGTGTCAAAAATTAACTTTCAATTAATAAGATGCCTTAATTGGAGTTTCATTGATCTGGGGTTTGAAATCAACCTAAAGTATCAATGCAGCATGTCCCAAGATAATATGGCCTAGATGTTGTTTATTTATTTCTATTAGTTAATCTTAATCATTATCAGCTACAAACATCTATAAGAGTGAAAAATTTCTGTAAATAAACATTCCTTTTATGTTGTTTAATTAGTCTACCGCATGATGAAAATGACTCACGAGTAAACACTTTTACTCATAGTTATATACTATTCTTAATAAGTACTGATCCATAATCAGTCAAGTTTGTCATATTAAATACATTTCTTTATCAAAATACTACTGTAATACTACTGTAAATAGTAGAAATACAGAAAATAGACTTTAACCTGTACAGCCATCTCCTAACGGAATACGCCTACCTGTTCGTCAGTAAATCTGCCAGTTACTAAATAAGCATGCCCTAAATAAACATTCCATAATGACCATAGGTATCAATTACGTAACTGACAATACAGATTTCAAAATGCTGAAAAGGAAAGGGTATTTATTTTTTTGTTTCAAAGGGAGCCTTTATAAGTATAAATAAACATAATTTTGGTCTTGGTGGCATCTTAATTAGAGCAACGCTTAAATTAGATAAATTGCAATACTATATATTGTTTACATGGCCGTATAATCTGAAATTCAAAACTAATATAGACTGCCCTCAATTCTGTACTGTGACTACTGTGACTAGAGTCACATAAAATTAATCAACATTATTAATGACCTAGACTCACCCAAACATAATCAGAAAAACACAAAACAGGTTTAACTGACATACGCACATATTGTATCCTTTACATACAATATACACACCTCTTCCACTGCCTGTTTACGACTTTCCTCCAGGGCCAGCTGTAATTTTATATCATCACTTTTCTGTTTTTTAACGGCTTCATCATGTTCTTCTTTACTCATTGCTAGGGCTAATTGTAACTGTATTTCTTCCTCGCCTACTGATGCTGGTCTCGCATATTCCAGATCTGCTGATGACCTTCGTCCTTCTGATGGTGAAGATGCTGAAGGTATGACAAATAAAAACATATTAACATTCCAAATTTAATTTCAGTAAATTAAAACAAAACATAATGGAAAACCTAAGAATTGTTTTCTTTTCTGCAATATGCATTGTATATTTTTCACATACTACAATTTATCAAAAATATCTTTCAAATATGAATTTTTTTTTAAAAATTTCGATGCACTAAAGACCATTACTTAATGAAATGAAACAGTTTTATGGACACCAAAATTATGTAATCTAAAAAGATTTATATGAACAAGATTTTATATAATGTATTTTTTTAAATGGTGCTTTCTACAACACACAACAATTTTCAGATTTTTATTGGTGGCTGAGATAACCTGGTACAATATAACAAGATACCAATGAAGAGACCATAATCCTTCCATAAGTAAACTATCAAACTGTCTTATAAAACCAGTTCCAGTGGGGCTCAAACCTATGATGAATAGAGGTGAGGGACTTGGTTTAAAGCATGATGCTTATTCTGTTTGTGTGTGTGTTTCTTTACATCCAACCAAGAACTTTTCACTTATATGGAGATGTCACCAGCTTTAGGAAAAGTGCTAAAATTTTGGCTGGTGCTATGGACTGATGCCAATGCAGTAAGGTTTTTTTTTTACATATCACGCCTTCCATGACACTGGCATCGGTTTTGTGACTTTCACTTCGTATGCCAAACACTTGGTGAAGGAAGTCACTACAACTTTTTAAAGTCTCCAGTATGACCTTGTACTAGAAATCAAACCTAGAACCTTCTACTTGCAAGTTGAGTGCTCCTCCACTAGACCAACGCAAAGTGTTCTATCTTATTTATTTATTCTAATGTCAACAGCAAATATTTCAAAAATATTTTACCTATTTATTTGCTTAATTAACCCTTTCAATACAATAGTGTCCTAAAACGCCCGCTAAATTTATTGTTCACTACTCACGATAACGTCCAAGATCGCCCGATAGAAGTACAACCATTGATTACTAGGACGTTGTAAATCGCCTCCTGTTTCTCATTCAGTAGCTTCACTTTCAATTAAGTTTTTCCCACTTTCAGTTTATGACCGGAAATCACGATTATAACGAGAGTTAGATGAGACTTTAGTCTATATTATCACATGTACATGTAATGGATGCCAGTGAAAAAAAGCAAGTTACGACGAAAAATGACTTTTTAGTATCTGATTTGAATGATGATTCTGCACGTGAACAACATGTAAACCCTATTTCTACAAAAAGTTCTATTTGTACATTATCAAAATAAGATCATATTCTTAAAATTTATCACAATTTTTTTCATTCCACACCAATAAATTAAAGACTGCACAGTAAAACAACGTTATGATGAAAATATGCTACAGTGAGCAGACTGCAGGAAATGTGCACTGCTACAGTGTATAATGTCTCTATGCAGCTGTGATGTTGTAGTATTGAAAGGGTTAATCCATAAGTGTCAACATTTGAAAATAGGAAAGTGTTTTCTCACACTTTTTACACATAATGTATGATATGGAATAAAGTGCAAAATATTTAGTTGAAAAAATATAAGAATAGACATACGACTCTCATTTCCACTTGATCCTGTAGCACCCCCATATGGGTCTGCATATCCACCTGAACTTGATTGCAATTTTGGACTTCCTGCACCATATCTAACCTGAAAAAGTATAACATACAAGTACTTACATTGACTGTGTGACTGATAATTTACAATGTGTGTTCTAAAGGTCAGAAGTAGGTTTATCAACTGATACAATGTATAGGTCATCGTTAGCCTACATATGTACAGTGTACATGTTCTAAAGGTCAGAAGTAGGTTTATCAACTGATACAATGTATAGGTCATCGTTAGCCGACATATGTACAGTGTACATGTTCTAAAGGTCAGAAGTAGGTTTATCAACTGATACAATGTATAGGTCATCGTTAGCCTACATATGTACAGTGTACATATACTGTATTTGACCCACTAAGTGCCCATGTCCCTATAAGCGCCCCTCCCCCTTTTTACATACTATCGAGAATCTTTTCTAGCTGGTTGACAATGAGATGTGGACCTGAAAAACTATAAGTAACAGTTTATCTGTAGCCTCAAAACAACAGAATTAAGTTGATAAGTGTCCTCGGTAATAACTACAACAACTTTACCATTGTGGCTTATAAAAATATTAACTGTTTTACATCAATTTGGCTATTAATAGGTCACATTAAGCGCTATCCCCATTTTCCTGATTTTTGTAGCGCTCTGGGCGCTTAATAGGTCAAATATGGTAAATGTAATAAATGTATACAAATTTTATGTTTCTTACTGACAGGATGTGAAATGAAATAAAATAATGAACAAGAAAGAAATCACCTGTACATATACATGTATTGTACATATGTCAGTATAAGAACTTTAAAAGTAAATAACCTAAGATAATGGCCAATCAATTTATATAAATATTTTATAAAGCTAATATAATATATGCCACCTAAATATGGCATTCGATGTATGTCTGATAAAACATTGACACATATTTTCTTATTAATTATTCATAAACAAGACAAAGAACATGTATTATATGATCCAAAATTAATGTCGCCAAGTGATTATACATGTAGGATCTTGCAGCATCATGATGGTGCAAAAAATGTAAATGTTAAAGGGAAATTTTTTTGCCTTTATGTTAGAGATGTAAACATTGGCAACAACAAAACATGAAAGAGCTGTATCTAGTTGTGATTAATTGAATACAAAATGTACGCCCATAAATTTCATTAACACATTTACATGTACATGCAGAAAATGTTCCTTGCCATTAAGTGAAATTATGACAGACCCAACCTTGACAAATGCTTATGTTACCCCTTCCTAATTAAGTGATGTACAACACAGTTGATAGATGAATTATAACACAGGGTTTTGCCTAAGGTTGAATTTCAGAGAGTCCCTCAAGATAAAGATTGCGAGTCTTAAGAAAAATTTGTGAGTTCCATTGAGTAACCGGACTTGATATATCCCATTAATGAAAAATTACACCCCTTTTCAGTCCCAGATTCAAAATTACTTTTGTTATACAGAGTTATAGTGGGTCCTCAGGAACTCAGTTTTATTCATTTTGTGCATCCCAAAAACATTTCATGCATCAGAAAGGCAGAAAGCATACAACTTTTGTTACATATCTACAATGTACACCAGATATCTGAAGCTGTTTATAACTAAAGACATACAGTGACAAGCTCCATGTAGTAACACAGACTTACACTTAAATAAATTTTAATGGGGGATGCGAGATAAAGCATTTCATTTTTAGACTGTGTTTAATATTTGCATGATTTCATACAGCTGGACTCCCAGACTTGAATGCAATCATACATATTATGTATATACATGTACATATACATACATGTAAATACAAACCCTACAGGAATTTAAATTTGAATAACAAAAATCAATAACCTTATCATTACTCCCTATTCCAGTTGCATTTTGTGCAAATCTTTCCTTGGCTTTTAATGCTTTTGCTCTTTCATTTTTTAATCTTTCGTCATCTTTTAATAATGCAACAAGTTGTTTTGCCTTTTCTCGAACATTCATGCCTTGGTCTTTATTGTCTTCACGATGCTGGAAATCTCTCAAAGTCTGTATGGCAAAGATGTTCTCCTTGCACTGCTGAGCCACTTTTTCACTCCCTGTCTTTATGATGTAATCCAAAAGAACTAATGACTTATACACATGTCTCCAATTTTTTCCATGGTCATTTAAACGTTTCCATATCATCTGCATGATTTCTGTGAAAGCTACAACATTGTATGTTAAATCTGCTATTTCTCCCATCAAAGTACTTGATGGCCCCCATGGGTCATTTGATGTAGCTTCTCGTACTTTGACTTGAGCCTCTGAATAGTTTCGGACAACATTTTTTATTGTCCGTCTAATTGGTGGCATATTAGACATGGTGAAAATTTAATAGTTCACTTTCCCTATTAAAATAAAATCAGCGAGATAAAGATATCCCAAATTGTTATCTGTTTAATTCTGAAATGTAAAGAAAAAAAGAAATTCTTGTTATTGTTAAATCAAACTACATGTGTTTGTAACAAATATCACACTGCTGTTTCATAACATATCTGCCTAACGTTAGGAGTATGCTATCATAGTTCTTAACATCTAAACACCTGTTTGCATGAAGCGAATTTAATGATTAGAAATTAACCAAAATGCAATACATTTTTGTACTAAAATTTATTGTCTCATTTACTTTTTCCATGAACACTGTAAAAGTTATTACTTTAAAAAACATTGACAACGAGGTACTAAACTACTGAACTAGGAAATGTTTTTTAGATCAAGTTCATTGTAACAACTTTCACTGAAGCTGCTAATGTTTTAACTATTTGATGCCATAATTAATCTGTGACACCATTTAGCAGGAAAGGTGTTGCACTTCTGAGATCAGATAGACATTTGATGAATGCTTTTTCCCTGTATGTGTAAAGCAAGGGAATGCTTTAGTTTATGTGGAGTGAAATCTAAACAGACTTCATAGATACACATCTATATGACACAGAAAAATTACAGAACTGATTCAGAAGCTGTACATGTACAGTGTAAAACCTAAAACATTCTCAAGACTGAACAACACCAACCTGACGCTTCACCAGGTACTCGTCTAAAAATTGTATTCAAGTGAACTTTTAGCAACTTTTTTCTTGTCAAATTTCAGAAATGCTTTTATGCTCTAAAAATTTGATGTCACAATTCAACTGTGATGTCATTATGTGGGACAGGTGTTACATTTATTAGTGGAGCCCTGAGTATATGCACACATTCTAGTGCAGGTGCTTTCAAAACCAATTTACGCATTTAAAGTGCCCTTTCAAACTGAAATTGTGTGCCCTTTCACACTGACTTTGTGTGCCCTTTTCAGATCCTAGATTCAACACTATGGGTGGATACCTCTGCACCGCTACAATGGAAAGTCTAATCACTGTGAGCTATTTTTCAATTCTGGCACCTAAAACTTCATGATATTAACACATTAATAATTATTATCCAGAATGTAATGATGCCCTACTTTTCTCTTTGAAACTTCACACTATTATGATGAACCATCACAACTAAACAATTGTCTATTCTGTCATCCATTTCAATTTCATGTAACTGCTTCAGACTTCTGGCAAGTTCCTTCATTTTGGTTAATTATTACAACGTCAACAATCTGATAGTCACTGACAGCTACATTGACAGTTGCAATTCTAAATACTGTCATTAAACTTAAGAACTCACGAAGTTAAATCGAACCACTTTACACACATATTGAAGAAATACAATATCTTCTGTGACTGTAGGTGTAGTTCCATGTATATGTCAAGTAGATCAATGAGAAACAGATTTCGAAGGCCTACCAAATTTACAATTACAATTCACAATTAAGCCTACATGGGTGTCAGACAGACGATTTCCAAATCTACCGTGTCTTAGTTAAATTACGAACGTAATTTTGAAAATTATATGATATCACCACAATCCCTCGTTCCCTTCCATCTGGTTTCAATAAAATACAAACGCAGGCATTAAAATATAATTACCAAGTCTTCTGTATTCGGGTATTCTGGGGGTTTTGTTGTTTATTTTCGGTGCTTTCAACCCCCAAAAAGATGGCCGCTGCTTCCGCTTAGTCATTACAGGGGACGTAAACAAAACAGCACGATTTTATTGGTAATATTTTTGAAGACCTCGAACCCGGAAAGTGTTTTGTGTTTGCACATGATTGGCATCCATTTATTTCCACCGTAGAAATCTTAACTGGGTATCCGTGTTTCTCAATAATTATTAAAAAAAAAAAAACAGGAAAAAGAAACACTCATTACATCAGCTATATGTACGCTTTATATATCGCTGATTCCATGGAGATAATGCAAAAACATGCATACATGCACTACCATGGTATTATACCCGTATATGTATTAAGCGCTCTAAAGGTGCAAAACAAAGCTATTTTATGCGTACTTTATATCTTATGAATTTCTTAATCAGAGTCGTAATACAAAACAAGTAGTTTCTACGAACAAATCTTACAGTTAATTTTCACACGAGCGGCATAGTTCATATTGATATTATACTTTTATGAATATTCACACTTTCACAATATTTAATCTGGAAAAAATCTGACAATGTCACAGTAAGATTTTAAAGGTCATAGGAAACGAATGCGAACAAATCTTACAATTAAATTTCACACGAGCATAATTGATAGCTTGACAGAAAGATATTGTACTTTCATGAATATTCACACTTTCTCAGTACTTAATCTGGGGGAGGGGGATCTGACAATGCAGGTCATCACAATAAGAATTTAAGGGTTATAGAAAATGGATTTCAAGTTTGCCGGTTTTTCTTTTTTTTTAATTTCTGAACTATAATCATCTAAAAGTTATATAGGCCTGGTCAAATTATATCAGAGGTGTAAAATGATGTGGTACCTGTTAGTTCACCTATCGGAGTCTCGCTTATGCGCTTAATTCCCCACAATTACTGACAATGATATTACCTGTACATTATATCATTTAACGTTGATGGTGCACTTTTCACGACGTGTGTTCATCATATAATAAAATACACGCAAATGTATTTTACAGTAAAATAAAAATAGTAATTTATGTGGTTGTCGTGAAATTTGGTTTCCATATACAATGTACATTTATGCTTTGTTGTTGTTGTCATAATATGATGAGTAAATTCGACACAGCCAGAGTTTTATATATTTTATGTACATGGAAAAAAACTATCCTCAAAGCGTCTCCGGTCGTATAACTCTTTTTATGCTGTGTATCTTTCCAAGTCATGGTTTGATGATCCACGTCGTTCCTACGGAGTGGATCGGAAAACCTTGACTTGGGAAGATGAACTTAAGTCATTATTTGTGTTTACCCAAAAATGGTGTCATTTTTTCTACTTTTACTTCTTGTACATGATGTATAATAATATATAAGAGCTGTACTACACAGTTATAAAATCTTATATTCCAATTTTGTGAAAATATATTGGAATTTAATAATTTTTATGCATGTATATATATTTCTTTTTTGTTGTTGTATATCAATCTAAGTTGTAAAAACGAGAAAACACAATTTGTTGAAGAAAAGAAATTACACTGCTTATGTCCCTTTAAGGATGAAATTCTAAACAAATTAAATGACTGATTAATAGTGGAGAAATCAATAAATTCCATGGAATTCGGTTAATGGGCAACCGAGAAGAGAAAAGTATCATTTTGGAAGATGTTTTACATTATGACGTCAAAATTAAATGGCATTTCAAACATCTGTGTCATTATGACGTCACAATGTCAGACATTTGGTGTGTGAACCAGCTATATATCACTGAATTTAGAAAACACCAGATCAGGTGATTTTGTATGCGAGAAATTGATAAAAAAGCTCTTTACAACAGAAGTACGTCTCTTTTAAAAATGTGAAGCTGTAAATATTGACGTTGTGGCAATAGAAATCGGTCCATATATTGTGCCACTAGAAATGCGATATATTTACTAGCTAATAGTAAATGCCCACTGTAATTACCCCAAGACGTGGAAAGTTTTAAAATTATCATATACGGGTTCGAGCTCTATGCTATTTACAATTCATCTTAAACTGATCAGAAAACGGAACAGCGAGTCTCCTCAACAGAAGAGTTCCTATATAACGAATAGGTAGTTAAGTGGTATTATAACTTTCTTTTAGTAAGTATAATGTAAAAACTGATGGTTTTAATGCATGTTTATTTTATGGGTATTGATTATATACATAATGTATATTCACTCCCTTTATTGATTTTTACTTTTCACGTGTATCTTAAAATCTTGTTTACATGATCATACATGACCTGCTCAGTGTGAGTGATGTCTGATCCGTACCTTTAGGCATAACTGCCATTAGTCTTAACTTTGTTTCTTTACTAACTGTAGATGTGTAGTACCAGATACATTCAGACGAACTTAGAACAAGTATAATATGTAAATAACTTAAGTTAATATTAAAAAAAAAAACACGTTTTTAAACTAGGTTTCACAGCATATCGTAGTTAGGATCTTCTGCAGAACTGGGAGTGGGAGCAGGTTTTGTAAACAGATTTTATGAATTAGATTTTCCACATTCTTTTAGGAATGGGACCTGGGCCTTTTGAATTGGGAATTATAGCAACATTTTATTGAAAGTGGGGAGTCCAGATATGTACAGAAATATGTGAAAATACAAGTATATCTTAAAATTCTTTGTCATGTAACTTCAGTTGGGAAATTTTGAGTGCAAATTGGTGAAAAAATGCATTGATTTTGCATTGGGAATGGGGCCTTATTTCGATGGGTGGAAAATCCTTGTGAATTCTTGTAATTTCGGTATCAAGTAACGTCGGCACTTGTAGTTGTACAAGTAACTTTGTCACTCATCTTTTCAGCTTCAGATATTTTTGGCACTTGAACAGGTAAGATCAGCAGCAGATAAATCAATTAAATATATCTCATGATGAATTTAAATTTCAAAAACTCAAGTTGAACACATGTTTTTGGAAGTGCTGAAAATACCTGCTTACAAGTGCTGGAACTGGAAGTACTCGGTGCCAAAATTACCTGATACCGATTTTACGGTTCTCTAGATTGTTCAACATATTTTCCTCTCACATTTTTATGGACCTTATACTGAAGGTAAATTTTTCAAAAAGCTATCAGAGATCAAGTTCTGTAAATTAATGCACTTGAATTTAGTCTTCATGATTGGGTTTGCATTGGCTGTGTAAAGATGAAAATCAAATCAGACACATACCACTGTGTCATACTCATTATTTTGCCATCTTGAAATTTAGCATACTTCTTCATGCTGTAGTCTTTGTGTATACACAGATCAGGTATCTACAAAATACAACTGGTCTGTTTTTAGTTATGAAAATTTAGTAGTTTTACTACAAATATATGTGTAGCAGGCCGAGGAAAATGTATGGACAGACAGGGATTCAAACTCAGGACCTCCTGAAAGCTAGTTGATGCTCTTACCAACTGAGTTGTCTGTCAATATCATAAAGTGAATGATAATTCATATGTTCATTTACTAAAATACACATGTAGTGAGTGGTACATGTCAAAAGCAACATAAAAGAAAAGTCTGTTTGGATTTTGATGTTGTAGTCTTACTAAATTTAAACTATCAATTTGTCCTCTGAGATTTATCAAATAAAATATTAACATCTAAATACTGATTGGTGATATATGTCAGAAGTGGATAATAGTGTCATAGTTAGTTTTTAAATGGTTAATGATGTGAGAGTTTTAAGTGATCCTATGTCCATCTATAACTACATTGTATATAGTAAAAACTGACCACATGTGTTCATTGGGCTTTGAAGACCATAATTACTATTTTATAGGTTTGGAGATGGTGAAATATAATAACATAATTCAGTATCACAGAGAATTTTAAGTGTTTGTCAGATTTCATTTGCAGTGTCACTGAAGATTTTACTATTTTATTTCTATTTGCAGTATCACCATGAGATGACAGATGAAGAGGATGTTGGTAATGAACATCCTGCAGGTTGCCATTACATGTTTAGCCTCTAGTCTGATGGTTGTTAATGCACGTATGTATACTATTTTAAATACAAGCTCTCTTAACTTTCTCAACCTTGATTTTTGAAGAGGTTTTTTTGTCTATCTAGCAACAAAAGGATTTTCTTAGGCCAGTTGGGATCCGGTTACAGGACCCATTTCCAATGCAAAAATGGGTTTTATTTTCCACAAAACTTTACAATTTGGAATTTCAAAATAAAGAATTATGTATTTTCAAACAATGTCTCAAATTAAGTTTTTCTGTTTTAGTTTAAAAACTTGTATATTGTCCCAGTACTTCAGACCCTGGATCCAGAATTTTGGAGGAAGGGAAATCCCAGCAACAACAAACTATGAAGTAATAGTTTGTGAAGAGATATAATTTGCATTAAGTGGAAAATTTGTACTTTAAAGTGATAGTCACAACTGATGTACATTCTGATATCTATTGTATATGTAGAGTCACAACTGATGTACATTCTGATATCTATTGTATATGTAGAGTCACAACTGATGTACATTTTGATATCTATTATATATTTAGAGTCACAACTGATGTACATCCTGATATCTATTATATATTTAGAGTCACAACTGATGTACATCCTGATATCTATTATATATTTAGAGTCACAACTGATGTACATCCTGATATCTATTATATATTTAGAGTCACAACTGATGTACATTCTGATATCTATTATATATTTAGAGTCACAACTGATGTACATTTTGATATCTTTTATATATTTAGAGTCACAACTGATGTACATTTTGATATCTATTATATACTTAGAGTCACAACTGATGTACATTCTGATATCTATTATATATTTAGAGTCACAACTGATGTACATTCTGATATGTATTATATATATTTAGAGTCACAACTGATGTACATTCTGATATCTATTATTTATTTAGAGTCACAACTGATGTACATCCTGATATCTATTATATATTTAGAGTCACAACTGATGTACATTCTGATATCTATTATATATTTAGAGTCACAACTGATGTACATCCTGATATCTATTATATATTTAGAGTCACAACTGATGTACATTTTGATATATATTATATATTTAGAGTCACAACTGATGTACATCCTGATATCTATTATATATTTAGAGTCACAACTGATGTACATTCTGATATCTATTATTTATTTAGAGTCACAACTGATGTACATCCTGATATCTATTATATATTTAGAGTCACAACTGATGTACATTCTGATATCTATTATATATTTAGAGTCACAACTGATGTACATTCTGATATCTATTATATATTTAGAGTCACAACTGATGTACATTCTGATATCTATAATATATTTAGAGTCACAACTGATGTACATTCTGATATCTATTATATATATTTAGAGTCACAACTGATGTACATTCTGATATCTATTATATATTTAGAGTCACAACTGATGTACATTCTGATATCTATTATATATTTAGAGTCACAACTGATGTACATTCTGATATCTATAATATATTTAGTCACAACTGATTTACATTCTGATATCTATTACATGTATATATTTAGAGTCACAACTGATGTACATTCTGATATCTATTATATATTTAGAGTCACAACTGATGTACATCCTGATATCTATTGTATATGTAGAGTCACAACTGATGTACATTCTGATATCTGTTATATATATTTAGAGTCACAACTGATGTACATCCTGATATCTATTATATATTTAGAGTCACAACTGATGTACATTCTGATATATATTACATGTATATATTTAGAGTCACAACTGATGTACATTCTGATATCTATTGTGTATGTAGAGTCACAACTGATGTACATTCTGATATCTATTATATATGTGATAGGTGGCTTCAGTTAATGACATTTTACATCTCACGCAACTGAGTTTAAAGATATTTGGTGGATGTTAGTGATAGAATGAATCAATGACTGTTAACTAGACCTGATCCCATACTAACCACTGTACAATAGTGAGTAGTTTGATGATTTACATGGTGGATGTTAGTGATAGAATGACTGTTAACTAGACCTGATGCCATACTAACCACTGTACAATAGTGAGTAGTATGATGACTTGCGTGGTGGATGTTAGTGATAGAATGACTGTTAACTAGACCTGATCCCATACTAACCACTGTACAATAGTGAGTAGTATGATGACTTGCGTGGTGGATGTTAGTGATAAAATGACTGTTAACTAGACCTGATCCCATACTAACCACTGTACAATAGTGAGTAGTATGATGACTTGCATGGTGGATGTTAGTGATAAAATGACTGTTAACTAGACCTGATCCCAGTACTAACCACTGTACAATAGTGAGTAGTATGATGACTTGCGTGGTGGATGTTAGTGATAGAATGACTGTTAACTAGACCTGATCCCAGTACTAACCACTGTACAATAGTGAGTAGTTTGATGATTTGCGTGGTGGATGTTAGTGATAAAATGAATGTTAACTAGACCTGATCCCATACTAACCACTGTACAATAGTGAGTAGTTTGTTGATTTACATGGTGGATGTTAGTGATAGAATGACTGTTAACTAGACCTGATCCCAGTACTAACCACTGTACAATAGTGAGTAGTATGATGACTTGCGTGGTGGATGTTAGTGATACAATGAATGTTAACTAGACCTGATCCCATACTAACCACTGTACAATAGTGAGTAGTATGATGATTTACATGGTGGATGTTAGTGATAGAATGACTGTTAACTAGACCTGACCCAGTACTAACCACTGTACAATAGTGAGTAGTATGATGACTTGCCATGGATGTTAGTGATAAAATGACTGTTAACTAGACCTGATGCCAGTACTAACCATTATACAATAGTGAGTAGTATGATGACTTGCGTGGTGGATGTTAGTGATAAAATGACTGTTAACTAGACCTGATCCCATACTAACCACTGTACAATAGTGAGTAGTATGATGACTTGCGTGGTGGATGTTAGTGATAAAATGACTGTTAACTAGACCTGATGCCAGTACTAACCATTATACAATAGTGAGTAGTATGATGACTTGCGTGATGTTAGTGATACAATGACTGTTAACTAGACCTGATGCCAGTACTAACCATTATACAATAGTGAGTACAAATGTAGTATGATGACTTACATGGTGGATGTTAAAGATAGAATGACTGTTAACTAGAGCTGATGACAGTATTAACCTCTGTACAATAGTGAGTAGTACTAGTATTATGGCTCATATAATTATTTTGAAGCACACCTGTATGATGTTTTCTTTATTTGTTAGGGTCTTGCCCAGATGAGAAAACATGTGGATGGAAAGCACTTTGCAGCAATGGAACCTGTGTGTGCCCTGTGGAATACCAGCTGCATTCTAATGAAGAGGACTGTCAGAACAGTAAGTAATGTAAATATACAAAGACATGTGAAAGCTACAAAGACATGTGAAAGCTACAAAGACATTTGAAAGCTACAAAGACATGTGAAAACTACAAAGACATTTGAAAGCTACAAAGACATTTGAAAACTACAAAGACATGTGAAAGTTACAAAGACATTTGAAAGCTACAAAGACAATTGAAAGCTACAAAGACAATTGAAAGCTACAAAGACATTTGAAAACTATTGAGACAATTGAGAGCTACAAAGACATGAAAAGTTACAAAGCTATTTGAAAACTACAAAGACACCCGGAAGCTTTAAAGACATTTGAAAGATATAAGTTTCAAGTATTTCAACTCAGTCTAGATTTATTTAATAATGCTTCTTATTGATTTTTCTTTCAGAAACATGTTCTCAAGAAAACTGTTTAGATTGTTCCTCACCAGACACATGTAAAAGGTATTTACCTGTGGCTCTAAGTACTCTATACCTGCATATTTTTACCCCTGTTTATTTTCGCCCTTTTTACGTCAGAAAACATAGTCACCACATCTTAAATTCATCCTAAATCACCATAGAGATCATATTCATATATGTCCATACCTCACTTATTTGGTTGGAAAGTTTTCACCTTCATTTTAAGTTCGCCTTCTCTTCTAAGTACAAAAATGGCGGAAAATTAAACGGGAGCGAAAATTTCCAGGTATACAGTAATTACACGCATTGGGATATCAGCATTTTAATCTTGTGTCTGTGAATAAATATGACCAGCTCTTGATACTTGTTAATTTTGAGTACTGATAATCAAAGCCAAAATCAGTGAAAAATGAATTACCAGGCTGAATTTTTTACATTTTTTTTTTAAAAAAGCATTGTTGAATTTTTGAAATATCACACAGCTTGAATTACAAACTTATAATCTCTAGATTAATAAAACATATTTTATTCCCCACTTTCGCCAAAATGGGGGATATTAATTTTGGTTTTTCCATGTTCCTCTGTCACGCTTCATTTCCGTGCAATAACGGCAACAAATATTATTTGATTTTCTTCAAACTTGATAACAAGGTTAAATACCTAAAGGGCTCAACCAAGTTCCATCGCCACTTTTGGCAGACGTTATTTGGCGGAATTATGGTCCCTTTATTAACGAAAAATGTCATTTTACCACGGATCTGCTTGGCATCATTGCAAGTATATGATATTCAGTCTATGCTTATTTCAACCAGTTCACTTTATTCCATAATACATGTTCAATAATACATCTAACCTGTGTATAAGGCTTTGGTTTTTGTCATCTTGTGTCAACAGCATGAAAATGACATGTTTTAACCTAACCTCAAAAGTGTGTACCTTCAATATGATTACCCTTTATGAAGGGTGGGGGATATAATTTCTACTAATTAACTTGTTTATCCCCCACTTTTGGATGAAGTCTAGTGTTTTTGGCTTTTTCAAGTAGCAGATTTATTATCTTTCTTTATAAAAATTAATGTTATAATACATTTTCTGATTATAGTGCACTTTATGATCTATGGTTAACTTTATGATAATTGTTTCAGATGTTCCAACTTTATAGATGAACAGACACTTCTGTGTCTAGAGAAATGTAATGGACAAGCCAGAAAGTTACAACTTAGTAACCTACAGGGCAGTGTATGTCAACGTAAGAATTCTAATCTTATTGCTCTTTTTTATATTTGTAAGACAGTCATTAAAGGCATACAAGCTGTCAAAATCAATTTCTTTGTGTATAAAATGTTGACATTTTATACTAATAAAATGTTTTTAAAAGATACCTGGTTGAAAAAAGTACTTGATGTATGTGTGAAAGGAAATTGAATGTGAATAGTGGGCGAGTAAACATTTGTATTCTTACATGGACGGCAGGAATATCAATCATTGGCATATTTCATTCATTCTAGGCATTATAATATTATGTTAATTTTTTCTACAATAATATATCTTTTTAGCCTTATTAGCTCACCTGAGCCGAAGGCTTAAGTGAGCTATTGTGATCACTCACCATCTGTCCGTCCATCCATATTTTTTCATATTTTCAACATCTGTGAAACCACTTAAGGGATTTTGACAAAACATTACAGGATACAAGTGCTGAAGGTCCTTTACCAAGTTATAGGTCACAGAAGATACCCCTCTTTTAAAAATCTTCTTCTTAAGAATCACTGCATGAATTAAAAAATGGATTGTTTCTGAGTGATCTACATGGATGCATGATTCAAGTTTGTATTTTCATAGAAATTGGAATATTAATTTTTGATGCGTTTTGAGATCTTTTCAGACTTTTCAGTCATTTATGTTCATTTTGCATGATTTTCTTGATTATCTCCCCTTGTATTCACTTTGATGCATTCATGTAATGTGTTTTGTGAGTAATTAGGCGAAGAAATGTTTTTGTGCAAGAATTTGTTGCGAACAATTTAATTTTTGAATTTTTTTTATGAATTTTTTAAGAGTACAAGAAAGAGTTGGGGGGGGGGGCGGTAATTTGTTCACATGGTCAGCTTGTTCTTGGAACCAATGAAGGGAATCTGACAAAAATTTACAGGAAGTAATACTCAAGTCCACTACCATGTTTGTGTTTTTTGGTCAGATCAGCCTAGATATTCTTCTTGGTCTTCTTTTCATATTTGTAGATGGTTCTAAGGTGAGTGAATTCAGCCCACTTGGGCCTCTTATTTTACCTATCAAAATGACAGCCAGTATGCAATTAACCCTTTCAATATGACATTGTCAAAAACATTTTTTTTTTTTATTCAAAAACATATTATATATGATACAATGGAGTTTGTTTTTACATGCTATTCTAATTTTAGCATTTGACAGTGGACATGACAACTTTGATATCATCATAGGAGTGGCAGCAGGTGTATCAGCCGGGATTCTTCTAAGTGTAATTGTAGCAGTGGGATTCTACTGTCATAGCAGAAGAACAAGGTAAACTATAAACTTATATAAACATAGAAATTGTTGTCAATATTGTGTTATTATGTCCTGGGATTAAAGATTTGGGGACATATTGTCAGTGCAAGGGTTAAAATTTGTGGTAGTCTGTCTTGTAGCCTATGGGTATTGAATATTCCACAGTGCAATTACAATTTGTTTCTATTGATTTCAGTGGCTCAATTTGACATATTGCAATCATCTTTTGTCTGTCATTGTGTGCTGTTTTTTGAGTGTTGTAAACTTTTACACATTTTCAACTTTTCTCAAGAATCAATCTGTCGATTTTAACCAAATCCTCATGTGAAGCTGCAGGGCTAGTAACATTTGACCCAGACTAGGACAATCTGACCCAGGACTAGTGACAATATGACCTAAGACTAGTGACATTTGACCCAGGACTAGTAAAAATTTGACCCAAGACTAGAGACATTTGACCCAGAAGTAGTGACAATTTTGAATTGTGCTATTCCCACTAACTACATGTACTTTGTATAAATCTTAAATTCTACTTTTGGTATTTTGCTTTATATTGTTGAGACCTAGGCAGATTTTGTCATAGAATTATAGAACTTAAAAATGTTCATTATCAGTCTTAGCTCCAGGGGGGGCATAGTGTTACTCAAACACTTAATTCTCAGAATTAAACTCACACAGAATGCTGTATGAATTTGATATATGTAAAATTTCCATCTTTGTTTCCACTTTTTTCAGGAAGAATATAAATTTACAGCAGAAAAATTACAAGGTAGAAAACATGCAGTCAGGAAAACTTAAAACAGTATGTTATGATCAATATTTTATCTTTGTATATTAACCTTATCTTTACTATTTATGTAGTTGTTTATGTAAGTTATAACTTGATTATCAATTTGTTGTTGTTGTTGTTTTTTTGTTGGTACATTAGTGATGTTTTGGTTATAATTCATGTTAGTAAAGTGAAAATTCCTGTACATGACTAACAGGAGTGTGATAAAGTATACTTTAATTAAGTATTGCATTTATTGATAATCTCTGACATCATATTGGACTGCAATATGCTTATTTGCCACAAAAGTAAACTGCTGGAAATTTTGGAGCCTCTGTGGACAAGTGTTAAAACATCTCAGTTTCAGTCACAAAGGTCTCTCACCTCTATTCAGCATGGTTTTGAACCCCTCTAAGCTGATTATGTAAGGAAGGTTGCCAGTTTATTTGTGGAAGGTTGATGATCTTTATCAAGGTTATGCTGTAATAAAGTTTTCTTCTTTATCATTATAAACTGGTCGCCATTATATAACCAAAAAATTGTTGATTGTGGTGTAAACATCATTAAAAAGTGACTGTTCCCTTGCTTGGCATAAGAAGTGCTACAGAGGTTTAAGACCAAGGTCCCATGTCACTGCAGGTATAGCACTTAAAAAAAACTCAGTGCATTGGCATCAGTCCATATAGCAAGTCATAGTTTGTGGTACTTCACATTAACCTGGTGACCTGTCTATGTAGGTGAATAATTTTGGTGGGATGTAAATCAACAGTATAACAAACACATATAAAATAAGCTGTTTACAAACTCATATAAAATGTGCTGTTTACAAACATATAAAACATGCTGTTTACAAACTCATATAAAATGTGCTGTTAACAAACACATAAAATTTGCTGTTTGCAAACACAAATAAAATGGGCTGTTTGTAAACACATAAATATGCTATTTGCAAACACATAAAACATGCTGTTTACAAACACATATAAAACATGCTGTTTACAAACATATAAAACATGCTGTTTACTAACTCATATAAAACATGCTGTTAATAAACACATGTAAAATGTGCTGTTAACAAACACATATAAAACCTGCTGTTAACAAACACATATAAAAATGCTGTTTACAAACTCATATAAAATGTGCTGTTTACAAATACATATCAAATGTGCTGCTTACAAACACAAAATGTGCTGTTTACAAATGCATAAAACATGCTGTTTGCAAACACATATAAAATGGGCTGTTTGTAAACACATAAAATGTGCTGTTTGCAAACACATTAAACATGCTTTTACAAAAACATATAAAACATGCTGTTTATAAACATATAAAACATGCTGTTTACAAACACATAAAACATGCTGTTTGCAAACACATATAAAACATGCTGTTTGCAAACACATAAAATGTGCTGTTTACAAATACATAAAATGTGCTGTTTACAAACACATATACAAGGTGCTATATGCATATAAAACGAGCTGTTTACTGTTTGTCAATATTTTATGACATAACAAATTACCGATTTATACTATTAGTTAAATTATCTTTATTGATTTTCACATAATGACAAGACTAATGTTTTTTTTTATTTTTTTGTAGATTCCAATTTATGATAACAAAGGCTTTGGTAAGTACAAATAGAGTTTGTAAAGGAAGACATTTGTGATACTCTATGGGTACATAGAAACCAGGTTCTCTCCCCAACAATTAAAAACTGGCTGTCACAATATAACTGAAAAAGTTTTGAGTGTGCCATAAAATAATATTAAAAAAACAAACTGTTTACTCTGAGACAAGAATACAGCCAAATCAGTTAAGACTTTCATATTTGTGATAATATTATGAAATCATCTTGCACAGAAATCATTTCATTAAATAATTTAAAGTAATCTCATGTTCAATATTAGAATTGTTTAAGTCCAGAGATATAGGGGTGCGATTGATGGGTCATAGTTTATTGGAAAATCAATTTGTAAAGTTTAATTTTTACCCCCAAATTTCAACCAAATTTGATATGATGCTATATATCCAGAAGCATAGATTAAGTTTGGTTATGACCAGCATTAAACAGTATTAGTTATTGGTCTTTACAAACTTTATCAATGGTTTAGCTCTAGGGGCATAGTGTTCCATTACCCATTTACCCCTAAAGACACAGTTGGACTGTTCTAAGTCATTGATTTACAGAAGAGTTCATTGTTTTACAGGGGTTGAAGAGTTAAAGATATCTTGTTATTCACATATATCATAGTATATTCCTTTTGATCACAATGATATTTCTTCTGTAGAACCTGATATGGACACCCTGAGACGAAGCATGGTAGATAAGGATAAGTATCTTGAAGAACTTGAAAAATTACGTGCTCAAGCTCCATCCCTCCTCATTTTACTTAATCAAATCAGGCGTAAACTTCGTGCAATGGATCCTGATGACACAAGAGCTTCTACTTACAAGTAAGAATATACTAAAAAAAGATTTGTTGTTGATAGAGTCACTTACTGTACTACACCCTATCATATTTGCTTATATAACATAATTACTTGAAAGTGTAACCAGTGTAATCATCATGTTTCTAGTAAATTTTTATGTACAGTGGTACCTGTCTAGGAAGACCACATTCTCAAAACCACTTGGTTCAATAATTCTTTACATGGAACCTCTTTTAAGAGACCACCTGTCTTGTTAGACCACATTTCAGTGGAAGAAGGACTGTCTTTCAAGACAGGTTCCACTGTATTTATTTTTGACTGTAATACTTGCATGACTTTATGTGCCAATGTGTCTACTGTCTGTTAATAATCTGTTTGTAATGTTTAGGTTTCTGTCAAATAACTTGACTTTTTTTCACACATTTCAACCAAATTTGGTACATCATTTTACTTTGATAATGGCCAACATACAACAATATTATCCAGAGCTAGGGGACATTAAATTCTTTATAAATGACTCGTGTCTTAGGGGTATTGAGTTTCTCAAGAACATCTTGTTTAAATGACACTTGCCATGTGAACTTTTATATGTGTATGTCTTCCCTTTCACAGGGGTGTCATACATCAGATGTGTAGAGTATTAGTTCTGGTTCACAAAAAAGATCCAGGTGCTAGTATCCCATCAGATGCCCTGGGATTATTGGAATGGGCTCAGCAAATGCTAGAAGATTATCAAATGGATTCACAGGTTAGTCTGACTAAAACACACGAGAGAGAGTGTGTGTGTGTGCTTGAGGGAGGGAAGGAGAGAGAGAGAGAGAGAATGAGAATGCATATGTAGTTGATAGGGAAGGTGATTGTGAAGCATTACATTTGGAAAAAATCAAAAGAATACACAGATGATTGCATATTATAATGTATTTTAGATGTGTTATTTCACATGTTATTTTGTTTGATGAGGGGGTGAGAAAAAGAGATATACATACACCAGTTTCATGAGGTGTGTGATTGTGAATATTTTCATTAAAACAATGATAGCCATTTTATTAAAAATTGTCTTTAAACCACTTTAATACAATTAAAGATTTTGATGAAACAAGAAATCACTTATATTTATTATAATTTAAACCTGTAAAATTAGTTTTTCAGATACAATGTAATTATTTAATTGCAAGGAAGCTATTGACATATACAAGTGACCTCTAGGTCTAACATTGGAGAAACTTTATCATACATATTTAAATATTTGTTGCCACAAGCCATGTTGAAATGTTGAAAAAAAAACATGGTTGGAAACTTGAATTGATTGATTTGGAACAGAAATGATACAGACAAATATCAAGTGCCAAGCTTAATAAAAGCAAAATTTAAATTGATGATCAGTAAACTGTTGGATTGTTTTGTACTTGAAATTAAATGTGAATAAAATGAATGTATATTTGGCCATTAAGCTGCTTATCAGGTAATTTTGTTCACTTCATCTGGTGTATACATCATGGAATTGTGTAAATTATATGGCTAGTATCAGTATTTATCAAAACGAAAATAATATTAAGAATGGGACTAATTCATGTACCACATGATAACCAATAACGTTTGTGTGGTACTAGTATCTCCAATGGTGATAGAACGTAACTACATGTACCTGATCTACCCGCTAAAATGACATTACTGAGGGATATTGTCTGCTAACATCATTCCATCACTAATAGAAACAATAGTCCTGCACAAACATTGGGTATCATGTGGTACATGAATTAGTCCCTTTATCATACTCTACCTAAATTCATTTTAGGTGTTTTATTATTCTTCTGCTATTGCAAATTTTGTCAAATTATCTTACACTGAATGACAGATGCACAAGTCTCACCATGTGCTTCCTTGATTGGTAAACTTTGTAAACTTTAATTATCAATGGCCAGAGTGATTGCGAATTCAAATGAATGGATGCAAAAGGCTAAATTTGGCAGGTTTATTGTAATTATACACGATGTATTTGTTCTATTAACCTCAGGTGATCTCTGGGATATATATGAGATAAAATACATGTATTGCATAGAATCTGCATGTAAAATTTTGTGCCGACATCAGCTCATTTTGCTTTAAGCTATAAAACTGTAAAGGGGGGGGGGCTGATTGTTTATAACTTTAGTACAAAATGTATGTGTGTTTTAGAATCTTACATTATAGTGTTTTGTTTGAATTAGTAGAAGCTCCAGCAGTATAAACATATTTCTCACAGATGCAATGGCTATATAGGGACAAATCTGTTTTATCTATTTATTTTTAGGGGGATTATTTTTCATCAATGACTAGTGTGTCATTACTTGCCAAAATTTACAAGCAGTCTTTATGTTCATTTTTTTCAGGTCCAGAACGAGTCGGAATCTGTAGAAACAGGCTGTAAAATATCTTATATAGATGTTCCAGAACAGTCTAAACATCATCAATATGCTGTTCCCAATGTTAGTAAGGTCAAGGACAACAATCCTGCACATCATCAAAGCCAACAAAGTTTTACATCTCACTACTCGGACACGGGATATTATAGTAGTGCACCTGTACCCGTGGAATATCACAGTCACACTCTGCCGTACGCTCAGATCCGAAATTCCGTTTCAACGTTAGTGACAGATAAACACAGCAAACGTAAAAAACAAAGCAGGAAAACCAATAGCTTTAATAATTTACAACACGCTGATAGTGATTTGTCTGTAGGATACTTTGCTAATGGACACTATTATGATCCGAGCCCTCAGCCAGAAATTTATGCTCCTGCCAGTTCCTATAGTGACAGAAGTCACAAACTGATGTCAACATTTCTTTCGGATGATGCAAGAAGACATTCCATCCCATCATCATCATCATCCATGGCTGCCATGTAAGTAACTGTAAATTACAGGATTTTTTGTGTGAAATCTTGTCTTTAAATTGCTTTGATGCGACCTCTGTGGCTGAGTGGTTAGAGCATCATGCTTTGAACCATGAAGTCTCTCACTTTGAGCCCTACTGCAACCTTCAATGGTTTTTGTGAGAAAGTTTGCCAGTTTACTTGGGGAAAACCTATAGTCTCTTTCACCGGGTACATTAATGGTTCGCACAGACCTTGATAAGTGATTGAATACAGAGTTAGTCCTTGAAAAGTGCTTAAAAACAATATTACCCTTGAAAAGTGCTTGAGTTCAATGATAATTGCTTGATTTTTTGTCTGAGTGCTTCAATTGTATTTGTATATATTTCTTCATCTTTAAAAGTCTTGTTGAAAAAAATGAAAAATTAACTTCACCTAGCATATTTGGAATTTCCATTTTTATAGTAAATCATTTCTGTGATGCTGTACTGCTGGAACTCTTTAGTGTTGAGTGGAAGTCTTAAGCGGTATTTTGAGGATTGCCATTGAACTGTGAAAGGACCTTGCTAACAGTGTATATTTGGTCTTTGGTTTGTTTTTCGTGTCATTGATAGCATAAACATACTCGTACCTATGAAAGTATTTGAAAAATGCTTGAAAACACTATAAAAAGTCCTGGAAAAGTGCTTGAAAATTATTTTCATTGGCTGTATGAACCATGACATTGTAACCAGGTTTTCTCCTCCATTGGCTGTATGAATCATGACATTGTAACCAGGTTTCCTCCTCCATTGGCTGTATGAATCATGACATTGTAACCAGGTTTTCTCCTCCATTGGCTGTATGAATCATGACATTGTAACCAGGTTTCCTCCTCCATTGGCTGTATGAAATGACATGTAACAGGTTTGTCCTCCATTGGCTGTATGAATTTCCAGGTTTCCTCCATTGGCTGTATGAATCATGACATTGTAACCATGTTTCCTCCTCCATTGGCTGTATGAATCATGACATTGGTTTCCTCCTCCATTGGCTGTATGAATCATGACATTGACAGGTTTCCTCCTCCATTGGCTGTATGAATCATGACATTTAACCAGGTTTCCTCCTCCATTGGCTGTATGAATCATGACATTGTAACCAGGTTTCCTCCTCCATTGGCTGTATGAATCATGACATTGTAACCAGGTTTCCTCCTCCATTGGCTGTATGAATCATGACATTGTAACCAGGTTTTTCCTCCTCCATTGGCTGTATGAATCATGACATTGTAACCAGGTTTCCTCCTCCATTGGCTGTATGAATCATGACATTGTAACCAGGTTTCCTCCTCCATTGGCTGTATGAATCATGACATTGTAACCAGGTTTCCTCCTCCATTGGCTGTATGAATCATGACATTGTAACCAGGTTTCCTCCTCCATTGGCTGTATGAATCATGACATTGTAACCAGGTTTCCTCCTCCATTACTCATGGTAAGGACTTCTTTTATAACATCTCCCATGTTCTGGCATCATGATGCCTTTTACTCATGGTAAGGACATCTTATATAACATCTCCCATGATCTGGCATCATGATCACACGTTTTTACCCTTTGACTTTTCCACTGACCTATTGTGGAAAACTTGTCACAGCTTTTAAAATGCTGTTGTCTGTGGGCTGCTTTGTTTCATAAACATTTTATATTTTTCAGAGGTGAAACTGGTGAAAGAGACAATGAGAGTGTTGAAGATGATCCTCTTCCGTTTGATCCAAAAGATGCTACAGAACCCGTAGAAGTGTAGGGATAAGTGTTATATCCATACCGTCAACAATAGCTGCAATGAAAATCTTGGTGTTCGGTGATTAGCTACTGTGAAAAGAAAATTTGTGTGATGTGTCTTGACTTGGGATTTTTAGATTGGTTGCTCAAGATACATGATATTATGCTTATATTTCATTTACCAGAATATATTTCTATAGATCAGACAAAAATCATTATATTTAATATAAAAAAATATTCAGACAAAAATTACTTTAAAAATTTTTTATGTCTGGGAGTTTTTTACTTGGTCAGTTGAGACAAAGGAAACAAATTTTCTTTTCTGTACGACCTAACATCGAACAAGATTTTTCTTTTCTTCTACCTAAGTAGTCATCAGGTTTTAATGAATTATAGCTGATAAAAGTAACAGGTCAGCTGTTTGCCCTGAAGCAATCCCATCATTACTAATATTTTACAAGTTTTTGTAGAAAAACAATATATTAAATTTGAATGAACTAAATTTTAGGATTATTAAAAAAAACAGGCATTCTATTGGTAGTTTTTAATTTTTTTTTACACAAAAAATGTATAAAGGAAGGAAAAAGATATGAATTTTTTACTGACAGTTTAATTTTGAATTTTTTACAAGATATGATACTGGATTTGTATTGACAAGATTGTAGAATTTTGTGATATATTGATTTTTATTCTTGTTTTTATATCTGGTGCTTTTTTATGAGATTTTAACAGCAAATTTGTTTTTCAACCAGAGATTGATTTACTATATAGCAGGTTCCCTTAGTCCCAGGTGGATGACAATCTTTCCTATATTCTTCCTTCCAATACTTTTTTCTGCTATCATGTATTTTGTCATATCAGTGTAAACAAATATGTCTTATCACTTACATTTATCAAACAATACTGTGTCAGCTATCCTACTTTATTTCTGTTCAGTCCTGATTTCTAAATTACTGCCAGCTTAATGCTTCAATATCTACCAACACAATTTATCCGAAGGTGCTTATGTTGGTAAATTTTGTTATTTTAGATAGATATCATTTATTTTACCAGTGGATTTTCCCACATATTCATCACACTGACTTTGTGTAAAAACATTTTGAAAGATGGAATGGTGGTTAAGATATTTTGTTTACTATTCCCGTCATACATATGTAAACTATGAGGTGTTTGTTGTTATAAAGAAGCACAATATAAAGCTTTGGATGTTACTTCAATTTCCTTTAATGAGTTTTGAAAAATGGACTGGTGGTTATATTTGTGTGGTTAAGATATTTTGTTTACTATTCCCGTCATACATATGTAAACTATTAGGTGTTTGTTGTTATAAAGACGCACAATATGAAGCTTTAGATGTTACTTCAATTTCTTTAATAAGCTTGGTTTGTAGACTGATTTCAAGGAAAAAATATTTTTCTCCTGAAAGATAAATTTGCATTGATTTTTTATAATAATTTTAGAATTTGAGATCAAAACAATTACATTTGTTGACTTTTGATGCGGTTGGCACCATGATTTATCAACCCCAGTGAAGTGACATTCCCTTAGGCAAACAGTTGAGGTGAAGAGTGGGATGTGAAACAACTAAAATCAAGATGTTATTCCTCTATGAAGTCATTACGATCTGCATGTACTAGTTGTTATATTAACCTACAAAGTGAAATGGCCTATCACCAGATGGCAGACTTTTCCATTCTGATGTCACAATTTAATGGCCCTTTAAACAATTGTGTGACTATGACATCACAAGCGAATGACAAAAATATCACATGGATAGGTCAGTTTGAGGTTGATATAATGATTGAACAAGAACAGAAAGTATAAAATAAACCAAGCAGCATCTTGAGGATAAGACTGTCATGTAATGAAAATTTTTTATAATTTTAATGATATAATTTGATGATTTAATCCTGCCTTGTAATGCCGATGATATTACACTACAATTTACTTTCAAAGGTTGTTAATTTTTGTAAACCTTATCTTTTAGCCATGGTATGTTAAAAGGTTGTGATAAATGTCTTCTTGAAAATCCAAACCAGATCTTTTAAATGTGATTTCATAACTCTGTTTATTTCTCCTAATTCACTCTAATATTTTAAAAATTTCTCTGAATATCTCTTTTAATTGACTCGTATATTTCAAAATTTTTACTGAATTATTACATGTGGGTTTATTGTATGAAAGAAAGAAGTTTTATTATGTATGATGATTGTTGTGATACACTGTGTTGCAGAACTGTTGCTATGTATTTCTGTGTGTTACAGATTTGTTGCTGTGTGTTACAGAAATGTTACTACGAGTTACAAAAGTGTTGGTATGTTGGATACAGAAGGGTTTCTTAGTTTGGTTTCCTTTGTTTTCATAAAAGTGTGATACAAACAAAATCTCAAAATCTACAGTCATGTTGCTATAAATGATATATATTGCTATACCTGATAAAATACATGATAATTTATGTGGCTGTAGACAGTACTCATTTGTTGCTGTGTTGCTATTCCTGATAAAATACATGGTTTATGTGGCTGTAGGCAGTACTCATTTGTTAATGTGAGTTGCTATTTTTGCTATACCTGATAAAATACATGGTTTATGTGGCTGTAGACAGTACTCATTTGTTAATGTGAGTTGCTATTTTTGCTATACCTGATAAAATACATGATTTATGTGGCTGTAGGCAGTACTCATTTGTTAATGTGAGTTGCTATTTTTGCTATACCTGATAAAATACATGGTTTATGTGGCTGTAGACAGTACTCATTTGTTAATGTGAGTTGCTATTTTTGCTATACCTGATAAAATACATGATTTATGTGGCTGTAGGCAGTACTCATTTGTTAATGTGAGTTGCTATTTTTGCTATTCCTGATAAAATACATGGTTTATGTGGCTGTAGGCAGTACTCATTTGTTAATGTGAGTTGCTATTTTTGCTATACCTGATAAAATATATGGTTTATGTGGCTGTAGACAGTACTCATTTGTTAATGTGTGTTGCTATTTTTGCTATACCTGATAAAATACATGGTTTATGTGGCTGTAGGCAGTACTCATTTGTTGCTGTGAGTTGCTATCTTTAATAGAAAAGTATATGTTTGATAGAGATGTGTTGCTTTGTTTGATACAGACCTGTTTTCATTTATGATATAGTGTAGCTACAGTGTACTAAGTTGGTTCTTTGTTAGTCAATATTGAGCTATTAATACTGAGCTGTAATATAGTAATATATAAATTTCCTTCTTGATGTGTTGATTTTCAGGTATAGACATTTGCCATAAATATTAGAAATGTTACAAAAGTGTTACCATGTGTTACAGAAGTGTTGTGATACAGAGGGTTTGTCAGACAAGCTGTATGTCCACTCCTGCAGCAGTGTTTATCATCGTGTGATGGCATATTTTGTGATAGCATATGAGTTGGAGATATTCTATGAATACATGTAGGACATGGCAAATAGAATATAAAGTATTGCACCAATTTTGCTGTTGTGTATCCAGTAAGTGTGTGGGAAATGTGTTTGTGGAATGCTAATGAACTGTGTGTGAGATTTTTACTAAAGCAAAAGCTGCTTTTGTATGTAATCCTGTACTTGGCCTGATTTTGATACAGTCAGTAATGATGATTTGTCCATCTTCCAAGACAGGCATTATTTAGTTGGTGCATTTACCTGTTATCTGATTATAATGGTCATCTGTTACTTTTATATGACACATGTACACATGTAGATTCTGTGTGATAATAGATCAGTACAAAAGGAGTGATATAAACTTACACGCACACACACACACACACACCTACACACATACAGTAGAACTTCGGTGAGTTGATCTTCAGTGAATCAAATTTCTGGATATTTCAAAGTATTGACAAAGTTCTGAATAATTTGGTTATTTAACGCTACTTATCAACAGTTTATAATTCAAACTTTTGTGAATTAAAAGTGTTTCATATAAATTTTTGGACCCATATATGAAAAAGCATAAAAAAAATACCTACAAATAATTCGAAATCAAAATTTATGTGTGTATGAAATCACTCAATGACAGTTCTTCTCCATCTCATAAACACTTTTAATTTAATGAAAAGTAAGTTAATTTTAAAACTGATTATTAGAAATCATGATTGTTTATGTTTTATACAGTTTTGATGCAGCAAATACATCTTATAGAACATCTGAAACTAAAAATCTATGATTCTCTGTTACTATTCATGAGTTGAAGTCCCGATGTTTTGGAACTTTTCAGGGTGGTCCCTTGAACTTCAACTCATCAAAGTTCTACTGTATATATGTGTATATATATATGTGTGTGTGTGTATATATATATATATATATAACAACAAAGGTATAATGATGCTTAGCACATGAAAATTACCATATGTGAAAGGTATATCTGAACTCATTTGATTTTATATTTTAGCAAATTATATCATTTTACTTTGTAATATATGAATATGTGTATAATGCTGTAATACATATATAATCTTATAATATACACTTTTGTAACAGAACATATGTTGTGGACCATGAATAGTCTATATGTCATGTGAAATATAACATGGTGTATAATAAGGACCAATGTGTCTAATACAAGCTTGTCTCCAACAAAAATCTGGTCATTTTATCAATCCCGCATTACTTATATCATTTCTTTATTGTTCACTTTTATTTGTCTCAGATTTTTATGAAAATTGGTCAACAGTATAGAGAAGAAATTTATTTATGAGACACATAAGATGAAAATCAATGCATGACAATTTTTAATATATAGATTTTAAAAATAGAAAATTGTTAAGAAAATATTGTACTCTCGTTTGCTATGCTATATAGGGAATTCAGGGTATTGATCATTCTAAATTTTTGTGTCCAGTAAAACACAAAAACGGACACATGTAATCACTATATAAAATGTATCGTTTTATTTCACACCAAGGTGAAACTTTATATGTATATTTAGCACAGTGAGGTACAGCATCTGGAAATAGTCAAAGCCACATCTGTGATGTAGAGGTCACCGCAATTTACTTGTGTTACTTTAAAAGCACTTAATATATAATTAGGATATTGAAAATGATTGACATGTAGAGTTGATCATTATGATGTTGATGTTTAGCACAAATGTCTTATACGTACAATATAAATGAGATTTATCGACAACTTTATAGTATAATTTAATCCAAATAATGAAAATAAAAATTACCAGAACTTTTATCGCGTTCAATTGATAAAAAGATAAAAAAAAAATTTGGGGGTTTGTGTATCATATATGCCAGATAACTTTTTTATGATTTAATATTTGTCTATTTATTTATATACATGTATATATACACACACTCACTTTAACATTCCTGTTGCTGTATACACTTAGGTGCTAGAAAGGTAAAATAATAAAATAAATAAAATAATAATAATAAATAGGCAATTAGATATCAGTGATATAACTCTGCCTAAATGAATTCCTACTTGTTTTACAGTTTACAACCACAACTAGTCTAAATTACTGGTAAATCATAACAGGGATGACAGGCTAGTTCTTGGTACTAACATATAAGAGCTACAGTAATGCATGAAGTCAAGTTATAACCTGTACATCCCTATTTTTGGAAAATAGACTATTGTTTTTGAAAGAACCTGGATGTGTCCCTTTATCTTGGTAGACCTATACATACATGTACTTATTCATCATTATAGATTGTAAAAAGATCTAATTTGCAATTCTTTTTATTGAAGTGAACATTATTCATCATTCTAGATTATTAAAAGATCTAATTTGCATTTCTTTTTATTGAAGTGAATTTTATCTTTATTTCAAATCATACAAAAAACCTGATATTTTCAAAAGAATGAATGTTAGCATCACCATTTATAATGCAATATTTACATTACGTTTTATATTGTTTTGATGTAGGTGTTGCTGGTGTATGTGGAGTGTTCAGTAGGGTTAATGATTAAATTATTATTCCCTTTTACCTGCAATTGTCATGGACACTTCAATATTACAATATAATGTTTGAATAAGAAAAACTGCAATTTATAAAACATTTTATATTTATTAACATAAGACATGAAATAACATGTTTTATTTCACGATATGGATTAGATTTTTTTACCTATATAATACCCAATATGGATTAGAATTTTTACCTTTATAATACCTGACATGAATTAGGTTTTTTACCTATTTAATACCTGTCTGTAGTCAGTTTTACCACAACTGTGATTCTGTGTGTTAATTGACTTTTACATAATTATTTTCTAACTTAATAGAAAAAAATATACTTACAATTTATATTCATGAAATGTCAATTGTATTGTGTTCTCTCATTTAGTATCAATTTTTGTTTTGGAACATGTTTAAATGATGGAAGAAATTGACATCTCTGTCATATCAAAGTGAAGACATTTCTTTGAATAATTGTTGTTCAACGTTAGAAATTTGTTTTTGGTATGTTATATAGAAATGGTGCTTTTAACATGTATAAGGCCTGTATCATACTAGCCTATAGATCTGATTCTTCTTAACACTATACATGCGAGATAAGATTTATCTTGACCCATAGTTGTTTTAAGATTAAGTACAATGCTTTATTACAACCAGTGTTTTCCATAATCGTCGGGGAGCTGGGTAAAAAGTCTGTCTACTTATTTATTTCTTCTGGCTACTTTTCTGTCATAAATGTTGTCAAAAATTTAATTGTGCTGCTTCACTCCTGTTGCATTCTCAGTTTTAACTTTTACTCAAATAATTCTAGAAAACATTTACCATAACTTAACTTCTTTGTTGACATTCAAAACCATGGTAACATCGGTCTAGATATATCCATCTCAAGTGTAAAGTGCTGCTAAATATGTTTATCCACTACTACATCTGTCTGAGCAATATTGTTTTTACAAAAGTCAGCTGTATACACCTATTTTTGCTTAAATCTAACTTCACAAAGTTTTTTACAATAAAGCACCTGTTATTCTTGTCACATTATTTTATTGTGTTTCAAGATATTTTGATATAACATCTACACTACATGTATATGGTTGTGGGTTACTGTATTGTTCTTTTTTTGTATATATATCTTATGTATGTGCCTTTTAAAATGCCTCTGAAATAATTATTTTTATAGAAATCTATACAAATGTGTTATTTGTTTCTATTTTTTATGTTCATGATCCACATTTGCTGAAGATTGATCCATTGATTTTCCACTGTATATGGAACCTTTGTGTTCAAGTAGTTAGAGCATTGGACTTAAAGGCAAAAAATATCTCACCTCACGTCAAGGTGCAGGTTCAAACCTCACGTCAAGGTGCAGGTTCAAACCTCATGTCAGGGTGCAGGTTCAAACCTCATGTCAGGGTGCAGGTCCAAACCTCATGTCAGGGTGCAGGTTCAAACCTCATGTCAGGGTGCAGGTCCAAACCTCATGTCAGGGTGCAGGTTCAAACCTCATGTCAGGGTGCAGGTCCAAACCTCATGTCAGGGTGCAGGTCCAAACCTCATGTTGACATACATACTGTATGCCAGATCCTTCTAATGTGTAAAAAGGAATATACCGAAGTTAAATATCAATTTCGGTCAAATTTTATCCCTTTGTACTAGGCCCACCTGCTTAGAACTAAGAATTTTACCCAACCTCATCTATAAATCCTAAAATATGATTGGCTGAGCAGGCCAAGTTAAGAATACCTTCAGACTTAAGAATACTCTTTAAGTTTTTGAGTAAGTGTGACCTGGATTACATACGTGTGCAGTAAGTCTAAACACCTAGCTAAGTAATCTCAGAAACTGCTTCAGCAGAGTATTCTTAGAACTGCAGTAAGTCTTAACACCTAGCTTAGTACATCTCAGAAACTGCCTCAGTTGAGTATTCTTAGAACTGCTGTACCTTAAAGTCTTAACACCTAGCTTAGTACATCTCAGAAACTGCCTCAGTTGAGTATTCTTAGAACTGCAGTAAGTCTTAACACCTAGCTTAGTACATCTCAGAAACTGCCTCAGTTGAGTATTCTTAGAACTACTGTACATTAAAGTCTTAACACCTAGCTTAGTACATCTCAGAAACTGCCTCAGTTGAGTATTCTTAGAACTGCAATACCTTAAAGTCTTAACACCTAGCTTAGTACATCTCAGAAACTGCTTTAGTTGAGTATTCTTAGAACTGCAATACCTTAAAGTCTTTTAACACCTAGCTTAGTACATCTCAGAAACTGCCTCAGTTGAGTATTCTTAGAACTGCTGTACCTTAAAGTCTTAACACCTAGCTTAGTACATCTCAGAAACTGCTTCAGTATTCTTTGAACTGCAGTAAGTCTTAACACCTAGCTAAAAACATCTAAGAAACAGCCTCAGTAGAGTATTCTTGTAGCAAGTCTGAACACCTGTTTAAGTACAATGTACATCTCAGAAACTGCTTCAGTATTCTTTGAACTGCAGTAAGTCTTAACACCTAGCTAAAAACATCTAAGAAACAGCCTCAGTAGAGTATTCTTGTAGCAAGTCTTAACACCTGTTTAAGTACAATGTACATCTCAGAAACTGCTTCAGTATTCTTTGAACTGCAGTAAGTCTTAACACCAGCTAAAAACATCTAAGAAACAGCCTCAGTAGAGTATTCTTGTAGCAAGTCTTAACACCTGTTTAAGTACAATGTACATCTCAGAAACTGCTTCAGTTGAGTATTATACTTGAAGTAAATTATATTTTTTATTCACTGCAGTTGTAATGTACCAGTATTAATACCAGCATTTAATTGCAAATGTATGTGTAAACACACAAGTACATACTTGTCAGCTCGTTGTTGTACATCATATAGGAATTCTGGTGAAGTATGTATGAATTTTAGATGTATATATTCAGTAGATGCTATATGTATATATTCAGTAGATGCTATATGAAAGCAAATTATTATTATGTATTCTAGTTCCCTCTAATGATTGCTCAGCAAATTGTAATGTCAGCCCCCCCTGGTGTAGAGAGAGTTGATAATCATGCTACCATATTTCCAGCTCCCTCCAGTGTCTGTTTGATAAGATATCATTTGTATGCCAGCTACTATTGGTGTGTGTACATAATGTTGTATCCAAGTCCCTGGTGTATGATGAGCAAATTACCATTTTATATAATTCTTTGTCAGGCTGGCTGAGACATGGGACCTTTGTTTTAAGACTCATCCCAAAGCCTAGTGCTTTCACTTCATTAAAGTCTTCGGTACCCAGTACCAGGAATCTAATCCATGACTACCTGCATGCAAGTGGAACACTATTACTAGATCACTGCAGGCGGTTGCGAATAAGTTTCCAACTCCATGCAGAGGTTAAATTTTGACTGCACTATGGACTAAAACCAATGCAGGTTTTTTTTTATTGTGTTCATTTTACAACGTGGTACCATAATTAAAAATGTGAAACGTTGTTGCTAGGCAAGTTATTTTTGCTGATAAATCAAGTTTAAAGGCATTGTCCGACCAATAATTATGTTGGTTATCTATGAAATATATCTTCACCACTTATCACCTGGTTTATATTGTGACACTCCACTGCCTCTGAAGATTTTCTATCTAATTTGTCTGATATTACAGGCCAGACTATTGTTCCAATTGTGTTCACAAATTTAAATAGATTTAAACCGACCAGCAGTTAACAGATCCATGAAATACCAGAACAATACATACTGTATGAAGATCAACCATTATCGTTGATTAACAATATTCTTTTATATACAGATTCATATGTGAAAGATCAAAACAATGGTTGAGAAATGATTAGATGCCGAGGACCTGATAAAGAAGAACTGATCGCTATAAGAGTTTTCTTTATACCAGTATGTCCTCTGATATGACTATCTTATCAACATTTAAGTTTTAATATTTTTCATTTGGAAGGGAACAAACTACGAAACAATGACAATCAATTGTTCTTTAAATTGTTAGAATTTCAGCATTTTTTGTCATCTTTTAACTACTTTGTTTTTCAAAATGTACCCGTTTTGAAAAATTCTTGATAAATAATTTTTGCATTCTTTCAAAACTGAAACTTTTGTTTAACATATTGTGGTTATTAGAATGTAACTTTGAAATCCACTTTTAATTCATTTAAGTCTATTTGGATTCTTTCTTAAGGTAGCTAGGACCTACCATGTTCAAATTAGGCCCATAGTGATGTGTTGCTATTGTCTGCCCTGGTGCATTGTTAACTTTTACATATTTTCAATTTTGACTTCCTCGCAAGAACCAGTGGGTACTTTTCTACTAATATACTTATTAACTCGAAACTGATTGACTTTTTGTATAGATATCATATCTGAGAAAGTTGATAGGAACTATCAACAGATCACTTTGATACAATTTCTACTTCATGGTGTGAAAGGCCAAGGTCACATGCACCTTAGCTAATGGAAAACATAAATTTTTAGACGTTTAAACTTTTGTAGTACTAATTGTTCTATTTAACCAAACTTGACAGAACTATCCCTATGTTTCCCAATGAAAAGGGGCTAAAATTCATTGGAGCTTATAAAAAAAAATAAACCTTTTACCTGAAAATGGTTTACATTACATATACCACTACAATAATACATCAGAAACTTAGATAACCTATCACAGTTTATGGTGATCATAAGCACATAGCAATGTACTTTTTTAAACCAGTTTTATAAACTATGAACTTTGTACACCAACTTTACTTGTCCGTTTAGACCCACAGACCTCTTGTTTTAATTTCTGACAATTTTGTATCCATGCATTTCTTTGTAAATGAGGGAAAGAATGTATAGCATCTAAAGCACTGCGAGTTCTTTATATATAGATAATGACAAATGTAATCAGCTTTTAGTTATACAGTACAACCGACCTAATTAGTAACCACTTAATGTACCAGTACTGTTTTCCAATCTTTTGTTGTTCTGCTTTTTTCTGATAAAATCAATAATTTGAACATGATGTTCATTTTTATTTTATTTACACCTTGCATAAGTAAATCTATGAAATGACCTCCGATTTTAGTCAAAATTTTAATCTTATATGATTTATCTATTGACAGTTTGATTGAGTATTAACCCTATAGTTAAAGTCTTTGTATATGTTTGTCTGCAAGGATTTTAGAAAAAAAAATTGGAATTTCAAATTTTCAATCAATAGATTTCTTGAACACAAAAATATCATTGTGCTCAATCTACCATTTCTTCTATGAACCTAAGAAGAATATCTGTGCTAAATTTACCTTTGTTTATATAAACCTGAGCACGAAAATACTTTTGTGTTTGATTTTCCATCGCCCATATAAGCCAAATTTATGCAGTAATCAAGCTCAACAAACTTTTCATGATTTTAAAGTAAAAACACACAAAGTTTATGCTACAACTGGACATGCTTGTTTGTATATAGACAACATAGAATTATAAATTATTAGCCCCAAATTTTTAATGTGGATAATGAAAAAAGAATAATTTGTTTCCTATTAAGCCAGATCAAGAAGTTTTACAAGTAACTACCGGTAAATAGTTGAAATGATTAAATAAAAGTTGAGCTTGAAAAGAGAAAAATTGGTGACATCAGTTTGATCAGGTTCTAAACCTGAGAATACTGTTGAGTTTTGTGCTGTGCACAAAGATGCTGTTGTGCATGATTTTCCAGAGGCCTACTTATTCCTGAGCACCAGAATATTGTTCTGCTTATTTTCCCAGTGTATGCATGATTCCCAGTACAGGAATATTTTCCGCTTGATTTTTCAGTACCTTATGAATACCTTTGTGCTCAGTTTCCAGTGCACTTTTGGTCCTGAGCACAAGAAAACTGTTATGCTTGATTTTGGTCTGCTTAATTTTCCAGTAATTATTTGACCCTGAGTACATCTCATGTGCTAAATTCGCTTTGCTATTGTGACTCAAAAATACTGTTATATCTTTATATCCAAATTGATTATAAATATACCGTAAGACTTTTTTGTCTCATAAATGGACTTCCACATCATTTGCAAGGTGAATGAAATCTACACAACAGAGCCAATAAGCTTTATCAGTCACCTGGGGCCATTTCATTAAAGATTCGTAAAGCCCATGTCCTAGTTGACCATACAACAAAACTTAAGACTGTTTTATCAACTCTACCCAAACTCGAGTCTTATTGCATACTTACAACAATGACCTAAGCATAAAAAAAAAGATTATAAGTGTGGTCCCAAAATCAAGTCTAAGACTGTGGACCTTTTGTTGATCTAGGCTTGGGCTCGGAGTTCTTTCACCACATCTACTAAAAATTCCCTGACAAAATTGTCAAGAAGTTTACAGTTTGTCTTACTCTTTAGGTCATTTGAAGGATTAAGGTGACCTAGAAAAACAAAATCAAATAAGTAAATTTGCAAACTATTTTATTTTATTTAAAACCACATCAAATATATATTTTTTATCACAGGACTTAATCACAATTAACATTCATTGAGCAGAATTACAAATAAAAGCAACATACGAATACCTTTCACATTTACTTTTATATATTTATAAACTTGTCTTCCTTAAAAAAATACCCCCAGTTAATTTTTCTCCTTTCTCTTTGTCATCTTATTACAAGCATTCCCATAACCAGTTATAAATAATGTGTAAAACGAGCACTCAAACAACATTCACTTTTTTTTCATTTTTCTTTTTCATTTTTTTTTTTTTTTTTTACTAACAGACATTTCCAAAACGAATAACAAGATGTCTTGGACAGTAACAAAGATCAAGATGCTTAACAATGAAGTACGAAATGTATAAATAGCTGTGCAAAAGTGCAGGTAACAAAATACTTGTATATTGCAATGTAATACTGATAATAATATTATAAATATTTACAAAGTCACGCAATATGGCATAATCCAAAAACAGTACACATACAAAGCAAGTGAATTACATGTTGTGGAATTCCATAACACCCATCAAACAGCAGCAGCCTTTGTGAAACACAAAATATGACATGTTCATAACAGTCTATAATTTTATACATGCTACTTTTTTGGTGTAATAACACGAACTCTAAGTAAATCTCTGTACGTGAGTGAATGTCCTTCACCAGGATTTAAAGGTGTACCCCTTCCTATACTGTTTAATTCTTGCTTCAGGTTTAGCCAGGAACTATCTAGTAATGGGCCGTTTCTGCTATGATCATACTGACGACGACATCTTTCTGTTCCAGTCCAGTTCAAAATGTTCCTATTTTGGAAAATCTTACATGTAATTGAAAATAAAAACTTCTTTTCCTCAATATTAGTAGTTTTACTACTTAAAACAGTTCATACATGTATTTACATTAGAGATAATTCACATTATTATATATTAAACTTCAACATGCATAAACATGACTAGTTCAGGCTCTCATAATATTATATGTAAATATATACCGTATTTATCGGTAATTGTTTTTCTATTTTCTCAGAATTATTTTTCACTATACTTTTTAAGTGTTGTTTTTTAAACTTTGAAGTGTGGTTTTCGAGGAGGTAGTTCTGTTATTGGTTTTTTATTTATCTGAGGATGAATCAGAGGGTACACTTTGTCCTCTGGAGTGTTGTCTGCTTTTCTATGATATATTCTGTGTTGTGGCCCTAGGTTCAATTGCCTGAAAAAGTGAAAACAGTTTCTATTCCAGTTGAAAATTGGATGAAAGTTTTTTCGTAATACTTTTTAAAGACATGTTATTGCATGTAGACTGGTGAAGGACATCCACATTTATTCAGACACACAGTAAAACTACCCAGCACCAAAACTGTTAAGATTTGTCTGTTTGATCTGGTATATTCCAACACTTAACAACACAAGAGATTTGAGTATTAACAGTATAATACTGAATGCAGATTAAGTGACTAGCGAGCCTAATACAGCAAAGATGCAGTGTGTACTTAGTAAGTACTGCTTGTAACAAAACTGACCCGTGAAAATAGTCAAAATAAAGGTTTTAACAATGAAAAATAGACTATCAATATAATAAAGCAATTCATTAAAGTATAAAAAAAGATAATGTTTAGCCATCAAAATACTAAATAAACAGTACTTAGAAAAACATTTAATTTTCAAAGTTGACAAAGATTTAGTACACCAGGAGTATGATTAATAATAAAAAAAACAAAAACAAAAACAAACAAACAAAAACCTATGTTTTTTTTCAATTTCTACAATTATAGATAACTGATAAGTGAGTGTCACTAGGTAACGCATCAAAATGAAGTAGGTTGAACCAATAAAGTAGCAGAAATACAACACAATGACAGAAAACAACTTTTTCAATAAACAACATTTAGATAGTCAGTTTTGATCAAAAATCGTAAGGATGAAGAATTTTAAAAACTTGATTTCTTGGAATGTTTCTTAAAGCTGCTGGAAGTGGTTTGCTTATAGTTTGTATATTTCTATTATTTTTACTCTTCTTTTCTCTAGGCTGCTGATTGTTAACCTCATCAATATGCCCCCTGAAAAAAGATGAAATGGTTTGTTTGGTCCAAAACAATTCTGATCCATAAATCATAATTTGGCAAGACTTAATGGTCACATTTGGCCGACTCATTCAACACTTTGATATGAAATTCACCATTGACTTTTTTCGCAACATTATAATAGTCTATTTTTTTATTGATTCTACGATTGTTCCTGTTATCATCACAGGTATAATCAGAGTTATCCTCCCCTGGATAAATTACTGCATAGGCTAAGTCAACATGGGGAGCATGATTTGCTCGACTACGATATCTGTTTTGAAAGCCTTCATTGTTGACCCGGAACTTTGGCAAAGATTGCCTGCAATTTGTAAACAAATTATTTGTCAAGGAAAATTCAGTGTTTTTATGGATGTTAATAAAATGCTTGCATGCATGGAAAAATATGATAGTCAATATTGTCACCACAAAAATAGCCCATATGACATTGCACACTCAAACAATGATTGCAACTTGCAAAATAAATGAAAACTACTACATAGCAATCAAGTCCCACCTCAAAAACCTTTCAATTCCATCTCCATGTATAAATTTGCCATTTTCTCTGAGACAAACCATGTTAAAAAACAATAATTCAAAAAGATATTCCCATTTCTGTCAACTAAGTACATAGCTAGAAATAAGAATGGAAAGGGAATGTGGAGAACTAAATCACAGATATACCTGGAGTATTATAGGAACAGTGAAATGTGACAGTGAAGGGATAGTAGGTCAGTGTTAAACAGCAGTAGTGCTCAGAACGTCATTAATTGACACCCCTGAATTATGATTTTTCATTTAAGTGACAATTTTCAGTATTATATACCGGTATGGCATATTTATGAGATTTTGTTCAAGTTTTTTTTGTTGACTTTCTATGCAGTAATTTTAGGGAGGAATCAAATTAAAACACACTTCCTGTATTTGTGATATTGCCCTTAGTATTACAGTTAAGACACACCCCCCCACCCCCGTTCCAAGAAATAAATATATAAGCGCTAGTAATTATTGCAACTTTACAATCCCAGTAAAGAATGTTGAAAATGTTTTGTTGGCCAACTTAAATATATAAGAATTCTATCTTGTCCACAAACTGACCATTACTACTAGCAATGGGTAATTTATATAATTGAATATCAAAGGTAAAAACAGACTAATGATCATTATGTGTGTGCGTATATATACATATATATATATATATATATATATATATATATATATATATATATATATATATATATATATATATATATAAATCCGTTTTAAAATGCTGTGTAGAGTCATATAAAGTTCATATAATTATCCTCGGCGAAGTAGATTTAAATTGTTCAATAAAATGTTTTTGTTTCTTCTAGTGCTTTCATGTCTAAAACAATCTTCAGGAGGATGTATTAACTGTAACTAAGCTACTACAGTAAAACCTGCTATAGCGACCACCTCTATGTAAGGATTACCTGTTTATAAAAGCCAGTTTTTTAAAATCCCATGACTGCATACTTCAACAAAACTGAACCTGTGTATAAGGATGATGGCCAACATTTTCTGGTCCCTTGGGTGGTCCCTATATACAGGTTTCACTGTATATGACAATCCCATCAACCAAACTAAAATGGGTTTCCACATGTTCGTATTAAAAAGATAATTAAGACAGGTAAGTAAATTAACTTAGTATCCGGTTGTACAGAGTGTTGCTGACATATTAAACTAACATCAATATTAAATCCTGTATAAAATGTTATGTAGAAACACCAATACCTGTTACTTATTACCAAGTTCAACCATGTTATATGTTGAGAAGCAAAATGTTAAAGAATGAGAGAGGTAGATGACATTTCTAAACAGGTGCAGATTTAGAGATCTTAAGGTGTTCTAGTCAACATCTGGATGACACCAGAGTGGCCTTCAATAATTCACATATCTTTAAAAAGTATAGGGATAATCTCAAACTTTTTTTTTAAATGATTTCAAAACTAAATAAAAACTCTTGAATCTGTCCCTGTTAGCTATCATACATGTGAGCAACAAATAACTCATCTGATCTCTGTATAGAAATGACTGATAAATGTAACTTTCATCAATAATTACAACAGAAACGTTTCCACTGTCAATAATTTAAACTGGATACAGTTATAATTGCCAATATAGTTTATATAATTATATTTTCCAAATTTTTCATTTTTGTAGATAAGGTATGGAACAAAGTAACAAAACAAATATTTTTTCATAACAATATATTTAGTGAAAAATAATAAAACTCTGTAATCTCGAAATGCTGTTATATTTTTTTTCAAATCAGAAATGTATATTGTAATATTCAAAATGATATATCAAGTCAAATAACAAAAAGATACATGCAAAAGTCTTTGAAATATAATTATGTAACTTTTTAAACTGTATACTGTGCAACATTCTACCATTACTTTGAGGAACAAGACATGCTTTGTATGCTCAAATATTTGGTATAAATTTGACATAAAAATTAAGCGTTCATGTGACTATTCGTATCATTCATAAACTCTGAATCTTTCTTTGCCTTAGATTATATATTCATTTGGAAGCGACAGTTCCTGGGTACATAATTCTATATATAGGATCAACATGCAAAGGGGTATTTCCACTTTCTTTTTGTATTCTATAATTAAAGTTAGGATCATGAACCACTTCCTCGAAAACCACACCCTCCTCTGTTTGTAAATTTGGCGGCGGTCTTGCCAATCTACTGGATCTAAAACAGCAATATATGCGTAAAAGAAAAAAGTGATTATTATAACCCACTGATAAGGCTATAAAATGTTAATATAGCGATAAATGTCTCAGAATAATAAGAGATTGACATGTTCGTTACAATATACCAATTAATTATACCAGATCTATTATTATTATTTTTGAATTAATAAATAAATAACAAATTTCAAATAAGTTAATACCTTCTAAAACAGGAGGACATATACAGAATTAGTTCTTCAACTTCCACATCTTATAGATTTAAACCTAATGTTGACATGTATATAATCATCAATACATACATCATTTGTGTATTTTACATGTATATGTGCAGTTAACTGGAGAGACTATTTTTTGAGAACAAACTTTGTATCATTTGTAAAAGTATCAGTAATTCATGACTTTTATTAGGAGAATAAATAGTAGGGAACAATTGCGATCAGTTTTAGCTCACCAGGATGAAAGTTTGGAGAGCTAATGCCATACCCCAGGTGTCGTTGTTGTCGGTATCCATGGACAAAAACTTAAACCTGGCCTAAGGGACAGGGCTCTGATATTTCATGACAAGAGCTTTCATTTGGTACATTTGTACCTTGAGTTTTGACCTAGTGACCTTGACCTACTTTTAAAAAACTTTAACCTTGGGTATATCTTTTAACCCATGAGGGATGGGGCTATGATATTTCACATATAGATTTCTTATGACAACAGCTTTCAGTTGGTACCTGGATGTTTGACCTAGTGACCTTGAACTTTGACCTACTTTTCAAAAACTTATACTTTGGCTATTTCTTTTAAACCATGAGGGATAGGTCTTTGATATTTCACATATAGATTCCTTATGACAGTAGCTTTCATTTGGATCTTTGACTTTTGACCTAATGACCTTAACCTTTGACCTACTTTAAAAAAAAAATTTAACCTGGGCTGAAGAAGTCCTTTGAAATTAAAACCTGACAGCTGTGGGTCAAATATCTATTTTGACAATTTACACCCATTTTGGCAAGCTTTGTTGTCTTCTGACAACTATTTAGTCCTGTTCAAAAATAATTTGTATATCTTTAACAAGAGTCAAACTTTTATACACTCAGTAAGTAAAAATAAATGCCAGAGTTTAAGTACTATTCATTGGTTGAGTCTGTCTTTAAAATAAAAATCTAAAAACTTTAAATCATCTTATACATAATATGTACAGATATCTGAGAACACCTGTTATTGGTGTGAGGGGATGCTTACTTTCGGAGGAAACCAGAGTTCCTGAAGAAATTGTGTCCCACCTGTTGACCACCATATAAACTCACATACTCCCCTATCTAATCAGAGGTTTGATACTGGGTTACACTGATGAGAAGCGAGTGTGCTAGTCATTTTACAACTGGACGCTCTATCAACACTGATTACCGATAGATGCATGTGTTTACATGGGGTTACATCAGCAAAACTTAAATTTACTTATACACATGCATTTTTAAATCATATTACAATGAAAATAATCATTGATGTGAAAATTTTCAGCAATAATCTTGAACTACCCTATGGTTATTCAATAGGCTTAAGTTAAGGAGTGACCTGAGCTCAAGGAATACAGAATATGTAGCTTAAATCATTTGACTTTAAAAATATTATCTAAGATTTACCATATGTATCTTATACTAGACAAAGTGGAAAAGACATGTAATACATAATGTAAGTATAGTCCTCCTGATTTTTTTTTTTAAAGTTTTATTAGTATTCAAATGTTAGTTTCTAACTTTGTACAACATGACAGAAATTATCAAACATTATCAACAAACCGTTCATAACTTTGAAAGCAAAGAAAATCTGTTACAAATATCATGATGAATTACATTTGTATTGCTTATTTTCTTTATCTCAATTAGTATGCTGAGACATTCAAGTGTTCCGATGTTCTTACATAAAAGATGGCAATACAAAAGGATCAAATTTGACTCCTTTTTTATCTAGTTGAAACTATAAATCTATTCAACTATATGCTTATCAATACTTGCAGAACTAATAACAGACTTGAAGTCAGTTGTACTAAAATAAAACCTAAAACTGCACATCTAAAGAAAAGGTCTATACTTATTAATATTTGCTTATAAGTTTGCATGCAATACTAAGATATTTAAAAAAATCTTGACTACGGGATATAATGAAGCAAGTGAGTCAATTCAATTGTGTCAATCAATTATCATTGATTAAATAGCTTGATGTGCATATAAACTTCTGTAATATTATCTCAAGGCCTGGCCATTTTACTGCAGAACAAGTTATTTTGAAATATTTCTTTTTTATTTATGCCTTATAAACATAAATTTCTTAATTTTTAGTATTTATACTTTATAGTTGATCTAATTTCCAACACAAAAAAAAAAAACCAACCAAAAACATTTCTGAATAACAAAGATTTACTGTACACTTGGAAATTTTTGTCTTTACTGATTTTTGTCTTTTGAATACAGGAAACATATTCAGCCCATCTTAAATTGGCCCTAAATCACCCTATTCAGTCTCATGGATGGCATATACATCCCTACTTCAATTGTTTGGCTTGAAAATTTCACTTATCATTTTAAATTCATCTTCCCATTTAGGGATGAAAATGGCAAAAAATAAAGTCAATGGAAGCAAAAATGTCAAAGCATACAGTAGTATCAAATATATACAAATAAATGATAATTAAGTTTTTAACACAACCAGAAAAGATATATATATAGGTTATTTCATTTCAAAAGAATCATCCAGATAGAGCAAATGGTCATTTGTGGTTTGAGATAAATTCAAAGCTCATCAACATTAAAAAGCATGTGCACAACAAGCATTCCAAACTGCAAACGTTTACTCACCTGTTAGTATCATAATCTCCTGGACCAGTGAATAAAATGGTATTTTTTACATTTGCCTTCCTATCTTCAGGCATCTGACATAAAAAAATATATAGAATATTTAACATCACAAATATTGTTCAAAGGTGAAATACCCTTTTATTTTTTTGTTGGTTTTTTTTATAGGTTTTATGGGAAGAAATGATTGGGGAAATGTGAAACGTACTGTGTATATCAGCCATTTAAAAACCTCAATGGTTAACTAAAGGAGCTTATGATTCATTTGGGTGATTTTCAATAAAGAACAGTGTTTCTCATTACATACTTTGGAAACACATTATGGGTCATACAATGAAATAAATTGACCAAATAATACAAGATAGGGAAAGACTGACCACATGTCAAATGCAAATTATTTTGGTGATTATTATTCAGTACCTTTTCCTAATTTAAGTCACCTAGATCACTGTTGTCAACCTTCCAAATATCTCTTTTATGCTCTGCTTTAACAAATGCTTGCATTTATTTATAAGATATATTACAAATATTAAATGTAGATAAGTGCAGAAAATGCACAAGACATGTAGACCAGGTCCAACGCTTGTAACCAATCTGTTGGACACAGCCTATTTTCATCAAATTTGTTGGTGGGACAGACAGATTTCAGTGCTGATAACATAAAGGAAAGACTTACAGTGAGGAAAATTACAAAAACATGGGTAATTTGTAGAATTAATAATCTGCCAAGATGTATAAATTGACAAATCAACCATCTATAAATGTACATACAATGTATAGCCTACCGAAGTGTAAGATTTATGTTTGAACCAAATATGATAATAACTTCAAAAATACAGATTTTGTATGCAACATGCTGACTTCCAAATATGTATAACTGTACATATCAAAATTGGAGAGTCTATATAAGGAAATTCCTTCTCCTTAAGATCAAATATGGGGAGCCTAGTTGAATAAATAAGGAAGATATAGCCCGGACAAAGCAAAGAGGACAGACACAATGCAAAACTATAGACACCCCCCCCCCTCCTCAAACTGATACAATAACCACATGTTGCCCTCACTTTAAGGCATAATGCCTTAGTTCATATTCTAAACCTATTAAAAGCATAATATTGAAAAGGCCACAAATTACATAAATGTATATATATTCCATGCAAGTAAAACACAAATATTGTCATGAAACAGTGTAGACTATACTCATCTTATGTGTATATTTTAGTTTTGTAACATTTTGTAACAGCTAGACTACAGACAAGAATTGACACAAAAATAAATAAATAAATAAAAGTGAATGACCCGTATAATTGTCCAAGTCCCCACACTACACTGGACTAATAATTTAATATGAATCAGATCATAACATCAAAGTCAGCTTAAAAGACATCTAATTACTAGAGAACAAAGCCCTCATATATGTCAGATTACTTATAGTAAAAAATTCTGCTCACATCAGGAATTTGTGTGTGGCTTTAACAGCAACTTCAATCTGACGCTTGATCAGTAATCCTTATCATGAACGTATTCAAACTAAACATTTTGGAGACATTTTTTCTGATCAAATATTTTCCAGCAGTACTAGAGTTCTAAGTACTTTTCTATATTTTAAAACAAAGTTTGATGTCATTTTGCAGGAACAGAAGCTGTGTTTGCTTTCAAGAGAATGTCATTATTCATATTATTATATTATTTAAAATGTATTTGGAACATTAACAAGTTCAAAACAACATGCAATACAGTTGATAAATGCCTCCACACTTTCCATTGGTAGGCTATTAGTATTACTACTGACCTTTCGCCAAATGCCCAACATGGCACCTTATGGAAAACTTTTCCATTATGATGTCATAATTGACCTATCACCAAATGCCTGACATGACACTTTTTGGCAAACTTTTCAATTATGACGTCACAATTAAATGGCCGGTCAAACACTTGTGTGATCGAATGATGTCAAAAAAGCACATGTACAGCCATGTGTTAGACATTTGGTGATAGATCAATTAAATGACCTGCCAAACACTTGTTTGATTATGACATCACAATTGAATGATGTCAAAAAAGCACATGGACAGTCATGTCAGACACTTGGTGACAGGTCTACCGTCAATTACCTGTCCTATGTCTTATTATTGTCAAATCTTTATTTAGTTACTGCAGGCCTACATCATTCATCAAGCTTCTCGGATAATATTAGAGCTCACTTTACTTCAGATATGCCAATGTTAACAGTGCAAGTCAAAAGTGTCTCACCGTTTAAACCTCTAACATGTGGAGTATCATCAAGCATGTCGTGCCATAATTTACTGTCATAAAATAAGACTCCTTTTAATTAAAATAAATCAAATAGATCTATCTTACTTACAGTACAGTAGGCTACTGACTAGGCTGAACATTATGTCCCAATTTTAAGTGATTATTTTTGTGGTAAAATCTGGGTCAGAAGTCAACCCATATACTTTCTTCCTAGCAAGATGTTGTAACATTTTCAACAGCACTTTAGTGATCATTTTAACCATCTATTTCTCATCACTGCCGTCTGATATTTGTTTTATAATCATGAGTATTTGATGATGAAAGTCTCGATTTAAGCGGGAAATTGGTTACAAAACATTTGATATTTAATTTTGTGCACTGTACTTTGTTTTATTTTGAATTCGTAATTTATACTTACCGGGTCTGCAGTACCTAGAATTGTATACAAATGGGTTTTATTTATGGATTTTAATACTAAATAAGAAGTGTCATACAATAATTTGTTCATGGATGAGTCAATCAATCACCAAAAAGTAAGTTAGTTAGGACTTATAAACATCTTTTGTTGTTTTATACGAATTTTGACATATATTCAGTTCCGCCCTGATTTGATGGCAGAATTTGCTCACAGGATTTGATACTTGGGAAATTAGAGCTAGCACTTTGGCACATCTGAAGTAAAATGAGCTTTAATATTAATGGAGTATGCACTGCATTGATGATTGAATTTGAGTGGAATTAGTAATAGAGGGCGAAGCCCTCATATGTAGAGAAGGTCACATTTTTATTCCAACTACATCCGGGTACCTGTATTACTAATTCTACTATTACTAAAATTCTGTTCACATTGGGAAGTTGCGCGAGACACAAACAAAATGTCGGAATTGCAAATTCACTTGTATAGTAAAGTTACTAGCAAAGCAGAAGGTCACAACTTGGGACTTTTGAACCCAATTCCAACTACACTGCACCAAAGTGGATACCTAGTATGTTGCACTAACAAAATTCTGTTCATCAAGGAAAGGGGGAAGTTGACACTTACGTATAAAAACACGACCCTTTGGGGATTCTGTCGTATTGCCCCCCCCCCCCCCTCAAAGGGATTAACTAAACATGTCGATGAATTCGCATAATTTTCATATTACTATTCAAGTCAGCGCTGTGGAAATTGCAAATTCTCGGTGACATTCTCGGTAGTAACTGCAGTTACTAGTCAAACTAGTATAGTTATTAGTTTGGCTCAAATGTCAAGAAGACTAGTCCCGACTAGGCCCAATCGCACATTGTCGTTTTTTCCACGTGGTCTTCGGGATCCCTTGAATAAACAATTCGCTTAACAGTTTTCCAATCACGAGACATCTCGCGCTAAATTTAGAATGTGACGTATCCGTAGTTACGAGACGCCAAAATGACAGATCAACACCAAAGTGAAAGTCGATGATAATCGGTACGATTCTGACTGCATTCAAGGACAGTTGATATGGACCAATTTTACAACGATACTAACACAGAAATGGGGTGGAGTCGTACGAGTAGCTCCCTTTAATCGACCTGGATAGCAGTATTACCGGAACAACCAACACACTGGACTTTTTTTATTGTTATTTGCATTTATTTCTTGGTAATTTAAAGTCAAGCAAATAACAGTGGATGAAATGCATTTATTGCATTGATTGCTACCGGTCTTGTTAAAAAAAAAGATATATTGAAATGTTTGGACAACATCAATTTTTGGGGAAAATTATGTCAAAAAATCGGTTTTTTAAGGGAAAAATACCAACAGTAATGATCCCAGTTCGTCTCTGATATCATTTATGTGTACTCAGACTTAAGTTTTGACAGGCTACATGTCCCTTCAAAGGCAGAGTTGGATTTAAAGTTTAAAAATGACCATTTGGACTTTACAGGTAAATAAAATTAATCGTACATTTTTCAACCTCACTTCCTGATCAACTGTAAAAAACACTGAACAACTAAAAATAAAACATCAAGTCGACCCTTTGTAAGGGATTGCTATATATATATATATATATATATATATATATATATATATATATATATATATATAATCTTTCATGGTATTGTCTAAATGCTCCTTTTAAAGTTTTGAACATGCATGTACCCTTCCCTCAAAGGGATTAATCATGAGGTCATGAGTTTTGAGTCCAAACAGTGGCATTTTGGTTTCCTGTAAAACCGTTGATGAATTAAAGCTTTCTAACTGCTCAATCTCCATAGGCCAAAATTTGACCTGATGTCCATATAAGTGAAAGATTCTTGAGTGGGATGTTATACAATCAAATGTGTTTACTATTATTGTCTCAGCTTCTGGAGGGTGCAGTACCTCCCTGCCTGAATTCTGATCCCAAAATTTCTGTGTTAATAATTATTAATGATTAATAAATGAATGCATGAAATTCATTTGTAAGCTGTGTTAAACACACACACATTTAGCAAAAATAAGCAGAAATTTTTAGTAAGGTATTGAGATTGCTAAAATTGGATATTGCTAACATTTAATTTCCCAGACATTTTGAAATTTAAAAAAAAATTACTGGTCAACCAGACCAGTGGAAACTTGTTAGTACTGGTCTGTATATATACACAATTGAAATGGGCGTCATTTGGAAGTTATCAGATAGATTTCACTGGACTTTTGTAAAATGTATGTGAATTCCTCATTGTAGATAAATGCGGGAAATTTCCAATTATACAGTATACATATACTTTATTTTTTATTTCCACCTAGACCAATTCACACCATGTAATTTAATTTTCCATAATTTGGTGCACTGGGGCCTCCATGACTGTTATTCACTAATCTCTCATTTCTTGTCACTGCTGTGTCTAATGCTAATACCATGGATAAATCTATCATAACAAAAGACCTTTGAATTCAGAAATATTATTATTGTTTTCCAATATGCAGAAATAATATATATTTATGTACTTCATGTTTTGATGAGAAAGTATAAAGTCTGTGAGGCAGTGGATATTGCATCAATTTCAGGAGGTAGAGGAGCTGAAAATGAAACCATGGCAGAACTTTGACTGTCAAAGCATCCAAGACTGTTCTTGGATTAGTTTACGTGGATAACTATTATATGTATTGTTTGAAGCCAATGATACATATCTGTGAGAGTTAACATGCCTGAAGTTTTCCATAAAGGAAATGACTTGATGGTACAGAAAGGGGAATTGGCGCTGAATCACCGTGATATTCACATGCTTTCAATACATGGAGATCTAGGTGTCACGCAAAAGATGGGAGGTGTTGATAATGTGGTTCAGATGAAAACACACTACAGAGCGCTACTGAAGCACCACGCCCACAGAAGAAAGGTAAATCTGAGGGCAATTGATAGAAGACATTTCCCTGCTTGGAATAAAAGCTAAAGAAGGAGCCAAAAGAAGCAAGCCAGTAAGGGATTGTGCCACTGTAATGAAAGTGTGAAAAATAGAGAGGGCTTTAAAAGAAAACAAACTGCATTTTGTTTGTGAACCATGTGGTGTTTCACGATTACAAGAGGGATCGTGAAATGCAACTTACAATAGTATTTAACAAATTTACAGTCCCAGTGATAAACAAAGCAAGAGATCATATCTAATAATTCCCATTGAGTCTTTAGTAAACCACTGTACCAGTAATCTCAGCTCACTATATTTTATTCACTTGATAAAGCCAAGTGACATTTGAGTGTGTTTACTAATGACCAGTGTTTTAAAACATCAAACATGGTGTAATATTATAATAGATAAAATATGCCTCAATTTGGAAATTTGAATTGTTAGTATATGATTTATTGTAAAAGGGACTATTTTTTTGTGTGACACGATTTATGTTTTCTTAATGAATACTTCATCTGTAAATGAAAAAACTCATAGAAAATTAACTACATGACTGATTAGGTTTCCTGAATAACATTGGAACTTAAATTTATAATTAACAAAGACAATTGGGATGTTGGAATAATGTTTTTGGCAAGTGATTTTGCCATGGCAATGCAAGTTTATATTTCATGACAACGTTGTTCATGTCATGACAAATGTTGTATTACTATATTGTGAAGCTCATATTAGATCTACATATTTTAAAGGCAATCTACATTTCCATAAAGTTATTTTCTAGACTTTAAATTGATTTCTTGACTTATTTGTGTTAGATCTCCATTGGATTTTTCAAATTTTACCTCATTTTGTGAGGTAAATTTGGCGTTGAGCGACATGATATCTGAAAACTGACTGAAAATTTTTTCGCATAATACGCGGAAATACATACTCTATGGAAGTATTTAACTGTCGATTCATTTGCACTTATAAATATACACTACACATAATTTTCACTATAGTTTTCTTAAAAGTTTCTCGGGATTTTCAAAGAAAAAGTTATTTTTATTATTACTCTAGGGCGTTAATTGACTGTGCAAGCAATGTGCCAGATCTGAAGAATTTTAGCACGTGACTTTTAATTTATTTTAGAGCAGTATGTAGTATACGTCGACGTCTACGTGCCGTAGACGGTGAAAATTAGTATTACTTTGAACTATCGGCATATTTAATGGTTTTGACAATCCATTTCTTAAGCGATAAAACGTTCCGGAGGGTTTAATTATTGACACAGACTGTTTATGTAGAAATTTATATTTAGTTTAGAAACAGGGTCAGTTTCTAATTCTTGACTTTTGAGGTGAAAAGGTATTTAATTACCTCGCATGGTCCATCTGACAGTCTTTTTAGAGCCTCTTTTTTTCTTTCTAAAACTCTCGTGCGACGCAAAGCTTCTTCGTGGTAACTCCTCTCTGACATAGTGGAACAAGAAAGATGTGGCGGATGAGAGTAAACTTGTGTTTCACCGACACAGAACTTCGGAAGAAGGCTGATGTTTGGTATCCAAGAGGAACACGCATGCGCTAAAACAGGAACTTGCTTTTCAATGACTGTAGCGTTCAAAATGTGTTATTTTATGTCAATACTTTTTATGGATACAATATGAAAATACAACTGAAATAAGTAACTAGGTAGCAATTTGACATAAATTACAAATTTTCATAAAAATCGTTTTATTTTCAAAAATATCGTGTTATACGGAAAATATTTATTTCATTATGATATAATATGTATTTTTCTTGAATTTTATTTGCAATTCAATGTCAATATTTTGTTATAAATACATGTTTCACAGAGATAAACCCCAAAGTTTTGTTTCTAAGCGGCCTTTGAATTGGGGTTCTGTTTTCCATTGTGTAGGGGGTCCCCGTTTGCGCGAAATGAAACGAAAGTCAGACCACTTCTGCGCATCGTGCATGTGCAAACTATACATTCACGACGAAGAATATAACTTATTTATTGGCTTTTTAGAATAACAGAGAACAACTTTTCTAATGTATTTCTAAGTTATATAACCGTTATCAACAGATTTTCAAAATTTTTGAGGTAAGTTCCTGTGTATTGATTGAAAAAAATCGTCGATTGACCACTTTCGACTCTACAACCTCGTGTGTGCCTTCCGTGTTCGCACTTTTTATCTCTGCGTTTTCCACAGGTATTTTCTAGAAAGACGTCAGAATTACATTTCCTTTACAGATTGTAATATCCGGAATCAGTTTATTGAACGACATTTTCTCAAAAGTACATTCAGATTTTTATGAGATAATTAAGCAGGGTTATCTTTTATTTTAGCTTCCGTTGAATGACCGGCAAAAAGTCGTTCACAGACAAGATCGTCACTGGCATTGAATTCAATATGTCTCGGTTAACTTTCACCTTACTCAATGATAATTTGCAATCTGTTTGTTGTCAGTTGACATATATGTTTTTTTTTTATTTAATCCTCCCTTGAAAACGTGCAGTAAATGGGGATGGGAGGGACAGAATTTATAATTTATTTTTTCATTAGCCTACACTATGCACTAAGACGACTTGAATCGGTATCAAGTTAAATCGGCACCTGGTAAAATCGGCACCTGAGTAATAGTTAAATCGGCACCTAGACACGGTTATTTCGGGACTTGGTAAAATCGGCACCCTGTAAAATCGGCACCTGATAATTTTGTTGTTTTTTCTGCTATTATAAATGGTGTGTTTATGTTCAATAAAATGATAAAATCGGCACCTGAGTAATAGTTAAATCGGCACCTAGACACGGTTATTTCGGGACTTGGTAAAATCGGCACCCTGTAAAATCGGCACCTGATAATTTTGTTGTTTTTTCTGCTATTATAAATGTGTGCAATAAAATGATAAAATGTAGTGACATTTCAATGAGAACAATATAATTTACAAATCAAACATAATCCATAACGCTTTTGCGTTTTTTTTGTTTTTTTTTTTGCTCCATCTTTAACTTATTTTGATCACAATATTGACATATTCATTGTTGTCTGACTCTGATTCTTTAAATCATTTGTTCTGTCATAAATCAAAAGTGTGTCAACTAAAAAAATGTTTCCACACCAACATTGAAACGAATTTTGAATCAGCACGATCAATCTCACTAGCGTAAAACGGTTCAATAGATATATTTCTCCAGTCCAAAAATGTCAATAATAAGCATATATTTTTTTAGGTCATACAGAAACATACATCAAATTGTGCAGTCAGTGAAATGACACTGCACTACTGGTACCTTAAAAAGTATTTCATCGCAGTTCATCGTATAATATGTCCAACTAATAAAACATGTAATATTCAGACAAATGTGATAAGTTAATAACCTGTCACTACGAAAAAAAATATATATTTAAACATAAATATGCAACATCAAACAAACGAAAATGATTTTGAACCCAAGTGCCGAAATAACTATCACAGTGCCGATTTAACTGGATGCCGATTTTCCCGGGTGCCGATTTAAGTATGTCAGGTGCCGAAATAACCGGGTGCCGATTTTACCAAGTGCCGATTTAACTTGTATTCCTTGAATCGGCATGTACTGTACTTGTCTAATTGGTCCTTGTGTGCATGGTTCTTCTGTGAGAATGGAATATTTAAATATCTATTACCTGTTCCAAGCATTTTTTCAGTTAAGATATTTTCAAAAGTCTAAATGCACAGCAACATCCAAGACTGCAGTTCACAAAAAAGGAGTATTAATATTCATCCCAAAAATACTCCCCAAGCTGTAGGGGTAAATACTGAAATGGACATGAAATACCAAATGTACCACAAAAAGGTCGACATAGAAGGAAAAAAACTACTAGAATGCATGCTGTTTTGAGAATAGACAGTTTTATATACCTGAATTAATATCAAAATGTTTTGGTATAATAGCGGAAATGGGTACTGGTTCACGTTTCATGATTGTACAAGGACACATGCGTTTCCCCAACATGCGATGGTGCAGTTTAAGATGTCTGAACCCCCGTTATAAAAAGTAATATAATAAACATTCTTGTGAATAAATATTTATATTGTTCTTTTAGAATTGTTAAAAAAATAATGATTCACAAGTCTTGATGCTTCAAAAAGCTTTAATCGCATAAACGAGAGTTACAGTAATTGGTCCTTTGACTTCCTGCAAAAGGAGAGAAAAAAAATCATTTTTGTAATCGTCTGTAAATACTAATCAAATTGGTTTTTTAATCTTTATGTATCAGAATTTGTTTATCATAGATTACACAAGTTATGTAGCAAATTTTAATGTTTTGTGTGTCCAGTTACAGAACATATCGAGGAAAGATGATGAAAAAAATCATGGCAACTGGTAGCTAACCAGTATATAGACTATCCAGACTTAAATATCAATGCCAAAAATCTGTTTTTATTAAACAGTAAATGCAATAATTCAGAAATACAGGCCTGTTTGTAAATTTGTGACATCACTGTCATGTTTACACTTATAGCTATGCTGATCTTGATTGATATCCAAGGATTTCCACCCTCTTTTGGAAATTGGACTTGGGCCTTTTGAATTAGAATTTTAGCACAATTTTATTGAAATTTGGAAATCTTGAAAGAAATTTACATACACGAAGCCAGTCTATGCCAATAACATCAGTCCGACGGTCCTGACTGACAAAAATTCGTTCGGATTAATGTTCTGCTCCCAGTTTCCTGACTGCTGCCATTTTGAGTAATAGTTTTCCTTGATTATACACTCATAAATTTTTTGTAACGGCACGGCATTACTTGTTCACAACAACGCTCTATAATGGGACCAAATCACTTGCAGATGTGACCATTTTTAGGTTTTATCGAGTGTTTACTTGCAAATCAAACACGTATCACAACTAGTTTCAACCGAACTAGAAATCTTAAGTTTTCTATTTTCACTTTAAAATAACATCGAAATCATGGTCAGCTATGCCCTTTACAACAATGCATTTGACTATTCAATTTTGATAAATAAGAGGATCTGACTCATGTTGATTACTGTCTTAAAAGCATGTTGTGCGCTGTCACAATTGTATGATTTTCAACTTGAAACTTTCCATGCAGAACAGTGTGATGTTTTCTTTAAATCAGTGTCGATTTCAAAAGAACAATCTGCCTCATCATCGGACACTAGCTTGAGATCGAAAGATCTTGGTTAAAGAAATACTTGTGCAGAGTCGTGGCTAGTACTGGAAGAGGAGACATGCTTGTTTTGTAATTCTGTCAAAATGCAGACTATTTTTACGTCGCCTACGTCGTTAAAATTAAAAAAATCGAAATTTAAGTTTGCCGTTTTATTAAAACAACAAATTTGAGAAATGTGGACCAGTGTTCAATCTAGGCTGCGCCATTGCGTCAATGGCCCACTGAAATCAGACATGGCGCAAATAAAATTCAATGATGGGCCACTCGGGCGCAATGCTAATCTTCCAAGTGATAACTTTATTTCAATTAAATGTCCGCGTATAAGCTGAAATAATACCTTGAAATGTAACATCGTGGATAGTCTAACGCGAATAATTCAAGCTCGCTCCGTTTCCGATTATCTCCATACTACGCTAGGTTAATGCAGTGATCGAAGTGAACGGAATATAACGACTGAATTATTTGGGTTATGGATAGTCTTGAGCAAACCACATAGCCTGAAGTAACTGCCTGGTGTTATTAGTTAAAACGAGGCTTCAGTGTCAGAGTCTGCCAAACGCTTAAGGTCTGCTATATGCTGTCAAGCGTATTATGTGCTGCGTCCATGTGCAGACGACGTTTTTCTCTCTGTCAAAATTTAAAAACATGAAGAGAATATCGGACTTTTTCTCGGTCACCCAGAGTTCTAAAAAAAACTCGAAATGATATTCAAAACAACCCAAGCTCGTCATCAAGTGAAAAAAAACAGCAGAAAAATCAGAATCTGTCTCTGAGAATCAGAAACGAAAGTTTCAAAATCAGTGGTTACACGACGAACGTTTAAAAAGCTGGTTGACTTATGATGACAAATCTTGTACCGTGAACTGTAGTGTATGCACAAAATGTAAAAAGGTAAATCCCTTCACTACAAGATGTACCAATTTTTGTATATTGGTGAACAATGTACATGGAAAGTTATGATGGTTACAGTAAACTCTAAACTCATCACAACTGGTCAGTTTTTCTTCATATGTTATGGCCCCTTCTTTTTGAAAATGGCCCCCTGATTTTAATAGCATGGGCCCGTCTGGCCCCCTTGTTCATGGTCCTAGATTGAACACTGTGGACTTATAAACACTCCTGGTCTGAGCGGAAAAAAAAAGAATTAACATAGTTTATAACGGTTTGAAATATAATAAAGTCAATTCTTTTTAAAATTAAAGTGTTTTCTTTCATTTCATCATGTGGAAAAATTATCTTCACACACACACGCACACACAAATACATAGTAAAACTAATTGTTCAAATGAAAAGTGATTTTCTTATTGTTGTAGAGCACTGCATGTCATGATGATTGTGTCTGCATGATCAAGATTCCATCAAGGCTATTTAATAATTGTGGTTTATCAATTAACCTTATAATTTTTTTCGGACTGACAATATTTGGTTCAGACCTGTGGCGTAGACTTAAAGCTATGTGAAAATAAATTGGGTAACTTTGGTTACAAACTGGCGGGGGTAAAAGTTTTTTGCATTGGGGCCTAATTTCAACCATTTAAGGGTGGAAAATCCTAGATATAATATTGCAGGTTGAATTTAGCGATTTTGTTTCACTGGTCAGTTGGAAGTAAATTTTACTACTCCTATGACATTCACTGGTCCCAAAGTGGTACGTCACGTTACCATGTAGGCACATATTTACTTAATTGGTACTAGAATTATTGAATTGGGAGTTTTTATTTTAGTATGGCAGTATTTTACGTTTAGTTTTATATTCTATGATTATCTTAGCTGCAGATGAGAAAAAAACATTTAAGGGGCTGATTAGGTAATTCTAGTGTTTAATGTACATATTTATATAGTTCAGGGTTTTATTTTGGGTCTGCGCAGGTCCATTTTAAGGCCCATTCCCAATATCAAAATAGTAACATTTTTAGTGTTGTGCAGTGCATTGAAAATCGCTATCACATCTCGATTCAGGAATTTCCGGAAATCAGTTCCAATCGAATTGCAATTAATAATTCCCGTCAACAAACAAAATTGAGACCTTTTAAGATGGTCAGAAGTATGGAATGACTTTGATTTTATAAAAAAAGAACACAAAAGACGCAAAACCGCTGCTGTGTGTAAAATATTTACATCAACATTCAAGTACAAAATAGGTTCAAATCACCCAAAAGGAAAACTAAAAGTTTCAATTTGAATCTCTTCATCTATCTATACCATGAATATAGTAAATCTGCTGCACAGGCAATTACATATTAAGTGGGCTCCTACAATATGAAATTTTCAACTGAATTGATATTAGTATGTGCCAGTGGTCTACTGGTAGCAATCCATCAACTGAATAACAGTGTTTTTCTGCATTTAACAAGAATTGAAAAAGTTCTTTCTTTATTAAAGGGAATATGGTTGGGGAGTTGGAACTTTGATACATTATTCCAAGTACAATGTAGAAGACATAAGTTTCCATATTTTCTACAATCTATCATTACTACTGATGATAAATAAAAAATACTTTAGTACTCTATGTTGATATTTTTCAGTTTGTTTTAGATTTCAATGTTGTTATCTGTGAGTTAAAAACAAAAAAATATTTGATCATAAATGCAGAAAACAAAATATAATAGCAAATGAAATGAATGAATATTTTCTTGATTTGATTCGAAAATATTTGAACCGAGTAGTTGTGATTCAAAATTGCTTCAGTTCAAGAAAAGTCTGATTTGTCCCAGCCCTAAACATTTTCCCCAATTTCAGGCCAGAAAAAAGGAATAAATAAATCAAGAAAATGATAACAAATGTAATTGAATATCTTCAGCAAACAAGAAATAAAGTCAGCTTTGTAAATTTGAAAAAATTAAACACTGAAATATATTAGAGAATTTATATTCATATGTCTCTAATGCCATTAGATTTTTCCCAATTTCTGAAAAAAAACATGGCAAAATTCCCAATTGGAAAGGTACATGTCCCTTTTTCTGAATGGCAGAAAAAAACCTGCAGAGGTTGGGTTGGCTTAGAATTTATGGTGCCAAAATATGCCAGTTGTCAAAGACTCAAATTTTTGGAGCCAATTTCAAAGTAAAAAAACAAGATTGTGATAACTCTCATTGGCTTTGCTGTCATGATCATTTGATTATATTTAGTTGAAAGAATTACAAAAAGACATTATTGTCTGTCTTTTAAATTTATGTAATTGAAATAAAACATTTTTGCATTGAAATCGTCTTAATTTTTAAGATGCATTCATTACACTGTGTAGTTTATGTTGTTGAGTGTGGACATCGTAGAGGATCTCCACAATCTCGCTTTGACATTTCTCATTTAAAATTTTTAAGTAAAATCAATGAGGATTGATATACAAGCTACATGAACTAAATATAACATTAATGATGTTAATCTTTATATAGTACAGAACATATGGATAGTCATTATAGGTATGTAGGTGTGAATATACAGGTAATCAATCTGTACAGGTACCTGACCACAGTACTAACAGGTTTTTATGTAATTACCCAGCACATGTTCTATAATTACACCTCTATATATTAATACTTAAAAACAATGAAGGTGCCAGAAACTTTTTTGGCATCAATTGAAATTTTAAAAAATGCATCCATTTGTGACATTGGCAAATCATCTGAAGAACAGCCTTGACTAGTCCATAGCAAAAGTTACTAATCACATACTGGCAAACTTCTGCTGATTTTAAAAGCATTGCAGCAATCTATTGAGGCGCTTGTTGAAATGGCAATGAGGCACGCAATTCACTACCCCATGGTCTGAATTCTCAAAGAACACACATGGCTTGAAATTTAGTAATGTTTAAAAGATGGAACTATATAGACTTAAACAGATAATTGTGTTAAAATGATGGTGCTAAATATCAGAAATTTTAAAATTAGAATTAAATGTTGAAATAAATTAGTTTCTATTACTGTAATGGCTTAAAACATTTGAACTTTAATGACTACATTTAAAGAGCACCCTGAGTGAAAAATGAAAATTTCTGTATTTATAAAATTCATCATTCTAAGAACAATATTGAAAACCCCATCATGATAGTGACCACCAAAGTGAGCAATTTTACCTGCTTTTTGAAAGCTAATTAATAATTTATTCCATTTCAGCAATCTTTTTAGTTACACTGTGACGTCACAGAATGGCCTTAAGATGTCTACTGTTATGGGGGAAGTTAAAAGTGGACGTGAAAGCGAGTCATTAATCGCTGTTAAAATTCACAAGATTTACCAAATAAATAATTATTTTGACATTTTTAAGATATATGATATCATTTTATTTAAATGCAGTCATATAACGAACATGATATTGGTTTTTTCAATGTGTCGCATTTACTGACAGATAGGGGTGGGACGATTGAGGCTTTTTTCGGTTCGGTTCTCGTTTTTTTCAGTTCGGTTCATCTAACAACTGACTGTTGGACACCAAGTGCAACCACAGAAGTAAAAACACATTCTAGAATGACATATTTTTAACCCAAGTATGAGACCCTGTGGTGCAACACAGCAGTATGTGGGTTCTAGTTCATATCTGTAGTCTTAACTTATGCTACATGTATATACAGGGATTTACAGAACGCAGAATGTTGCGTATATTACTCCCAGAAACGATGTCTGGACCCTAAAAAAACATTACCTGTGCATCCCCTGGGACGCATATTTATTCAGCATATCCAATTTGAAATTGTTTTGTTGTAATTCCACAATGTCACGACTCGTAATGATTCATCACCAGGCGTCGGCAATTATCACTGTTTCAATTTGCAGTCAGTTGTAGGATTCCCCTACCTATTTATAGCAACATGTGTGTCCATTACCGCGTAGAGGGGTAAACATATTAACTATGTGTGACAGCGGCATCATGCACACATTACCACTGGCTGGCTAGAAAAATTTCTGGTTCACTGGCCAAATGAAGAGTGAATTTTTTTTAGTGTTGTAGAGCCCTGATTAATTTACAAATGGGTTTTGAAAAGCTTCCCTTACTGTGTATTGGCAAGATCTGTCTATGAAGTTGGAAATAGAAGTTGCATCATTTCTTATTCAGGTGATCTTAACTGATGAGAAACTCGCAGCAGTCTTTGAAGTTGGGAAAATGTTTTACATGTACACAATTTAAGACTTGTTGCATAATAAATAAGCCATCAGTACTCGCATTAGGCAGAGTTTTTGAAATTCACTGGTTTTACAAATTTTACAAAACTCTGGTGAAATCTATCTGATAACTGGTCCAAATGACCAGTAATTTTCATTTCATTTCAGTTGTGTATATATACAGACTAGTAAGACTTTTTCTTTGACCAGTGAAATACTTTTATTCACTGGTCTGGTTGACCAGTAATTTTTTTTAAATTTGAAAATGTCTGATTAGGCCAAATGTCTGACCCGATTTTTAGTTACTTTTTTTTCTTGTAAAAACTAATTTTACTGAATTAAAAAGTATACTGAGTGTTATATACCTCATTAAAACTTACAATTGCCATCAACTTGTATCAGTAATTTCAGTACTTTGATTTCATATAGTAAGATGACTAATACGTTAAATTTGATTTATGTTATGTTTCCATACAGTATTGAGTATTGACAAAGTTCTTTTTATAACTGACATGAAATCTGTAACCAACTGAATAAAAACACAACCCTGGGAAAAATAATTGTTTATTAGAACTATATTTTAAATGTAAATTAAAATCAAATTTGAATTAAATTTCCATTTTCATTTCAGTAGATTTTGCTTGTAATTCCCATTATATATGTACTTCATTTGCTCAGCCGACGCAATTTACGCCAACTACTATGATATCAGTTTCTAAAAAAAATTAAAAATAGTAATTGAGTTATTTTGTTTTTACAGTTTAATTCTGCATACATTTTAATTATTTGTTCCCCATGGATGACAATTATGCTATTTTACACAGAGGAAAGCATAGAATCATAAATAATGGAAAAAAGCTAGATTTGTGTATGTAGAATATCACTGCCTGACAAGGAAAATGTTACAACTTAATTTCGTTTTATTGATCAATATTACTAAACAAAAATCACGACTGCGACAGTTTAAAAAAACTATTTGTACGTAATTGTACACAAAGATATATTCGCTCAATAAACCAGCAAGTGTATTAATTGCTGTCCACAGCAGAGGCACTACTGATACTAATATAAGCCTATAGTGAAGTGCGCACTTCGCAACTGGAATCCTAGTGATGTCACATGAAGCTCCACCCCTTTCTGGCTGCTAGAGCTGTTGGTAAAATCTCAAAAACGTGTGCATTGATTTTGATAGGGTTTCAATGTTATTCTTAGAATGATGAGTTCTATAAATACAGAAATTTTCTTTTTTCACTCAGGGTGCTCGTTAAGAGAATTGTCATGTTTTTTTTTTTAATTGAATTTTCATTGATGTCATATTATAATTTAACTTTTATGTTTGAAACAGATTACTTGACACATATAAGTCATGGTCATGGAAACCCCAAGCCCACAGTGTGTTGGCCGTGAATTTGTGAGGCAGTACTACACTTTGCTTCATGAGGCCCCACTGCATTTACACAGGTAAGCAAATTGTCTTTACATTAATATGCAAAAGCTGTATTCAGAGTTATTCAAGTTGTCTCACATGTATTTTAAGTTCAAGTTAAGATACAAGACATTTGTCAATGAATGAAAATCTAAAACATGGACCTAGAGATTCTTGAAGCATTTTAGTATATTTGTTTCACACACATGCAGGAAATATATCGGTATTGGTACATGGATTCCCTGACAGATTTTAATATTTAGTTAATTTGTGGTGTAAATAGTAACAATTTTTTATTCACTTGCAGATTCTATAGTCACAATTCAAGTTTTGTTCATGGAGGTGTTGAAAAACCTGGTGATGAACAACCCCCAGTTATGGGGCAAGCGGTAAGTAATGTTTTCATTGCATTGTTAGCCCACAGACATTTTTATGTCTTGGAGATTGAAGATAGGTATATTGTTTTTGGTTCACATGTCTGTTTTCAACATTTTGGTTTTCATTATGTCCAACATTCCACCATATTGCCATAGTAATACAGGGTTTTCCCTGACGCAAAAATTCTGCATATTTACGCGTAAAAATCTTAAATGACGCCTAAAATAAGATCTATTGCATCTTAGTGGACGCGTTAGATACTTGATGTCTTTCGAGATCATTTTGGTAAATAAACCAAGCATGCAACCTATTTCTACCAGCTTGCTTCTTTTTTGTGTCCATTTTTAATTCTTATGTTCTAGTGCAATTCCACATGAAAACCAAGAAACTGAATTCATCATTTTATTTATAATAAAAACAGTAAAATCTTTACCTTTAATATAGATCTAGAATCAACAAGACAACATCGTTCATCACTTTATGGGTACTTCCGGAAGTATAAATTAAAGAAGGGATACCAAACCCGACTTTCATTTGAATTATGGAAATAAAAAAAATAATAATGAAAATACTAATGATAGTTATATAAAATGATTTATTTACACAAATGTTTATGTAAATCTTACATATGATAAAGTACTTTAATACTTGAAATGGATAAAATAGATATAATTTTCAAATAAATAAATTTGAGGCATCAATTAGTAGGCTACATGTATTTAGTAACTTTTCAGTTTTGCATCTTTATTTCTAAAAACATATAATTGTTATACAATTTATAGATTTTTAATATAAATTTTCCATATGATTTCAAATGTAGTTAAAACTATATTTTATTGAATTTCTTATAAATCTTTAATCTATAGTACATGTTTGATACAATAATTATATATTGAATTAAGGGAACTCTTGAGGGTTCAAGAACAAACCAGGAAATTATGATGGTGTTACAGTAACGTATAAAAATGGTGCTGATGTTTTGTTTCACATATGAGTGCGGGAAAAATACTCACTCTCCCGACATGATTAAATTATGATCAGAAAATAAATGCTCCACATGTACTCTTGATATTTTCCCTATAGGGATGTCAGTAATTATCAACAAAAGTGCACATTTGACATTCAGTTTAATTCTGGTCGAATTGAAGTAGACTGCAAATGGACTCCTAAATTACCAAATGGACTCCTAATTTTGTAGTTGTGGGAGTCCATGGACTCCTCATTTGAAAATCCCAGGGAAAACCCTGGTAATAAGATCTTAATTTTAAGCTCTTAGGGCAGTATGCCTTCTCAAACACATTCTTTTTACCAATGAAAATTTGTATTATAAACGTGTTTTCTTGCAGAAAAAAGCAAGTGGCAAATTCTTAAGATTGTGTCAATATATAAAATATGAAACAGTTTAAAAAAATTATGGAAGGAATTCAAGTATCATATCTATACTAAACCATGTAGCTAGGATGAGTTGTCAAATCCTCAGCAAAGGTGATAAACAATTTTGTTTTTGTAGAAAATGTTTTTTTCATTAGTGGTACTAAAACATATAAAATTATGTATCTCTTCATTTCAATTACTCATCTTGACATTTTTTGTAATTATATTTACAGGACATCCATAAGAAGATTATGTCTTTAAATTTCCGTGACTGTCATGCCAAGATCAGGCAGGTTGATAGTCAAGCCACCGTTGGAAATGCTGTTGTTGTACAGGTTAGTCACACATACAAATTTCTCTGATTATTGATTCTACTGAATGCCTACAATGTTTGACCTAATGCGATTGTTTTTGTCTGTCATCGTGGGTCATCCATTGTTAACTTTAGACATCTTCAGCCTTTTTTCTTTAGAACTATTCAGCCAACTTTAACAAAAGTAAGCAGGAAATATCCCAATGTAAACCTGCAGGAACTTCAATTGACATAGGGCACAGTTTTAAAATACTGATCAAAACTGATACCTTTTTAGCTTGCCTGTTCAAAGAATTGTCTGAAAACATATCCGCCAAATCATTGGCCTACTTCAATTTTCATTGGCTGATTTTAATTTTCATTTGCCAAAATAAAAAATCATTGGCAGACTCAAAATGCCGACATGTAGGCTACACAGTACTGCTACTGAAAATTTATGAATTACATTTTTAAAAACAAAAATTAGAAAAAAGGGAGGATTAACAATTTTAAAACTTTACATTCCAATTAAAATTTTAAACAGGCTCACTTGAAATTTTCCTAACATTTTTTCCTACAGCCAACATCAACAATTATCAAAATGAAAAACAGGCAGAGAATCGAAGATTTTTTTATTTTTTTTTAAATCATATTTATTCATTTATCATTATCATTATTAATGCAGTGAAGAGCCCCTATATGACTTGAATTTTCATGGTTTCCATTATTCTAAATATTTAATTCTCATAAAGAAAAAGTAGAAAAAAAATGTAAAATGCTAGTTGGAATAAAAATTACTTTAAGTACATAGACACTTTCAAGTTAGTAACTTGCCAATCCCATTTTCTGGCCTGGAATGTTTACAGAATTCTTAATTACATTTAAATTTATGGTTTTTTTTTTTTTTTAGCTCTTGTCAGTTGCATTAAAGATTTTCAAGACCAATTTATTTTTGATAATTTTTGTTTGTATTAGTGATATAAGCGGCAACTAGTGGTTGTGACTTGCACGCTTATGTACATGTCAAACATTGTCATACTCCTTACCTCTTTCTTTTCGGGTTTAGTAACAAATGTTATCATTTTCATTTTGTATTTTGTGAATGAGACAAGTAATTGATCGCAACACGAGCTCACAAGCAGCCTGATATTGTTAGTCCTTCATCCGTCATATCATCACGTGAAGTCTTCCTAGTTTTGAAAATGATAAAAGGATTATTAGGAATTAATTATCATCATGGATGTTTATTAGGGTAACACAAAAGACAAGATGATTTGCAGGTATGTTTAATTAGGTGCGACGAGTAGCAGTTTACCATTTGTATACACATCGGTGCCAGAGCCCTTAAACTGGGTACTGTCAAAACAACGTACAGGTGTGAAAAAAAACTGTAGGATTAATTGTACACAGGCAGATCAGAAATGCATATTTGTAGGGAATTTCAAAAATTATAAAGAACATTCAGCTCCAAATTTTCATTCACCAATGATTTTCATCAGAAGAGTATTTCATTTGCCAGTTTAAAAAAAAGTTCACAAAATGCAAAAATGAAATATCTATGACTTATGTTTGCAGGTGACTGGGGAATTATCAAACAATGGTCAACCAATGAGACGCTTTATGCAGACCTTCGTGTTGGCTCCACAGTCCCCAAAGAAATATTATGTACACAATGACATCTTCAGGTACCAGGATGAAGTGTTCCAAGATGATAGTGATTTAGAGAATCAAGATGAAGGTAAGTTAAAATTTATCTGAGAACAAGCAATATCCATGACACAACAGGGAGTTACAAATTTCATTCTGACCTAACTTGGCAGAAACTATTCCTTATTTGGAACTGCATAATGAGGATCCTCAGAGTGTCCTAAAAGGCCAAAAATTGGTACATCTTTTAAAATCAACCTCTCCAGGACTTGACATTCAAATTTGTCCAATTGTCTGTAACTAGGTGACAATCAGCCTGGAGAAGTAAATCTTCCTAGGCACTTGTTTGAGAAAATAATCAGCATTATTTATACTTTGTTTCAAACCTCAACTAAATTGATGGGTATCCATTTAATGTCTAATTCAAAAGTGAAGCTTGAATTACTCAGTTAAACATTGTTGTCATTTTATCTTCCTATGCATAAACAAAGATAGACATTGACTTCTGATGAAATCATAATAAAGTAGATTCATGAGGTCTACCGAAAAATAATCACTAAAACTCTTGTCACATATTAGAAATTAATTGCTTTTGATGCTGCAGTGAACCCAATTTGATTACAGATTTTTACTGTTATCATAAACATAGGTTTGACAATTTATTGGTTTATGACTAATGAAAACTGAATTGCAAACAAACAAACAAAATCAAGAATGACAAGTTGAAATTGAGAGCAGTTTAAAAACATTCTGCAATCAATCAATCTCCCAAGATCACACTTCTAATGATCAGGATTGTTTATCATAACAGTGTAATTTGAAAAGTGGCAAGTATTGGACATTATCAGAGTGTGTGAATACACATATTTGTTTTGTTTTCTTTTTAAGTAAAATCTCTTATCATTGTTGTTGCTTTATTTTATTTATTTTTTTTGTTGTATGATGAATATTCACTTATTTAACCCTTTCACCACCAAGTAACTTAATGGTATGCTCGATTCTATTGTATTAGACCAGTCTATTATGGTCTATGTGGTTAAAAGGGTTAATAGACAACTTATTGGTTTATGACTGATGAAAACTGAATTGCAAACAAACAAACAAAATCAAGAATGACAAGTTGAAATTGAGAGCAGTTTAAAAACATTTTGCAATCCATTAATCTCCCAAGATCACACTTCTAATGATTAGGGTTGTTTATCATAACAGTGTAATTTGAAAAGTGGCAAGTATTGGACATTATCAGAGTGTGTGAATACACATATTTGTTTTGTTTTCTTTTTCAGTAAAATCTCTTATCATTGTTGTTGCTTTATTTATTTTTTTGTTGTTGTATGATGAATATTCACTTATTTAATGTTTTTTAGTTATTGTTTTTTAACTTTTATATTAAAAATTGTTTTTTTTTGTAATCCTATGAAATTTTCCTTTTTAAATTATGGACAAGTGGAATTGTGATTCGGACAAGTAACTTTTTGACATTACTTGTCCAATTGGACAAGTGAGAAAAAAATCCCTAATGTACAGCCCTGTCGTCATAACCAAGGTCACATTAACTGAAATTTGGTACTTTTTATACTAATGGCTTATTAACTTAAATCTGATTTTGTTTATAAAGATCATTTTGGACAAAATTCATGGTCAATGGGTCAAATATAGGACACCTAAGTAAACGGAAACATTTGTTTTATTATTGACCAAATTATCCAAGTGAAAGCCTTTTGTTTTTTCCCAAATAGATTTTGGCTGATATATGCCAATAACTTACAAAAGCTAAAATTAAATTTGCTCACATATGACTTGACTGGCATTGAACCTTGTTTTGAAATCATCAAAACAACAATAATTTACTGATGATAGCTATACTTGATCAAACATGATTAACTTTCTACCTATACAAATGCATTCTTGCAACAATACAGTCAATGAAAATATGAACTTAAATACTTTTGGTTTATGAAGTATGCTTTGATTCAGATTGTATTCTTCAGAAATGTATGGTCTGGATTGAAAATTTGCTTTGTTTTTAATGCCCAAAAGAGTTTTCTTAATGGACCTATTACCACACTCGTTTTTTCCACAACCCGTTCTTCTGTGGGCTATGTTTATGTTCATACCTACTGTAATGCCATTTTTCATACAGACAGTAATATGCTAGCTATCAGGGATGTGATTTATCCTCCAATTGGAGGAATTCCTCCGTAGCAAAAGTTTTGCTACAATGTTTATCTTTATTTTCCCAATTAAACCCCTATAAATGAGTTATTTTCCTCCTTTATCACCATTATGGAATTGCATCCCTGTTCCATGTTTTACCATAGTCTGATTTTTTGCCCATGGACATGGTAAGGGTTGGGGATGCAGAGAGTATCTTCTTTGTTTAGATCTTTCTTGTACAACATATAATAAACTGGGCTATATAAGTACCAATGTTTTCTTCCAAGGATTGTAATGTTAATATTTCTCTTTAAGATTCTGATGTTGAAAATGAGGAGTCTGCACCATCTTCAGTACAGGATAATGTTCCGGATCAGAATGTTGCTCAGTACTTTGAACAACCACCAACACTGAGGTATTTACTTTATCAAGTGTTAATGGCCTTAAGTATATATGAGGCATTTACGATGTGAAAGTATATGCGTGAAGTATATATGAGGCATTTTTGATGTGAAAAAGGCAAGTAAATAAAACATTCAATGCAAACGTGCATATATAGCTTGCCAATTTGCTGTGTCGCAGTGATCCTTGGTAATTTGGAGGTAGAAAATATTCGTTTGTGAAATGCACACAAATTTGTGTTATCTGTAACTCAGCAAAGATTCATTTCAAGTCTGACTGGATGCTTAACATTTTATGTGGAAATGTTTGCCAGGTGCTGAAGAATTTGTTTGTTGTAGTCAGGTATTTGTAGTGGACCATTATAATTGGTCTCTTTACATAAACAATTTCTTTACATAACTGATTGTCACATTAAAACACCAGTAAATCAATCATATTATTGAGCTGTTGTTTACATAACATGGAAATAAAAATGAAATGAATGATAATAATGTCCATTATATTTTCATTTACAGCAATGGTTCTGTTCATCTTGAAGATCGAATTGATTCTTCATCTCAGAAATCTATCGAAGAAGAAAAGGAGGAAGAATTGGAACCTGAGCCATCATTTGATGAAAAAGATGTGGTAGATGACTTACCACCAATGGAGCCGGAGACAGATCTTCCTGAGCAGGAACAGCAAACAGTATCAGGTAAACATATCTGTCTAGACCTACAGGTGTTATAAAATCAAATATTATTTGTTTGACAGCAATATATTGCCTTAACAATAAACTATATCCATGTCTGTGTTTGTATACAATATTTTCTGTATTAGAAGCCCCTGGAACATTACAATATCAAAAGAGGAGTGTCTGTTAAAGTAAAATTATTGATGGTTAGTTGTCCAAAACATTGTACTTTGACCAACTTTCAGTGTATTATTCATTGTCATGTGAATCTATTGTTTCTTTTTGTATAAATATGTATAAAGTTTATATATATTTGTCACTTTTTGTTGTGATCTGATTAAAAAACATCCAGAAATAATTGATTTCACTCATGACCTATACATGTTTCATAGTTCTGTATCATGCATGTACCTTTCCCATGTGATAATTTACACGTGTCCTTCAGCTTGGGGTTAAAAACCATTAAAAAAAACATCTGAAAGTAATAAAAATAAGGTATTTCAAGTGCTTCTGCACATAGATGGGAGCGAGGATGGTTTATCTAACATTAATGATAACAAAACACAAATTTGAGGGATTGACAGTTTAATGATAACAACACAAATTTGAGGAATTTACAGTTTAATGATAACAGAACACACATTTGAGGGATTGAGAGTTGGACAACTTGACAAATGATAGCAACAGCAAGTTATTTGAGCTCTGCCAATCTGACACTGATCCTACTAGTTCTACATCTAATGAAACTGAAACTAAAAAGTATCATTGAATACCAATTACAACAGCACATGTAGTGATATATCAACACATGTAGGCTAAGTTTTATGATTAAATATGGGTTTGATAAACTTTCAACCTATTGAAATGCCTGGAAATCAGAACTGTTATAAATGTGTTTGACTGATTATTTTGATATGTTTATGTAGAGAGATCAATGATAAAGCACATGTAGATGCCAACTGGTGAGTGACACTTTTGACATTAAGATAGAGGGGTGGGCTTCTAATACAGAATGCATGATATATGTAAAATTCATGTACATGTAGTGTAATTCATTTTTCAAATATTGTTTTATCCAGAAGGCAAGCCATTTTCATGGGCTGCTTTGGCCAGTAAAAATGCTGGAACAGGTCCAACACAGCCACCATTGCAACAGTCAGTAATTTCTTCTGTCCCATTTGGTAAAAGTGGGTCGCTAGCACAAAGATCAGATCCACTGAAGTCAGAGTCCATTCCTGGTTCTGGTAATGGACCACCACAGCCACAGCGTGGAACAAGGTACTGTACATCATATATAATATCGGTGAAACATTAGAAATGATAATTGTTATACGACAGAAAAAGACAATGTATAGAATGTCATGCACACAGGACTTATTCTATGGTTCTTTCAAAGAGATGAATAGAGTTGATAAATTTCTTGAAGATTAGATTCACTTTCTACACATTCTATTCTATTCTGGTGAAAACAAACGACTGCACATGTTTATTAAACTCTTCCATATGAGGTCTCCATGAATATTTTTATGCAACACCATCTTAATCATGGTGGGTACTCCCTGAAATAGTTGATTATTTTCACATTTATATTACTTGTAAACAAAGCAAAGTGTTGTGTTGTCATTTGACCTCAATTGCAAATTTTCTAAAGCAAATTGGGGAAATTGATATTTTTGTTCTTTTTGCATTAGGTAAGGAGGCCCAAGGGAAAAAAGCATTTTCCTCCTACTTTGACCAAGATTATCATCAAATATAAGATGCATAAAGTTCTTATTTTTACTTCATCTTAAAGTACACATGAAAATGAACAGATGCTGAAAATTTCAGGGAGATATCTTTTAAATTAATGAAATTATGGTACCTTAAAGATGCACGAAATGACAATTTCGCAACCCCCCCCCTTTCCAAAGAAAACCTGTCACCTACACAATTTTTAAATATTGTCCATACCTATCATGTTATTGATTATTTTTGTTTATAACATTAATGTTTACTCAGAGAAAATGCAAAATATCAACAATTTTAAGTTTTTACCAAATTAATGCAAAATTTGAGATGTCCGGGGCCTTTTCAAGGAAGCATGGATATTCAACTTCCTGACCAAATATTTGAAAAACCACTTCTTGCTCAACCCTCATCTGCTAAATTCTTGCAGTCAATCAAGCAAATAATTCAAAAAATCATTTTCAGACCTTCTAATGGTGTCAAAATAAATATATATTGTACTGTAAAAATGCTAAAAAGGACCACTTTCGAACCAAAAATAGACAAATCTGCCATCTTTAAGGCCAGAATTTTCAAAAACCACCATCTGCTCAACCCTCATCTGCTAAATTCTGATAGCCAATCAAGCAAATAAGACAAAAAATCATTTTGGGGCCTTTAAATGGTATCCAAGTAAAGATATTGTACTGTAAAAATGCTAAAAAGGACCACTTTCGAACCGAAAATAGACAAATCTGCCATATTTAAGGCCAGATATTTCAAAAACCACCATCTTCTCAACCCTCATCTGCTAAATTCTTACAGTCAATCAAGCAAATAATTCAAAAAATCATTTTGAAACCTTTAAATGGTGTTAAAGTAAAGATATTGTACTGTAAAAATGCTAAAAAGACAACTTTCGAACCAAAAATAGACAAATCTGCCATTTTTAAGGCCAGATATTTCAAAAACCGCCATCTGCTCAACCCTCATCTGCTAAATTCTGATAGTCAATCAAGCAAATAACACAAAAAATCATTTTGGGGCCTTTAAATGGTATCCAAGTAAAGATATTGTACTGTAAAAATGCTAAAAAGGACCACTTTCGAACCAAAAATAGACAAATCTGCCATTTTTAAGGCCAGATATTTCAAAAACCGCCATCTGCTCAACCCTCATCCATTATTCAGATAATTGTCTTTGAAATCATCAAAAATGTACAATTAATGTGCATGTCCTTTTGCAATGAATATTCAAATGTTATTGTTCTGGCTTCTTTCTATGGCTAGAGACAAAAATGAACAGATAAACAGTCTATGTCTATTCCATCTGCAGCAAATAAAATACAAGATATGTATTCAATAATTTGTTTATTTCATTATTTTTGTTCATTTCATAATCTCTGAAAAGAAAGAGTCAATGTTTTCATGGTCATTAAAGCAGAAAAATCTACCAGAACCTTCTGGCACAGGAGGGTCAATACAAGTGTAAAAGAAACTGTTGTCTACCTCACACTTATCAGGCTTTACTGGCCATTTGAAATTTTTAGAGAAGGAGCATGTAGGGTGCATAAAGTTAAATACAGCCTTATCACTACTGATGATATGACATACCTCACCCGGATACCAGCGATTTTCAAAGAAAATTGCAAACCATTGTCCAATTTGATTAAATTTTGGTGGAACGTCTGAAGTTTTTGCCTTTTTCAAGGGGTGAATTTCAGCATCACTATCATCATCAGAGTGCTCTGAATCAGCTGAGTCGTTAGATTCATTGCCACATCTATCAGGAATGCTGTCAAGGACATGCTTAGGAACACTTTCCAGTATACTTAAAAAGTTTTTGTGGAGGTCACTTAATGGTAAAGGCATACCATTTTCTGAAAATTTGAATAAGTCCACAGAAATATCTGAATTTTTCAAAAGACCCTTAAGGTAACTAATTTGAAATTTTACTGCATTGATTTTTGCATTCTGTCCTTTTAATTTCCTCAACATATCCTCAACGGCACTCACTGATTTGCATATACCATACTTGTTCATATTTTGCAATTTTTTCTCCTCTCTTTTTTGCCGCAGCAATTTCCTCCTTCTTACTCTCTCTTCTGTACGAGCATATTTTATTTTATACAAAGTGCTTAATTGAGCATTACGCGTTCCGGCCAATTTCAATTCCCTAGCCCCTTCCACCCTTGCCAATGAAACTGCAGCCTCCCTTAGTTCTAGGGTCTGTTCTTTAAGCCAAAGATGGGGTTTGTCAGTTTTAGCTTTAATGAAGGAACCCACATTATGAAAATGGATGATGGGGCAAATTCCAGTCGCCTGTCTAGCATTCCAAACTTTGACTCCAGCTTGTCATTATGAGCCTCCCCAATTTTCAAACCTGCTTGTTTGGCTGAAACAGTTGGTCTGAAATATGCCCCACCATCCAAGTGTTCTGAAGCATGTGATGATAATTTATTAGCACCTGCTTTACACATGACTTGTAAAATTTGCTGAACAGTACCCATATAAGCGGGTTTCCTACTTATTTCCCAAACGTTTTCCATATAATTTTGAAGAGTTCCCTCATGGTTATGCCCACCCTCTGGTCCCTCCCACCCATCACCATTCAATAGGCCTGATGCATCATTCCCCCCATTCTCTCATTTTATTTATAGCATATTCATAGTAAGGGTTCAAGCTTAATGGTGAAACAGCTGACTTCACTTTCACCATTAAAGGGTGACAAATCTCATGGTACATTATAGCAAATGCACATTCTTCAGACACTATTTTTTCATCGAAAATAACCTGAAAATACAGATTGTTCTATTTTGTTAAATGTTGGGACATCTTTGCTGTCCCGTACAGTTTCTAAAAATGAAATAATACTTTTTCTCCCAACTACTGTTGGTATGGCATTGTATAAATATACAAGATATCTTGACCCTACAATTGGCTTAAACAAATCTGAGCCAGTGTCTTCATTAGAACTTATGCTAAAACACTTAAAATCTACACCTTTAGCATACTCTTTTTTGCTTGTTTGGCAAAGAAGTTTATCACACTCATAGATATGTTGTTTTGCCCCTTTCATTTTTCTAGAATCATTTTCCCCTTGGCCTTGATATAAAAATTCAGCACTCGCCTTAGTCATTGCCTCGGCGGTGTTATTAATTTTATGGTTTCCACATGTAAAAGCATAAATTCTTATTCTTTCCTGCCTCTCTTCATCTGATATTTTCGTCCAGTCAGCAGATTTTTCCAACTCTCTCTCTTTTTCTTCCATCATCAACCTGGTCACAGCCTTCTCTGTATTTGCCCTATCACTCATTCTAGCAATAATTTCAGAAATCTTATACTCTCCGTCTTTGTAAACAATACCTAGCTTTTTAGCTATATCCTCCAATTTCTGGAGGTGATTTTTTAAATCATCTAGAGTTTCTTGTGCCGCACTAGATGTGACTGGACTCACTGACAAAGTAAAACTCTTGTTTTTACCTTCACCATTAGATAATTTCAGTACATGAGATAGCCAGTGAACCTGGACTTTTGTTGTACCATCAGACTGGTGTGCTAATTTTGAACCACTTTTAGCTTTCTCAACAGCCAGTCTGATGGTGCACAAATGTCCAGCTTCAGCAAGCATTCTTTGTGCTGTACTACGTGATGGAAGTGACAAATTACTAGCTTCTAAATAAGTGCTATCTAACACAGTTCTGACAACATCTTGTACAATATTGCTGGGCACCCCCTTTGTTAGCAAATCATAGTAAAGTAGTCTTATTTCACTATTATAAATCCCTTTATGTTTTGTGTCCATGTTTTTCATTGATTCAATTGTTTTCTCTTTCTCTTCAACACTAGCATTCCCCTGTTCTATTTGTTTATCAAGTTCTTCAATTATCCCCTTATAATACAGTGAAACTGCTTCCTTGTCGATTCTTGACTGATTTTTGCACTCTGTTACTTTGGATTTTAAGCTTTCAATTCTTTCATGACACCTTTTCACTTGACGTGACTTTGATTTACGTTTTGTTTGCTCATTTTTCAGTTTTAATGTTAGTTCTGATATCTTATCCTCAGAACTTTCAACCTGAACTGTTGCTCTAACAAGCTCCTTTTTCAGAAGTTTATTTTCACATACCCCCTCCTTTAATTTTTTCTCAGTCATCTGAAACTTTTCTAAGGGCACAGTATTTCTAAGTTTTTCTTTACTTTTTTCAAGCTTTGACTCTAGATCAGAAATCTCTTCTTTGGCTGACTTCTCCATATCATGCATAGTATTCAAAATGTCCCTACTCCTCTTACCTACAACACTTTTCAGTTCATCTAATTCAGTTTTAAGTTTGGAGTTCTTAATTTTATGTTTTTTATTTTCTCTTAGTAATGCCCCAATTGTTCTACCAGCACTATAACTATCAGTACATGTATTTCTTGTTTTGTCACAAATTTCACTAGATTTGAATGAACTTGTGTTTGCATCTTCAAATTGTGATTGTGCAGTTGGTTTTGATTTTTTGAAACAAACACACTTTGGTGACCATTGAAATTCAGAGGTGAGATAATCACTCAAAGCCTTGAAACTAGAATAACCACCTCGATCTTTTCTGGCACGACAATTTTTCTCAAGACGCTTGTATTCTTTTTCCATTGCCTTAAATTTACACTCGTAACTATAGTCACTCTTTTTTCCATCGTCACCAAGAAGAGATAACCAACATTTCAACATTCCGCCCACAGAACGTACACATACTGTTTCGTTTTTGTTTTCATCTATGTACAGGATACTATAATTAAGATTTTTAAATCCCCTTGCTGTCAGTCCAAGTTCAATGATCAGTTTGTTACTGATAGAGTCAAGTTTACAAAATTTTGACGATCGAACATTGAATATATCGTCTACAGAGAAAGGGCATGATGGATCCGCCTGCCATAGTATGCTTGTTGTACAGTCCTTTGTCCATATGATGGAAGGGAAATTAAGTTGATTCATTTTATCTGCAAATTTGAATAATTTTCATCAGAAAATTTTTCTAAAATAAACAATTTTCAAAAAAAAAAAAAAAAAAGAAACAAGTCCAAAAGCACACACAAAAATAAATATATAAAAGACTCAAAACCAAATATATAAATTAAGATACAAAAAACACCAGAGAAAAAAAAAGGAAACCCATTCAAATAAATAATTAATTAAAATAAAGATCAATTGTGTCGCCTGTGGGCTTTGATAATATCGATAGTAAAGTGTGACATATGGATTGATAGACAGATATACAGACAGACAGATAGATGAAGTACAAAGTTATCCCCATGTGTACTTAGCTTTTGTGTCTTATGTGGTCTTTGATAGTAAAGTTTGACAGATGGGTCAACAGACAGATGACAGACATTTAGCGAGTTAATTTACTGAGACGACAAGCCATGACATATCCAAGCGGAAGGTCTTTTTGTTAAAAAAAAAGTTATTTTTATTCAACCTGGACTGACAGAATAGATTGAAATGCCCCCACCCAGCTTGTTGTCTCTTCTCATTACGAATTTTCACTCTAGTCTTTAAGTGTAATAACTAACACAACATATGCATTTCAGTTTTTAATTTTATTCAGTTATCATGAGTTATGATACCATCTGATGTTATCAGTTTTTAGTTTAAAGAATATTCAAATTCACTGTGATGAAGTTGTGTCGGTAAACCATCATTTCTAGCCAGTTGTCAGGGACAGTCTGCTCATTTGACATTTCAGAAATCATAAAACCAATCAACTGAAAATAAAAACAAAGAAACCACAAAGAAAATATTCTATCACAAAAATGTTGAAATCAAATTAAATTCAAAGGAAACTAAAGCTTGAAAAGACTATAAACATGTTTTTTCTTTATTGAAATAAAATAACATCAATAAGCTATCGAGCATCTACATCGATGAAATACTATGGCTAATTATACTAGCTCTGTTGTAGGCCTACTTTGAATTTAAAACGAAAGTAGAAATCTTATCGAATTCAAAGTCAACTTAAGCTTGAAAAGACTATAAAATGTTATAGTATATGTTAGTATATGTTTCTTTATTGAAATATTAACAAATAACGTAATTACCGAGCAACTTTATCGATAAAATACACTTTGAATTTAAAACGAAAGAAGAAATCTCTAGCCCGAGTTTCTGGGCGCCGCCATATTGAATATACCCAATCGATAAGTCAGTAACGATAATCCAGTGCGTTTGACGGCTTCTTCACAGGATCGGATATTCAAACTGGTGGTGCATACTCAATTTTTAATTAATTATGTTGAAATTTTGGTAAATGATAGATATACTATCGTTTTACTCACCGTAACACCACAGCTTGCCTAAAGTCAATGCGAAGGTCAAACGAGAATTTATATGGGCTCATTTAATAATGACATCAGCAAAACTTGCCGTGGTTTGAACACACCCTTGTATGTGCCTAAGCTTTCGTAAAAACATTTTTCATTGGCTGTAGAAAGCATTTTCGCAAGGCGCGCCAGCCAATCACTATTTCAGATACAAGTTTCAATAGGAGCGCTTGGCAATATGGCCGACACGCAAGTCGAACAAGACGTGACGCGATTTACACCGTTTTTAAATTCGCGATGCGCCATTAATACTCGTGATTTTGTTTTGTAGACTAACTAAATCGAATATTTAGGATATGCAGAAGTAAGTTATTGTAAAAATAATCTTATTAGATGCTTGTTTCTTATAAATAATTTTATCTGAAAATGGCACAAAATGGCCTTTTGTCGATGGGGAGACTTTGGCCTCCTTACATTAGGACCAGGGGTTATTTTAAGTCATGTAAATCTTGTGTATATAATGCCCTAATATAGACATTTCATTACAAGGATAATAATGCCTTTGTTGTTCGTTTGTTTGATTGTATTTTGTTGTTTTTTGTTTTTTTTGTTGTTGGTTTTTTTTTGTATGCAATGAAGAAGCTTTTAGCTTTAATTCTATCATAAACATACAGATTTAGAAATACTGTATACCTTGAGTTTTTTGCCATTGTACAACAAAAAACATATTCATCCTGTCTTGAATTCACCCTATATCACTATAGCCCTATGGATGGCATGTATATCCATGTATATCCATGCTTCAATTATTTAGGGCCAGTGCTTCAGTTCTGTTTTCAGTTTTCGTGAATTCCATTTTTTTTCTGTTTTCATATGAAAAATAACTAAAAACATACTTTAGATTAAAAATATTTCACAAGACAGACTCATACTATCAAAGAATTTTCTAAAACGCAAATTCCATTTCGGATTGCCGATTCTGCGATTGTGTCCGCAATTCTGTGATCGCTGAAAATCACTGGCCTTAGTTATTCAACTTATAATTAATCATTTTAAATAAACTCTCCCATCTAAGAACGAAACCGACAAAAATTAAACCGAGTGACAATTTCCATGTGTACTGTAATTTCAACATGAGATACAAGGATCACTCATTTTTGTATGAAAATAAGAATCTCTTAAATTATTTACAATTCTAAAATAAAATTGTGTCTATGTCTGTTTTGAATGTTTATGATTCTTGTTTATTTTGTAGACCACGAGAAAGAATACGTGACAGAGATCGATTAAGTGCAAGTCGAGATGATGGGGATTTAGATAGTCAGAGTGGTCGCAGAGGTGCCATGCCATCAAGGTTCCCAGATAGCCATCAGCTTTTTGTTGGAAATTTACCACACAATATTACTGAACCAGAACTGAGAAGCTTTTTTGAAAGTAAGTTGATGTAACATACATTGTAAACATACCCCATAATTTGACACAGATGAGAGGGTGTTAAATAGTATTTGACAGAAGCAGTGATGTTGTAATTTGCGTCTGACAAGTGATGGTTGGTGACAGTTGCCTGCTGTCAATATCCACCTCACTGACATGGTGTCGAAGTTTTACTGAGCTTGGTTGTCAAATTTTTGGAGGCAAAAAGCTTGTTTTAAAAGTTGCCATGTGTTCAGCATTTTCAGGTGTATATTATTTCAATACTTTTGTCAAATACCATTTCTTATTATTCAACTGACTTCAATATTTATATCTTTAAAGTTGTTTTTTTTTTTATAAATAAAAAAACAAATAGTTTGAATATATATTTTTCAGCAGTTGTTTACTATGCTCTGAAATAAATAATTTTGCAATTTTTTTTGGTAACCTAAGTCCTTCAGATGATCTGTTGTGAGTTGTCTTCTGTATGTTGATGCATATGCACTGGACATAAGCATGAACATTTTCAACTTCTCAAAACTGCTAGGATAAATTACATTAAATTTTGAATGTAACATTTTTAGGATATAGGTAACAAAATAAATTAAGAATTTCATGGCTCCTTGGACCCATTTTTTAAGAAAGGACTGTGACTCCAGTAACCTGTAAAACCCGTTGAATAGAACACAATAAGTTCTGAGCTTATTATTTACTCCAGCAACGATGTTGTAATTTGCGTCTGACATGTGATGGTTGGTGACAGTTGCCTGCTGTCTATATCCACCTCACTGACATGATGCCAAACTTTTACTGAGCATGCATTCATTTTACAGTGGATATTACTTTTGATATCTCCTTGAAATACCATTCCTGAACTCAAAATGATTGTTAAAATTTGCTGTCATTAAATCTGTTACATGCTTTTTTGTCTTTCATAACCAAATGAATGCCAGTATTCCTTCACTGGTTGATGATTTTACATATTTTTTGTCACTCAGATCACCATCTGTAAGCCACTGTTGTCTGTAAACTTTGGTCAGGGTTATGCACTGTGCATAAACCAAAACATTTTCAAAATCTCGAAATTCACTGTGACAGTCCTACTAAAATTTAGTATGCAGAATCTCATGGGATAGTTTAACAGAAATGAGAATTTCCTCATTCCTGGATCAGGTTTTGTAAAAATGTGAGTAACCAGTGATACCTTATGAGCAGAGTAATATATGCTGTGAAGTGTAGAACTGGCTGATATATGCTTCAGCAATGATGTTGTAATTTGCGTCTGATATGTGATGGCTGGTGACAGTTGCCTGCTGTCTATATCCACCTCACTGACATGATGCCAAACTTTTACTGAGCGTGCATTCATTTTACAGTGGATATTACTTTTGATATCTCCTTGAAATACCATTCCTGAACTCAAAATTATTGTTAAAATTTGCTGTCATTAAATCTGTTACATGCTTTTTTGTCTTTCATAACCAAATGAATGCCAGTATTCCTTCACTGGTTGATGATTTTACATATTTTTTTGTCACTCAGATCACCATCTGTAATCCACTGTTGTCTGTAAACTTTGGTCAGGGTTATGCACTGTGCATAAACCAAAACATTTTCAAAATCTCGAAATTCACTGTGACAGTCCTACTAAAATTTAGTATGCAGAATCTCATGGAATAGTTTAACAGAAATGAGAATTTCCTCATTCCTGGATCAGGTTTTGTAAAAGTGTGAGTAACCAGTGATACCTTATGAGCAGAGTAATATATGCTGTGAAGTGTAGAACTGGCTGATATATGCTTCAGCAATGATGTTGTAATTTGCGTCTGATATGTGATGGCTGGTGACAGTTGCCTGCTGTCTATATCCACCTCACTGACTTGATGCCAAACTTTTACTGAGCTGTGTGTAATCATTTCTTCATGTGAAATCATCCCTACAATTATTGTTTATGGTAAGTAATGAAAGTAATTAATCAAGGTGATGAATGTTACAAGCTTTTAATGCTTGTTAGATCTGTTGCAGTGAATGTAGCACGCTCTGGAATACTCACAGAAATATGTCTCATCATGTCGATGACCTGTACTATTTTCTTCTTTTTTATTTAAACACAGTCTTACTTTCAAAACTTTGAACATTATCCATCATTTTGGTTGCTATGTTAGCTAAGTGTCAGCATTTATAACATGAAATTTATCAGGGAGACACTGACCTAAATGATCTGTGCAAGTGATTGCTTAATTAGGCCAATACACATATATTCCACTTGTAAACAACAACCTGACATGTTTGAATTTATAATAATGTTTCACTTAAGTTTAAAGATATAGAGATGCTAGAGTTCCGGATTTTCCCGGATTTCCAGATTTTTAATACCCATCCGGAATCTTTCCGGATTTTGATTACTATTCCGGTTTTTTGTACGATCCCATATCGTTCAATTTCGGTAATTAGGCGCAATTTCGAGGTTTACCTGACGACATTTGCTATCTGTATTTTCATTCGATGACAGCATTTGAATTGACTAATCAGCATCAACGTTACATTGACTCATTGTCAAAGCGAGGTTGTTTACGAACACATGGTGATTGTAAAAGATTTAACTGTAAAAATGAGCGTTTTGGATCGTTCCGCTGATATTAAGAGGATCGACGAAGGAATAAGAAATAAGTTTCGGTGGTCATGGTTGGAGAATAAGGACAACATGGGCATATTCCTCTCAGAATACGTCCGTAAGATCGATGTAAAGAATATGAAATCCTTTGACATAGTCAAAAACACTAGTAAACATGCAGTCTATCAACAGGGGGTGTGGTGGAGGACCCCGACCTTTGTTGGATGAGTTAGTAATTTCAGGAATTTTTCAGATAGCCCACTAGCATCTCTAAAGATAAGATCTCAGGAAATATTTTCATTGATATTACTCTCCATTATCTCCATTAAAAGTAAACTAAATTCCACAATTTGTTATAAATTTAAAAAATGAACAACTTTTTCTGTAACAGTTAGCCATCTTGGTTTTTATTCCCAACAAAATAAGATTGACATTATGTCACCTCACAAAAAAATATATGAAAATGGACCAAAGTATTCTTTAGTAGTTGTCTCAAAAAACTACACAGTGCCTTTAAAGTAAATGGTATGAATGTGCAGTATTTATACATGTACTGTTATTCCTCTGAACTCTGTTATAATTTTGTCTCTGTATTTCAGAATATGGTACTGTAATGGAACTCAGAATAAATACTAAAAGTAGTGGTGGAAAACTTCCGGTGAGTTGCGATTGTAAACTTGTTTATGAAGTACTCGAGTAGAATGCATGTTTGTTCTTCTGATTTTTAGATCTAATTTATTGTGAAATAATTTACTATTTGGTAGTTTTAATGTGCTATTAACAGACTAGTTGTGAAAGTAATAATATACAACTAATATATTTCAAAATGCAGCAATTCTGTATGTAAGAAAAATAATAACTTATATTGACATTTTATCATTTCATTTGTTTTTATTATGATAGAAGAATGAGATTCTACACAAATGTCTTATATTTTTACAGAATTTTGGTTTCGTGGTCTTTGATAATCCAAATCCAGTGCAGGATATATTGAGCCAAAAGGTAAATGAATTTCATTTTATCAGGTATTTCTTCTCATTTTTTGTACAAAGTGTGAGTAACTTACTTGCAAACCATTTAAATACAGGAGAGCATTTGAAAAATCTGTAAGTTTTCATTGTCAGTAATTTCTAAAGTATAGCTTGACTTTACTGTGAACTTACAGTAAGTGCAGTAATTAAAATAACTTAAGCTTGCAGTCTTGCTTTGTATTAAAGCGGAAGTTAGGATGTTTCTGACATGTCTTTCAGGGATGTGATTGTTTCATGGATCGGACGACCATCAGGTCATTTTTGAGACCGATGTAAATCCAAGGAAAAAACTGGGGGAGGATTCAGATGTAATTAATTGGTCGTAACAATAAACATTCACTTATCTGCTGTCGAAAACGTATCTCATCTAGTTCACTTTTGTGGTTGATGTGATCTAATTACACAAACATATTTTTATAGCACCTTCTCGATCGAGAGGGCATACCGAAATGGTAGGGTTAAAACCGGAACGGCACCAAATCGACACTTATTATGAAAAACGGAACAGTACCAAATCAGCACTGATAATGAAGTTAGAATTAATGATTTGTCAATTTAAGATTCAATTTAAAAGTGTTTAAAATCAAAAGCTTTTTAGAATTGAGGAAGTATAAGTACATAAAAGTGCCATTTGAAGTATGTATTCTATCTTAAAACTCATTTTGTGCCCCTTCCCCTTTTGAGTAACTAATATAAGATAGATGTTTCCTATATTTAAAGGGAATAGTATAACCCTACTTTGAAATTGAATTTCAGGTTGGGTAATATGCTAAATTTCAAGAGCTTCGGGGATGGGGTGGGGGGCTTTGACCCCCTAAACTGCTCCCAGACCCCCAGTATCATTTTCCTCCTTTCAGCCACTCATCTAATCACATCCCTGGTCTTTATATATCTGTTCTAAGTTAACAACTTCACAATGGTTTTTATTTGTAAAAGAAAATTTGATTTGTTTAATTTCAGTTCATTTTAGTTTTTCATACTGATGCTAACATTATGATGAGAGTACATAATATTTGAGGTACACATCTGTCAATCATAGATCAGGGAAAAAGAATGTTAAACTTTACTTGATAGATTTAAGTCAGAAACACTATAGTTAAGATTTGCTTAGATTCTTAAATTTTTGTGTAACTTATGATATGGGTTTCATTTCTCTTTTTCACAGCCAATTAAATTTAATGGAGAACACAGATTGAATGTTGAAGAGAAGAAGCCACGTGGCGAAGGTCGTCCTGGTAGTGGAAGGGGTGGTGGTCCTATTCGTGGGGGTATTGGAGTAGGCCGTGGGGGTATTGGTAACCCTGGCAGAGGCAGTGGAATGAGAGGCGGAGGAACAGGTCCTAGATCTGACAGAGGCAGCATGAGTGGTGGACGTGGGGGTATGGGGGGTCCTAGACGTTGAAAACTTTATGTTGGTCTAGTGGTGCTTTAGGAAGGTATGCAATTCTGAATATTAGACCAACATTTAGCAGCATAAATGTTTCTGTGCAATTTGAAGAAAGTTGGTTGTGCTAAAGCGACTTGAATTTATAACAGAAATGGATAAAAAAAAAAATTGATATGAATTGGGCTGGGGTTCCCATGACCTAGACTAGTGTGATAAGTTATCATTCCTGTAATAAATTGGTCTCCTCCATTGTAACCAATTCTTCTGGACGTGATTCATGTAAATATGTACAAACATTGATGAGCGCAGAACGGGTCTCAATTGGTTACAGTTGGTTAAACCATATTTATTTATATTGTACATTTGATACTTTTGACAGAATTGCATATTTTCTGTATAAATAATTGCATTTTGTACTTTGGTGGATTGATGCATTGAAATGGTCCTTGTACTATCTAAGGCAGAGAAAATGTCAATCAAAGAATTTAGCAAACATTTATTGTCAGTTGGAGGACTTTTATTGTGATTATTTTTCTTTTACATGGAGCTCATTCTGTCTTCTTCCAACATCAGGTTGCACTATGCACTAATCAGATGAAACTGTTGCTGCATAACTTAATTACAAACTTTATCTTTTTTCTCTTTCTTTCTCTTCATTTTTAAAGATTTTTTTTTTCATGAAGTGACAGTGCTCAATCCAAGATGGTAGAGTCTATGATATATAAATGGCTACATTCCTTGAGTTGGCATATATCTTTATATGTAAAACTAGTCCCATTCTGTGCAGGGTGTACATGGGGGAAATATTTTTCAGTAACTGTCTTTCTAATTCAGCTTATTTGATGTTTCTGACAGGAATTTTTAATTTGTTGATATTTTCCACATTCATCTGGCACCTGAAGGGTGAATGGAAGGTTAACATATTTCAATCACTGTATGAAAGAATAAGTACATGGTGTTAGTGTGTACTGAAAGTATTTGCCAAAGACTTATCATTTTGATTTTCCGCATTATAAATAACAAAGCAGGATATATATATATATTAGTATATATAACAGTGCTATCAGATGCCATTAGTCTTTCAATTTGAAATCTCAACTTATTTAAGAAGACTGGATGCTGACATTATCAGGGGCAGGAAATAACTGATTTTGACTGATGACGTTCAAAGTTCAGAAGTTACATGCTGGTTCAGCCTGGTCACAGTTGAACTCACCAGTTTTCTGTAATGTGGCATCCAATTTACATTGATGGATAAGGAAGAGAATTTTTTTTACAGTATCTCTATAATTAGGACAAAAATTATAAATGTGAAATACTGATTCATCAGACTTTGCTCACAGCTTGGGAAGCCATGTTTATTTGTGTTGTGATATCTTAAATATTTTCCGTCAATATATTATGATCTCATGACTAGATATAAAAGTGAAGCTTAATATTTCATCCTTGTGTTCCAAGTGCCATAGGTCATGTGTGATAGTGATGGCATGTTAATAGAATACATGTAATGAAATATCGAGTTGTGGCGGATGTATTTGGGTTATGTAAAATGACACAAAATAGGAATGGTAAAGTTGCACTGTTATCTTTGGTGTGATATTGTTGGTCTGCATTCTTGACAAATCTGTAGCTGTTGAAGGGAGACAATTATGTAAAATCAATTTATTTTTCTCGCATCCCCAACAGTTTGTTCTGTCAAAGATGAAATTTGGCAATTATTGATATGTACTTATTATGTGCCAATTATTTATATATGAAATCCTTTCAAGATATTTTCTTGTTAAGTATGAAGACCTTCACAATTGCAGCAGATTTGAAAGAATGACCTCTATACTGACCACTGTACATATTTGACTACTGATCGTGACAGTTGTTACTTTCGGTTGTCCTCAACACTCACCTGTACATTTCACATCTCCCATCAGTTCTTTTTCAAGTTCAATGTAGATGTTCAAACAAATTGTATTGTCTGCCTGCACATGTTTTTGACAAATAAATTGAAAAATTCCTAGAATTGTGATGCTGTTTGTCATTTGTGATTATTGTAATAGCTGATAAAACATTCAGCATGGTTTGGTATCTCAAAGCTGATACTCTGATAAAACTTTCAGTATGGTCTTATTCCTGAAAGTTTATAACCTGATCAAACTTGAAGCATGGTCAGATTCCTTAAAAGTTATGCTGGTTCGAGGTGTAGTTTTAAGAGATATGTTCTTGTCAAAAAGGTGCATTGGTCAGTAATAGTGTGATTACAGAGGTCAATATATGCAGTGGGGGCTTGAAACTGACTAGAGGCAAGACCCAATTTAAAGCGAGAAGCATCAGATATAGTCCCTTGCTCTTGGGGAAATTTGGTCAGATTATTCCATGACTGAAGAATTTACTAAATTTAATATCTTGAAAACATTATTTGAACTCATCAGCTACAAAATATTTTTATTAGCTAGCCTGTTTATAGAACAGGGAAGTTATTGCTGTCACTGCATCAGCGTTGTCCTTTTTTTAGCTCACCTGACCCATCACTTGTCTGTCTGTCTTTAACATTTTTAAAATCTTTTAAACGACCTTGCTATATGGAACCAAACTTGGCCACTTACATCCTTGGGGTGTCTAGATTCAAAATTGTATCCAGTAAGCTTGTTGACCATCCAACATGGCCGCCATAGCCATAAATAGAACAGAGGTTTCTGGCCATTAGGTCCAAAACTAATGTGTCAGAAATTATCAGCAGGACTAGATCTATCTGCCCTGAAAATTTTGGATGACCTGATTTTGAGTTAATGCTCCTGAAATGTGGATTTTTTTTAATGATTTTTGGATTTTTTCACTTGTGTTATTCTAAAATGAATCAAAACTTGCTGGGCAAAAATGATCAACAGGACAAGGCCTACCTGTGTTAAAAATTTGGGAAGAATCTAATATTGATTTTGAGTTCTGGCCCATGAAATGTCGAAATTTTAAGTTTTCAGACATTTTCTTAAAAACTATAATATTTAGTTATATAATGGGGTGGATTGGAGCCATACTTTACACAAATGATCCCCGTGTACTGTAGATGTGTCTTTTGGGGTACTAAGGCCTGTCTGACCTACTTTCTTGAAACTAGGTCAGTTACTGAAAATTGTTCACATTTTGTTTCTGGAGCAGAAATCCTAAACTACTGGAACCATACTTCACACAAATGATCCTCATGTGCCCTTTACTTTACAGGAATGATCATCCTTTAGTAAGACTGCTAAAATTTTGTCAATCCACCTCTGAAACCACCATGCCAGTTGGAACCAATCTTAACGGGTAGTCACAAAAGTATTTGGGTGGTCCACTGTAAAAATTGTGTTCAGCAGGTCCGCATCCCATCCATGAAGGCTTCCAATGGACAAAATAGTTTAACATTAGATCATATGGGAAACACATCTGAAGGTGCTTTGCAAATTGAAATTAAACTTAGTCAGTATAGTCCAGGTGAACTAAACAGGTTCCTGGGATACTGTAGTCTGTGTTAAGGTTTTGTTTCAGTCCATTTTGGGCAAAGTACTGCAGCTACAGTCATGAAACTTCAGGTGCACATTGTCTTGGGTTATTACTCAACAATGCAGGGCGATGCTGGATGCTATGGCCTAATTTTGGCCCAAATGTTTAGCTTCCTGGACTTTGTCATTTACTGTATGAATAATACTGCATTAAGCTTTCTGTTTAAATCCATTGTGGGCAAAATACTGCAGCTTCAGCCATAAAGCTTCACATGCACATTGTCTAGGGTCATTACTCAACAATGCAGGGGAATGCTGGCTGCTGTGGCCTAACTTTGACAAAGTATAAAAAGCATAAAACAGGCTAGCTATATGGTCAGCTTTTACAACCAACAATTTTTACCCTTTGCTTTAGTTTTGGGACCATTCACATTAGATGGCGGGGCAGAGTAACTGTTTGGTTATTCATACAGATGATTCTACTCGCTTTTCAGTTGTGACGAGCATGGGAAAAAAGTTTTATTCCTTACTGGAATATATACAAGGTAACAAGTAGGAGCAAGTACTCTTGTTAGTGTAATGTTGATTTCATTACCTAAAATTTCAAATTCTGGGTCAAGAAAGGGTTCACGAGACCACCTCCACCAGGTTATATGGATTTTACTATGCTACTGAGAGTTGAAATATTAGCAAATTGGGGGAATATTGTATGACTGCAGAAGATGGCCATCTTTAGCCTATGCAAAATGCACAGCAATCGCGACATTAATTATGAAGTTATATGATTTCACTAGAATCTATCCAGAGACAAACATAATTAGATGGCAATTGCCACTTTCCAAGAACTTGGCATAAGAATTGATAAATCAAAGCATTTTCTAATGAAACTTGAAACAAAGTTTCCTTGTCATGTTATGATTTACATGTCATTTCACTTGTGCTTTATGATACAAATGATTTCTTCATATAGAAATTAGAACTAGAGAGTTAGGAATAGATGGATATGGTATCCATCTCTCTTGCTAGAAGAAAATGGCAACACAATTTACATCTGCCCCTGCTGAAGTGATGCATTGAAAATTGATCTAGTTCGAATAAAATGAGATTGCATAATTATTTTCACTACATATTCTTAGTAAATTTGCACACTGATTTATCCAGAATTTATCTTTTAACTTATTTTTTTCAAAATCTGATTGACAGAAAGTTGAGGTAATGTGTGTTCATTCATTTGGTGGATATTCCATTGCAGTCTCTTGTTTCTGGAGAAGTCAATTGTTCTTTGTGAGAATAAAATTGTGACATTATAACAATGAATGGATCTGTGATATAATTCATAAATACCGGTACTGAAATATAATCATCAATACCCAGGTAATTTTAAAATAGATGAAAAATAACTAAATTATTGTAGACCCAAATTCATTTTTCATTTAATCTGGATTACGGCATAACCAAATTCAGAAATAACATTGTAGAATTACTAAGAATATATAATATAGTGAAATTCATTTTTGCGCACCCAACTTTTGTCTAACGTATACCAGAATACATTTGAACCTGGTTTTCCTGGTAAGTGAATATAATAAAGAAATCATCAATACTGTATGACAATACTTTAATCAATAATGAATGATAAAATTCTATAAATATATTTATCACAGAACAAATCACATTGCCTGTTTTAATGGCAAGTTGAAAAACATTCTCACAACACTTTCATAATACAGAGCATTATCAAGCTGCCAAAAGGTAAGGTAGAGAAATGCAACGTATGCACTAATATGGAGGTCTTAAAATCATGACAGGTACAACATTTATCAGTTACATAAGATCTACCTTAAAACCTAACTACAAGTCACCTAGGAGATGGATCAAAATAATAAAGACCCGTTAGTCTGTGGCAAGTTTTGTTGTCAATTTATTTTATTTGGAGAACAGCATGCATCTGCAGTAAAAATATATTAAAAGAAGTAGAGAAATCTTTAAATACAAAAAATATAGAGGAATTGTTTTACTGAGCTATTTTGTGTAGTTTGAGCTTTTTAATTCCAGAGGCACAGCAACTATTGTCAGTTGTATGGCCTATTTTTTTTTTTTACATTTGGTATATTTTGGTGTGGACAACCTATATTTATGATACAGTCCACAAAAGAATGGTTTGATAGAATTGGTAATGAATATGTTCAAAGACAAAGTGAAAAATAATTAATATGTTTGTAAATCTTTTTGAGTCGTAATAGCATCGCAAACAAAAATTACCGTAGACAATCTGGTGAATAAATGATGTCTTGGGGAATAACTTGTTTCAGGTAACTCTTCATGTAGACAAAGCCACTGGCTACATTTGTACCAAGGGTACAACTGAAGAACACATTGGACATATAGAAAGTTAGAAACGGGAACAATATGCTGTAAAATGAAGTAACAGTTTCTTGAGGACGATTTTAAAAACAAGAATATAATGGAAAACTACAATTTAAACAGTTTTAAAATAAAGTTCACTTACATTGTAGGCATAAAGACTAAATTTTATCCTTGGTAAAATATACCTGGAATGAAGGACAGTTTACAATGGACAGACAGTTTACCTAGGGTAAAATTTACAGCAGCATTGAAGACAGAGTGACGGGAAGATACAATACAGACATGAAGACAATAAAGTTTCTCTTTTATTTTTGTACTACTTAGATTGATATACAATTACAAGATAGAGATATACACAGGCATAAAATTCTAAAATCCCTCAATATTTTGTGAAAATAGCTTGAGAAACCCATTTTGGCAATTATATGCTTGCAAATGATTAATTCGACCTCACTATTTGTATATGCATATGACACTGGGTCTGACCTTATTTTCACAAAGTACATAGGAATATAAGAATTGTTATGCCTTTGTATATTTGTTGTTGTACATCAGTCTATTAAAGAAGTAAAAACCAATTTTTTTTGTATTTTTTGAAAAAAAAAAAAAGCTGATGCCCCTTTAACTTGGGTAAAATATGGTGGCAACAAGAGCAATGAAACACCAGGTAAAACTGGCAGTTTACATAGCGTATAATTTACTGCTACAATGAGAACAGACAGACGGTTAGATATAGTGCATATGTGAGAACAATAGTTTTACCTTGAGTAGAATATACCCCAAATAGACAATATTACAGTTTACTAATACTGTAGATAATGGAGGAGTTACTCTTGGGTAGAATACACCCTCAAAGAAGGTAATGGAAGCGTTAATGATCACTGTAGACAGAGGTACACTCTACCTTGGGTAGAACATACCCACCTAGAACAGTTTACATACAATAAGGAAAACAAGAGACATTCCCTAGGTTTTGAGGGATAGTTTGACTATCATTATTTACTGACACTAAACAAAAATACACCCATGGTATAGTTTGACCATAAAGGAGTATCTAATTTGACCTTGCTTACACGTATAACAAGTAACAAACAAGATAATAATGGGTTGCAAAGGAGACAGTTTAGTACCCTTACAGGTATAGGGACTGTTTTGTGAAGGAATATATATCTAATCTGGGGTATGGGTTTCTAAAACACTTTTACATTGAAGCATAATTTGCAGAAAAAGTGAAGAAAACATTGCCACATTGTTTGTGTGAAAGGCAGACATATATCCCAAGTTTTATATACATCAACATGTATAAACAAGTATCATTTACACATGATTTAAAGAGAACCTGCACTAACATAGACATGTATTTGTATGAAAATGACAATAAATATAAGTAAAATGTAATATATTAAATATTTTGTAAATGACAACACTTTTAACTATTTGTAAACCTCTAGTGTCTAGATAAATAATAGCTACTTGGTAAAGTTGTTCATCTATGCATGTATTATAAAGTGATTTCCTGGTGTTCCTTGAAACATGTGTAACAAATTCCATCACGGTTGCACGTTAAACACAAGGAGCCTCTCCGGAGCTACAGGGGTAGCACCGGTGTGTGGCAAGGGCTTTGAGTAGTCACGCCGCACGTTAAATCAACTCCAATCATCATCATGTTCCTTGATGGAAGAAAATCACTACTAAAAAAACCTTTAATACCATAACTAGTATTGGAATAATGTTGATCTAATTCATTTGGGTTATGGTTCAAATCTTGAAAATGTCAACCTGAGATTTATATATGCTGATTGTTTATTAGTCTAATTCTCATCATGCACTTTACGTTATTACCGTAGTTTTCAAAAATCAAAACTGACATTCTGTGTCAAGTTACATGATATAGGGTATTAAAATGTACAAACAAATAAATGACATCATACTTCAAGATTTTGAGAGAAAAGTAATTATGATTTACAATAATTTTCCTGGTTGTTCAAAATTGAATATGATACTGATTTTAAAGATCACATTCAACAAATAACAGTCTAGAGAGGTTCTTGTCAATGACTTCAAATGCCTAAATACAAAAGGACGATGGTGTTGAATGTATATGTCAGGTTTCATATTTTGTCAGAATGTATATATTTTATCAGAAGTCTATTACTTTAGAAGTATGCAATGGATAATCATAGTATGAAACATGATATACGCCTGTTACAGCACTTGTGATTAAAGGGAAATAACTCCCATTCACAGCCAGCAAGCTTGAATTTTTGGTGGTGAAGGCATCATGTCATGAAGGCGCAGTCATAAATGTTTAACTTGACAGATATTTCTTTACAACATGGTGTCCACCTTGCTAGAGACTGTAAATGCTGAGATGGGAAAGGAGCATATTGCTGAAGAAGACGAACAAAGCAATCTTCATCAAGTTTTGACTACTTTGAGATATCTCTAGCAACTTCTTGGCCAAACAGACGACGTATGTGGCCAGATTCAACATGTCTGACTGTAATGTGATATCATTTGACCTTACTGGGTCACATTACTTTATATAGCAGTGTACACCTGTAGAAGGGTACTGGTCATGTCTAATGGCCCTAATAGTACAGTTTCAAACTTCTAGAGTAATAGACTACTGATTTTATCTATACGTTTTTGCAACAAGTGTTTTACGAAATCTCTCAGGTCAGAATGACTGAGAAGTGTCATGTCAATTTGTTCTTGAAAATATTTACTATGATTATTTTGCTTGTTCAAAACAAAGCTGTATGTCCTTTCTAGCTTTTAACATGTAACCAGTGCACATTTATTTCTATTATAACACTGCATAGGATATAAAGGTATAAACAATTAGTACATTTGTATCAAATTATTTTTGTACAGCATAATAAATGTGCATAGAGACACTTTCTATTTAATGAAAGATGTTTATACATACAACTGTGTTGATTTCTGACTAATCACAAGTAGCAGCTAATAATAAAAAAATAACCTGTACCTGACAGGAAAATACCACACTGGTGTATGTCAGGTGAGTTTCATTAATTGGTTTAGTTTTCTAACAAGAATACTAATACGTATTGTGTCATAAACAACTGCACTGTTGAAGACAAGATTGGTTTTAAAACAGAAAAATAAGAACAGATAAGCTAAATGGTTTTGTTTTCTGACAGGAATAATATTACAAGTATTGGTTTACAACAGAAAAGTAACTTTGTACTGGGTTATGTGACTGTGATAGGATGAAATACACGCTCTGAATCTATGTCGTACATGATTGGTAATGATATGTCAGACAATCTGACAAAAATAAAATCTTGAGGTAGGGGGACATGATGCTTCAATTGAATGTGAACACTATACTATAGTATTTACCCTTTTGTTGTAGAATTATAAGGTTCATTGTTGTAGGCTGTTTGTGTCAGAAATGTGACAAATTTACCTGATGAAAAATCTGCATACAAAAACAAAGAAGTTTAATTAGTTGAAATACACTGTTTGGGTGCAAGTGTTTTTATGCACAAAATTTTCATCATGTAAATCCATTATGTTTCTGAAAAAAACGTTCTTTGACAACTCACTGACATGATTTACTTTATACTACAACAAGGTGTACTGTATCATGACAGAGTGTCATTAAGAATGACGTGTCCTGACAGGGTGACATACGAAATGAACTGTATCAAGACAGGATGACAAAGAATATATTGTAATATGACTCACAGATAATACATAGGACCTACACACAGTGACATAAAGGTAGCTTTGTTGTGTGACATCAGACATGCCATAGGTATAATAACGATTTGAACTGCATGGAATTTAGTTAAAGAATAGTTTTCTTATCACATTATCTGTGGTAAAGATTGCCGATATACAGTTCATAGTGTGTTAGCGTACAGACACACACATACTAACAGTAACAGGATCAATGTTTTGCAGTGATATACAAAGTGTAACCTACTGTAATTTCTAAGTGACATAGGCATGCAGGTGTATTTCATTTCAATGTGATACATATACTTCCAATACCAATGAGCACTTCATCCAATAACAATATACAGAATTTACAGTACATGTAGATTGGTAGTTCTCCATGAAATGACATGAAACCAAACTTTGTCCTCTCTGTTATGATAATCAGCACTCAAAGTCACCAAATTTACACAATACTCAAGCTCAACTTTTATTTCATTATTTGGACTATATAATTGTTTGTAAAACTTTTGAGTTTGAGTGATTAGGAAACATATTATTATTTTTCGTCATTCACATATAAAATTTTGCATTACACTTATGATTTTACCACAAAACATGAATAAATAGGTTGAGTACGGTACTCAAAATTTGAGTATGTACTCAAACAATTTTTTAATATTTCTGACGTTTTCTTGAAATGAGCAATGATTTTTACCATTATTTACAATTGTATGCCATCAATATACAAGATGACCTAGCTGTTACAGTATAAATTTTATATGTTTTTACCTTAAAATCATGATAAGTTGGTTGAGTTCGAGTAATGAGTAAATTTGGTGACTTTGGAGCCTGGTCTGGTAAGTGATATACTGAATACTGACATAATTCATATTGGTCCCACACTTCGGAATATACCCATATCATCACATACAAGAAACATCTGAAGACATTTTGGATTTCTCATCAATTAAAAATATTAACAGTATGCAAAAGAAACCAAACACACTCTCAATCAGATAGTTAACAGCAATTACAAGAGACAATTTAACTCCTCAACCCTAAAAAATAATGGACTTTTTTTTTGTAAATCAATGACTTAGACCAGTCCAAATGTGTCTTTAGGGGTTAATGAGTTAACTAATTTGATACTATTGTATTGAAAAGGAAATGAAATATACCAAAGTAAGTGAACTACCTACAAAACTATATTATTATCTTAATGTAGGACAGAACAGACTTGATTCGATCCTTAGAGGAGATGCTCAAGTTTACACATGTACAGAAATGCATGTTTACAGATGCTAGACTAACACATGTAAACATAAATGCACAGCATAATTTTCACACACACATACACACACCTTACATCCTTCATGATGCTGGATTCACATGTGTAAATGTATGAGGGGTTTAGTCACAGGTAAGTTTTATAATTCAAATTGGTTTAATTTGGTTTTGTCTCGACTTAAATTGTACAGTTGTACAATACACATATATAACTTTGTGAATATAGAGTTACATAGGTACCAGGTTAGCATAAAATTTATATCTAGTTATTTATTCATATGGTTTGAATGTGATTTATAAGTACATTGTAAATTTACACATTCTAAACCCTTATGCAACCCTTACCTTAACTGATGTATAAAATGTACAGAATTCAATAGGGAACTTTCGAGTTAGTCCAGATTACCTTTATAATCTTGCTTTAATTATTACCAGTTGCGTGATTTAGAAAAAGTTTCCTCAATGTTATTTCAATAATATGTAGATAACCAGTCTCTTGGGTTTCTTTATACATAATGAATTTAACACGTTTAAAAGTAAAAATATTTCCATTTACTTTACATATGTTGCGAAATTAAATATGGGAACCGGAAGAACATATGAGAAACAAAATTGAGAAGGCTGGACCAAATGCAGGATCATAACAGTAATCCGGGCTAACTCTAAAGTACCCTATTTAAAAATGCATAGCAAAGAAAAACAATGTTAATATAACTTACAGCAAGGTGCAATTGCAACAGTTATTTGAAGAAAATATCTAACTCTTTCTAGATATATCAATAAATAACAAGAAATTCAGAACACAATACTGACTTGTAAGCACAAAAATCAGATACTCACTATTCAACACAACTGCTTAAAATGCAAAATGTTTGGATTAAAAATTCCAATAATTCTAAACACTTGTATAGAGTGTTAGATTAATATACCACTAAGAGAGAAATCTAGGTCTGGTTATATTTGGAGAAATATATGGTTATCATTTCATCACTTTTTTGTTGTTCTCCAGTCCACTCTAAATTAGGTTTTGTTTTGATTCAAGGTCTTACTACTGCATATATACTATACCATATAAAGAAACTCAAAAAACAATTTTGTTTTAAAAAAAATCTAAATAAAAACATTTTAGTGTTTACTAAGTTTAGGTATTAAGGAGAAGTGTATATATATATTAATTGCTTAGATCAAAATAACTGCCAACAACTTTCATCTTCATAATAAAGTAAGCTAAAACATGTCAATGTATAATATTGATTACATAACCACAACCTAAACCCTGAGACACTAACAGAGTTATCTCCCCTGAGATCAAAAGTGAATTGTCTAGTCACAGCTAGAAAAGCAATGGGACTTCCTCTTTGAGACACTGTACACTAAGTGACACATTAGACTTATTCTAACGTGTCCATCTGATCATCTTTTCTATCATTTTCCTTGTTACACTCATCAGCCAAATGTTTATTTTGTTGCTCCGCAAGATAATTCCAATTCCGACGATTTTTCCGGCAGCCCTCCAACAAGTCAACAAATTTTGGGGACATTTTTGATATTGCCTGGAAAGTACAAAATCAAATGATAAAACATAAGAATTTACAAATATTACAATAAACTTCAAATTTTTCACGAGATGACCGAGTCAATCAACTGAACAAATGACTTTTAATGCCTATTCGCAGAAATAAACTGGTTTTTAAAGGTGCTACATCAATCATACATCAAACTTGCATTTAGGAACAGCTCTGTATAAAGGGCACCTGCCTATAAAGGCCATTCAAACAAAACCTTTATTATTAACTTTTTTGTAATAAATACAATTTTTTATAAACACCTCCAGTCTATAAGAACTATTTTTGCCTGTTCCTTTATGTGGGCTTTAAAGATATGTTTGACTGTAATTCAGATTTTTTTTTCTGCACAGGTTTATATAAAGATACAACAGCTCTTTTTCACCTCTGTGTGTTTTAATTGGGGAATCAATTTTTAGTTTATACAAATATTTAGGGTAAAAAAAAAGAGAAAAACAGAACTTTGAGAAAGATTAATCATATTGTGGTGTCTATAATGTTAATGAAAATTTATTGGGACCTCTGGTTGTCAGTGCAGGCTTGAGCGACAGAAGGCTGGAACTTAAGGTGATTTTGTGAGAAAATTTGCCAATTTACTAGCAGAAGACCAGTGGTCTCTTCCCAGGTACATTGTATTTGTAACCCAGTTCTTACTTCTACAGGCAATACTGGTCACCACTATATAACTGATAATTTGTTGAGTGAGGTGTAAAATACCATTCAAACAAACAAAAACCGACAAAAAACATACATTTATAACATTTTGCAATATTATATTTAACGGCTAAACCTTTACATAAGATAAAATGTACAAGTACATGAAAACACTTACATATTACTGTCATTATTTAAATCTACATCCCCTCTAACTTACCTGGTACACTGGCATACAGATAGAGTCAATAAACCCTACCTGCATTACAGGTAACTTGTCCTTCTTGTCACGATCCATCATTTCCTGAGAATAATAATATAATGTCATTAACTATACTGGTTTTCTCTGTTGACAATCAAGAAGGTCATAATTCTATATGATCACCTAACTGATGTGATCAATCACAAAAAGACGTGATATGTACCGTATTCGGCCATGTATAATCCGCATTTACGTATTATCCGCACCCCCCATTTCAGCATCAGAACTCGGAGAAAAAAGGACTCCGTGCGTATAATCCGCGTTGACTATTTTCCACGGCCGTATGGCCGAAAATCGTCGGCAAGATTGATTATTATTGTGTATAAGTGCAGTATGACGATCGGAAATATTTTCAAAATTCGCAGATCGGTATTTGGAAGAAATAGATAAATATTTATTATAGATATTATATATTCGAGATATTAGATAAGGGATATTGATAAGCAAATTAATGATTTGAAATAAATAACAAAAGAAATATCAAAACATCAGTCGAAGTCTTTGTAAAATTACATTCCGTTATTTACAGCGCAATCATTTGCTTTTGCTGACGTTTAGCCTATATATTTAATTAATAGTATGTATTAGAACAACATTTGAAATAGATATTATATTTGCGGAAATCGGCGACATAAAAGTTTGTAACAATTTTAATTAGCGGAGAGCACTTGTACACAAGCGATCTATATATCCAGAATACGCGTGTATAGCGTAATTATTGAAACAAAGGGATATATATACAGATCCAAGTATACTGTTGTCTATTACACGCATCATTGATTATGAATGGAGACATATACTACAAACATTAATTACCTTGGTGTGGCATTGTGTTATTTTACACCTTTTATCATATTTTCAATTTAAAATTAACTCATCGTACTTACCTGTATAATTAGCATGTTCCATAACTTAGTACTACACTGTAGATGTACGGTAGTAAGAGAGTTATTGGTATATACCTTTTGTACGAAATGTGTAAAATAACATTCCTCCACAGAACAAAACACCCAGAAAACATTGTTTTATTTATTAATGTATAGTCATCGTCTCAAAACAAACAACGCAAAACTACATAAAAATACGAAACTACAAGATACTACATATTTGCTCTTCCATTTAGCCCCTCATTTGCAGTTACAACATGGCTGTTCGCTTCGTTGTTCACCCCGTGAAATAATTATTAGAATTCTTGTTGAGATTGTTTTATTTTTCAATAATAACAAAACTTCATGATGAAGATAAGCAACAGGTACTGTACTATTCTGTTTCCTCGCCAAACATCGCAACTAGGCTAGCCTTGCACAGGCACTTGCGTTATGCAATCCACCGATCACAACACCCTCAATCAAGGGATTGCATTACACAAGTGCCTGTGTAGTCTAGCCTATTTGTAAACTGAAACACACAAAAATAAAAGACAACAAGATTCATTTATTGATTTATTCACCGTCACTGTAGACATAAATGATGATATACATTGACCTCGTACATCGTTATTACGAAAAAACTTTGTCAGGCTTACCACCCACATCGAATCTCATGCAGTAGTTCCTGCGGAAAAAATGTCCTAAGATTCTGTAGCACTGTATTATCCGCACCCCCCTGCCTGAGACAAATTTTAGAGTGAAAAGAGTGCGGATTATACACAGCCGAATACGGTATTCAGTAATCCATCAAAAGAGTGATGATAATATGTTATATTTTTATTGCATACTGGTACCTGGAAATTTTCACCCATTTGACTTTTGCCCTAAGATGAAAGGCGCAAATTTAAAATGAAGGCGAAAAATTCATGCTAAATAAGTGAATCATGTACAATGTGCCACTAACTTGACCATGATGATTCAGGAAAAATGTAAGACAGTGTAAATGTTTTCTGTCATAAAAGTGTGAATGTAACTGGGAAGAAAATATCCAGGTATACATTATCACCATTTCCAAAACAATTTCATACTTATTCCCTTGTCCCCCCCCCCAAAAAAAAATAGAAAAACATATCAAACAATAAAATATTGCTTACCGATGGTTCAATTTTAAGCTGGGTCTTCTCAATGTCACCTTGCTCAAAAAATTCAGAGGCAATCAATTCTGCGACCTGTAACATTAAATTTGACATGTATGCCAGAAACCTACTGAAGATAGACAAGCAGAATTTGTATAATCTCCTCTCATTCCGGCAAGATTAACATTTAACATATAAATGCTCATATCATTTTTAAGTCTGAATAAAGAAATGGCTTTGCAAGGACTTTACTGGGCACTCAAATTCTGGGCTCTCCTCACAAAACTCTTGTAGCGTAAAGCCAAGCAACAGTAGTAAGACCTTGTAATTGAAGGAATAAATTAACAATATGATTACTTCATATGAATTGCCAAACTAAATATACCGCAATAATGGGACTAATTCATGTACCAAGTGATACCCAATAATGTTTGTGCAGTACTAGTATCTCCAATAGTGATGGAATGTAACTCAACGTAAACTTCCCGCTGAAATGACATTACCTCCGAATAACATCTGCTGTGTCATTCCATCACTAATAGAAACAATAGTCTCGCACAAATGTTATCGGGTATCATGTGGTACATGAATTAGTCCCATTTCTACATTAAATAACAATAGGTGGCGGTTTATCAAGAATTGACTGTAGCTGCATTGATTATGCTACTTCTCGACTGCACCAGATTAACTCCAATTTATTACTGTACTGAGTCCTATAATAGCTGCAACCAGGCTTTAACTATTAAGTTCTAAATACATAAACATGGTGCTAAAATATAAATATTAAAATTAATAATGGTACTGTTAATAATAAAAATAACAGTCAGGAGAATTGTGACATTGATATTTATTATTTTACCTTTTTCTGAACCTCCCAAGGTTTTGTAATGGCTGATACATCCGAGGCAGTCATCATCATGGATCGGAGTAAATCTCTGTCTTTATCACAATCCCAGTTGGCACGGTTTTCATTTACCAGGTTAAAAAATTCACCTCGGTATCTACAAATAGAATAGTATGACCATCAGAACAATTTACCAGATAATCAAAGAAACTATTCACACTTTGTTTATTAAGAAATATTTATTTTGTTTATTTTTGTTAAACATTCCATATAGATCTATTCAATTATAAGTATGATTCTGCTCTAAGTATTGCCAAAATGTTAAGGTGCAGTGTGAAAGTCTCTGACAAAAGGTATTGTCCAGGAAAAAGTACCATACCATTGAGGGATCATTTAACCCTGTCAACCTCAAAGACCCTAATAGACTGATCTAAAACAACAGAAAGAGCATACCATTAAGATACTTGGGGTGAAAGGGTATCACTGCTCTACACCCTTCCTAACATGGGTCCTTAGTTTTAAGACTAACTTAAAACTTTCATTCTCATGCTAGGGCTCAACAAAGGAACAATCAATACTTGCTTTTAGCTCATCAACCCTGATATCAAATTTAGACTCACCAATATCAATTAACAGCATGGTCCACTTTCACTAAATAGGGGTAGTTCAGTTATAATTGCAATTACAATTATTGTAAAATTTGTTTTTTAACTCATACACCCATGAATTCTGACAGTGGACATTTCCATGATTATAAATGGGTAAGTTTAAATGGAGTTTTAGGCATAATTGAGTTCCAGAAGTCTCATGTTTAAATCAGACCGGAAATGGACATGGGGGATTCTGCATGAAAGTTTAATGCTCTAACCACAGAGCCATCACAAAGAAAGAGACAAGATAACACACATACAGATTTAGTGCTTACAGGGAATTGATCTTAATCATCCAGAGATTTGCATTAAAATTCCATTTTTTGTAGCTATTGTAAAAAGTGAAAATGATTTACTTGAAATAAAGTGCTAGATCTGTAGCTAAAATAGCACTCTCCAACAACTGTACAATGTCCTCATACTCGTCTTGTCTGACGTTACACAGAATATCATTGCCCTGTTAAAAAAAAAAGTACATAAATAAAACAAAATTCATATTTGTTGATTGTGAAATCGTCAATAGTATTTTTGACTTTTATATTAACAATCTAAATAGTAAATCAATAATTGTAAAAACATAAAGTAAATATGGTATTCAGAAACCACATTAACAAAACTGAGGTGTCAATAAATGTGATAGAAATCTGAATTAGTTCAGGAATAAAATTTTTAGCATTATTTGACAAATGCTGTTATAAATTACAAGTTTTTGTTACCATGACAGTGAGTAGTTGACAGAAGCTTTACCTTGGTACTGAGTATCATTATACATTGATCAAAATGATGATGTTCTAATGTTGATGTCGAGTACAAATCAGCCAGTGGAGACATGGTTCTACAACAAAATTATCAAAAGATGACTGAGAAAGATGTCAATTTTATATAAAATACAAATAAAATGAATTTTTGTTGGCAATTTTAGTCAAAAATAAAGAAAAGTATGCAAAAATGATTCTTTCTCTCCTATTTTAATGCTGGAGAATTTGCCATCATACATTGTGATCTAGATAATTTTCACTACTGCACTATTTTTGCCCTTTTATGACTATCTGACTTGAATTTGCCCTGAATCACCATACTCTCATGAGTGGCATGAATGTCAGTGCTTCATTTATTCAGCTGGACATTTTTACTTTCATTTTAAATTCATTTTGTCATCAAAGGCCAAAATGGTGAAAATTAAACAGAAGTGACATCATTTTAAATTCATTTTCTCATCAAAGGTGAAAATGGTGAAAATTAAACAGAAGTGACATCATTTTAAATTCATTTTCTCATCAAAGGTGAAAATGGTGAAAATTAAACAGAAGTGACAATTTCCAGGTATACACTATAACAAGACTTACAAATAAATCATTATTATTCAAAGTTACGGTACTTCACCAGAGGAAATTGACACTCACTTTATTTGAAATTGATTGTTAGTTCCTCGGTGGTCAAGATCATGACACAGACATCCAACCATAAGTGCTAATCTCTCAGTGTCTGTTAGAATGTTGTCCATCTGTCCACACTACAAATAAACTCAATAATTGTATTTTCAAACACTCAATCATAAAAGTATCATGGTGTAACAGTTTTTTTGAATTTTTGAAAGACAAATAACTTTTTCATTCTTTACATCGTTTATTATACAAAAGGTGACCTAAAAAAATTAAAGTAAATATTCTTACATTCTTCTCTCATACAAATTCATAATGATGCAATATATTACTGTAGTATAGAAAAATTCAAAAGTGATATTGTATAGACAAAAATATATGTATATTTATATTTATGTTATTTTCAGACGACATAAGTATCATAATTAAATGTTAGGAAGTTTATACAATTCATTAATTTATATTAAATGATAATTTATGAATTTAGATAATTAGTTCATAAGTTAAAATAAGTTTAACTCACCATATAAATGAACTTATTTAGACGTATAATTTAGCATTGAACGCTAAAACATCTTTCCTGTTCTGATGCATTAATCTGAATGTCGTAAGTTAGTTAAAAAATGTAGGAAAACTCATACAAAACTTGCTTGACCACTCTCATACTTGGACATAACAACTCTCGACCAACAAAATACGAACGCGTAACATCACATGACATAACAATATAGACAATAGAGCACATAACATACAGTGACAGACTAACAACAAGAAAACAATAATTTACTATGGACTTAAACGGAGACGAATATTGACAGACAAATTAATTACAAAATATTAAAATCATTAAGTAAATATAATTAATATTTTGTCCCTATGACAATGGGATCAATGTGGCCTACTTACATATGTAAATCGTAGTTGTGTGCCATACTTGGATTTTTTTTTACTGCTCTTAGATGCACCCTATTGTACTTAAATTTCCTTGTGCCACCATTAAGAATTAAGTTTAAATACTTTTCATTTTTGAATTGTACAATGCACTGCTTAGTAATCAATTACGGTAGTTTATTATTGATTTTGATATGTCATAACTCAGTCTATCCGGTTGATGACTGCCACCATTGATGTTGATGTCATAACTCAGTCTATCCAGATCAATTTCTTAAGACTTGTTAGGAACCACGTCTTATTACAGAAACTTTGTCAAGAACTCACTAATTAAAAAACATGGTTTTAGCAAGAACTTTTTTAATCTTGTATACATGTATATATGTGTGTGTCTTCACACTTTGTTGTAAACACACTATATGAAGCTTACCTTCAACATACAAAACATAGTCTGTGCTACATTAAACGCATGTCGCCAGTTATGATAAGTTACATCTCTGTAATTCTTTTTTACACTCATCAGCCATCTGCATAATGTCTGAAAATAAGATTGACAAATAATACTTTCAAATCATTTTACTTCTGTTACTATAAAACTGCAATTCAATGAAAATCTTTTCTTTAATAAAAAAACAGTACTATCATACTGTCTATTAAATCAAAATTGTCATCATCAATATCTGATGTAAATCTAATTTACAGACAAATGTAATTCAATTCTTTGTTGTTTTTTTTTTACCTATTTCCATCACTTTGTAGCAATAAGCAAACCATACAGTACTGTAAGTGTATATACTTTAAAACTTACTGAAGAATGTTAAAGAATACATTGCCTATTACATTTGGGGGTACCGCTTGGGCTCTGCATATGAAGTGAAAGTCACTGGTCTTTCAGATGAGGCTTAAATCTGAAGTCCTATGTATCGGTATACTTAATTAAAACCTCACCATCAGGTTAAGAACATTAATCAGTCTAAATTTAGCTCCATATCATACCTAATATTTAGTTTTATATCTTTTTACCAGGAAGATTATAACACAACCTCAGAGTAAATTATCACATTATACATACCTCGAGATAAATTCCAAATCTCTCTGTCTGCCCTGAACTATAAGTATGGTAAATTACCATATCAAACCTACCTTGAAGTAAATTCTGATTCTATCTGCCAGACCCAGATCCATCACAATCTCTATACTAGAATCAGTAAATTACCATATCATTCCTTTTTGGAATTAATTCTAAAACTCTCATTCACGGCAAAATGTATCCTCATTCCAATACCTACCTTAGAATTGATTCTTAACCTCAACATCATGCCTAAATCTATAAATATTCTACTACAATATCTAAATACAGTATATAAGAAACAGAGAAAACACAATAAGCCCTCCATACACAGTTTGGAGAATATGACTCTCAAATTACACCTACCTCATAATTAATTCTAAACTTCTCCATCAGGTCCAAATCTATAAACATTCTAATACTAGCTCTGAGTGTGTCATCATCATCTAAACCAAAATCACTGAAGCTAAAATCTAAGAGGTTGTAGTGGTGAGATGAAGGTATAGCCATGTTCTGCAATATAATAAAACATTTCAAATTAAGCCACAAATTTCTGTAGTGTAAAAAAGTGTCTGTTGGACATAAGTCTTCGTGTCAATGATGTCAATCTTATGTCAATACATGAGGCTACAGCAATATCTTACAGTAATTATTGATGTTTACTGTGTCTGTTGGACAAAAATCATCAATATCATGTCAATACATGAGCCATGAGGTCAAGGCAATATCTTACTGTAGTTATAGATGTTTACTGTGTCTGTTGGACACGGGTCATCAATCTGATGTCAATACATGAGCCATGAGGTCAAGGCAATATCTTACTGTAGTTATAGATGTTTACTCTGTCTGTTGGACACAGGTCATCAATATTATGTCAATACATGAGCCATGAGGTCAAGGCAATAATATCTTACTGTAGTTATAGATGTTTACTCTGTCTGTTGGACACAGGTCATCAATATTATGTCAATACATGAGCCATGAGGTCAAGGCAATAATATCTTACTGTAGTTATAGATGTTTACTGTGTCTGTTGGACACGGGTCATCAATATTATGTCAATACATGAGCCATGAGGTCAAGGCAAAAATATCTTACTGTAGTTATAGATGTTTACTGTGTCTGTTGGACACAGGTCATCAAGATTATGTCAATACATGAGCCATGAGGTCAAGGCAAAAATATCTTACTGTAGTTATAGATGTTTACTGTGTCTGTTGGACACGGGTCATCAATATTATGTCAATACATGAGCCATGAGGTCAAGGCAATAATATCTTACTGTAGTTATAGATGTTTACTGTGTCTGTTGGACAATGGTCATCAATATTATGTCAATACATGAGCCATGAGGTCAAGGCAATAATATCTTACTGTAGTTATAGATGTTTACTGTGTCTGTTAGACACGAGTCATCAATCTTATGTCAATACATGAGGCATGAGGTCAAGGCAATATCTTACTGTAGTTATAGATGTTTACTGTGTCTGTTGGACACGGGTCATCAATCTTACATTATGTCAATACATGAGCCATGAGGTCAAGGCAATAATATCTTACTGTAGTTATAGATGTTTACTCTGTCTGTTGGACACAGGTCATCAATATTATGTCAATACATGAGCCATGAGGTCAAGGCAATAATATCTTACTGTAGTTATAGATGTTTACTGTGTCTGTTGGACACGGGTCATCAATATTATGTCAATACATGAGCCATGAGGTCAAGGCAATAATATCTTACTGTAGTTATAGATGTTTACTGTGTCTGTTGGACACGGGTCATCAATCTTATGTCAATACATGAGGCATGAGGTCAAGGCAATAATATCTTACTGTAGTTATAGATGTTTACTGTGTCTGTTGGACACGGGTCATCAATCTTATGTCAATACATGAGCCATGAGGTCAAGGCAATATCTTACTGTAGTTATAGATGTTTACTGTATACCTGTATACTGTATGCCCATGGTTATTTTTGCCCCTTTACGACAGAATACATATTCCTCCTGTCTTAAATTTGCCCTAGATCACCATAGTCTCACGGAGGGCATTATGTACATGCTTTAATTACTTAGTTTCAAAATTTCACTTTCATTTTAAATTCACCCTTTTGTCTAAGGTCGAAAATGGAGAAAATTGAACAGAAGTGAAAATTTCAACATATGACATGAAATAGACAACAATTGTGTGCAGCCTGGGATTCATATAATTGTTTTTACTCTAAGCAATAAGTCAAATGCAAACATTATAAATTATATACCCTGAGTTTGTGTTTTATATCAGCTTGTACAGGTACATGAGAATGAGAGGCATGTGAGTACGTGTTTGTATTTGTGTGTATGTATATACAGTCAAACTTGTCTATAAAGACCACTAAAGGTAAAAGGTAAAAGTGCCTGTTACACACAAGTGGCCTTTAAACAGAGATTTATTCATTACAAAAGAGTTAACATAAGTTTTACTTGAATGTTCTTTATAGGCAGGTGTGCTTTATACAGAGGTGTCCTTTAATGACTGTAATATTGTAGGTGTTGGTAAGTCTGTGCTTCTAACAATTCAGATCGATTTTTTGTTTCCATACAGTTATGTACAATAGATTTCTTTGTTTACCACAATATATAAAGTGTTGACTTTAGGACCTGTTTTATCAACAATTTGTAAGTCGCCAGTCTGAAGTTAATTGACCGGAAGACATTCTTAGGACTGTTTAATCAAGTCTACCTGAAATCAGTCTTAAGACTCAATGATCCATTTTCCAATAATATCTTGTCAGTTTGCGAAAACTTACATTTAAGAGAATAACCCAACCAAATATAGAAACGTGTATATGCATGTCAACCAACATCCAATATTTAGAGTGTACCCAAGCTATTTTCAATTTTCATTTTTCTTTTAAAAATCTGGAATTTGTCTCACTTATATTATCAAATTAAAGGAAGAAAATACTACCACCTAACATACTTCTGGATATGTGGCCCAGGGACATACATGAGATAATCTCTTATTGATGGTTCTAATAATATTTTCTAATTATAGATCTCATGCTGCATTACACTGATATTTGTGTGTTTATATGTTTAGATTGTGTGTAAAAAACGAAACCACTTCAAATTTAATACACATATATTTCATATTTTGTTTCGATAAAATTCAAATTTCTACATGAATTACATAATCATCCATAAAATGTAATATTTGAATAAATTGGAACATATTTACTGCTTTTGCATCCACATTAAAGTTAGATCTGTAGATACATTTAAATTTGTAAGAAATATACACGAAATATATGCTATCTGGATTCTTGATTAGCCAAATTAGCTTATGTTGTGACTCTAATCATATGGTGGCTTTTTGTGTTTTCAGAACTAAACATTTTATCAACTGCCGATTCTCTTACATTTACCTCTGTAAGTATGGTTGGTACTGTTTGTTGCTTAACCTTATAATTCCCATGCATTAGATTTGAAAGAAGTGTGAAGTGTATTAAAATCAGTGAGGCAATTTTCCTTGTTTGCACCACTTTAACCATATTAAAAATCAAGTGTAAGTACAAATCACTTGACCATGATAATGGTGCACACAAAGTTGCCTCATATTTATTAGTACTATCATTCCATGGTTTAAATCTAAGAAAATTATAATTAATTAAACACTTGTGTCTGTACGTGTGTTTATGTGTTTGCATGTACAAATATATGCAATACTGTACAAGGTTAAACTTTGCTGGTTGTAATTTTTCATGTTTTTCTCTCTACTGAAACCATTGCAACTTTTTGAATTCATGGATCAGGAATATCTAAAATAAAATTAGGTCCTGCAAAAACAGCCGATAATATATCAGTTATAAATAGAATTTCATTAAATACTTATTCACAGTTTCTAAAATTCACAGCTGCATCAAAACCGTGAATATAGCAAATATTAATACCACATCAGCTGTCATCTTTCATTTGTCTTTTTTACTTACACCTAATCTCCGGGCCTCATCTGCTGGAGCACATGCATGGTATGAAAGGCACTCCAGTGATATCCTCTGTTTAGCCATGGCTTTCATTGCAGTTTCATACATTTGAGTATTATGAATTCCCATTCCACAAAATATTGCAAAAGCCTGAAAAAGGAAGATTTAAGTTAACATTATTTCCTTTAACTTATATTGAGTTACTACCAGCTTTAGCTGAAGTGTCACAAATTTTGACCTATGCTATGAATTGACATCAATGCAGTTTGGGTTCTTTTACATGCAACGCTTGCTGTGACACGAGACCTCAGTTTTAACTCTCATCCAGAAGATTCGAGACTTTCACTCCATATGCCCATCGTTTGGCAAGAGAAAAAGCAATACCATTTTTAAAAAGTTTATGACCCAAAAGTATGACCCAGTACTGGGAATTGAACCTGGTACCTTCCACTTGTGAGTGGAACGCTCTACCACTAGATCAGTGCAAGTGATACATTTTGAACAAAATCATGATGATATAGCTCATTGGGGGGGGGGGGGGGGGGGGGGGGGGGGGGGGGGGGGGGGGGTGTTAAATAGGTCTTATTTTACAAGGGGATACAACATTTAAACAACTGTAAATTCCACCTGCTGCACTTTGACATATGTTTTATCCTTGTCAAAAAAATTCTAGTGCTTTTGTTAAGTTCTATACATTACACACAAACAAAAAATAATTTGTCAAAGGTGATAGATTTGATGAATTAAATGAGAAACAGAATCAAAGATAAAATTACATTTCAAATGTTTTTACATTTTTCACACAGCTTGTATAGTGGCAAATTAAAAAGAAAATGAATTATAGAAACAGCAGTATGCATTCCACAAAACATTTTTCAAATAACAATGAACAAAATCAATCCTTGCTCATATCTCAACAGAAAATGCATTAAAAGATTATCAATTTTTATAAGATATATTTCCAGCTACATTGTGACCATATTTTCTTCTCCCAATGAAGAATTTAACACTAAATGAATTTATACTCTTTTTGAGAAAAGGGAAAATTCGATTTAGAGAGATATACATATCCAGGAGACAAACATAGTGATGTCAGACAATTCAATGAAGTGATGGAAACAGGATAAAAGTGTTGTAGTCATGAGATGAATTTTTCTTTCAATTGTTATTTCAGGGCCTCCATGGCCGAGTGGTTAGAGCATCGTGTTTTAAATCATTAAGTCTCTCACTTCCTGTCAGCACAGGTTTGAGTCCTGCTGGAACCTAAGCTGATTTTTGTGAGAAAGTTTGCCAGTTTACTTGCAGAAAGCCGGTGGTCTCTTCCAAGGTACATTATAACCAGGTTCTTTTCTCCACCATTAAAAACTGGCCACCACCATAGAACTGAAAAATTGATGAGTGTGGCATAAAACAACATTCAAAATTGTTATTTCAGAGCAGAAAATGCAGAATCAATTTACTTTTCATGCAACAAAATAACCTGGGAACAGGGACGCCCTGAAACATGTTAGATCACTGCTGTGACAGTATATATGTGTTTCTTTTGTTTTTTCTATCAACAAAAAGTAAAGCACCTGAACAGATACAATGTAATTAATTTGTCAAGCTCTGACTGAAAGTGAAAATGAAAAAGAGACAAACCTCAAATAAATTTTCATCATTTTTGTTGAATGTTGATCCATCCAGTTTGTTTATTAATTGTGCAACTCCAACCACCTTCCCATTTGCATTTTTAATTGACATACATAGAATGGATTTCGTTCTGAAGTTAGTATCTTTGTCTACCTGAAAACAAAATAAACATGATTTTATTTATGATACTGCACTAATCAGCAGGTAATATAATTCCCAAAATGGAGGTGTTTCAAAATGCAATTACAATAAACTGAAATGCTGAAATTGTGAGAGTAAAAAGTCACTTATAATTCAACATGGTCATGATTTCAACATCATTATGATCAAAATGTTATACATAAAAAAAGAAACACAAAAATAATTTTAAACGGCCATAAAATAGAACACTTCACAAGCTGGTTAGAAACTTAGTAGACTATTAGATGCTTTAAACTGAATTTCATTTCAATCTGTTCAGCCATGCTTGAGATGAAATTAAAACCTATGAACAAACTATGATGGGCCAAAAAATTCATTAACATTTCTTCAAAATTCTAATTTCGGAGTTTATCATCAAGTTTACTAAATTGAAATTAAGTTTCTAGTTCATTTCAAACATAAAAAACATTTCATTTTTTATTTTGTATACTTTCACTGCTTTACATACAATTTCTGTGCTTGCTATAAAGAAGCAACATAAAAGGGGTGACAACTCTGACAGATTTAAAGTGAACATTCCATATTTTCATTCTATAAATACTTTGTATATTTAGTGGACTCTAAATTTTAGCAGTCAAACAGCTGATAGCTAGAGATAATAAAGTTCTTTTTTCTTTATACAGTAAAACGAATTTAGTGATACAATTCTGTCCATGCGTGATGAGATGATGAAGTATATATTTCATAGTTTTATACTTTATAGTGATTATATAGTGTCAATGCCAACAGACGGTATATAGAAATCAACATTTCATAGGATGTGATTCGGACACAATATTCCAGTTCTTGGTCACTTTTCAGTGTTCCACTTTGAAATATATTTTGACCAAATATTATGTAAATCTTTTACTGAAAAACCCCCAGAACATTTCATATACAGATACTGGTACATTATTAAATAACCTAATCAGAGCATAGTGGAACCTGTCTTGAGAGACCATTGTTGTGAAAGACCACTTGTCTTGAGAGTCTACTTTCAGTGGCAGACAGTGTAGTCGCTCCAGGTAGGTTCCATTGTAGAATTGTGATATTTTGCTACATCTATCCAAATCAAGGAAAAAACATAATTACACTGGAACCTGTCTTCAGAGACCACACCATCTGCCACTGAAATGTGGTCTCTCAAAAGAGGTTTTATTTAAAGAATTATTTAACCAAGTGGTTTTCAAATTCTGGTCTCAAAAGGCAGATGGTCTTTGATAAGACTGGTCTCTAAAGATAGGTTCTACTGTACCAACATATACAAACTGTGAGGTAGGGCTAATTTGTGCATGCAAATTTAGCTTGGTAATGAATGAGTATGTGGATGTAAATATTGCAAATTAACTACATTTAGCTAACTCAGAAACTTCCTAGTGCCAGCCTTAGTTTTATATAAAATCATGTTGCAAAAGCTTGTGAATGAATTTAGTACTAAATTATACAAAAAACGATATCAATCTGAATCATTTATCAAGGTATCACATCTAAACACGTACGATCCTATTGATTTTGTCTTTACTATTATTGCTTTTAATACAGATTTGTTTTCTCTATTAATAATTTTTTAAATACCTATATTCTTGTGTACTGTTGTTAAAATATCTAATATTCATAAAATTTTATCATATAACATCAAGAATTTCAGGACAGCTATGACGTTTCTGATTTGTAATTACATCAGCAAGCAAACTGAACACTGAAAACTTAATCTGTCTGATTCCATATGATATAAAATAAATTTATAAGCTGCATTAGGCATATGGTTGGAAAACAATGTATGAGAATTCTACTGGAGTCAGATCAAATGATACTTACATAATAAGGATGAGTTCATACTACGGTCACTTAGGTAAGGAAATCAATAAAATGTTTGAAGGATTTGGTGATAATGAGCTCTATATAAACTCAAAATCTGCAGTTTTAAAAAAAAATTCAAGCATTTGATGCCTTCAGTTTATGTTATTTTTTTTTGTACATTATAAGAGACTTTTGCAACACAGGATAACAAATATTGTCTACATGTATAATCCTACATGGATTCTTCTGCAACCTTGACTTTTAACCCAATGACATTGAAATTTTGTCACAATGATCCTTAGGTAATTCCTAACAACTTTCTAATACATGCTTGTATGCAAAAAGTCAAACAGTTTTGAGTTAATAAGCCATTTGAAGTGCTCCCTCATGACTGGTTTATGAATATATTTTGTTTTCATTCACAGACTTTGTAGATACAGATACAACAATTATGCATACTAAATTTGAAAAAAATCTAATCATTGGTTCATGAAAAAAGGAATTTTAAAGATATACCTAATTTAGGAACCTTTTTGGCCCCTTTTGGGGACCCTATGGGTTCTAGCCCCTTTTTATATGCAAACTATATGCAGTTTCATATGGGGATTCTTTCAGCCAAGTTTGGTAAAACTTGACGCACACACACACTGAAGAACCTGTCTTGAGAAATAATACAAAGAAAACCATTCAACTATATTATCCTCTCATGCACAATTACACCTGAGATATACTGGGGCATAAAATTTCTTAAATTCCTATATACATGTATTTGGTGAAAATTACTTGAGAAAACCAGTTTGGCAATTATTCATTTGCAAGTGATTAATTCAACCTCAGTATTTCTATATTCATACCACACTGGATCTAACCTTAATTTCATAAAACATAAAGAAATATAGAATTTTTTTATGCCTTTGTATAATTTCTTACTTGTTAATGTACATCGAGTACAAGTAGTAAAAAAAAGAAAAAATCTAAATATTTGTTTTTTTTGAAAAAAACAGCTAATGCCCCTTTAAAACAATATCCATCATGTGTGTGTGTGTGCGTGTGTGTGTGTGTGTGTGTGTGTGTGTGTGTGTATCAAGTAACACTTTACTTACTGCGGGATCAAATCTATTGTCTTCATATGCATCTGGTATATTGAGAGTCTGTGAAAATGAAATTAGAGACAAATTAGTTAGTAATGTTTACATCATTAGTTTATCATCACAAATATTTTCATTTCAGTTTCCTTAGCTATAGATGTATGTCTTATTAATCAGATGTTTGTACTTACATCACAAACCACTGATACCAGATTTTCCTTAATGTTTCTCTCCATTAATCAAGTTTGTCTTAATAATTTGTTTTATTTCCATTCATTTGATCATTTTAATTCCACTATCTGTGCTTTATTGCTTGGAGTGCTTTGATTAATGATTATGACAACAATTACAGAATAAATATATACCATATGTACTAGATTATCAAATTAACATCCTAAAAATAGGGTAGGTTTTAAAATGTGCCATTTTTTACAATCCTCATTCAATCAATTTTCATGTTGTCAGCTATAGACCATCCCTCCAGACCTCAACATCAATGTAGAATTTGTCCTTAATAGCTTTGAATTATTTCCAACATTACCAAAACAACATGAAATTCATCATTTGTCTTTTCTTCTCCGATCAGACTTTGACAAAGTTAACCACTGTAAATCATTTCTGTTCCATCAAAGATTAATTTTGGCAAAATTTACAAAGGGACTTGTTCTCATAGTCAAATATCTAGCAACTGTATGTATAAAACTTTGTATTTAAAAACCCTTTTTCACACAGATCTATATAGGAACTCTCCATGGCTACAGAAGTGATTTTCTTTTTGGTTTTAATAGTGTCTCATGTCACACTATGATTAATTTTTTCAGTTATATGATGGCATCCAGTTTTAATGGTATAGCAGAGAACCCGGGTACAATGTACCCAGGAAGAGACCACTGCTTTCCACCAGTAAACTGGCAAACGTTCTCACAAAATCAGCTTAGGTTACAGCGGGGCTCAAACCTGCACTAATCAGAAGTGAGAGACTTTATGATTCATAGCATGATGCTCTAACCACTTTACCATGGAGTCCCCACTATCAAAGTGTTTCTATAAAATGTTTAGTATGCACACTTTTCTTTAGAAGTTTATTTATAGAATTTACATGATAGCTTTAAATGACACATGTATGCGCCTCTGTTTAAATACATATTCAACAAATTCTCTGCAATTCCGAAAACAAAAGATTTTTGCAGTCATTGACTGTATCTAAATTTAAAGATTAAAACCTTAAAATGATTTAGTGATACTACATATAGATAGGACAAGATACTCAATATTAGGTACTTCAACAAAGATTTGTGGATGGAAACTTGAATATACATGTATACCTTTGTTTTACAAGAAATGCTGTAACCATACCTATATGTCTGTTCTGGCAGAGTGGATTGTGTCAGTCTGGCATTTTGAACTAAATAACCATGTAATATTAAAATATATAAACATCATGTTGAGTACTGAACAGGGGAAAATATCACGTGGTGTTAATATTCGCAATATTTGCCGTTTTGATAAATCCATGAACTTTAGAAACAGTGAAAAAGATTAGGATTAAATCACATCTATATCTGTTTATTTTACGGGCTGTCTTTGTCCTGATGTTATTGTAACCTACTCCCAATCTGCAAATTTAGAAGAAAAAAAAACCAAACGGCCATGTCAGGGGAGAGAAAATTGTGAAAGTTACAAGTTGTAGAATTAAACCCCTGTACATTATCACAGATACGGTGCTCTGCAACCAATGCATTACTGATAGATGGCAAAAATATATTTCCAGGCAATTTATCTAAGATAGTCTTCAGGAAAAATCTTAATTTGTTATTGGAGTCTAAATCTTTTCCACTAGAACATTTGTTCTTATTAGAATTGCTGAAAAACAATATATTTATCAGTGGGTGGGAATTCACCTACTGAAAATGGAAAATCATTCAAAAAGAATAGCAACATTATTAGGTCTTATTTCACATCAATTTAATAACTGTTAAATCTGACTTTTTACAAATTGCAAGTCTCTGTCATTGTCAGTTTATGTTAGACATTTAATCCAATGTACTTATAAATATAAATCTGTTGAAATCCATAGCAACATCAAAATATTACAACAGTGCATTTAACCATTCTTATAGATAAATATCAAATAGGAAACGACTGCTTCATTTCCATCATAATTAACAGAACCTTATAGGGACATTACCCAGTCTCACGAATATTCAAATGATTAGTACAGTTGAACCTGACTTGAGAGATTGACCCATCTGCCAATGATATATGGTCTTACAAGACAGATGGTCTCTAACAAGAGGTTTTACCTACAGAATTATCAAACCCAGTGGGAATCAGGACTGGGGTTTACAAAACTTCTTAAGTTTTTGATATGAACTCAGACTTATAAGTTTCGTAAGTTCATTCTTCAGATAAGAAGTATCTGTTTTACTAAGCACTTCCTAAGTTTTGATCTTAACTTATGACTTTGGAGCGCTCCTGTGAAAATGGTAAATTTGCTGTAGTAAGACACTATTAATTCGCAGTTATTAGTTTCATTTTGCTGAGACAAAGGATACAACTAGATTAAATGTATACACATTATGCTTGATATCTTTATTACGAAATATAAAAAAATTAATGTGTACATAAATCGTCATGTAAAATTCCTCATTGTCAAACAAATTTGTTTTACCTAAGCTTAACCATTTTTTTATGCCAGTTGACTGATTTTGGGCTGATCTTAGTTTTACGTTCAGTGCTGGGCTCAGTAAAAAAAATTGTTTCAGTGAACGAAATCCATATAGATTTTTTTTAGCTGTACGTGTCCTGGGAGGCCATTTTGTAGCTTTCAGACACTATATAAGAACCTATTTATCCATTCAAAAGTGTCACATAGACACAACTACAAAATACAATTAAAAACCTCTGACAAATGAGCCAGCACATGCCCTTCATCGCATACCCTGTATCAGCCCTCCCATTATTACACACCTTTAACACACTCCATTTGTAACGCTTCTTGTGTTGTATTTTTATTTGGACCACAATCATACCACAGGCACTTGGGTATGGGGGTTTTATAAAGATCAGTGAATTCCAGTGGATATTACACATAAATGAAATAAAATGTTACGGTCAGAATTCATGAAAACATGTTTATTTCAATAATTGTTTAACTAAGACAAATCATCGATGGAAGTTGAGGGATTTATGACATTATTTCTGTCACAAAATCCCAGCAATTATCAATATTCATCATAATAACAAATGCGGCCATTTCTCTCTCCTTAACTTACGAAATGAAAATTCTTAACTTAATAGAGCCCCTATGCTGTCGTTAGTTATGAACAAATTTTTACATAACTTAAGTTTACGTAGTTTAGTAAAATAGACATGGGCAAATTTATATCGTAAGTTAAGTTTACAATCAAATCTTAAAATCATGAACTTTAGTGAAAGTCAGCCCAGCTTTTTAAAATTCATTTAATTTTAATTTACATGTGTGATGAAGTGTTATTCATGAGTAAAATATCAATTCCTGAGATCCATTTGAAACTTGTAAAACTATATCGAACAGATAGTAAAATATATTTAAGCAAAGTGCATTGAGAAACACTATGTCCAGTGAGAGTCAAGTCATTCATGAAGATTTTAAAGTCCCATAACTCTGGCAAATGTTGGTCACAATTAAACTAATTCTTAATCTCATTGATATAGAAGGCAACATACCAAATTAGGTAAGATTTAGATAAAGGAACATTGCTGTATATAGAAACTAAAATATTACAATCAGACAAACAAATAAACAGTCCAAATCAATGCCCCCCCAAAGCATTTCATTTCTGGGGAATAAAAACTATATGGTTCATAAAATGTCAAATGACATCAATTCAAAGGGAGACAACCCTGTTGGAATATGCATATCACCTGTAACATTATCAGAATACCAGCAACAAACAATATAATACACAGGTTATCTGATCAACAAAGCAAACAGAAATTCTATCTGCTTTTACACTTACCTCCCCTGTGGTTGCAACATATCCAGATATTCCTATATGAATGGGAAATCTAGGTTCCGCTGGCCTGTTGAAATAAAATATTGAGATTATGATAGTAAAATTTTAAATCTAATTATTTTCTGTTTAAAATAATAATAAAATGCAACAGAGAATAAATGAATATTGGTTTTTATTTCTTCCATACCAACACCATGATTTGTAGCAGCTAGGATACACTTAAATTTACAATGTATCCCAGTCTAGTGCCAGAATCTTACACACAGATAAGAACTTTAAAGAGCCTGGATGATATATTTAGACCGGTTTGTATTTTATTACAATCAGATAAGCTACATGGACCTTATAAAGCTGGATGTATGTTCCTCACATACCTCAGTACATTTACATCTATAACTATGTATAAGGTAAATATATCTAAATGGGTGGTTACAGAATCATACCTTAACCAATTTACCCCTAGAGGCACATTTGGATTGGTCTAAGTCATTGCTTTATAGACAAGTCCATTGTTTTTCAGGGGTTGAGGAGTTAAAACACAATATATATACTATTAAGTTTTGGAAGGGAACACAGCACTCCACATGATGAAGCATCTTCATAGTGGACTGTCCTTAGAACAATTCAAAATTTGCGACATTTCACTGAACTCATCTGTAGTATACAGTATTGTATTGTATTGTATTGTTGTTTAATGTCCCACAAAGAACCTTTCACTCATATGGAGACATCACCAAATTTCGGTGAAGGGCTTAAAATTTTAGCCTATGCTCAGCATTTATGGCCATTGAGCAATGAGGGTTCTTTAACGTGCCGACACCTACTGTGACACAGGACCTATTTTTTTGTCTCATCCAAAGGACAGGAAAAGCCAGCTGCCCACACCAAGACTCAAACCCATACCCCTCAGTTGCAAATCACGCACACAACTACAGAACCACAATGGCTCTTCTAGTATACAGTGGAACATCACTGTTAATACCACCCAACTGACCCATAGTGGTCTGATTAGCAAGGTTGTCTATTAAGTGAGGGTCAGGACTTATCTAATATTTAACAAGAATTTTTTCAATGGACTGAATATTTATGGTTTTAATTGTGAGGTTGTCTCCCAAAGCCAGGTGGTATTTAGACAAGTTTCCACTCTATATAGAAACCTATGTGTGTATGTGTGTTTGCATGTTGTATATGTGTAGGCATGCACAGATGTATATGTGTGAGTATAAACTTTTCACATTTGTCTCTATCACTTACATAATTTGGCTGCCAGTACTTACAGTTACATGTAAATGTTTATCATATATTTACAAGAAAGCTGTGTGAATATAGTTCAATGTGATTGCATGCATGACTTGGCTGTACTGTATAAAGCTTGGTTCAAAGCTCATGTAAATAGACACTTTAATGAAATGTGTTATTTCAAACTAATAAATAAATCAGTTTATTTCAAAACATTGAAGAACAAGTGAAACTGATCTTAGACAGAAATCTGTATTAATCAGCTGTAAAAGATCTACAATTCTCAAGTTAACTCTTTGAAGAAGATAAAGGAACAGCAAAAGGAATATTACTGATCAAAAGCTTGATAATTTTAAATGAATGCTGACAGATATGGGTTTGTTTGATCTATAAACAAATCTATATATTAAAACAAGTTGAAGGACACAAAACAGTTTACCCAATACATTCTGTTGTAAATGTAAATTGTGTATATCTGAAGACTTTCTCATTCCATAAATGTGTTTTTGTTGTAGTGTAACTCCTGCATGTTTTACGGTCACTATGGTTGCTGTTATCAACAAAGAGGCATAAAAACCTTTAAACTTTTCAATAATCTCTTTAAAAACTGCCAAAGTAGTAAAATAATCATTAGCATTTCATGTATTTGTACACATGTTTACATGGCACACAGCTTGTATCACTTCCTGCACCTTGGTACATACCCTCCGAGACTCTAAGATGTTTTAAAATATACACATGTTTACAGGACATAAGTTTGTATCACTTTCTGTACCTTTGTACATACCCTCTGAGACTCCAAGATGTTAATATACACATGTTTACAGGACATACAGTTTGTATCACTTTCTGTATCTTGGTACATACCCTCTGAGACTTCAAGATGTTAATATACACATGTTTACAGGACATACAGTTTGTATCACTTTCTGTATCTTGGTACATACCCTCCGAGTCTCTAAGATTTACAGGACATACAGTTTGTATCACTTTCTGTATCTTGGTACATACCCTCCGAGTCTCTAAAATATTTATATACACATGTTTACAGGACATACAGTTTGTATCACTTTCTGTATCTTGGTACATACCCTCTGAGTCTGTAAGATGTTTATATACACATGTTTACAGGACATACAGTTTGTATCACTTTCTGTATCTTGGTACATACCCTCCGAGTCTCTAAAATGTTTATATACACATGTTTATAGATCACACAGATTGTGCACAGGATATGTCTAATTATTTGATGTATGCAAAATGCCACAAAGTCAGAACATTGCTATATAGTCCAATGCAGTATGAGTTCTTCAATTTACCATACTCATAGGAACCTAAATTTTAGATCTCATTTTTTAAAAACATGTGATTTTTACCTGTAGCACAAAGAGCTAAGGTGAAGGAACAGTCACCAAACTTTGTCAAATTTTTGCACCTGAATCCTAAATCATTTGTTTTTATGTGGTTTTATGCCACACTCAATGATATTTCAGTGGTGGTGGTCTTAATGGTAAAGAACAGAACCTGGTTACAATATACCTAGAAGGAGACAACTGGTCTCTTGTAAGTAAACTAGAAAACTTTCTCACAAAAACAGCTTAGACGAAGAGGAGGGTGGAGGTAACAACGTCCCTGAAGGTAGACAGTATAAATAATCCGGTAGGAGTCTTAGGTTCCAATGGGGTTTGAACCTGTGTTGACTAGATGAGACTTCATTGTTTAAAGCATGAAACTGCAGAAATGGAAATACATAAAATACTGGTACTTGAACTTTTGTACTATCATACTATGGCTTACCATTCACGATTATAAGTATCACTGTTATCAAAATCTGTGTTCTCCAAGTCAAACACATGGGAAAAAATACCCTGAAATTAAAGATTTTTATATGTATAGATTACAAGATTGTCAGCAAAGATATTTATCTTAATATTTTCTCAGAAAATAAACACTGGACAAGAAAACAAATAGTACATGTCATATGCTCAACTTATGTTATTTTTTCTTCTGTATCACATCAATATGAAGAAAAGATTTTTATTGATTGTTAGACTAAAGCATTAACATGCATATTAAAAAGCTATGAAAGTGAATCTCACACTGGTGCTGTATTGGTTTGAATAAATATACAACCATTAATCTTAATACACCAGTGTTTCTTTGATCTAACAAGAAATAAAAGCAATTAATCATACTTCAGTGATTTAATTATAACTGGAGCTATATGTTTATGATCAACAACATAAAGATATATGAATCAGTTGCCATATATATTCAACATCATTCAATATAACAATAAAAAGCTGATGTAAGAGAATCATTTCAAAACCCAACCAATGGAATTAATCCCTGTAATAGAATACAAGTACTAAAACAAGATAAAACTGCAATCATACATGGAGTAGATGAGACTTGGATTTAGTAAATCATGTATGATGTGCATATTTATTCAGTTTTAGACAAAACAGAAATGTGAACTTAGAAAAAGGTTACCAAGGATACCACAGAGAAAGACAGATAACAGAGATAATACTATATGAAGTGACTTACTAGCTCATCTGAACAGAGACCCAATATAAGGAATCCAGTCTATCACAAACTGTCAACACATTTATACTTTAATTTCTCATATATTTGGATTATACATCATTACATATGTATTATCAATGCTCTTTTCAACTATTTTCTTACCATCATTTGTAAGGTGATACATTCAAAATGTTACTGAAAAAGTATAACCTATATTTTGTGGAAAAAATTATAAGGACATGCCTAGAAATCCAAAAATCAGAAATCAACTGGGGTAAATGTGAAGAAACAATCCCAAAGAGCAAAGGTCAACAGATACTCGTGTAGAGCAAAGGTCAACAGATACTCCTGTAGAGCAAAGGTCAACAAACAATCATGTAGATCAAAGGTCAACAAATACTCTTGTAGAGCAAAGGTCAACAAACAATCATGTAGAGCAAAGGTCAACAAATACTCTTGCAGAGCAAAGGTCAACAAACAATCATGTAGAGCAAAGGTCAACAAATACTCCTGTAGGACAAAGGTCAACAAACAATCATGTAGAGCAAAGGTCAACAAATACTCCTGTAGGACAAAGGTCAACAAACAATCATGTAGAGCAAAGGTCAACAAATACTCCTGTAGAGCAAAGGTCAACAAACAATCATGTAGAGCAAAGGTCAACAAACAATCATGTAGAACAAAGGTCAACAAACAATCATATAGAGCAAAGGTCAACAAACAATCATGTAGAGCAAAGGTCAACAAATACTCCTGTAGAGCAAAGGTCAACAAACAATCATGTAGAACAAAGGTCAACAAACAATCATGTAGAGCAAAAGTCAACAAATACTCCTGTAGAGCAAAGGTCAACAGATACTCCAGTAGGGCAAAGGTAAACAAATACTCCTGTAGAGCAAAGGTCAACAGATACTCCAGTAGGGCAAAGGTAAACAAATACTCCTGTAGAACAAAGGTCAATAAATAAAGAAGAATCCTGGACATCATTGTTAAACAATTACAACATTAAACGATAATACACTGGAACCTATTTTGAGAAACCATTTTCATGAAAGACCACTTGCCTTTTTGAGACAACAATTTGTAAACCATTCATTTTTATGTCTCTATAAATAAACTTCTTCTTCACCTGTCTTGAAAGACCACATTTCAGTGGCAGAAAGGGTGGTCTCTGAAGGCAGGTTTCACTGTAATGATAAATCCTGACTAAATTGATGTGAACACTTTTGTACAACAATGATCTTGGTCCAGAAATATGAAAAATTTGGTATTGAAACTCATTTCACATCTCAACATTCTTGTTTGATTGCGATAAACAAATGGTAAGTTTTGTTGTCTGAAGATAACAATATTATAAGTATCTTATCAAAGGAAAATCTATAATACTTGTACTTCTCTGACACAAAGTTAGGAAAATGCAAACATTTGCATTTAACAAGTACCCACACTGATGAACTTATATCTAGGTTACTAAGGTCAAAAAATAGATCCAACAAGTCTTGGGCAGATATTGACTAACTATAGTATATATCTTGTCACCTCAGTTAAGAAATTAATCTGTATTTTACAATAAGACAGATTTCAAGAAAGACATTATCGTTCATCTGCAAGATTTCCCTAGAGAGACACTGGATATGGTAATATCATCAATATTACATACTGAAGTCCGTAGATGATAACTTTGATCCATAAAGATACTGTTGGTATGGACTTTTATTACATCCTCTATGAGCCTTTTATATTTCAAGCATAAAATATGAATACACATTAATTTTGGTCTAATAGCCATTAAAACTAGGATCACTTTCATTTAAAGCAGTGGGAGGAAGACTGGCTCAGATTGAGAATATTGTTAAATGCTTCACTGCCTTCATACTCTTATTTCTACACTAAATATCTCATTATTACCATTCAATATATTAATCCCTACTGATATGAGTAGTATTAGCAATTTGCACAAAAATGGCAAATAACATTTGCTGTACAGTTTAATAAACTTACATTTTATATATAAGAACACACACCTTTTCAGTTCATGCATTATTAGAGATGCAAACTGCCATCAAACAAAAGAAGAACGGCAAGATCGGTAAATATTTGTAATCAGAGCACTGCATATCACCAAAGGCATTCAGCAGAGACAAATTAGTTTTCTTTAATCTAAGTTACAAGAAATAAATACAGGAATTTTTCCTAGTGAAAGGTTATGCATAATGTATTTAAGTACAGTCCAACCTGTCTATAAAGACAACCCAAGGGAACAGGCAAAAGTAGCTTTTATAGACAGGAGGCCCGTAGAAAGAGTTTTATTCATTATAAAAAAGTTTACAAAGATTGTTCAAATGACCTTTACAGACAGGTGCCCTTTATACAGAGGTGGCCTTCAATGCAAATTTGTTTGTACACTGTAGTTCAACTCTGTACATAAGCATATGTTTATCCAATGTACATGTATCTAAATTATAAATTCAACCATGTATTTTTCTAGCAAAATATCAAGGCAAGACTTAAATATAAATCTATTTTCCAGAGGTAATTTTGCCCAAGGAAGGAGAGAATGTCCCAGACATAGTGAATGCTGCAAACATGACCGTATTTACACTAGAAATACCCTGTCAAAACAATATCAAAATTCAAATGACAAGATCCTCAGAGACAGCCAAACTCATACCAAACCCAATTATGGTCTTATAGAAAATGATTACTTCAGGGTATAAGACATTTTGTACACTGGATTATGACAAATAGTTAACCCTTAAAGGTTGTGTGAGTGATATTGACATCCTATCAACGTATCAATCTTTTATTCATTGCTTGAAGTAGGCCCAGTGGATTTTGTATCAGCTCAGTAAAATATAAGAATTAGACAAGTTGACATGTGCTCTGGGAAGTGGGATTTTAAAGGTATCCGTTGACAGAATTTATAGAACATATTTTTTGTTATTTCTAATTCATGAAACATCTCTTTCAATTGCAAAATATCATTCACTGCACTATTAAAATAAATAAAAGAAAATAAAACCCTCAATGCACACTGGTGAAAAAAGACTTAAAGAATCTAATTTGACCTCCATGGCTGAGTGGTTAAAGCATACACTTTGAGCCTTGAAGTCTATCACTTCTGGTCAGAGCAGGCTGGAACCCCACTGGAACCTAAGCTAATATTGTGGGAAAGTTTGCCAAAGTACTAGTGGAAGGTGTGTGGCCTCTCCCCAGGTAAATTGTACCAATGTTCTCTCCTCCATCATTGAAACTGGTCACCACCATATAATTTTTGTTAATTGTTGAGTCTTTCACTATAAGCACTAACTAACAACATAGTCTCAAATATCAGAGCACAACATGTCACCAAAGGAATTCAGAAAAGACAAATTAGTTTTTTCCAATCTGAGTTACAAGAAACAAATAAAGGAATTTTTTTCTTGATAAAAGTAGTATATTCATTTAACATGAGCTTGCAGAGTTATATCATTCTCTGAAGCCAGTTACATGGATGACTTAACATAAACCAATATAAGCAAGTATCTTATTTGCAAAATAAAAAAGGACATACTTTGTTTTTTTCCACATGACCCTGAACTTCAATACGGTAAAAACTATCCTCCCAAAGGACCTTGAACTTTGAGATCAAACCATTGAAAAATGAACAAAATCTTTTATTTGAATATTAAGCATTTGCCAGGAATAATTGTGCAACTGACTTGTTGGAAACTAATTGTCAAAAGCATTTCTTAATGATTCCAATTTATATTGTGACCTTGCAGGGTCAGAAAAAGATGCAAGGTCATAAAAAACATTTTAATATGGCCGCCATGTAAACATTTAAATATTTATTTGTGTTATTAGCTGTTGCCAAAATGTTCACATTATGAATAGTCAGTTACATGCAAAGAGTGAAAAAAAAATTAAAATTGTTTTTTTAATTTCTTTTGTAAAATTTAATTTCATTACTTCCTAATTAGTAATTAAAATGACTGCATCACACACTTCTCCTTGATCTAAATTTTTTCAATATATGTAACAGAAAGCAAATGAATTGTTAGTACTAGAAATTTAAGCAAGGTAACTTTATGATTCTAAATATATTTTACTGTCCATTATCTGGTACGGAGTAGTCCAAGTGAAATATTTTTAGATTTTATACCCTCAGAGATCCTCCATACTTATCATGCACACTCTCAAAAACACAAATCTCAAATGCATTAAGATAGATTTAGACAGATTTTTAGAAATGCTAACCCACTCTGATTCAATACAGTTAAACATCAATTAAAATCAGCTAGTAGTAGTTCTTTCAAGATTTTATTTTATCATATAAAAAACCTTTAAATATATGGCTCTTGCTGTATTTTATTGGTTAGAACCATTCCTGCTACAGGTGACAGGTATGCTTGCATCCCCTAGCCACAGCAAGGATTATAACACTATAACACATATCATATCAGTTTAACACATGTATTTATATATGGCATACATATCATCTTAATATATATCTGCTGCTGACCCTATTGTAACATTGGCAATAATCACCTTCAAAAGTTTCTAATATTTTTGGTATGGACTATAGGATACTGTTCCTCTCTTATAAAATGCATCAAACTTTACTCTGAAGCAGATGTTTGTTTCAAATGTGATAAGATAAAATTCCTGCATAACACATTATAGAAATCTGAATACCTTGCCATAAATACATGTACATAACAAATTTTCTGTGTGATTAGTATTAAACCATTCAATACTGCAAGAAATGTCAGTCTTTACCAAAAAATATGAAACAACAATTTCTGTAAGATCTTCATGGATCTGTGAACTCCTTTCAAATGTTCAAGGTTTAACTGTACTATCATCTTATAATCTGGAATGCAAAACACACACAGACACACACAAATGTGCTCTCTCTCTCTCACACAAACACACACACACACACATATACAAATGAAGTTCACTTTAATTTGTATCTACACAAAAAGGAAAAGGGTGAACCACTAAAGACCACTGGCTGCACTCAGTGCATTATATGATAGAGTCAGAGGTAGTGTCTGTGCAGAAATATCCATACCAGAAGTTATCTATCCTACAGAAATATGAGCAGACTAGTCCGTAATTGTAAAATCATGTGTTGTTTTCTCACACAAATAACTGTTTTCTTTTAATACTGGTACATGGTATTTGAGTTACCTCCCCTATGAAATGGGAGTTAATCACCAAATCTGGAGTTTTGGGAAGCTTCTTTGATTGGACAAGATTAAAATGAGTCTCTATACATAAAAGTTAGTTGGAAAATGTGAACAACAAAATTTAAGATAAATTATTTCAGGAAAAACTATATGACTTATTAACTTTATGATTGCATGAATACACAGGAATCATATGTAAAAAGACCTCATTGGATTGTTTTAGTAGTGTTTTATGCCACACTTAACAATTTTTCATTTATATGGTGGTGACCAGTTTTAATTGGTGGAGGAGAGAACCCGGTTATAATGTACCTGGGAAGAGATCACTGGCCTTCTGCAAATAAACCTCATTTGAGAGGTAACTCTAAAACATAAACCATCTAAAAAGGATTATTTTAAAAGAAAATAACCTATAATTTTGCAAAAAAGGACTAGATGACAGAGAGAGATAGAGAGTATACAATGTGAATTAGTTTGCAGTTATACGTATTGTGTGAAATATTGCTATGATACTATTTTTTCTATCATATATCAATTAAAAATATTCACCATGCGAAGTGGACGGTTTTTGTTTTTGACCTGAAATAAAAAATAATGAAGCATGCTTATAAAATCCAGGTTGCTAAAGTTTTCATTTTATGGTGAGTGACTAAAAATTGTTCCATTCATGCCCAGTTGATTTGTTAGGTATCATTTTCCATGCATGTATTAGCCATTACACTTGTTCCGGCATAGCAAAACTGAAATCAAATATTTCAAATCGCAAGGTACACACAAAGATCGATATTCTATCCATCTAATTCAGTGTCAAGGTGGATTGTCAAGAATTTACTGGATTTTAATAACTAGTATGCTATTGAAATGGATGACGAAAATCTGGCAATAAAACCTGGCAAAGTTTGTATACTTAAATGAAAAGATTTTAACCTAGAGCTCACAACGCCAAAGAGATAATTCAAAGCTTTACTACCCTCTCACAAATTTAAAACCATAAAGCCACTTCCTACAAGAAAAAGAACATTTTTATCAATACAAACAGTTTAAGTCAGGTCTATTATATTTTTCTGGTATTGTTTACACTGTAAAATGAATATTTCCATCTGTTTGTATTGAAAACTTACAAATATTAACCTATTTCTGTAAATATTGAGGCAAACAGAAAGTCAGGTGCAATAACAGAAATAATGTCAGGTAAAAATTATACCTTCATATTATGTCTGTAATTGCAGAGGAGAGGAAACAGTAACATTTAAATCAATACCTAAAACCATTAACAGTATTGTCATCACACAAAAATATAAACTGGTATCATTACGTTTTTCCTTGGCTAACTATTATTTTAACTAGAATGAAATTAGATCATTGATTAGCTTCCATTAAGTTTGAAACTATCTTTTTACCATTTGTTTGAATTCTCATTGAATGACTGATTTAGATGATTACCTGTCTAATTAGTTTTAACAAAATATCCATCACATTCAAAGCAGAAATAGATTTTGTTCTCATGTCAATGGTAACTATAATTCACTTAAATGTTTTTCATTTTTGCCATATCTCCAAAATTGAAAAGCATTTTTTATTTTGTAATTATAAATTGTTTGTTTCTTTTAATGGGTGATGCTTAATTTCTCACTCAACAACTGATCATTCATATGATGGCCACCATTCTTTTTTTTGGGGGGGGGGGTTGTTAAGTCTTGGTTTCTATTTTTAACTTTAGTTTGTTTGTGCATTTGTTGGATTAATTGGAGAAAACTAAGAAACATAATTGTTATTGTACCTAGGTGGCAATATCTGCAGGTGATTTGGCAAACTTTTCCACAATTGTTTCAAGCAGCATCATCTTTACTGAGAAATAATCCCAGGATACAATACTAAGAAACAAGGGCATGAACCACTTCTGTACCCCACTGCTGTACACCACCACTGTACCCCACCACTGTACCTCACTTCTGTATGCTACATCTGTACAGCACTTTTATACTTTTTAAGTGATATTACATCTGGTTCCAAACTAAAGTGATTTCAATTTTTATGCACTTATTTACTTGATTTGAATTACATATATAACATGCTATAAAACATATGACTTTTATGTACTGACATGCTTTGGACGTTAATGGATGTCTGATAAGGATGGTTTAAATGGAATACATGTAACTTTATTTTCTATCTATTTCTTAGTGAGTAGTGTTATGATCAATAGCATTAATCAGTTATTTCTCACTCTTACAAGAAAGGAATGTTTTCAAATCAAAAGCAGTATTAGACTGACCAACACCAAAGGAAAAATTAGGTTTGGTGCCAAAAAACTTAAGAATTTACACAAATTTGATTGGCTAAACCACTATAAAACTTTGCGTCAAGCAATTTCTTAAGTTTTATGGTCCCAAGCCCTGAGTAAATTAGCCTTATTTTATAGATATGTACACAATTCTCAGCTCATACAAACATGCCTGACTTACTTTACAAGTACTATTTGGAAGCTGTTTCCACACATGGAACCCATTTGACTTGTTTGGGTTTTTTTGAAACTGATTAAAACTTTCAAATGTTGAATGACCCTGAATATAACGATATTCATAATCAAACACAAAATCAATGAAAACAAATAACAGTATAGGTGAATATATGGCTGAAACTCCTTATTTGAAATTAAAACTAGTTCTGACAATCAGATCATTAGAAATTTAAGATGTACAATTTGATTGATGTGTTTAAGGCAGTGTTTACTTAACAATATCATTTCACTGTTTGCATTGATTTTTTAATATATAAATTGTAATAAAATTTGCAAGTCTACATCCTTTCAAATAATTTTCACATATATTTAAAATTAACTTTTAGTAAATATGTGTGAATTTATTTAAGATGTATATATTCTTAAATATATATTAGCTTTACCTATACTTATAACCTTTTTTTTTTTTTACTGCTGGTGTTATACATGTATGTTTATTTTATCAGCTGTCTTTGACGATTTCATGTAACAATAACTATATTTATTTAGTATTTTGACTGATATTAAAGTATGGGATAAAATTTCAAGAATACAAAGGTGTATTCAAAAACGTAAATTATGTTACAGGACAAATTCTATCGGCTTTCATGTATATGACATTCATCTTGTAAATCAATTTATGGCTGTTTTTGAAAGGCTTAAAAAACTATTATGAGATTAATGTTAAAAAAATTATGCTTCAAAAAGAAATTTATTACAGCCAACTTGGAGCCATGAATTTAAGGTAAATGTCCAAAAATATGTAGATCTTTTCAGAATTGTGCATTTTATTATAAAGTCTAAGGTTTAACATGAAACAAACTACTTAATCTTGTTGTTGTGCACACATATAAAAGTCAGCTTGGACTGAGCAAGTTTTTATAGTGCAGAAGTATAAGTATTTGTATACACTGCCTATGACAATTATAATGGCAAATTTAAATACACTTGCCTGAGGGTAAGGAGACAACAACCAGAGATATTTCAAAATTATCGCAAAATAGATGGTACCCCAAAAAAACCACAATGCCTCTTTCTCATATTACATTGTAAGTTCAGTTCTATGTAATCCCTTTACAAGCCTAAAAGGGAACCTATGTAATTAAATGAATTATTTCTTTCAATGTTTTCATACGTAAAGCTCAGCATATAAGAAATTTTAGAATTCTTGAAAATTCATTTGAAAAATAAAGTACATCTGAATTCCTTTATTGGCTTATTGATATGTTTTAAGACAAGTAAAAACACACAGAGGATCCACAAATTATGAGAAATAATCTCAAGAGAAATTTGTATTAAAGATATGTTTAAACCATCACCTTCCCATTCCTACTGGAACCATTGCTTTTTTCCCCATAAAGATGTATTTACAAATGACGTGTAAAATATATCTGCAAACCATGACTATGACAGATGCGCCTTTCCCCGGGGGAAGAAACATAATCAAAATGTTGACACCCAATGACAGCTGATATATCCCAGTCATATATAGCAGAATTTCCATCATAAAAATTCCTGACTTTGTTCTCTCTGAATGAAATGGAAAAGGAAATGCTACTGCTCTATGTCTTGTGAATTGTTTATTGAAAATGTGTAAACAGTGTCAGTTCCTTTCTGCAATTTTCAGATAGAGTATTCACCAGAAATAGCTTTAAGCAGATAGATCCACACAGTAATGTTATAATCAGCTAATGTGTATTCCAGTCACAAGCTTGTGGACATGACTTTTTATCGGTATTCTTTACTAGATTAAGGTACGGACCAACCACTATATATTCTAAATCTGTTTTGTAATCGGACATTTCAACAAAACTTTACTGACATTGTCAATTTCCATACTCTCATGTGACAACTCAGCTCAGTAATTAACATAAACATCTTTTTAAGAATATAATTGAAAAGAGCAAGCAAAAATTTTATTTCAGCTATGAACAAGTTAACTTTTATGTCAATATTGTATAGCCATAACCGCTTTGTATCATTGACTATATTAAATAGGTGGAAAAGAAATTGAAGCATTAATATTCGCTATATTTGCCATGTTGAAAAATATGTGAATTCAAGAAAAGAGTGAATAAGTTTTTGATAAAATAATATATAGGACCTGAATTTTTTAAGCTACCTGTACTTCAGATCCCCCTATTTAAAAAAATGTGATCATTTAGGAAAGAGAAAAACATGAAAATTACAACCTGTGAAATTAGATTCCTATACAGTAATATACAGCCTATCAAAGACTCCTGAAATGGCCTTTAACTCTCACTTATGACCTTAGGCAAAAAACAAAACAAAAAAACAAATAGAAAGAACAGAGGAGGTCTGATAACTTTAGCTAAACTTGAATCCAGGAACAACAGATTTTCAATGACATTCTCTGATAAAGATCTGCATAACATTTACAGCAAAGTACAGTTCATGCCGATCTTTAGAACAGAGAGAAATAAAATACCATGCGCAAAACAGTGCACGCATTCTGTATCTTGAGAATTCTATTCAGGATAAATATTGATACAACCACTGTTTATCATATATTTTACTATATATCAAACAAATATATAGTCCACTCTGTTATCACTAGTCACTGCTAATAAATCTTAAAAAAAAAAAATATACTCAAACTGGACCACTAAAAAGTCACATACAATACATAGGTACTTCCTAAAATTGCCATGTATTTTTGGAAAGAAATGCTTGGGGTAGATCATTGTACATTTGGCCATGATCAGTAACAGAGGGTAAATGCCAGGGTAGACTAAATTACTGGACTTACTAGGGGACAGGGCAGTAACAAAAATTAAGTGTAAACCATATAGCGATTACCATAATGGTTGAAAAGTTAGTACTTTTGTATCCTTCCTCAGTATTTACTGTTTTGTGAGAAATCTAATTTGTGTCTCTATACTAACTACTATTTACGATTTTACTAGTATGCCTAAAGCACTAGTGAAATTTAAAAACTGTGAGAGTATAAACTGTAACATCTAATGCTTCTAACACTTACATCAAACATACTGAAGATATAAATCACATATAACATGCTAATATTTTGTGTAAGTATACCTTAGAGAGGTCATCTATAAGCATGACCTGACATCGCTGACACTGGAGAAGGGACTGTGTGTGCATCATAATTTTATATATCAAATTGGCTACATTACTTTGTTCCTCAAATATCACACGTGCCAGGTCCAGCAACACCTGCAAATACAAAAATTAAGTTGACTGTTACCAGGTATTTTAAATACTGACCAAAACTCATTTAAAGGACAATTTATTGGAATACTAATGGCTACTGAAATGAAAAATATGCCTTCTTTTAGCAACATAGTGTTTGGAGAATGCTTATCACCTACAGTGACCTTGACATTACAGATATGACCTTGCCTCACCTTACATAAATGACCATGACCACTTGTAAAGTATCAATAGGGGGTATAAAGTAAAATTTGGATGATTATTTCCCTATTTGTGATAGTGTAATCCATTCAGGTGTACCTCACCCAGATAAGACAGATAAATATAGGACAAAGTGACAATAATTTGTCTGCTATACAATACAGACAACACAAAACTGGACCTAATTGTACTTAGTGCTAATCACTTTAACACAGGAACACAGTATCCCTTGTTTCCAATATGCTATTGGAAAGTTCAAACATTAAGATAAAATCATAGTAAGTAGCCACAGCTGACTGGCATTATCTAACACATGTGACATCTTACAGCAAGTATAACATTGGTATTTGTCATTTATCATCCTTTGAAGCTGAGTGACATTAATAAGGATTATGTTCATTTCACAAAATGTAAAAGAAATTTTATTTCAGGTAATTTGAGTAAAGCAGAATAAATGATCAAGGAACAAACATGATAAGAGCTTAAAATGGATGTGACATAGTAAACAGAAAGAATAATGAGGAATAAATTGTTTGGCTTTAAATACTTGTATTTCATTACACATACAAATTGATATTTCACAGATTGCAAGGTACTTGAACAAAATGAACCATGGGGGCCTAGATGGACAGCAAATTAGCAGTCAGTATTTCATTGATTGAAATATGCTATTCTTCTGAAAAAGGGTACAATAACATCTAGACTCCTTCACTGAAGGAGCTACTTGATGTTGATCAATGCGATAACAACCATCTCTTAAACCTCAACCGAAATAAATCAAAGTAAATCAAATATATTTCATGTATTGCATCATAATACCGTTACACTGTCATAATTACATCATAACATACACCAATCCTAATGGGTGAATCAACATATACAGTATCTCATATATATGTGTGTGTGTATATATATATATATATATATATATATATATATATATATATATATACATGTATATATATAGGTACTGAATCTTAAAATAAATAACTTACATAATATCACATAGTAATGTCATGAAATATATGATAACATGCACCATATTGTCATAATTTACCTTTTTGCCTAATATTCTTAGTCTTGTCATTTTTGTTGACAAATGGTAAAATTTCAAGCAAACTGACTTTTAGGATAATTCAGTTCCTGATATGTTGTAAATTGTATGCATATCTATACCAAGTTGCTGCCTAAAGATCCAAGACAACAGGTAGCATAGACAGGGTCATTACATGGCAAAAACCACCTTGTAATGAAGATTGCACAACAACACTATCATTTATTGTACAACACAACACTCTGTCATGTATTGTGTATTAAAACATTATATCATATGCCATAATTCTACAACATCATCTCATGTAGCATATATTATGCAACACAACATGAATCATATATTGTGTAACACAACACTATCATATATTGTGGAACACAACATGTATCATATATTGTGTAACACAACATGTAGCATATATTGTGTAACACAACACTATCATATATTGTGTAACACAACATGTATCATATATTGTGTAACACAACATGTATCATATATTGTGTAACACAACATGTAGCATATATTGTGTAACACAACACTATCATATATTGTGGAACACAACACTATCATATATTGTGGAACACAACACTATTATATATTGTGGAACACAACATGTATCATATATTGTGTAACACAACATGTAGCATATATTGTGTAACACAACATGTATCATATATGTGTAACACAACATGTATCATATATTGTGTAACACAACATGTATCATATATTGTGTAACACAACATGTAGCATATATTGTGTAACACAACATGTATCATATATGTGTAACACAACATGTATCATATATTGTGTAACACAACATGTATCATATATTGTGTAACACAACATGTAGCATATATTGTGTAACACAACACTATCATATATTGTGGAACACAACACTATCATATATTGTGGAACACAACACTATCATATATTGTGGAACACAACATGTATCATATATTGTGTAACACAACATGTAGCATATATTGTGTAACACAACATGTATCATATATGTGTAACACAACATGTATCATATATTGTGTAACACAACATGTATCATATATTGTGTAACACAACATGCATCATATATTGTGTAACACAACATGTATCATATATTGTGTAACACAACATGTAGCATATATTGTGGAACACAACATGTATCATATATTGTGTAACACAACATGTATCATATATTGTGTAACACAACATGTAGCATATATTGTGGAACACAACACTATCATATATTGTGCAACACAACACTATCATATATTGTGCAACACAACACTATCATATATTGTGCAACACAACACTTTCATATATTGTGCAACACAACACTCTATCATGTATTGTGTATTAAAACATTATATCATATGCCATTATTCTACAACATCATCTCATGTATCATATATTATGCAACACAACATGTATCATATATTGTGTAACACAACATGTAGCATATATTGTGGAACACAACACTTTCATATATTGTGGAACACATGTATCATATATTGTGTAACACACCATGTATCATATATTGTGTAACACAACATGAATCATATATTGTGTAACACATCATGTATCATATATTGTGTAACACAACATGTATCATATATTGTGGAACACAACACTGTCATATATTGTGTAACACACCACTATCATATATTGTAGAACACAACACTATCATATATTGTGCAACACAACACTCTATCATGTATTGTGTATTAAAACATTATATCATATGCCATGATTCTACAACATCATCTCATGTAGAATATATTGTGTAACACAACATGTATCATATATTGTGTAACACAACATGCATCATATATTGTGTAACACAACATGTATCATATATTGTGGAACACAACACTATCATATATTGTGTAATACAACACTATCATATATTGTGGAACACAACACTATCATATATTGTGCAACACAACACTATCATATATTGTGCAACACAACACTCTATCATGTATTGTGTATTAAAACATTATATCATATGCCATGATTCTACAACATCATCTCATGCATCATATATTGTGTAACACAACATGAATCATATATTGTGTAACACAACACTATCATATATTGTGGAACACAACATGTATCATATATTGGTTAAGACAACATGTAGCATATATTGTGTAACACAACACTATCATATATTGTTGAACACAACATGTATCATATATTGTGTAACACAACATGTATCATATATTGTGAAACACAACACTATCATATATTGTGGAACACAACACTATCATATATTGTGGAACACAACACAATCATATATTGGGCAACACAATATGTATCATATATTGTGCAAAAAAACACAATCATGTATTGTGCAACACAACACAATCACATATTGTGCAATCCAATACTGTACTTTTTGTTGTGCATTACAATACTTCATTCTTTGTGTATCATGTTCAAAAAATTGTTATAAAGTTGTTTATTATTTTATTTTATTTGTGGTGCATCATGTCAATATATCATAAGTTATGTATCATGTTTATCTTATTTTGTGGTGCATCATGTTCAATATATCATAAGTTATGTATCATGTTTATCTTACCTGTGGTGCTTCATGTCTATATATCATAAGTTATGTATCATGTTTATCTTATCTGTGGTGCATCATGTTCAATATATCATAAGTTATGTATCATGTTTATCTTATCTGTGGTGCATCATGTCTATATATCATAAGTTATGTATCATGTTTATCTGAACTGTGGTGCATCATGTTCAATATAATATGAATTAAGGCAATGCATTGAAAGAGAGCGCAGCTCCTTGTTTTCCACATGCGGGGAAAAAAGCATTCATAGAGAATCTATCCGATCTCACTAGGCATCGCCTTTCCATCAAAATGACGTAAGAGATTAATTTTAAGACGTCAAATATGTAGAAGATAATTTGCAGTTCCAGTGAGACCATGAACCTAGTCTGCAAAACATACACTAGTTAAGTGTCATTGTCAAATTTATTTAGAGGATGATTTTTTCACCGTTCATGGAGAAAGTAAATGAGACTATAGCATATTATACCATTTTGGGTAATTTTTAATCATTAAGTTTGCTTCACGAACGATTTCTGGCAGTTTGAGCTGTGCTGTCTATCATGAGTTGTGTATCATGTTCACCATTTAAAATACCATATTGATAGAATCAGTCTTTTTCCTGTTCCTTTTAGAAGAATAAAGATAATGTGTGCAATCATTTACAAAGACTTTTATACATCAAACATGTTTTCCAGATTAGTTCGATTCCCTAGCTGCTATCTCAATTATTTAAGTGCTACTAGTTCAACATTATGTTAACATCACACTGAAAATAATTTAGGAAATGTGCAATTTAAAATATACACATTGCAGTGCATCATAAGACATTTGTTTGATAATTAGTGCATGACATGTTATATCTCGGAGCTAGATAGAACTTCCTATACGTCATATGTACTATAGCAATACGAAGCTGACAAATTTACACAATTATTGCCCTAAAAAATAGATTTTGTATGAAAGTTTTATTATTGTAAGAACATGGATTTCTTTGTGTCATTATGTGATTCTGCTTCAGTGGAATAATGATCTTTTGTTATGACTGCAAAGGTAATGCATATTGTACCTGTAACCTAATAAGTGTCCATGAACTCACCTGATTCCGTCTATTTTCCAGCAAAGATCGTTCATAGAGTTGAGCATTTTTCAAACCAATACTACAGAAAGCTAAATAGGATGCAAAAACCTGAAAAATGGAGGTAAAATTTGTGACAAACATGAATGCATGAAACGTATAAAAATATCTAAGAGATATATATTATTTACATATAATGTAAAAATATATACATATGTAATAATATAATAGATCAATAAAACCCACAAGTGGAGGTTCCAGGTTCAAATCTGGGTAGAACCTCAGACTTTTAACATAGATAGTGACTGTTCCTGTGAATTTAGTGCTTAACTTAGGTTGTGAAAGTTGCCGAAATCTTTTGAATGAGACTTCAACCAAGATCCCATGTCTCTATATAAATACAACATAAAAGAATCCACATTGTGTTGGTGCAAGTCCATAGTATAGGTCAAAATTTGTGGTATGTCATCTATAGCTGGTGACATCTCCATATTAGTGAAAAATTCTCAGTAGGAGTTATAAAGGCAACACTGAAACACATTACCAAGACACACACCCCATACAGAGAGAGAGAGAGAGAGAGAGAGAGCGAGAGAGAGAGAGAGAGAGAGAGAGAGAGAGAGAGAGAGAGAGAGAGAGAGAGAGAGAGAGAGAGAGAGAGAGAGAGAGAGAGAGAGACAGAGAGAGAGAGAGAGAGAGAGAGAGAGACAGAGAGAGAGAGAGAGAGAGAGACAGACATATACTGACACCATTTGTTCAGCCCAAATTTGGCATTATAAAGGGTTTTGGTGATAGGTTGAGGGAATCTTGGGAAAATGGACTTTCATAAATCATGGCATAAAGCGACAAATGAAATGAGGGGCATTATAAAGAGGTTTCAATGTATATTAAATTTACATATGATAGTTGTCTAGTGCATTTCAAGATGGTTTAGAATATATTTAAGACACCTAATCCTCTCTTCACCTTTACAATAATTATCAAATCAGCACAAGAAAGTTAAGAAGAGTGTCTCTTAATCACTTCTTAAGATGACAAACAAGTTCATTTAATCAATAAACTCCCAAGATAGCATGACACTTAGTTAATCAGAAAATTTTCTTGATTGAAGTACTTATTATGACTGAAATTCAATCAAAAGATTTACCATACATATAAGAAAAATGTACCATCAAAGTCTGAAGCTACAGACTGTGACAAAAGTATCAGACAGTTAATCTACATCTTTCATGTAAACTAAATATTTAATAGAATCCATTCATTTGAATGGAATATGGCAACTTCTAGATGTGTCTAGCTAGTAGTTAATATACAAATCCAAACTGTACAAATGTAAAGATACAGCATACTGAGCAAACCTTTTTTTTTTTTTGGTTGGTTTAAATTTTTGTGGTTTTTACTTCAAAAATAAATTAATTTTTGTTGATTTTGAGATATCCTACTCTCCATAATTCAAGTAAAAGATTTCATCATGGATTTACTTCTGATGATTTTGGTTATCCACAAAAATAACAAAATTACATCCTCCACGGAAATGAATGATTGTATATTATCTAACTACATTTGTGACTTCAGAAATAACAGCATATTTGTTACAAAATTCCTTTACTGTATGGTTTTTTCCAAAATTTATAGAAATAAAAAATAAATTAAAATCATGGTAGATCTTTAAACCTAAATAATCTCTCAAAGCAAGCAAAGTATTTATGCACTTTTATAAATTGGTTGGTACCTATTTGTTTTACACTATACACATCTAAAGTTTGTCAAATATATATTTGTATATTTCATGAGTTTTTAAAAAGGTGTTGTTCTCTTTAATCATAAAGAAGAAAAACAAGTTTGTCTACACACTTTTGTCTATTGTCTGTACATTCCTTGCAAATATTTCCCTGCTTATCAAAACATACACAAGTAAATTTCACAGACTTAATATCTTGATGTAAAACACTGGGGATAAAATAAACATAACCAAGGAGAAGTGCAAATAGACATTACACACTCTCTGTGACAATCTTTTATGAATCAAAACTGTGAAAATTAGGTTAATGCATTCAATTGTTCCACAAATATGTGAGTATATATGTATATATAAATATAAGGATCCAATATAATAGTTGCAAAACGGAAAGAATGGATTCTAAAACAGGTCTAAAGTGCTTATCTATAATACCTTATTATTAACTATTATCTTTGAATTTTGAATAGTCGTTAGTGTTTTATATCACATTCAACAATTTTTCAATTATAAGGTGATGGCCAAACTTTAATGGTGGAGGAGAGGACCCAGTAAAATAGTACCCAAGAAGAGACCACCGGCCTTCTGCAAGTAAACTGGCAAACTTTCTCACAAATATAAGCTTAGGTTCCAGCAGGGCTCAAACCTGCGTTGACCAGAAGTGAGAGATTTTATGGTTCAAAGTTCTAACCAATCAGCCATGCAGGCCCCTATAAAATATTATCTAAAAAAGTATTGTCAGTGCAATTTATTTTTTTCTGGTCTTATATAATGATTAAATGTAAAGTTATCTCTAAAACTAAGTATCACTGTACACCTCTACTGTACTTCATTTCCAGAATTCTTCTTCAATGTAAAGTTATTAATAAAATGTGTACCCCCCCCCCCCCCCCCCCCCCCGATATTCATCCTAACATTTAGAATTTAAAATGTGCTGAAAGTACCCAGTACTATAACATTTTACCAGTGACTCTTATTTTCTCTCTGAAACCATTCCAGACAGATTTGAGTGGTATGCAAGTTTGCACCTGCATTCTGAGACAATTTATCGTTGTATTGTGAGACAATTAATGTAACACTAACGATGCACTGCAGGGCATATAGTGATTCTAGTAAAAAGCTATTCATCAAAATCTGGCCACTGTGAAAAATAACCACATAAATCATATATAATAGAAAATCATGATCTATTTCACCCCTAGCAAAGTAAAGACCATGTTTTTCTATTTTCTAACTGTAGTCAAAATTTTCTCTACAGTAGCAGGAACAGGAATGGCAGCTGAGACTACAGAAATCCATGAAATTGCTTTCATTTTCTATTACTTATCTTCAGGAGTTGAAGAACTGAAATCATTACGTTTCTTATCTACAATTCTACTCCTATCTGGCTCTACAAACACAGATATCATATTAAAGTTTTAACTGAATTACATTCTTCTTGTGGTTCAACACTGAGTGTAGTGTATAGATGTAATCTATAGACTTTTATTTGTTTACCTTTTCATCATGAGAGTTGAATGGTTCATCTTTGGTACTGATGTGGTTTATGGCTTGAGCTACACCAATCACTTGACCATCACAATCCTTCATTGGCATGCTAAGAATGCTGTGTGTTCTATATCCCATCTGTACATCAATCTCACTGTTAAAACGAGGGTCCTACAAGTGATAAGAAGATTGCATTAATGAAATGAATAAACACAACATTTATTGTAAACATATGGTCATAAGATATTTTGTCGATTTTCAAAAAGTTTGACAACACCAAATTTTGAATTATATAAATACTGTAACTAAGAAAAACAATAATTCTGCATTTTCCTGCATATTTTTCACCCAAGTGTATCTTAATTGGGGATGTAATTTTTAAAACAATGATAATTTTACAGTTAATAAAAATATTTCATGATAAATACAACAAATAGAATTTTATAAAATTCAATAAAAAAATGCATCTTTAAGAATCTTTAAATAATACTACAGGTTGAAATATTTAAAAGGTATATTCATGATTCATTTTTTAATTTTTGACCAAACCTTTTCACTTAAATATGTTAATGAATCATTGGAATTGGCAGATCTAAACACTGCAGGAACCTCTCTTTGTAATTTTCAGTTGATACAAATATTAGCAAGAAACATTGACATGAATTCCTGATTTTTCAACACTTTAGATGCCAACTTAATCTATTTAATTATTTGTATGGTGTTGACTTGTTATGGTTAAGATTGATAACACACAGAACAGACATGGCATAAAACATACATGTGAATTGCCCGACTTTTACTATCAGATTATTACCCAAGAGAGATGCAATAGAAATGTACCTGTAATCTGTTTATCACTTTGTTCTACACAACAACTTCTCATATTATAGTTACATAATGTCTATGGTTCTAGTCTGGAATAACTATCATCTTTCAAGGAAAGTAACTGCTGTATCAATTGACCTTTCCATACACAGTTGAACATGTCTTGAGAGACCACTGTCATAGAAGGCCACCTGTCTTGTGAGACTACATTCTAAAAAAAAACTTTGTTAAATAACCCTTTAGATAAAACCTCGTTTAAGAAACCACCTGTCTTGAGGGACCACATTTCTGTGGCAGATTGGGTGGTCTATCCAAACAGGTTCTACTGTAGTAACTGTGTTATTACTCACAGTTCCAGGTCTCTGTCTGGTAAATGAATGAAAAATAACAGAAAAAGTGAGGGAATGGATACATATAATTGGCAATTAGCAAATTAATCAACAAAAACATATGTGTGATAAATCCTCACAATTGACCTTTCATAAATGTGACAATGTTTCCAGTGGACACTGGTGGTATTTACAATTAATGATAGAGCACCTGCTAACTGCTAATGACAGATCATCAATTGTTTATTTATTGATCTGTGTGTACTGGTAAATATTTACTGCATACTTGTCAATGTTTTAAAATGTCTTAGGGGAGACAATGTGTGACATATGTCTTTTTTTACAGTTTCAGTAAAAATGCATTGACTTATATCTTCCTATATACTTTGACTTGATGCACAAAGCATATAAATATCAGCATTGAGTATAGGAATAAATAAATCTAGCAAAATATATTTCATAAACTACACTTTATTCAAATTTTAAAACATTAAAAAAAAAACACTTATACATGTATATATTATATATATCCAGGTGTCACGAGATTTTGACGGTCACCTGTTTTCGGTGGTCATTCTTTTTCCAGATCACAAGGCCTTGCATGTCAAAATATTGCAACTGAAATGCTCATATTATTCCCTGAGTATTATTTAAAAGACAATAACAGACTATTGTCAGCACACTGCATTTATGTCCAAATGATGTTGAAAACCCATGACGCCAATAAATATATAATTATATGATTATTTCATATGGTACAATGATTTATTACAACAGGAAGATACATAGATTTGACACAGCTACCGGTACATCTAAATTTGGAATCAACAGATTACATAACTGGATGTTCTATTCCCGGATTCAGATTGTAACAACAATTTTCTTGCACAATTTTGAATGCCAAAGAATAAAACCTGTATTTGCGTCAGATGCAAAACAAACCCCAAACTTCATGTAACACTAGATTTTATCTGAAATTTAATTCATTTGATAGTTTAACATTTGGATTCTATTAATATGAAAATCAGTGGGCTCCCTAGATATTCTGTGTACACAAATATTTGCATGCTTATAACATGTATATCTATAAAAATGATTTGTCAAAGGTAGAACAGTGACACAGCATAATTGTAATTGCTTTGGTAAAATAGCATTATTGTCATTAACTAGAATATGATAATTTGTGTCTTGTTTCTAGATTCCAATAATAAAAATTAAACATACACCAATGAAGAACATGAGAATGGCTTCCTTTTCCTGACACACACACACACACTGTGATGATTGATTTTAATTCGTATATACTCTGACATACAGACTATCAGACCAATATTCACCATCTTTGTAATCCCACGAGAGTGCATAGATGCACAGTAATTTATTGTTAATAAAACAATATTTGAATCTCCATAGAAATAGTGTAGCCAAATCAGCTAATGGCTACAGACTGCAAGTTTTAGCTTAGATAATGCATCAGTGGTGTCACTATCTTTATGCATGCCTTTGCATATCAAACAACATAATTGCAGCATTTCCCATTTGAGACAAAACAATTTGAACTATTATTCTGATGTATTAATCCATGTGATATGTGGTTAAAGTGAAAGAAAAGAAAATGTGTATTGTTCTCTGATCAAATAAACTCTTATGATAACTTATAATTTAAGAAATTAAAGATTAGCCTTACTTTATATTCACAAATCAAGTTTATGATTCAAATGCTCTGGGGCAGAAATGCTGGTGCTACTGTAGCTATCACAATAAAAGCCAATTCTCTTGCAAACAACATTCAACATTTTAAACTTGGTTTTTAAAAGGTGTTCTTTGGTTGAATATTAAAAAATAATATAAATTGACTTATCACAAAATATATCTATTTACCAAAACATATTCACTGCATCATTTTTAATATTGTATCCCCCAAGACCCCCTACTGGGGTTTTGCCCTGGTCCCACTGGAGAATATAGTGGCCCAGACCCCTTACCAAAGTTTTGAGTACACATCATTTTTGCTTAGCTATGCCTCTGTAAGTACTGGGTGAAAAGATAATGGTATCAAGGATACTTTGAGAGTTCCTTTTATAGATTAACTAAACACATGCAGCAAAAAGTCAAACTTTAGGCTTTAAGTTACAGTAAAACCTGCTTTAGCGACCATCTATGTATAAAGATCATTTGTGTACAAATCAAACTCTATATAATGACCACCACTGTACAAAGACTGGTTTTGTTGTGTCCCTAAGGGCATTTTTATATACAAGTTTCAATGTATTCATAATTTTATGTCCATGTATCGTAGTTATGCTCATCTTATTGGCTACAATGGAACCCGTCTTGAGAGACTACCTGATCTGCCACTGAAATGTGTTCTCTCAAAACAGGTGGCACTGTATTAACATGTAACAATTTTTAAAGTTTACATGAATATAACATTTTGTGCCGACAATTTTAAAGTTTCTGTAATTTAAAAATTTTGACCCAACATTTTTAAAGTTTACGAGAGTATAAAATGTAGACCTGACATATGACAATTTGTGTAAGAGCATCTTTAGGCAAAAAGAAATTCAATTCAAATGTCATTCTTTAGTTCTTTTTTGCCCAAATCCCTGTACCTCCTACCAGGGTTTTACCCTGACCCACTGGGGCATTAAGCAGCCCAGACCTAAGTTTTGAGTACACATTTTTGCTACTCCCTTGGAAGCACTGGGTGACAAAGAGTTTTGTGATGTTTAAGAGGATTTGTGAGTGCCTATTGCAAATGTTAAAAATTAAAGCTTTTTCAAAGGTTATTCATAATGTTTTAAGTCCATGCACCATAGTTATCCTAAACTTAATGGGTATCTACATGTAACAACAGTTTAAAATTTATGGGAATATAAAATGTTGACCTTACATATGACAATTTGTGTAACAGCACCTCCAAGAAAAGAAATTCAATTCAAATGGCATACTTTAGACGGTTGTATTTGATGTATGTGTAGATGATGGGGAAAGATGTCATACACCAAAATTTAAGCATTCCAAAACACTTTATTGTGCCAGCTGTACTCAGCATGAGAACATTTCAGAGATGCAGAGTAAAAGATATATTTGGATCTCATATTGTTAGAAGCAACAATGATTTCAGCCATAAATATAAGGAAGATGATTTTGTCAGCATGCTATACTTTTATTGACAATATTTATGTAAAGTGTGCTGGACAAACTTTTAATATATATATTTACATGGGTATGGCTTTGATAATTCAATAAAGCAACATGTATATGCTTCAGTTCATGAGAATAAATGCATACATACATCACAGAATAAGATGGTTTAAACATCCATTTTACATTATGTGTCAAAAAATACCATATTAATCCAAGAATTTTAAATATTTTTATGAATTTTATGAATGCGAATGAAAAGATAAGTGGTGCAGTTCATAATGGAATAATTACTCATCACAGCAGTTTGTGCATTTCGATAGCATTGTTAGATTCTCCAGAAATGGTGAACATACTACAGGTCATTCATACAGACACAATGACAGGGGATTACAGAATACAAACTTAAATATTTTGAATAGCTTTAACACCACAATTCAACAATTTTTCAGTTACTGTATATGGTGGCGGCCAGTTTTAAAGGAAGGAGTGAACTTAGTTACAATGTATAAAGGAGGAAACCACTAGCTTTCTGCAAGTAAAACTGATAAACTCTCACAATAATCAGCTTAGGTTCTGGCGGAACTCGAATCTGTGTTGACCAGAAATGAGAGACTTCATGGTTTAAAGCACGATGCTCTACCCACTCAGCCATGGAGGCCCGTTTTCCTTTACATCTTGAGATATATAACAAGCCAAAGACAGTTACTAATAGAGAAATCAAGAACTCTTGTCATACCCAATAACATATACCTACATGTACAATGGATGGGGATATTAATTTAGATTTCAAATGATCAGAAAAATGATGTATGGTATAAAAAAATTTGTATCACAGGTATCAAAGTATACCCTAGACTATATATGTAATTTAACAATAACAAGAAATGTTAACATTAATTCCCTTGTCAGCATGTTAAAAACTGACTCTTAAAGAGATATTGCTGTGACATCATGCTATTGGTTAGAGATTTAAACACAGAGATTGTTTTTTAGTAATTACCAATAATTTTATTTATATGCATATGCATTTATAGTTTAAATGAAGGTAGTCGTGGCCAATAGTTTCTAAGTCTCAAATGACTTTTAAAGAAAAGAAATAAAAATGTATAGGTCAATCTAAATTCTTGGTGACCTTGGGATATGCTGCCCAGTTTACAATGCTGGGAGCAAAAGGATATTGTATCATTATACACATCTCCTTATACATATTTGGAATTACACTTGTACGAGTAAAATAATTTAATGTCTACAAAATAATTACTGTTATTATTTTCTCTTTTTACACAGTCTCATCATTCTCGACTATATAAACAGATCATATGGAACCAACCACAAATTGTTGAGGATAATTGATTTTAAAGTGCTACCTAGATGTCAACTTTGAAAAAAGGCATCGCTAATCGATAGATAATTTGGATGATATAAATGAACTCTTTCACAAATAAAATTGTTTTTACATAAGTCATGGACAAAAAACACATGCAATTCATCTCATATTTAAAGCTATACTACAATGGCAATAAATCATCATTTTTTCTTTCCAATTCAATAATTCTAAATACCATTTGTTGTGTTGCCATTATGTTGCACTTGCACAAGCAGACTTTGCCATAAGTAACAATTTTTTTTTTAAATTCAGATTCTGATTTTTTTCCTCAGTAAATTCAATAAAGAAGAATTTGGTGTTGTTACATGTATAAATGTAGGGAACATTACAGTCTAATTCTTCAACAGCTGTTTACAAAACCAAACAAACTAAGGATGCCATGTTCATACAGTTTACATACTGAAAGAGCAAAAATATGTTTCAGTGATAGGCAATTTACATTTACATGATAAAGAAGCAATCTTTTAGAGTTTTGTTCAATTTAACAGGAACTGGCAGCCAACAGAACATAATCTGTTGAGAAGTCAATGAAAATTATATACATTGTATTTCCGAATTTCAGAGTTACGGTAAATGTATTGACCTAGTTCTATGTAAACTCAAACAAGCATTTACCTATGCAACACATCTTTAAACACCCCAATAGATATATGTAAATAATACTGTAAGCTTAAAAGTGCAATATCCATACTGATTACTGTAAGTAAACACAGACTCCAGTCTCTGTCCTAGAAATAATGCAGTTTATGTTCATGTGAGCTATTATAATGCACATATATACTATATATGCTAGACAGATAGAGGGATAAATAGATAGATGAAAGGATGGATACATGTAGATACGCTAGACAGATAGGACTGACATATAAATAAATAGATAGACAGATAGTTAAATAGATAGACAAATAGAAACATAGATGAATAGACAAGATAGATGGATGACCACATGAAAAGACTGATAGATGAATGGATGGACAGTCAGACATAGACAGATAGATAGATAGATGGATAGATAGATATAGATTTTCCTCCATTGATTAAATGGTGTGTGACACAATAGTTACTACAGCTATAGAAGGGGGAGGTTTAAAAACTCTATGTTATTGCTAGAAAATGACTTATTGATGTCTTTATTTGTTTGCACAAATACCTTCTCACAATTTTATGGGAAATATAAAAGCCTTTTACATCTCATGTACTAGTAGGTATGAATGTTTGGATATAAATTTGTAATCATGTACCACTATTGAGTATTTCATACCTTTCACTGATGTAGCCAATGTGTACTGGGCGATTAATATTCAAATTAAGATTAAGCCGATAATGGCTTAGAGTTGTATGAATGCAAAGGTGGTCATAAAAATCAATGGAACAGGTTAAAAAGAGATCAATTTTTAATGACAGTCAGTCATTCTGTAAGTGAACTGATACCAAGTATACAGATCCCAATTTTATCTTGAGTGATAAATCCAATAATAATGACAAATTAGAGAGTTAATCAGTCAGAAAATGTTAAAGAGTACGAGATCTTATATTTCACCACAAGGGTAATTGGATTCCCTTTGTTATTCAAAGTATATATCAATCAGCTAATAGTCATTCACCTCATTTTGTAATGCTTCTTTGTGTTCGGCAAGTGCATCAGTGCAAGTTTATTTTCTAAAAAAACATTAATAAATTTGGTCTAGTATCAACTAAGTTTTTTTTTCTTAAATCTTTACAAGGATCAATTTTAACATTCCTGTTTCACTTCTCTGTCAGGAAAGTTGGAAGAAGAATCCATCATCCAAACAGCAATTATTTAACACAACCGTAATGACATCAAAGAACTTAGGTATTGTGAACCAAAACAGAACAGACTAACAATTCACACATTGAGGCATAAAATCTAACTATCACTCTTTTTGTGATGTAAAATCAATAGTATAATTTGGTAATAATCCATATTGTGTTCTGGTGACCAATGATGTAAGGTAACCAGTTGGGCTACCGCTACTTTTAATTCGTTTGTTGATTTTTTCATCTGTCATGTTATTCATGGACATTCCACATTTGAATCTCTTCCTGAAAATCTAGTTCCAATTTTAAAAGTATCTGGGTACCATCTGATTCCCTTTAATCTAATACAAACTGCTAGTTCTACTTCCCATATATACCTGTGTATAAGATGCACCTGTGTATATGTACCCCTAATTTGCCTTCAAAATCTTAGTCTGGAGCACTGACCCACAGATAATTCACACCCCTATGCAGGGGCTGCACTGACTGAAGATTTTTGGGGCCCAGAAATATCACCAAAAAAATAAAATATATCGTAGGTACACAGATTTCAGTTTTTTTTTTTCTTCAAATTCTAACACCTTAATAAAATATAATACCATACCTTTCAAATTCATCCATTACTACCATCTACACTGAAGTAATAATTCAACAGAAAAGATTGAAGTTTAAACTATATCTATTGTACCTAATACATTTATGTTGATATTTCATTGAAACAGTTTTGTTATTACTATCATGATCAATTTTCAACTTCTATATCTTTAGGTAAGGCAACAGATGGTACTGGTGTGTGCCCCAGTGGGTATGTTGGTTTGATTCTGAGTATGCATCAAATCTGCTAACTGTCATCTATACACTGTTATCTTAACAAGGCTATAATATATCATACAAGTTGCTTATTGTGTTATTTTGTCATTTTACAATCCCTTCATTATCTTGAAGCCTATTCTTAAAATTATCTTCAACATAAATACTCTGATAGCAACATGCAATTCCAATGACAGCATTCATTGCTTTCCATCATGTTAATACTGTAGGATAAGTACAGAGATATAGTATAAAGGCTGTATCGATAGTCTTTGTAAGTTGTATAATTCAGAATCTGTGTACTACAAGGCTACAGATTAAATACATTGAAAGTTGTACATAGTTCAGAATATTTCTGTGCATCACAATACTTCAAATTTAATACATTAAAGGTCACTATGGGCAGGGACATACATTGATCTACTTACCATTTCACTCCAAAAGGAGTATCCAATTGAATCATTTAGTTTCCATGGTGAGATGAATATTTTGCTCAGTTATTCAGTCATTATTCATTACTTTTAAAAACTTTTACAATTATTGTTGTGGTGTATATACATCAGACTGATTCATAAATAATTCTGGATATATTAGTCATCTATGGTTATTACTTAACCCTTTTAATCCTATAGACCATAATAGACTGGTCTTCAACAATAGAAAAAAGCATACCACTCAGATATATAAGGGTGAAAGGGCTTAAGTCAGATTTGAAATACTCCACTTTCTTTATATCATATTTACTGTAACTCACCTGATCAATAGCATTTCTTCATTTGTACCTTTGATTACATTAATTCTTTTGATCTATATCTTTTTCAGAGTTACAAATGTGTTTCCCTTTCTGTTTTCCTCTTTGATTATGTTATTCATGTTAGATGTAATACCTTTATCACAGGTATTCATCTTCAACTACTGGTTTTCATTTTTAGTGCACCTTTTACCACACACTTTGATTTTTGTTGTTGCACCTTTAACCACATTATCACTTTTGAGGTCATGCATGCCTATATATATCAAATGTTTCTTTATAAAGATAAGGTACATAAGAGAGCAGATATACTCAAAGGATATCCAGGACAGTTACTGGAAAGGAACTCCCCACCCACCCTTCTGATTCATAAAATTTTGGTTGTCCAATCAGATTCAGTTCAGATTCTTACAGTGTGGGTTGAGATTTCACTTTCTGCTCAACACACCTATGTTTTATCATTTGTCTGCCATGCTTCAAACACAAAATTATAGTAAAACAAGATGTGTTTGTGAAACACAAATGCCCCCCAGTCCCAACTGTATCACAATCAAAATTTTAAATATTGTAATGTCCAATATTTTGATCCCACCCCACACCAAGGGACATGTGATGTCAGTGAAGTGTGAGCAACCCTTAGATGAACTTACAGTCTATGTTTGGTGACTGTATCACAATCAAAACTTGAAAAATTGCACTTTATATCTAAGCGGGATGGAATTACAGACAAACATACAGAATAACAGACACACAAACATACAGACAGACAGCCGATCCAACACTAGATGTCCCTGGCAGACCTTTCAGGCCGGGAGCATAAAAATGAACAAACAATACATGACATAACTTTGTGCACTGTATTCTCATTATATAGATGCACAACCTCATAAAATTGTATTGTGATGTCCTAGTGTATGTAGCTAATGTCAATACCACGGGTGTTGACAAGGAAATATTTCCCCATAGAAAAGAAGGATAAATCTGTAAGCATGGGACAATAAAGCATTCCACTTTTTAAAAAATTTGAGGTTCAGTTTGAATTCCCTGTCCTGGTCTGCTTCTTTCAAACAGATACCAAGTGTCCCAAATTCTCCAAATAAGAAATGAAAGTTAGAGAAGTTTTGGATGAGAATCAAAACCCAAACCTCAAGCCATGTTACATGTAGGTGTAGTAGATATAAACCCTCACTGATCACTGACATACTGTATAGTTGTTTAATTTAATGGTGAAAAAATTTCACATTTTTCTGAAAAGAACTTATTCATGGGTATTTGATTTAGGATAGATAGTTTACAAATTGTCTTTCTGATTCTTCATAAGCGAAAGGTGCAAATTCATGGATGTTTAAATTCACGGAATTTTCTTTGACTGCGGATATAGCAAAATTAAATCCCCCACAAAAAAAATCAACCATACAGTAGGTATATAGCAAAGATATATAGCATAGGTCAAAATTTTTGTCTCTTTACAATTAGAACATGGAACACTGAAACAAAGAATCGAACTGTTCTACTTTATGTATGAGCCTGAGAAGGTCTATTTGTTGTCCAATAAGAAGAGAAAATATGTCAATTGAAAATTTCGGTTATCTCGAGTGTTTCGGATATCTCGAACCAAATGGGTCGGTCTGTGAATTTGGAGATAACAATATTCCATTGTACATTTTACAGGATTATCTGGTTACCATTAAATACACAGATCTACAAATACTTTATATAAATGATTATCTTGTTATCAGCAACAGACTTATTACTGATGATACACGTCTATCAATATCCACAGTAATTCTAGTTGTGTCTTATTTGTAAAAAGTCTGAAAGCATTTCTGTTAGATAAACCAAATCAGTGAGTAAAAGGAAAAAAGGAAAAAAATTATGAAAACTTGAAAACTTCCAATCAAAACCATATATATATATATTCTTTTGACCTGTCTTATGCATCTAAACCAATTGTCATTTGATACTCTTTCAAATTGTTGTAAATTACATTTACATTGGAGGAAAACTACACACCTTCAAGGTCATCCATACATGACCCTATAGGAGATTGCATTAGATCCTCTACAGGACATATCAGAATACAGGAGCAGTGAGAGATCATCTTTTAATTACACCAATTTTTACTCCCACCAGGTTACAAAATAATTTCTGTCATACTGGCATGTGATTTTCTTTGAAAACTGTTCTGTGTTGCTATAGTAATGGAGACTAGATGTAGCATCATTAAAATATTCTTAAAAAATCAAACACTATATGTATACAAGTCTGTTTCTCTAATTTTAAATAAGCACCTTTACAGTACAAAATAAAGTGGAACCTGTCTTGAGAGATCACTGTCATAAAAGATCACCCGCCTTCTATGACCACATTCTGAAAATCACCTGCTTAAATAATCTTTTAGATAAAACGTCTTTTGAGAGACCACTTGTCACACATTTTAGTGGCAGATTAGATGGTCTATTAAGACAGGTTCCACTGTATTATAGAGATAAAATGTTACAGAAATACAACATAGTGAGACTGACACGGTGTCATCAACATTAACTCCTTTATAATACATAACGGTCAATAGTGGCTTGTATTAAATCACAAGCATGTTACATATTGGATATCAAATATTAACAATATTAATGTCCATATCCATCAAGAGACAATTTGGTGCAATTAATTTACGTTATAAATGGAAGTACTGAACATGTATTAATATTTATATGAAACCTAATATGTAATATCTTTATCACTTCTTGTCGGTGACAACAACAAAAATTTCAGGTCCTGTAGAAATCTTATCCCGATATTCATACTGAAAAAAATTGTGGTAAAATTCAGTTAGTAAATACCTTGAAATTTTCTTTCTTAATTTAATTTTCTCTTTTTTAGTCCTTAGATGAGAGGGACAAAAATGAATGTGAAATTTTTGAACAAAAATGGCATACATGCCATCCATGAGACTATGGTGATAAAGGGCGAATTTAAGACAGGGTCAATATGTTTTATTGTCGCAAAGGGCAAAAATTCCAGGTACCGGTACACAGTATGTGGATGACATTTTAAAACACTGGTACTGATTGTAGTATTAAAGCATTTTTTTGTTTAATGTTAGTCCATCTTTTGCCTCTCCCGTTATAAATGTGACATAAATTGGTATACCTCTAGAAATATAACAATTACTACTTACAACTAACAGCAGATAATCATACAGTCTAGACTTACAGATATTGTTTCATCACCACGTCTTTGTAACAACTTAACATTACTGTCAATGGTCAGAAATAAAAGAATTCCTTTTTTTCACAAGAAATCAATATGTCCTCATTTGCTTCAATATGTCCAAGGGTGATTGATTGTAGAGTTAAAGGTAAACTGACACAGCAGTTGAAGCCTTCTCCACTCAAGTCAGTATCAAACCAGCCATTTTCTGGCTTATATTTTTCAGCTGAATGAGAAGCAATGTGATAATTATCAGTTGCTAAAGAACTGCATTCTATGATATATATATAATTGACCACTCATGACAGCTCAATGATGGAGGTACGAAAGGTTCCAAGTTCAAAGTCTGGCAGTATCAGACCTGGCCCCGAGCAGCATCACCAAAATCAATAAATATGCAAGCTCAGATTTATTTTATTTGGTAATATTATTGTTTGTAAAACTATAAGATGTGTTTATGAAAAATCACTTTAGAAAATTATCATATCAAAATATTAAGTCAAATTATCATTTTCCCCTTCAAAAATATGCAGAGAATGGTACCAACAATTTAAGTATGTACTCAGACTTTTTTTTTTATTCTGAAGTTTTTCATAATTGTATTCAATAAACACACAAACACAATATTTGTCCAATTGTTGCTTAGATTTTTTTAGTTAGTTTGAGTGGTTACTTAATTTAGTGGTGCCAGGCCCTGAGCTTAAATGACAGATGTACTGTAATTGATCACTAAGCATCACTTTAGTGGTGCTAGGCCCTGAGCATAAATGACAGATGTACTGTAATTCACCACTAAGCATCACTTTAGTGGTGCTAGGCCCTGAGCATAAATGACAGATGTACTGTAATTCACCACTAAGCATCACTTTAGTGGTGCCAGGCCCTGAGCTTAAATGACAGATGTACTGTTATTCATCACTAAGCAATATGCGTTTGGTGAATACATGGACTAGCAAGTCAGGGGGTTTTGGGTGAGGTATATACTGTACTGTAATTCATCGCAGAGGTTTTGGGTAAGGTATATAATGTACTGTAATTCATCGCAGAGGTTCTGGGTGAGGTATATATTGTACTGTAATTCATCGCAGAGGTTTTGGGTAAGGTATATACTGTACTGTAATTCATCGCAGAGGTTTTGGGTGAGGTATATATTGTACTGTAATTCATCGCAGAGGTTTTGGGTGAGGTATATACTGTACTGTAATTCATCGCAGAGGTTCTGGGTGAGGTATATATTGTACTGTAAGAGGTTTTGGATGAACTATACTGTAATGTAATTCTTCACAGAGGTTCTAATGGTGTTAGGTACATTTAAGTCAAGGGGTATCAGGTGAGGTATACTGTACTGTGATTCATCGCAGAGGTTTTGGGTGAGGTATATATCGTACTGTAATTCATCACAGAAGTTTTGGATGAGGTATACTAATTCATCACAGAGGTTCTGGGCCATAAGTGTTAGGTACATTTAAGTCAAGGGGTATCAGGTGAGGTATACTGTACTGTGATTCATCGCAGAGGTTTTGGGTGAGGTATACTGTACTGTAATTCATCACAAAGGTCCTGGGCAATAAGTATTAGGTACATGTATGTCACAGGGTTTTGGATGAGGTATACTGTAATGTAATTCATCACAAAGGTCCTGGGCAATAAGTATTAGGTACATGTATGTCACAGGGTTTTGGATGAGGTATACTGTAATGTAATTCATCACAAAGGTTCTGGGCAATAAGTATTAGGTACATGTATGTCACAGGGTTTTGGATGAGGTATACTGTAATGTAATTCATCACAAAGGTTCTGGGCAATAAGTATTAGGTACATGTATGTCACAGGGTTTCGGCTGAGGTATACTGTACTGTATCATAGTAAATGTAGGCATGGTATGTTTTAAAATAAACTATATACATACTTTATATTTTCAAATTTTAAACATGACATAAATTTGACTTATTATTTTTATTAATTGTTTTTTTAATTCAAACATTCAATCTGAAATCTATTCCAATTTTATCAACGACAAGTTTTACATCACTTTGAAATGTATCATCATATTAATCCCATATAACTGTCGTCAATGGAAAAACTTCTACTCAAATACCTTTTCTTGATATGGTAAAGTTACTGTAGGTGCATGACTAAACTGCTGGAAGTTAAATTACTCAAGACCACAATAATGTAGAAATGACTAATTTAAATATCTTATTAGTATTTTGAAAACATGGACAGGTATTACAGAATCTGAAGTAACTACCTTATATTTCATATCACCATAGCTTATGTAAACAGACATCATAAATAATCTGTGTCCAAGTTTTTATGTATATAACACACCATTCATAACTTAATCTTGTACAACTCATAATTAATAAAAACTAGGCCACATTATACATCACTGACACTGTTCACAAATATTTGAAAGGTTTCCAGAGTTTAGTAGGCAATCAGATTATACTTGCACTTCAGTGATGGGTGATAATTTGAAAAACCAATAATAAAAATACACCGTCTCTGTGGCAGAGTGGGTAAAGTATCATGCTTTAAACGACAAACTCTCTCACCTCTAGTCAGTGCCAATATGAACCCTGGGCCCAAAGTCACCAAATTTACTCAATACTCAAACTCAACTTTTATTTCATGATTTGGACAATAAAGTCTTTTGTAAAACTTCTAGATTTGAGTGAATAGCAAACATATTACTTTTCACCATTTGCATATAAATTTTTGCGACACACTTTTCTTGCAGAATGTAGAAAATGAATAAATATGTTGAGTGTGGTACTCAAAATTTGAGTATGTACTCAAACTATTTTTTTGATATTCCTGAAGTTTTCTTCAAACGAGTGATAATTCTCACCATAATTTACATTCATCTGCCATCAATAGACAAACTTGTCCAGTTGTAGCATAAATTTGTATGTTTTCCTTTTAAATCATGAAAAGTTGTTTAAACTGGAGTACTGAGTAAATTTGGTGACTCCGGGCCCTGCTTGAACCCAAGTTGAATATGTGAGGAAATTTGCACGTTTATTTTGATTGTTTACTTGCTGATTGTTTATCTGTTGTTTCACATCTTGCCAAGAATTTTTCACTTATATTGAGACGACATCAGCTTTACATGAAGTGCCACAAATTCTGACTGGTGCCAAAGGGGGTCTTTAAACATGTATACAGGTTTCACTGTATTTCCCATACACATTTTGAAAACCTGGTTTTCTCCTTGAATATTAAAAAATGGTTGGCACTATGATAATAAGTGAAAATTTTATAAATGGTGTAGGACACCATTGAAAGAAATATTAGAACAAACAATGGATGACATTCTACAGCCAATAATGAAAACATTGTTAGTCTACTTCATACCATCAGAATCAACCACTGAAATACAATGGACTCTGCTGTAAATCAATAACTTAGACCAGTCCAAATGTATATCTAGGCGTGAATGAGTTATTGACACTTATTAACATACATGTGTACTACGACAGTCTTGGAATTCTCAATATGAAGGAAATTACAGTATTGCAGAAAAATTAGTGACCCAATTGGTACTCTAAAGACGCAGAACGTACACTCAAGTTGCGGATGACAAATGGAAGATAGATGTTATATATTAAATTTGGTCTGTGAGTTTAAAACCCAAGAGGGAAAAGTAAAATTAAATTATTTTGCTGTGTCTGGTATAGGATATCAATTATTCACATTTTCATTTTTATATTTCACAGTCACAACCGAGTTGTGAGAACAAGTTGCAGCAAACACTGCCTGATACGGATGCCATTAAATATGCCAGACAGGGCATGCTTAATGCTGCAAAACATGAACAAAATTACTGCAAAATTGGTTTACAAATCCTGAAATCTGTGTTACAAAGCAGACTTATACTTGCTACTTTTATTGCCTTCTGTAGCAATAAAAATTCAAAGAAGAGTGATAGCTTTGTAAGTATGGTTAGAGTCAGATAAATACTCATTCTAAACCATAACTGTGAAGAAAACTTTGACCACCATGTAGAATACTCTTCTCATGTCCCAGTACTATGCATACTTTCTGCAATGGGGAAACCAGTACAGTAGAACCTGTCTTAAAAGACTGTCACATCTGCCAATGAAATGTGGTCTTACAAGACAGGTGGTCTCTCAAAAGAGGTTTTATCTAAAGGATTACTTAAAAAATTTTCAGTTATATGGTGGCCGCGAGGTTCATTGGTGGAGGAGAGAACCTCGTTACAATGTACATGTACCTGGGAAGAAACCACTGGCCTACCGCAAATAAACTGGCAATCCTTTTCATGAAAAATCAGCCTAGGTTCCAGCAGGGCTCAAAACTTCACTGATCAGACGTGAGAGACTTCAGGGTTCAAAGTGTGATGATCTAACCATTTGAACAAAAGTGGGGATTCAAAGTAGATCTATATTAAAAATATTATAATTAATCAAATTTTTGCTAAAACATAATGTTTGCAAAAGCTGTACCATATCACTGTCTTGTGTTTTTCATGGATATCTGGCATTTATTTCATACAAACTATGATGGCCTCCATTTCATGTATACAAAATATCTGGTTTGAGGGGACTTATTTTTCCATTTTCAGTTTATATGTTTGTAAGGGATAGAAATGTTTAATGGAAGTGAATAACGCACCAGAGTTTTGTTTACAATTATCGCATGTGTTTAATTAGCAGATGAGTATAATTACCGGATATGGAGATATATCATGTAGGTTTACTTACATACACTTCTCACATACATCTGACAATCCCAATATCAAAACATCTCACTAAAAAAGTAAAAATAATTTTTGGAAGCAGTCATTAGATATGGTGCCCGAACAGTTGCTCAACTTCCTGATAAAAATAGCCAAGAGAGAACATGATGAATGATTTAAAGGCTTGACGTAGTACGTTTCTGACATGAATTTAAAAGCTATTTAGGAAACTAATAACTTACATTAACACTGTACCCCTGTACAAAAATTTATAGCGTAATCTAAAATAGATCCCTCAAAAATGACCTCCCACAACACCTCATTGATAACCATACTTTGGTAGTACTCATAATGTTTGCACACAGGTAGAATATTTCACTCCCTTCATTCTGTAGTGTTATTAACATGAGAAGTGTGTTATTCACCATGTTTCGTTGATGCATTTCTTGCACATATTGCAAGATCATACGTGACTGATAAGTCGGTTTAGTTAAATAAACAAGTTTTCATCATTTACCTGAGAAAGCAAAGAGCTGAGTAAAAATCGTGATTACTACAGAGAAATACTGAAATGAAACTTACAACTGATTATCTAATAAAACTTTTTTTACAGTGGATTTATCATAAACCAAGGCAAACAAAATCGCAGTTAGATATAAAAATTGACTATGAAAACATCTTCCTAAAATTTCATTTGTTTACTCCAGCTTGGATCAATTACATCTAATTATCATAAAACCAGCAAAATTTGCCAGACATATTCTGTCAATTCTACATGTGTATATAATAAAATTATTATCTACATCTGATAAAATAAAATGAAAAACAACACAACACACAGGATCACTGTTGCATCTTTCCTGTTTACCTGGAATACACATCATTTGTTTGTTGAGATATGTTAAAATGTATTATATGTCTGGACTTAAATATTAACTCCTTTAACTCCCTACTGGATATATCCTAAACCAAATGATTAAAGACTGTCATAACATGGATTCAATACCATTTCCTCAATGTACAATAAACTTCAAATTGCTATCAAGAGCAAATTGTCTATGCAGCACCAGAAAGGTTTTTTGTGGGGGTGGGGATGGGGGGGGGGTGTTCTAGGAGAAGATCACTCACTATGGATGATGATTAATGCTAATATTGATCTGACACTGTAACAGAAATATTGCCCTCTGTATGACATCAAAACAACAGAAAAAAGCATTTTATTAAGATATTTAGGGATGAAAGTACTAATGATTTTCACAATACAAATGTATTGCTATACAGTCAAACTTGCATTAAAGGACACCTCTGTATAAAGGGCACCTGCCTATAAAGGTCATTAAAAAAAGAACCTTTATTAATTTTTTTATCATATTAAACCTGTTTATAATGGCCATTTGTCTATAATGACTACTTTTTCCTGTTCCTTTGAGTGGCCTTTAAAATACAAGTTTGATTATAGTTTCATGATGGGAAATTATATTACCAACAATTTTTCATAAATCTTAAAATGTTTTGTGTGTCAGTTGTATGACTTTCCCTTATAAGACTATAACAACACCCTGAAAAGCATTAACAGCTTATCTAAACAGAACAACATTTTTTAAGGAAAACCAAAGCTATATCTACAAGTTTCTAATCAATCAAATAGCTTTTTAAGTCAAGTAATATATCTGAATCTACTTTTATATGTAAACAATAAAAACAAAATTACAGCACTGCCAGTTACATTACTGACAATAAAAAAATACAATAAACATGGAAGCTTAATAACAGAAACCATGGAATTTCAAAATCAATGAAATGATAGAAATTTATCAACTTGCCAAGAAGACAGATCTGTGGACCAGCTTTATAGGACTGGCCCCTGCTGATTCTAGAAGTTAGTGTGTAGGTGTGTGTGGGAGTTTTAACCACATTATTTATAACTACTTACCTGTAAGTTTAAGAAAAAAATTATATTTTCTTACACCAACATCACTTGAAATTTATGAATCAAGGTCACTGAACTTGCCCAGATTATTTTTAATGACATTTCTTGTTTAAACAAAACAGAAGTATACAACACATTCTGTCAGCTTTTATTTCCAGCAGGTTTGTACACCACAGACAACCAGACTAAATACCACCAGGTGAAATATAAATCATACACTTGAAATATTTGTGACTATTTGAGAATCCTTATCACCATTTTATCAGTACCTATCAATACACTCAAACAACTTATTACCATATCAGTCAAACCTTTGGAGATGCAGATTTGAGGTTAATTGCAAATGGAATAGTTACCACCATTCTGACTACATTCTTTCTTATAGTCATTAAATTGGAAGATGTTTAAGCTTGATCTAGCAATATCACAACAGGCAATTACCCATAGATACAGTTAATAATGTGGCTCTAATTTCCTTGTGTTGTTGCAGTGCCTGTAGCTGTAAATGTGAATATATAACAATCTAATCTACATTTATCTGTATAATTTAATATTTTTCTCATTTCATCTTCCTCAGAGTTTGATTAATGGAAGAGGTACGAGGACCATGACCTTCCTTTATGAGTTCCATATATTAGATACATGCACTTATATATTGTAAATGAAATGTTTTAGATCATATTTGATGTTAGCAATGTTTTGCAAAGAAATACCATAAATGAGCTAAAATTGCAATATTTGTATGTGCTCTAAAATTGACAAGTGAATATGACAACAGATGATAAATACAAATATTGAGTAGTTAACTCATTCATCCCTAGATACACATTTGGACTGGTCTATATCAATGAAATTTGGAAGAGTCCATTGAATTTAAGGCAAAGATGAGTTAAAACACTAAATCTAAACCGCAGGGGAAACCTTTGGAGCTATCAAAGTGTTAAAAATACTGACTGCATCAAAGTGAATCATTGTGCAGTATATTTAGCATATACTGTACTAGATCCAATAAACAACCCTATACCATTAAGCTCTCTTCTTTTTAGAATAAATACTGTTGACAATGAACTCGCCTTTTCATACAGGATCCAAAATTTTCTTCAGCCTGGTCATGAGTTGGTGTTCTCAATAAAAACACCAAAAACAATTTATTTCTAATCAACAGAGAAATGTAGAGTATTTAGCCAGGTACTATATATCATAATAACTACCGCTAGTTTCTCCTCCAGTATTTTAAAAGCTATTACCTCTACCAGAATATAAACTTGCCTTAACTAGGCCCTATATGTACTTATCACTGTTGATCTTGGTTGGTAGAACAAATCACTGTTGGCTTGAAAAGGTCCTAGTGCCCCAAATTTTCTTATTTGTATATTAGGTTGAATATAGTATATACATATATAATCCTAATGTCTGAACACTAGTTCTTACACAATGTTGACAATATCAAAGATATAGAGGAACCTGCCTTGACAGACCATCCCATTGGCCACTGAAATGTATCATAATGGTATGCTCTTTACTTTTGTATTTAACCTGTTTGTTATATGGTCTGCAGTGTTGATATGGTTGAATGGGCACTGTTTTTTGTTTTTTTTTAATTTGTTTTTCTTTTTTTACTACTGAAATTGATATAATAAGAGATATACAGTCATAAAAATTCTTAATTTCCTATATATTTAGTGAAAATTGCTTGAGTAACCCATATTTGGCACTTTTTCAATTGCAAGTGATTAACTCAACCTTACTATTTGTAGATCTGGACCTGACCTCATTTTCATAAAATATATGGGAATATAAGATTTTTTTATTCCTGTGTATAGCTCTTATTTGTTATTGTACATCAAGTACAAGTAGTAAAAGTAGAAAAATATCAAAATGACACAGCTAATGCCCCAATACTGTATTTTTATTTCTGCCAATGAGAAATGTGACACAAAGGCCCATGTTGATAATTACAATGATGTACATGACTACTGCTACTATTGGCTAATTTTTATGAAAACTGTACTTCCTGTTTTATACATCATGAGAAGCCAAAAGTACTGTCAATGTATGCACATTAAGGAAATCAATAATTTTGAATCTGGTATCACAAGAGTGTAATTATGAAGATTTACAACAAACAAAAACAGATCTATTTCATACTTCACTTAGATTTCACAGCAGAGATTGTATATAGATCATCATCAACTATAAAACATGGATAAAAGACAATATGTATGCACACAGCATTCATAAAACCCAGAATTTCAACCATCCAAAACAAATTTCTGCACTGCAATTGATAGATTGCAAAGAAATGCTAATAAAATCATTGTTGGTACATGGAAATTCAGTGATAAACATAAAAATGTTGACAAATTTTCTTCACACCAAATAACAAAAATTTGGTTGTAAAGCAATAATAACTGTTATGAAGTACTGTGCTTCTATAAAATAAAGTTAGTTTATTATAGCTTTATACAGCAGCTCAGAATGACAAATCTGCCAGGTTCTCTCTGTTGTGTTGTTAGTCATCTACAACACATCAATATTGACCAATCACATGGACTATTAGATGAAACATGTGCATTGCATTGGAGAGACTTCTGTAAAACAGGTTGAAACTGTTTCTTTCGAATGAGACTTTTAACAGTAGTCCTGTGCAAGCGAGCAACATTGAAAGCCCTCAATGTATTAAGTCCTCAGAACAACTCAAAATTTGGGGTCTTCAGTGTTTTTGGATCTCAGCAAAAGCTGTGAAAATTAAATTTGATTACTCCTCCTCTGTCTTTATTCTGCATACCCTTTCCTACACAATTCCTATGCGAATCAAACTGAAGAATTACAACACTCCCAGGGGATCAGTATTTTACGCCTCTTAAGTAACATCTAAGTTCTCATCAACAGTTCTTGAACCAACAAAATAATGATCAAGGGACATGTATATAAACAAATATCAGAATGCTGACCAGACAAACTTCTTCCTGTGTCAGCATTAGTTTGGCATCTTTCTACCATGACCTCTACCTCAACTATAATACTCAGCTAATTTTAGTCAGTCTTGCTTGCTTCAGCTTGATTTAGCAAGTGGCATGTCTGCTATAAAAAGCCCTAGACACTATTCCCCATGAAGCAGGAAGAGAGGTGTTTTAGTGTGTGTGTTTTTGTCCTTGCTCGAGTGGTCCGTATTTCCTACAGCTTTTTAAGTGCCACTACACTGGTACAATCTGACGAAAGTAATAAAACTACACATCCTAGACCAATACCCTCTATCTAGGCATAGAGCTATGTGGACAGGAGATGAAATTTCAACTCTTAAAATCTGGTACAACCAGGGATCTTCATGCTGAAGATCTGGCCTCTACCAAATGAGCTACTCTGTCCTCAAACAGTCAATCCTCTCTGAAGGAAGACTAGTGACAGCTACTGACTAAGATTCATTTTATACCAACATCAGCACCACTTTAAACCAGACAATGTTCTATATTTAAGAAAACTTGAGTAAAACTTTAGAAATAGAAAATTTCGATTGAAATTCAATTACTCAAGCTTTCTTAACTCATCAACCCCTGAAAAACAATGGGCTCTTCTGTAAATCAATGACTTAGACCAGTTAAAATGTGTCTTGAGGGGTGAATGGGTTAAATATAGAACATTGTCTTATACAATTGAATCCAAACAATGATTAAGTGTACATCTTAGACTTAAGTTTTTTGTGAATAAGACCCCTGGGGATTCTGCCTCTACATTAACACTGCAAATATATGTACTTGTCAGTGTTTAGAAATAACAAAACAAAAATATGATTATGTCTCTTTCATTGGGAAAAACAAGTGTTGCTTATAACTGGATATATTATACATATATTCCAACATCAAAGCACAAAGTTAACCATATGCTGGAATAAATTTAACTCTGATTTCCTTATTATCCAAGAGATAAATATATGCCAATTCACATCTATCACCATGTACCTCATTGAGTCAATACATCACTGACAATGAGCCTGGCATATGATGATAGCAATGTGCACCTGCAAAAGAATGGTATCCCAGCCAACACAGCAGTACAAAACCATGTGTTTTACATATAAATATTTACAATACAAAATCTTTACTACACCTGGAAACAATTTGAACTAAATGATCACACAAATTAAAGATCAAATAAGATTCAAAGATGGTAAAATTGCTATATCAGAGGTAAAACTCATATAAAAACTGCAACCCAACAGAATCACAGAGGGTTAGAAACTTATATCTCAAACAAGCTGAAACTAAAAGTGAAATACAATACATCATTTTCCCTGAACAACCAAACTTAAACTTTTTATCACTCTCCTTAATTCAAATTGCTTGACTGAAAAAGCACAAATATATCACACATCCTGGAGGAAAACCAATCTTTAACATTCATCTTTCATTTGGTTTAACAAAGGTGGGATTCATACATTTTTTTTTCTTGGTGGTTTAAATTAACTTTGAAAAAAAGTAAAATTATGGCATCAAATTTCCACAACTGTTAAACATTCTATTTTCAACAGTTTTATTCTAGAAGAAATAAATAATACTGCATGTAGCTGTGAATTTTTCTGTTGAGTAGTAAGTATACAATTAATGTATAAAATACATAGTGTACATCAATTGTGGAAGAAATAAAACCAAATTATTTTAATTTTCAAGACATACATTTAGGATGGTAATACAACAGCTGCTCTTTCAGACATTCATATGTTTCTCAATTTTCCATGAGATGCCACATTGGCACATATAGTGTGCTACTAGTATGTTAGCTGAGTTCCTCAACATACGCCATGCATAAACTGCTTTAGATACAGTCATGGGACATAAATATTCACCACTTAAAATATTTTCTTCTTTGTTTTATATAAAACCAACAATTATTAAATGTCCACAGAATCCACTGATTTAAACAAATAATTCAAACATTTTATTTTTACATGAAGGAAATTAAATTCATATTTTCAATCTTTTTGAAATTTAGATATACTCTTTGTTTATTTTGAGAAATTATTGATTCTGTGGAGGAAAAAACTGTTTAGGTAAATTTTGACAACATTTCATTAGACTCAAAGAACAACTACGGAATTTACAAAATTACTCTGTGAGAAAAATATTGTCATTTCTGTAAATAAACATGATTATTCAAAAATGCATATATTTTAGAAATATGAAAGTATCCTACTATAAATTTGTACAAATTTGTCAAATTCTGATATGATTTGTGGATTTTTCTAGCATATCAAAAATTGTTGGTCTTATATTAAACAAAGAAAATAACATAAGTGGCTAATATTTATGTCCCATGACTGTATCTAAATTTACAAAACATTTTAGCTTTCAAACCTAATACAGTTTGATAAACAAAATGAACATGACTGAAAAAAGTTGACAAAAATAAACAGTAGTAGATTCTTTGCATTGTAGATTTATTACTACATACAGTGTATATAAAAACTTGGATGTATCTATCTTTGTAACCTAATGGACCTTCTTTCTCCATCCATCTAACAATATGCTCAATGCTAACTCCAACTAACAATAAAAGAGATGTTTCAATTTGTTGTCCCTGAACTCCTGATCTAGACAGCTGTTAATTAAAATGTTCAGAATTCAATGGAGGCTGTCGATTGCCACAGACTCATTAAGCTTATGAGATCTGTTTCACTTTTTGTACAAAATTTCAATATAAGACATATTTGTAATGACATGAAGATGACATTTAATTTTCACCATCAATAAAATCTTGAGGAGAAGAATAAGAAACATGGTGGATACACATTCAGAAAACATACAATAAGAATACAGTCTGTCAGTATCCTGAATCAACCATATTATGTTTAGAGTGGAATGCGTTAGCATTATAAAATGTCATATAGAAAGCCACAGCATGGCTCATCAAATAAAAGAAATAGAAATCATGTACAAATGTACTTGTCTATAGCTTATTTCTGATTTATGTATGATAACCTTTTTCAACTGAGAACAATCTGTGTGTAAATGATGTTGACGCATAGCTTTATGCCATTGAGATTGGAAAAGGAAAAGGGGAGGGGATATGTTAGGTTGCTGTGTTCCTTTGGTGGTCTGTCTGTTGGCAACAATTTGGTTTTTGATTAGAATATGAAATTTAATACATTGATTTCTATCAATAAGTGGTCTCTTCCTGGGTGCATCGTAACCAGATTCTCTCCTCCACCATTTGAAACTGGCCACCACCATATGGTGTAAAACAGCATTTAAAAAAAAAAACCAAATGATGACTGACATTTTGCTTTAGATCCTTTACCTGTACAATTACTTTGAGTGGCAAAATGATACCCACAAAAACAGATGTCGCTATAATAACTGATTGTTTCTTGATATCATTTTCTGAGAATCTGTATCATTTTGCCACTCAAAATTGGCAAAGGTATGGGACTTTTATATGAATGACTTGGTATTCAGGGCCTAGTGTATCTCAAATACATCTCGTTAAGTATGTATTTATCACGATATTTTCAATAACTATATCTGCAAATCAACAGGATTTAAAAATTAATACAAAACCATTATACAATTATGAATAAAACATGGTACATGCGAAAATGACAAATGATATACCTTCTAAACTAACACACATACCTACAAACAATTAGGAAGAATTAAAGTTAAGTAAATTCTCTGTTATTTACTTATGTAAAATGTCATCTCCTCCCTGTATGTTTGCCAATAAATCTTTTGAAAGAATGAATCCATCATGTTAGTGTTTCTCAAATTTCTCACCTTAACATTTTTGCTCTTGTGCAAACATTTTTTCATGACTTCACAAACTACTGATCTAGATTCTAGAGTATGGACGATTGTTAAGTTTCACTTTACACTGTGAGTGTGTGTTGATACAAACTAGGAATGTATTGGTTTGAGAGACTTCTAGTATTCTGTTGGAAATGCGTTACTTTTTATCCCTGGTCAGCCATGCTAAGAAACCACTTGATACACTGAAATCAAATTCAATTGATTAACTTATCCTTATTAGTTATCAGCACTGAAAACATTCATACTGACAGTTACAGATAAGTTATTCCTAATCAGCTAGGATGCCAAGAGTTCATTTAACTGTAAAACATCATAATTATGTACATTTTAGGTATACAATTTATATGTTTTTTCCAGCCACAGGAAATGTATCCTGTGATATACCTGGATAGTTTGGAATACATACTGGCCAATTAAAGTATAGCTTTTCATTGCTGTAGTATTGTATTCTATGAATATACTCACTAACACCAACATGAACTGTCATACACAAATAGTGTATTAGTTGCATACTGAGAAAATGAGGTGACATGCACTTCATAGTACCTGTTAAATTTGGATAAATGCTCCCTGCTTTTGAGCTAGAAAAAAATGTTAATTACCATATTCAGTGTTCCCGTAGTTAACTCTGAAAGAGTGAGTGAAAAATGAATCCTGGTTAGGATATCAACAGGAATGCTGTGAACTTAATACTATCATCTTACACAAATTGAAAGTTAATCAATACATACAGCAATTTCCAGCATTAACATTCAAACATATAATAGGTTTATATAGTATGATTGATATATCAATAAACAGATTTACACAACAGTCTTTTTAACTTCAAAGATATCATTGCAAGGACTTCAATTATTAATTCTAATCCACATCACAGGATTAAAATTAATCACTCTGCATTAACCTGTCATCAGACCTAGGAATTCTGAGGTTTTTTTATTTTTTATAGCAGTATGACACTTTACAGTTTTTCACAATTGTCTGATACCAAAAAATAAAAGTCATGAGAAAGATCCTGCAATGCAGGATCCTAACCACAAAAGAGTATTCCATTAACCTCTAAATGACCATGATGTCACAGTGTAAACATGTGTCAAAATAAAAATAATACATGTATATCATGTGTAACATCTAAAGCACAAAATCAAAACAATTTTTTTTTACTTTACCAATATTCTAATAAAATTGTTAACAGCATGTTACAACCAGTTATTTGAGTAATACACAAACTAACATATAATTATGTCCAAATTTAATTGTAATTTGTTGAGCTCTGCTTAAATTTACTAAAAAGAAGCAGGTAATGAGCGACATATTTGGTTTCTATTAAAATAATCACTAGAGAGAGGAAACCATTTATTTTCTCATCAAGACAGAAAATGTGAAATATTTTTAGTACATGTTCATGTTTATTTCCAGTATAACAATTTCCCTGAAGTGTCTGATGTGCCTTTTCTAATAAAGCGTTGACACCAGGATATTCTGAGGTATCAAAGTCTGCCTCCAGTAAATTGGCCTCATTCAACCTCATTAATACCTAAAGCAAGCTTATTAGTTCTGATGGCAATTGGCTCGGCAGACAAAGCTGACTAAGCATTTTAATCATGGAAGATTATACTCTATGGCATGTCAATGGCCTGTCTTTCACATAGATTTAGACACACAATATTCATTACATGTATGACTTAATGTAGATAGAAATCCTTTTAGAGGCTAAAACATGTACAGTTTTCTATTCAAATACAGAGATGTTTCATAAAACCCTTACATGATAAATCACATAATAGCTGTGCAAATATTTTGTCTGACATACTAGTACAGGCACCTTTAGTTGACAGATATAAAACCTTATAGTAAATACATATTTGACTTGCCAGAAAACGTAGAATAACATGCATATGCATTTTATTGAACATACACCTATACAAAATGTTGTTGAATGAAATGCTGTTTTTTATAGAAGAGGTTTGCTGTCCCTTGCTTATACATGACTACTTAATCTATTTACATTTTAAGAGCACATATTCCACCAATTTTTTTCATGAAAACCATATCTGCTTATTTTATAGAGTAATCAAAACAATATTTTGTAAGGAAACATTCTAGAAATATTAGATATCTCAGATTTTGTTTTTATTACTTGGTGCATATGCACTCTGAATGGAAACATGAGCTCTAACTGTGATACGTTTGTCAATATTTATATACATATATGTATGTTTTCATATTCAGACACTGAAAGATGGCCTGGTGACTGACTTAACAAGGGGTAAATTTGCTGTAAATAACATATAAATTTAAAGCCTGTCATAAATTTTATGCAAATGAAATACCTGTTCCATGTATCAAGTCACCAGAATTAAATGTGCTAAAGTTAACACGGTAACTTCAATTCTAATGTTTCAAGCATATTGTCAATGCTTTTAATAAAGTCCTAACACAGGTGAATTATCATTAGTCTACTTGATAACAAAATATGAAGTAACTTTTTATATACAAGATGTCTAACATACAAAAACAAATCAGTAATTTGTCACACTTTGAGATGGCTGCAATAATTGCTATAAATACTAAAATCAGTTCTGACTTAAACTATGACAGTTATGAGGAAGATGAAGTCACTAAATTGTATGCATCAATCATGCCACAGTGCACTGGATTTGACTGTTCTTTTCTGTGTAGTTGTCTAACTGGTCATGAACCTAGACTATTAAACCACATTTCTTGGTATTCATACATTCCTTTTATACTTTACAGCTAGAAATTTTCAAGCTAAATAATTAAATACAAAATTGCCATTCATAAGACTAGCAGTTTGGGGCAAATCTAAGACAGAGTGAATGTTTTCTGTTGTCAAAAGGGCCCAAATAACCAGGGGTGAAAAAGTCTAGGTATACAGTAGTAATATAAAAATCATGAATACTTAAAAAGTGTTAGGAAGTCAAAAAGACAATATAAACCAATATGGTGAACATTGGACAACAGGGACCCTAGGAAATAACAGAAGTGGGACCAGATATGACATACTTGTTAAACAGGAAGAGACTCTAAAATCAGTAGTCACCTACATGTATATTAAAATAAGTAACATTAGTGTTACTGATGGTTCTTTATTTAAGACTGCACATGAATGACTTAGGTTACACTGTCAGTGTGGACAATCCAGGGTCTGCCACAACTTGCTATAACTTGAGAAATATTAGAGTCTAAGAATTAAGCTAATTCTGACATCTTATTGATTGAGCAATCCAATATAAGGAAGTTCTCATACTTCAGAACATAACTTCTGTGGCATTAGTCCCAAAACTCCTGAACATTTGTCTAAACCTATTATACTTGATTTGAACTGTATTGAAATCACATTTCATTGAAGTGAAAACATTTTTAAGAAAAGAGCAGTAAGCAGAAATCTGGCAGGCCATTTACTCATTCACCCCTAAAGACACATTTGGACTAGTCCAATTCATTGATTTACAGGAGAGTTCATTGTTTTTCAAGGGTTGATGAGTAAACTAAAATACACAGGAAAGCTATTGTCATTTGTATGCAAATAATTATTCATCAATGAAGATAAAATGGAAATATCGAAATACTGATGAAGAAATTCCCATGAAGATTACTCAATAGACATTTTCACTAATGATGCATTAAAGGATAATTAACAAAAAGGTTGTGTATGCCTGAGGGTGATAGTGTTTTTTTTTTCTCTGGTCTATTCATGTTAACAGTTCCGGCTGCAGTATTGATACATGTACTGATGAAATCAAATGATATACAAAGCTACAACATTGCTGTAGTGCTTCTGCATTAGTTTGATAAACTGTATGCACAAGCAGCTGTGCTTTAATCAACTAAAATTCTGATGCAATATATCATATTCCGACTGAAAATAAATTGATATATGGAATAAAAGTTTATACATACATGTAATATATATTTCATATCAAAAATCCAGAAAATAAGCCAGAATTGATTGTATCATACTTAAATAAAAACATGGTTTTTGAACAAATTGCATAGGAACTGTCAATAAAGACCACACAAGGGATCTACAAAATATGGCTGCTATAGATAAATAATATTTTATACATTCTGAACTGATACATACAGAATTGATTGAATATATTGTTTTTGTAAACAAGTGCTTGTCATGGAAAATTTACGAAAATATCACAAATGACAATGGACTGCATATTGAAATCATAATTACCGTACTTCCTATCTGAAAGTTTTACCGAACACTGAAAAAATGTTGAAAGATGACTGTTTTTCAATGAAGTGAAATTTCTCTAATGTATAGTAAGTCTTTTACACAACAAAAGAATCTATTTGAAAAGACCAAAGATACAAAGGGGACTATATAAACCACCAATTTTTGTAATAGATATTTCACCTGCCAATTTTTACATTTATATATATTTTTATATTACATTTATGTGAAACATTAATTTTTACTCAGGGATCATTTGGAATTTCGTGATAGAAAATGCATTTATAATAACTTGAATTCATGAATTGTACAAACATTTACCTACATGTATCTGTGACAAACCTGCAGGGACCACTGTGAATAAATTTTATTTCACAATTTCCAGAATGATATCCCTGAAGACTCATCGAAAAAAATGGCTGACAAATATATTATTCAATAATTTCTAATGTAGAAATTTTGCTATCAAAGTCCTATATACTTGTAGTACAAAAGGAATTCTCTAATACTGTATACCTGCAAATTTTCTCTACTGTTTAATTTTCGACCCTAGATGAAAGGTGAATTTAAAATGAAAGCGAAAATTTTTAGCTTAACATTGAAGCACAGGCATATATATCAAATATAAGATTATAGTGAAACAGAGGGAATTTATTTATTTATGTTAAATGTTGATTATATGTTTTCTGTCCGGGCGAAAAGTTTCATGTATACAGTATTGTCCAGGAGAAAGCCTCTTATGATAATAGCACACCATCAATGTATCAACTGTGTCACGTTGATGTGATGTTGATAACTACAGTTAATGACATCAGAAGAAGCCAACCCCTTGCAACAAGCACTGGTACAGCCACTCGACCCTGGCCACAAGCACTGGTACAGCCACTCGACCCTGGCCACAAGCACTGGTACAGCCACTCGACCCTGGCCACAAGCATTGGTACAGCCACTCGACCCTGGCCACAAGCACTGGTACAGCCACTCGACCCTGGCCACAAGCACTAGTACAGCCACTCAGATATTTATATTGTGAGATTTTAGGAGTCAATAATTACAATTATATACATTCTCGGACTCCTCTTTTGACTACATTGATGAGAAGGAAATGACATGCTGATTACATTGGAAATAAGAGTAGTGCAAAACACGCTACCAATGTTCTCTATAACCCATGAGAATACACCTAAATTATACCTAAATGTTTGTAAACTAGTCTCAATTGCATGTTTGTATACAATATCTTACATGGGCCCCTAACATCTACAAAACTAAATACAATCAGTGCAAACCCGTTTTCATTTTGTAAGAGCAATGTACACTTAAAATCAATGTTAAATAGACAATCTTTAAACAACCTATTGTGACACAACACACTTACAAAGAATGAAACAAAAGTTCAGACTTTTTAAACATTATATTCAGGTAATTTGCTAGATTTCAACATATATAAAAGAGAGACTTGATCATTTGATATACTTCAATACAGGGATTTTCCATTCTGTCATAGGGAGTGAGGTTGGGAACTAAGGTTCCATTCCCAATGCAAAAATAAACATTTTTCTTAATTTGCTGTGGTAATCTCCAAACTATCCTCAACTGAAAATGAAGGTGAAGAGATTCTTTTCTAAATTTCCCAATTTCAATAAAATGTTGATGAAGTTCCCAATTCAAAAGGTCCAGGTCCCTTTCCCAAAAGACTGAAAATCCCTGCAATAAGAAACTGAGTATTCAGATGCTACATCTTGCTTATATCTATTCTTAACACTTTGGATAAAAGGCAAAATTCTGAGGGTAAAGTATTTTTACAATTTCTGTTTTTACAACAATGGTGGCAACTTATTTAATAAGATAGTTACCTTTCCAAAAGCAAATACAAATTAGTTACCTTTCCAAAATTAAATACAAACTAGTTACCTTTGCAAAAGCAAATACATACTATCATTTCCTTCCTGTTACAGCCAATGAATGTTTCAAATGTAAATTTACCAATTATATATGTAAATACATTTTAACTATGGTCTATATTTTAAAGCATTTTCACTTTATCTAATCAATTTATAACAGACTTGTACTCAATCATCATGAGATGATATGAACTAAACATTTTGGAGAATCCATTGAGAAAATTAAATAATGAATAAGAATGATTATGGACCTTGAAAATACCAAATAGACATCAGTCTTGTATATGTTATTCAGGTGCTGACCTGAGTTAAATATCTCTAGTTCCATTATCATGTGCTCATGAGTTTATATCATTTACAGGTTTTAAAAGTATAGTTTTATGCATTTTTGTATCAGTATAAATTTGCTTTCAAGTATAAATATATATGTCATAGTTTTGCATTTAAATGTAGCTTAATGCAACTCAAAGAAACCGAAGATTCCAAAAGGTTTGGTTCTGAACAGACTTGTTTCTAGGTTTGGTTCCTTGCAGACTTTGTTGTAGGTTAAGTTCATGATAAAGTTGGTTCTAGGTTTGATTCTGAATAGACTTGGTTCTGAACATACTTGGATCTAGGTTTGGTTCTGAACAGACTTGATTCTAGGTTTGGTTCTGAACAAACTTTGTTCTAGGTTTGGTTCTGAACAACTTGGTTCTAGGTTTGGTTCTTAACAGACTTGATTCTAGGTTTGGTTCTGAGCAGACATGTTTCTAGGTTTTGTTCTGAGCAGACTTGTTTCTAGGTTTGGTTCTAAACAGACTTGATTCTAGATTTGATTCTGAACAGGCTTGGTACTAGGTTTGGTTCCTGACAGATTTGGTTCTAGGTTTGGTTCCTGGCAGACTTGTTTCTTTGGTTCTGAACAGACTTGACTCTAGGTTTGGTTTTGTACAGACATGTTTCATTTGGTTCCTGACAGAGATCAATGCTTCTGTTAAATTGGTTCTGATGCTGGAACCCAGGTGACTGAAAGTTCCATGAGAATTTGATGGGTTTGGAAACAATTACCTAATAATAAATGGTTTTACATTGCCTCCTTTCATTTACATCTATCCTAAATCCAAGGAAAGAGAGACATGTAACACAACAATAGGATTTCAAAACTTGCTTAGATGTGTACATTGTATGTTACATTTTGTTTGAATTTTAACAATTACTACACTCTAATGAATCAATATACTTCTTTGATTAGTTATACATGTACCGTTGTCCAATTATGTCAGATTTATTAAAGTCAATATCAGCAATAAAATCAATATTTTCCTTAACCTGATTTAACCAGTATATTTTACATCACACTGAACATTTTATTGGACTAATATTTCTGTATATCCATATCCACCCCACCCTTACATATTCCAGAATCTTTTAAACTTAATGTGATACAAAAATTATCAATCTACTCTTCATTCCTGGGATACTTTATTCCCAGAGATAATTAAGGTAATGTACAGCTATATAGGATATCCTATTGAATTATTGAAGTTAAAATCACTGAAATGATGGTTTTTCCCAGGGATATGTGGCTACAATCTGCATCATAATCAAATTCAATATGATCTGTAGCCAGTAATTAGCAAAATTTCTCCCATTAAAGGAAACATATGAAACTGCGGTCTGTTGTCGGTAATTACACAAGGCGAGTGCAATTAATTCTATATAATATCGGCAGGAAAAATCTTCCTACAAACTTGTTAAAATCATTATGTAAAGGGACATACATACGCAGGACTTTATGTACAATGTTTAATGTGATGACAATTTGATTTGTACAGAATACATGTATATACTTTATAAAACATAAGTTTCCTTTTTCACATTAAAGAATCAACTAAAACTATTCATATCTTTTTCAATTTGTTTTGCATAGAAAATATACTTTATAAGACATAAATTTTGGTTCTCACATTAAAGTATCAAATAAAAACCATTCATATCTTTTTCCATCTGCCATCAAACCGTCTTTCTCATCCATAGTAAGACATTTGAGATATTTTATATATCTAACCGTTATTTGCAACTGCCCATTATCACTTTCTATAAGTGTTTGTCAATATTGTGACACTTTACGATTTCCTTCTACAAAAATTAAAAGTGTTTGATGTACATCTCCTTCACACATAAAATGCACCATTATTTTTTTCATATTTTCTTTACTGTAATATATTCTTGCGCTGTGGGTTCCAGTGATTGTCTATTTTAAAAATATATTATCAGGCTAACAGGAATTTCAACTAGTGAAAACATTAGGGCCCATATCCTTCTCAACTGAAACTGTTGGATTACAAAGCACAAATTCTTTTTTCAAGATGGCCTAAATTTGAAAAGACCAAAAACACTCACTGACTGTTCATAGCTTTAAACTAAACTTCAATGATTGTTTGACCCATACCAAATATTTAAACTGCAGAATAATAGCTTTTTAATAACATTTAAGAGTCAGTAGATTTGTAGATCCATGTGACATTTATTGTTTTAGTAGAGATAAGTTGAATGCTATTGAAATTGGACTTTAGACTATAGGCTGGATGCACTTAAACATTGGAACAAAATTTTCTTAAAGTAAAAATATTATCAGCATTTTTCCCTAGGTTCATCTGGCTCCTTCTACACAAAGCTTATCACAGACTAAGCACATACACAAGTCATGTCAACAGAAAACAAGCAGAAACATTTACGATAAAATGTACATTTCCAATAAACAAAAACTGTATTCATCCATCTCCTAGATTCTCAAATATCATAAAGTTAATTAAGATGTAATGAATACACTGCTTACACAAATATTCAAGAAAGGACAGAAGGTATGTTAAAATGCATCACTGGACAGGAATCACAAGCTTGAATCTCTGATACATACTATACCAGTACATGCCATACCAGTACATACCATACTGATACATACCCTACCAGTACATACCATACTGATACATACCCTACCAATAAATACCATACCGATATGTACCATACCAGTACATTCCATACCAATACATACTATACCGATATGTACCATACCAGTACATTCCATACCAATACATACTATACCAAAATGTACCATAGTAGTACATACCATACCAAAACATGCCATACCATACCAAGATGTACCATACCTATACATACCATACTGAAATGTATCATACCAATACATACCATACCAATGCATACCCTACCGATACATACCATACCAAAATGTACCATACCAGTACATACTATACTGATATGTACCATACCAGTACATACCATACTGATGCCATACCAATACAAACCATACCAATTCATATAATATCAGTACATGTATAAAGCATTAGATATATTTTAAAGTCTATAAACACGATGTTATTGATATATATTTGTGTATCAAATGGAAAGTTTTATATATAATATATATATAAGTAGATAGAAAGAAGCCAAAAAACACATACAGTGACAAAAGGTACAGTGGAACACATAAAGTGACAAAAGGCACAGTGGTACTCATGTGCAATATGTTTGCTTCTAATCTAGAACTGAATATGATACATTGCTGATATTGTATTTACAACAATTAACTGGTTTGCTGAAAGGTGAATGTGAACTTGTTTTTATTTTTTTATTATTATTATTTTAACACAATTACATGTATATCAACTTCAAAGAGAAAAAATAACTAGAAAGCCTGTGAATTCACATGTCTCTACCTTGTTTTAATATACTTTTATATAAGAAATTTATTAAGCATCCAAGATGGTAAGCCTATAGGTCTTTTTCATCTATATAAATCTTAATTTAAAAAGTTAGGATGAAGATTTTCGAAAAACAAAATGAATGACATTTTTACATAATGATACAAAAAATGAATGAATAAAATTTTAAGAAATTTGGTGAAAAAGCACCTGTTCCAGGCAATAAAATTTTAAGTTCAGAAATTCTACTTTATGTATGTGTATAATAGGTCCTACTATCACTAACATTGTCTCTAGGACAATCATCTAAATCTCTATAGCAGCATTAGCTGTTCTTTTTCTTACCACTTAAACAAAAAAAAGAGATATACATGTACACTGTCAAAAAAATTGCTTTAATTCCAATATATTTTGTGAAAATGGCTTAAGAAACCCAGCTTGGCAATTATTCCTGCATTTGATTAATTCAGGCTTATTATTTACATATGAATGCCACACCTTATTTTCACAAATTATATAGAAATATAAAAATTTTGACTTTGGACCTGGCTCAAAACCATAAATGTTATAATGTCTTTTGTGTGAAGATTCACTGCTAACACATAACATTAGAAAAAATTGTTTATTTTCATTCAATGTTTCTAGGATATTGATCTTTCATCTAGGAAAAAATATATGGTAATGCTTTCATTAAGTCTGCTTGTGTGCAATTATATTGCAAAGCCAAAATTCAATTGGACTTTGAATTTCTAAATAATTCAGTAATGTTTAGGAAACCAGGCAATAATCTAATGCCCAGTGGCAAGTCAGGCAATGATATAGCATGTAGTTGAAATTACAAATGATAACAAAGTCTGATGCCTAGTGGCATTAGGCAAAATTATAACATCTGGAACAAAAATAAAAAGCAATACCAAAAGTATATTGACCTGCAATGATATATGCAATGATGTATAGGTCTAACAGGATAAATAAAAACTAACACAACAAGCCTAAATTTGATACAGGGGTGGCAAATTACAGTAAAACCTGCTTTAGCGACTAGCGGTGTATAATGTATAAAGACCATCTGGTCACATAGACGATTTTTTGCTGTCTCCAATAGTACTATTTGTGTACAAATTAACCTCTATATAAAGACCACCTCCCTATAGAGGCTAGTTTTTTGTGTCCCTAAGGAGGTCATTATATACAAGTTTCACTGTACTTGTTGGCACACGATATTATAGCTATAGTTCTACATGAAATCAGAGCAAGGCAAACTGTTTCACCCTCACACTCTCATCTTTTGTAAGATAGACAGCATTGTTTTGGTTTCTGATGTAACCTGAATGTGGCCTTTATCTTGGTAGCCCTATACATGTATAACCTTTGGTTAAAGATTCTATGCAATAACAAATGTATGGTGATTAACAGTTACCGTGAGCAGACAATTAGGGATATCTAGTGGTTAGTAGACAATGGTATTGCATCTGCTTGAAGATTACAGTCAATACAATAGTCTGAGGCCCTGTGAAAAAAAGGTTGTGATATGATCAGTGGTTTAAGATTATAAGCCTTTAAGGTCTGGGTAACAGGCATCTTCAAGAGAGTGCTATACATTGGCAGTAGACCTTTGCTTAAAGATAGCAGATATAAACAAAATGTGTTTTGTGCAGTAGAAAGAGAACTCTGATTTAAAATTAAAGGCAATATAGTACTTTGTATATACAGTCAAACCTGTTTTCAGATTCACTCAAAGGAAGTTTAAAAAGTGACTGCATAAGACAGTTGGCCTTTGGTTCCAAGTTCACAAAAATAACAGGAAAATTGGTGTAAATAATGCAAAGTACGGTAACACATGTACTTACCAATACACATAATCATTCATAATGATAATATGCGATAGTTTGACATTATTTCATAGTTTATAAATTTCAGTACATAAATGTCTCGGAACTTACCAATAAATATTTACATTAGATAAAAGTGTAATTTTGTTATGAAAACAAATCAGTTAATTGATTCTGAATCGTGCTTATACTGATAGACCAACCATGTTCATACAATGGCTGCTGAAACCAATGTGGACAAGCAATTTGTTGTGCATATCTGTGGCTGCTGAAAACAAGTGGTTGTTAAGGCAGGATTGACTGTATACCAAAAATATGCAGAGAAGTGGCTATAGACCCTGTTTGAAGATATAGTGGAACCTGTCTTAAGGGACCATCCCATCTCTCAAGACAGGTGGTCTTTCAAGAGAGGTCATAATGAAAGAAATTTTAAACCAAGCAATTTTATGAATGTGGTCTTTCATAATGGTGTTCTCTCAAGACTGGTTCCATTGTACAGTAAAATCTATACAACCTGGTTGGGCGGAGTCTTGTGAACCCTTTCTTGATCTGGACAAGTTTAACTTTTAGGTAGTTAAGAACATTAAAATTACTCTGGCTAGAGAAATGGTATCTATTTGTCACCATAACTAGGAGTTATGTGCAGATTATGTGAATTGGAAAAGTATGTTGCCTGATGGCAAACTAAACTTCACAACAACAAGCAGTACTAAAAGTATGCTTCCGACAAGTGGGTAGAATCAGCTATATGATAATCAAAAGGTTACTCTGCCCTGCCTATGTCATGTTATGTAATTCGAAAAATAAATGTAATACAAAGTACTTTAAATATTGTAAGTTTACTTTCATTCAAAATAGGTTGGCATCAGGCAGATTTTTCCAACTAAAATCATATTAGTGCTGGGTACTTTCTCTTGTACTTCAAAATTTGTGTCTTGTTTTTGTGCTTCACAACTCAATGCATCCTTTGACTTCTATTCATTGCTAAGATTTCATCAACTTTTTGAACATCATGATTACATATATAACAAGAACAAACATATATGAATAAGAATTTGATATTCTGATAAACCACAACCAGCATCTTGAATGTCTAGTGCAGGAGCAGATAATAAAAATAAATGAATTTGTGTACACTGTGAATTGTGAAAATTAGCCAAAATGATACCCTGTTAGATATGAAAAGCGTTAAATAATTTTGTAAATCAAGTTGCTTGTCTGTGTACCATCTAACACACTGTTCACTTGCCTTGGATATCTCACCACAAATTAGATATTCCTGACAGTCCTGACTATTCCTTTCCTGATCAAATTATTTTATGGCTCTTTTATACAACCACACCCTTTTCAATTCTCAAATTGATACACTTACATGTAAGAAGAAGTTTAGTCACCAATTTTATAAGAAGAATTTCTTTGTTGGGATATTACTATTTTAAAAAATGATCAATCTGTTCAGCATTTAGAATTTGTCCTTGTATTCTTCACATCTTCCCCTCCGCCCCTAACATTTGATGTTGTACGGTAATACTGGTGTGTGCCACCATTTCATTCTCATAAACTACCACTGGCATATGGCACCATTTCATTCTCATAAACTACCAGATAAAGTTTTGTTCTGTATTAGAATCTGGCCTCTCTTGCCATGGTAACACTAAGTTTTAAATGCCCAGTCCAACACTGATGCAGAAAGATTGTTCAGCGTTCTAAGGAAGATCCATACAAACCAGCATAGAAAACTTGGAAAAGATATTGTCATGTAAATTCAACATTGCAGAAGACAGTCAAGAATACAGTATCCCCAAATTGTATAAATAAATCCAAAAAACAAGTAATTTGTAAAATAAAGGAACTGCTGCTTAAATCATCTGTTTTTCAACTCTTGTACTTCATTTATATGGAGGAGCCAATTTTTTTTACTGACAAAATTCACAAATGTATAATATTTATATACCATGGAACCTCCCTATTAAGACCACCTAACTAACTGACTAAAAATGGTCTGATTAGCAAGGTAGGTTCATTTGTTAGGGTCTGTTCATATTAAATATTAATTGGGGAATTTTATACCAGTCTAAATTGTGAGGTGGATTCCTAAGCAAGGTTCCACAATACGTATTTAATGGATGATATGAAGATGATAAACAACATTCTACGGATATGTACATTTCAACCTCCTGTAAAGCCCACCACCATCTTTCTGACAAATCAAGCAATTACAGAAATTCAGATTACAAATACAGAAATAGCATATTAGATATACAGGCTCTGGAATATTTTACAGCCAGCTGGTCAGTTGGAATTACCATACTATATGTCTATGTACAGATTACATTTTTCTGATTGGAACTAATATCAGCCTATAAACATATGCTGTAAATATCATCAGTCTGTTAACACAAAACTTAAAACATCCGTTACACATGTGATATAGAAATATGTTAATATAACCCAGAATAGAAGTCCTGTATATTTGTAGAGTTTTCATGAGTCGTAATTCATTTGTAAATACATCAATGAATCTTTACTGAAAAAGAAAATTTATCAAGTTACAAAAATGTAATTGTACCTTCACCTAGTCTCAAGTCAAATCTTCCATGATTTGAAACTTTTGCTAATAATTAACTTTGGAGGAGGTGTATAATTGTGTATAAACTTAATGGTTATAATTATGCCAAAAGAGTGCAAAAATTATAACTTTTATAGCATTTTGTATTTCATATTAATTGATTTAACAATCTAATAATATGAATTTTATAAAACCCTGATGATTCTTAGCTAATTCAATTCATTCTTTTCCCTTTAATATATTCTTGTCAACAAAGTTACAAAACCACAAATATGTATTCCCTTGGAAACACAAAACATGACATGAATAAATGATATTCATGTGCAGTCAAATATAAATATGTGTAATGGATTTTTAAAAATGTTGCTATGAATATGGTACCAAATTGTCTAATGGTAAAATGTTCTGAATGTTACTGCCAGTGTTGTGTCGTCAGATCTATGGCCCTATACAAAATCTGTAATCAAGTTCTGATATCTTTTGTTGAAAAATATTTTTAGTGCCGATTCCAAAGATTGTCAAACTCGTTCAATCAAATACCGGTACTTGTATATTTGAGTAAAAAATAGTTGATTGCAATCTTACAAATTGCTATTTCACATCACAGATCTTGATACAAGTAGCTTCAGATGTTTTACTATATATATGTAATATTTGCTTTTTTAGAAATAGGTTATGTTTATAAAAGAATATTAACATTGATAGAATTTATGAAATTTTATAGAAGAAGTGTATGAATGTGACTCAAATAACACCTTCCATGATAGTTGAAAATCCCCATTCCAATCATTAGCTAATGCACCCAAAATACCGGTGGGTGGATTCAGATTGGTTCTAAATTTAATAAAAACAGTACAATATACTTTGACATTGAAGTTACTCTAAGAATTTAATTTTTGTTTTACATTAAAGGTGCTCTTTCACAGAATTTCATAAAATTTTATTTTGGATATTTTTTTTACTATCATAAAATGTTTAAGGCACATGGGGTGAAAGAGATTCCCTGTAAGACATTTTGTGAGTTCCTTATGTAAACAATAAAATGTAGCAAAAAAATGGTGATCATAGGCGCTTTGGTTATCTATACAGTGACTCCTCGTTGTAACAACAATGTTTCAACCTTGAGGTATTGTCATGTGTGTGTGTGTGGGGGGGGTGCTTTGGTTATTTACACAGTGAATCCTCGTTGTAACAACAATGTTTCTACCTTGAGGTATTGTCATGTGTGTGTGTGGGGGGGGGGGAGGGGGTGCTTTGGTTATTTATACAGTGAATCCTCGTTGTAACAACAATGTTTCTACCTTGAGGTATTGTCAAGTGGGGGGTGCTTTGGTTATTTACACAGTGAATCCTCGTTGTAACAACAATGTTTCTACCTTGAGGTATTGTCATGTGGGGGGTGCTTTGGTTATTTACACAGTGAATCCTCATTGTAACAACAATGTTTCTACCTTGAGGTATTGTCATGTGTGTGTGTGTGGGGGGGGTGGGTTTGGTGGTTATTTACACAGTGAATCCTCGTTGTAACAACAATGTTTCTACCTTGAGGTATTGTCATGTGGGGGTGCTTTGGTTATTTACACAGTGAATCCTCATTGTAACAACAATGTTTCTACCTTGAGGTATTGTCATGTGTGTGTGTGTTTGGGGGGTGGGGGGTGGGGGTGCTTTGGTTATTTACACAGTGAATCCTCGTTGTAACAACAATGTTTCTACCTTGAGGTATTGTCATGTGTGTGTGTGTGTGTGGGGGGGGGTGCTTTGGTTATTTACACAGTGAATCCTCGTTGTAACAACAATGTTTCTACCTTGAGGTAATGTCATGTGGGGGTGGGGGGGTGGGTTGCTTTGGTTATTTATACAGTGAATTCTCGTTAGAACGACAATGATTCTAACTTGAGGCATTGTTGGGATATTGAATTTGCTCTAAAAACAAAACACATTGCAACCAGCACACTGACTGATTGCGACTAAAATGGAGATCAATGTTGTTAAATAGAATTCATAATTACGGAACAAGTTAATATCAATTTCACTGAAAACACATTTTTAAATACAAACTACAGACAGCATTTTCAAAAGGATATATTTTTGTTGTTATATCACAGGATTTTTCAACTAAAAATGCATGTCTTCTACATTTTTACTGTCGATATTGAAAGCTAAAAATTCCGTTATATTGATGGTAAATTATATTATGTATATTTATTCTCTACAAAACCCTGTCAATAGATTAAATTGTTGGAATAACAAGGGTCGTTATAAAGCTGTCTGACTGTATATTGTATTGAGTTTATTGGCAAAAATAAAAGATGACCGTGCACATGACAATCTGTCAGTATGACAGAGCATGACACCCTTATGTCATAACAGAACTAACGTTTGTGTAGATGAGTATTAAAGACAACTTTTGTTTGATTAATCCATAGTCTGACTGTGATGAACATTTTTTTTCCAAAAGTGGGATTGGAAATAGGATACAAAAGTAAGAAATTCCCCTCCCTGATTTTAACAGAAGTTGCAAGTCTGCTATCTGGTTTAAAAAGAAGTAAAACCTATGCCTTACCACACTAAATAGGAAAAGTTCTGCATATGAAACTACAAGGAAAATACTTCAAACCTCTTCCTCCTAGTTGTAATAATATTTTCACTTAAAAATAATGTATCCTAAGCTTACAGCACTCATTGATTCCAGCTCTTAAAGTTCTTCTTACCACAGTATATTTCAACAGAGATTATCTGCATTAGAAAAACATTCAAGCTTGTAATGTTTGCATTCTCAAATCATTCTGACTTCTGCCAAAGAGAACACATTCAAAAGCAGTTTGCTGCCTTGTTTTCTTGTTACCAAGTAAGTCTTTTGGTCATTCCATTGTAGTGATAAATATAGTACATGTATCTATAATATAAAAATCCGAAAATGAAGGTTTTTTTATGAAAACAATCTACACTGTACCTTTGGAAAAATGTCAAAAGATTTGTGGTAAATATGATACATATGTACATGTATATGTATAGATTTGAACAAAAGTACTATAAACAGTACATAATATGCCCCTCATGAAAGGATTTTGAAAGGGTTTCTCTATGATGAAGATGTTGATATGTGCAGACTGCCAGTGACCTCGACTTTTGAGATATGACCTTGAGTCAAGATCATGACACACTTTCTTATTGAGAACAACTGCTGTGTGAACTTTGAAAACATTCCCTTTTGTGGTGTGTGAGATATGCTTTGGACAAAAGAAAAATGTCATACTGTCATAGTGACCTGAACCTTTGAGATATGACTTTAATTCAAGGTCATAATACACTACCTTTGCATGGACAACCTTTATGTGAAGTATGAATATATTCTGGTAAGGCCAGACATGCAGAGGGATGGACATGATCGCCACAGTACATGTATAATATGTCCTGTCTGAAGATGGATGTATAAAATTAGAAGAAAAAAAAAGTTTCGGTAGAGGTTAAAACATTTTAATAGTTCAAGGAAACTAATGTTATGAAAAAAAATGTTAGCAACAAACTGTAACCAATGCAAACAAATCCATATACTGAATTTTTAATGAATACGAATTATGTGTATATGTAACTACAGCTAAATTTTAATCTAACACACCAGATATATATCAATATGTATAGAGTTTTGTTTATAAATGTTTCACACAGAATTTTGAAGAACTATATCTTTGTGTGTGTAGACATGGTAGAGATTCTGAAAATATTACAACCTTGAGGAGGACAACTCAATTTTATCACAGGATAACCAGATGTGCATATACTACCAGGGTGCTATCAAATCAAGTGTATCTCTGTACATTCTGGTTCCTCCAAAGTGCTAAAGGTAAAAATGATGTATATTATCCTAGGCATATATATTCATTCAAATATCTGTTAACTACATTTCTAAGTGATGTTAGACAACAAATGTTTCCTTTTGTGGTACAAGTTTTACTATATACACATAAAAGCAATTCTTTCAGCATACATGTTTTAATAGGAAAATTAACATTGTTACAGGACTATGTTACTGGCAGGTAAATTTCTACCTGAGTAACTGTGTCAAACACCATCAAGGTGTACAAAGTATTACACAAACGTTTGTGTAACTGACAATGCCTAATGTAATTGAACAGTGATATAATGGATGTGCGTAACTTTGAAAGCAATTAATAAGTTTTTTCTACGTCATACAACTGAAATGGACTGGAAAGTCATTGTATAAATTCTGTATTGAGCTACATAGATATTACAGGAATACAACAAATACCTATTAAAGGTGGGACACACATATATGTATCAGCCATTGTCACAATTATTACATCATTTGTAACTGTGTCTTTATAGTATAGTATCAGTATTACTCAAGTGGCAAATGGGGAAAAAACAAATAAATGCATTTGATATGACTCAACAGAATCACTTAATAAAGACTTGTGATATACTAATGCAGTACTGAAAACCACAATCTCATACAATGATGGAATAAAGAGTTTTACCTGTACATTATAAATATATTTAAACAAATTAATCCCAAAGTGAACAAGTAGCACGTTACACCACACAAACTACATGGATGTGTATTGGTAAGAAAACTTTATATCTAGATAATATATAGGTTAAGCTATATTTTACATTTAAAACATGATTTTCAACTCCTAAAACTTGGAAAATGGTATCGTGCCAATCTGAACACATGAATACATGTTAAATAAATGACATACTAGGCATCAGTTCACCTTCATTTTCGCACTAAAAGATGTTCAATCATGCTCTGTGGATATATATACATATCGTATTGTAGAATATACATGTATTTTAACACCTGACAGCTGAGTTCCAAAATAAAAGTGTAGTATGCACTTGAATGCCTTTCATACACTGACTTGATATAGTTTGTGTAACTGCTAAAATAGTTTTATGTTATTTGATGTCATACAAATAAAATTATATCATGACTTGTGCAGTTTGTGGAACTTGACATTTCTTGAGATAATACCTTGTCTTGGAAGAGGGAAATGTTCTAAATATGGACACTACTTTAGCAACAGGTCAAGCATCATAAATGTTTAACTTTGCTGTAGATTAAATACAATTCAATGTAAACCCCTAGCACATCATCTTTACTGTCAGTTTTTGACACCAAAGTGACAAAAATATGCATTGCTAAGTACCAGAATATAAAATCACAGATACCAAAGTATTAACTACCACCAAATTCAAGAGACAAAATACAATTATGGTGAACACTGGTCAGTATTTCATCTCAAATGTATTAAACTAATATATTACATACAAGGAAGATAGCAAATGAGCAACTTGGTCACAGTTCAGGTGAAAACTAGACTCAAACCCAGAACCTTCTACATGTGAAGTAATTTGTAATGACCCACCACACAGGATAAAAGACTCACCACACAGGACAAAGAAACAGCAGAGGGAAACACACAATAATGTCCCTATTTCATACAACCATTATTTCAGTAGGTATGCATAAGAAATTTTGAAATACAGTATCTTGTCTTAAACTACTTATTTAACAAATGTAATACATACTTTAAGGCTAAGATCTCCGGGGCTAAACAGAAATTCAATTCTATTCCAAGCAAATTCTTATGATCTGTTGGCAAACATGAAAACATAATATGCTATTTGTATATAATGTGTTTCACTGAAACATGTTACAGTTGCAATATTTTAAGAAGTCAATTTATATCCTTGATTTTAAATTCAAATTACCTGTATATCATTCTCAACAATTTGTGATAATCTATTTAAAGGGGATTAGCCGTGTTAGTATTTACCAAAAATTATTTTGATTTTTCTACTTTTACCTCTGCAACTTGATTTACATTAACAAATAAAGCTATGCACAGGCATAAAAATCTTATATTCCTATATATTTTGTGAAAATAAGGCCAGGGTCAGTGTGTATGCATATACACATAGTAAGGTTGAGTTAATCAATTGCAAGTGAAAAAGTGCCAAACCTGGGTTTCTCAAGCAATTTTCACAAAGTATATAGGCATTTTAATGCCTGTGTATATCTATCTTTTTGTTACTGTATATTAGTTTAAGTAGTAGAAAAAGGATGAACATTCTTTTTTTGAAAAAAGAAAACACAGTTAATGCCCCTTTAATGATGTTCTAGTTAGATTGGATAGTAAAAGGTATGGTAGATTGATATCAATGTTAGTGCAAAAAGCATATAGTATTTTCATACATGGTTATGGTTATATGTATGAATTATAAAAGATAAATCATACATAATAAAATGTTGTCTCACTTAAAATCAAAACATTTTAAAAATGTAAGTTATTTCTATACAAAATTTATATAAATTACATTTGAATTATTCCAATCTGATCACCAAAGCATGGCAGAATTGCTTTTAATCGGCTATAACAAGAGTTGAAGCAAAATACTGCATTCAGGGATTTTCTTACCTTCAAAATTCTGGGTCTAGGGTCCAGAAAATCGGGGATGGGGAATACAACATTTTTACTAAAATAGAAACTTTTAATTTGAGACCTTTGTTTGAAAATACTTTTTGCATAATTTGGGAAAAATACAAGCCATTTTTGCATTGGGAATGGGTCCTGTAATCAGACCTAAAATCAGCCTAAGAAAATCACTGTTTTTCCACAATATCTATAGTTATGTATGTTATATATATATATATATATATATATACATACATGTATTCACCAATTATTAATCTAAGTATAAAAATGGATTTATAAATGACTCCCACAGGTTCTTGAATTATCTTTTCTTGATACTTATATCAATACATCTTTATCACTTAGTAATGCAGTATATAGTTGCAGCTAGTCATGTATATGCAATTAAGCAAAAAATTTACTTCGAACAAAACTAATTGTCAGAGGACCCAACAAAAAAAATATCAAACATTTTGTGGATTAAAATGTTAATGTATTTGAAATTCCTAGGCATAAATTACAAAATTTTAAAAGTAATTTAGAAAAATTACAAAAAGCGAAGATACAATTATGGACAATGATTACTGATTGTACAATGTGATGGAACTTACAAAAATAATGATATACAACTATCTCAATAAAACATTTAAGGGATTATTTAAATACATGCATGGAACTATATCTAATGTTTACTTAAATAGATATATATTAATGATACCTGCAATACACAATGTCTGTGACCTTGTACTGGTATATATGTGTAAATGTAAAAGAGATTTCAAAATAACTGAATTAAAATGATCCAGGTAATGACACTTAAACACATTCATGTATTCAGCAGGTTATTTTCATATATCAAGGTTCATTTGAAACTGTGAAAAAAAAATTTCTATAAAATTAGTGAATGTTTACATCCTGAAAACTCTAATACAAATGTATATGTTATTATATCTCATTTCATTCAACTCAGGAGCTGATGAGGTAGGGCAAGCATAATATAATTTCCATGCACCCATTATCCTTGTTTGACAAGACCGACATTTGAAGGTAGTTTAGTCATAACCGTCCCAACAATACATCATTCATCGAGATAAACAAGAGATAGCTAAAGACCAACAATGTTTTCCTATGAAAACGCTGTCAGTGACCCCATGGGCTTCTGATCAAATACAAAAGAACTATTTATATATTTTAAATGCTTCAATAGCTTTTCTTAATAAAATCTGGAAAAGATACATGATATGTACTCTACATTTCCTATCACTGTTAATGCTTTATGTTTGTCGTATCACTTGCACAATTATTTCAATTACCATTTACCTATCATTAAAGTTAAAAAAATATGAAGCAACTTAAGTAACAATTTAAAGCACTTTGTCAAGCAACGAAAAATGCAAATGTGATGACTAATTATCATGTATCTTTGTTTACCATCTTCAATTTGATATTGCAGATGATGCCTCAATATGAAAATCACTGGATGGATTCAAACAAAATAATGTATTCTCTATAATTATAAAGCAGTTAAGTTAGAACAGGGCTAGGTAACTTTAAACCTTTTAATGTGGTCCTGTAACTTTGGACGGCGAAATAACACATTTCCCCACATAATTAACAGAAGTGCAGTACAGACTACAGTGCAGTAGTATTACTAGTAAGTATTGCAGTAGGCGATGCCCATTCTGCGATTCCTACTTTCATTTCAAATCAGGGTCAAAGAGATATGAGATGCCGATGATAAATTAACCAACTGTCGGGAAAAAATACGAAATGCCAGAATAAAAATGTTAGTCTTAACTGTATTTCGTCAAAGTAAATAGTTAGGTGGAAGCAGATTTCATTTTTGGTCGTTTCATTATCTACTTTTTATGCTTCCTCTCATGATCCTCTCAGTTGTCTGCTATCGATACGTTATTTAGGAAACACCGTACCCGACTCAAAGACACCGTACCCGACCACGTTGTACCAGCGATATATAAAGCTAATTAGCTTTATATATCGCTGGTTGTACAAATTAGTCCATGGAAACAAGAAAAGGGATGACTGCGGTATTTTAGATGGACATGTGTATTTTTGTTTTTGAAAAGTGTCAAAAAAGAAGGTACTACACCTGAGAGGGAGGTAGACAAATTATTTAAACGTGATAAAGACTTTCTGTTAATCATTGCACCCGGCAAAAAAAGTACATTGCATATCATGCTACAGAGATACAAAATGATAACCACATACCTGTAGTCATATCATTTTACACAATAAAACTCTAATTCTATTTACGACCGACTGTTTTGAAGGTGTTTTTAATTGCAGAGTTATATATATACGATGGCGTTCGTTATCAACTTGATAGTGTAGCCCCTCTTACGTTGAAGTGCTATATTAGATTTTCCACTTTTATTTAAGTGCTTGACTGCTTTGAGAAGACATCTGATGAAGTCATGGACAATTTAAAAACAAGACAGAAAGAAAATTCTCAACATTTTCTACTTTCTGTAATCAAATCATAAATCAATGGTGGTATGACAGTGACCTTGATATAAAGCGGTTAAGAGAATGGCGGGCAAACCTGTAGTAGACGTACAATAAGTACAATGACCTATCAATTAAGAGAACAATCATGTTACATCTAAAGGTTTTTAAATTCAATTATTTTATCATTAGATTTTTAATTTGTATAAATCTCTGTGCGGTAGCTGTTTAATGAATACAAAAAAATCAACATTTAACTCCATTTTAAGTCCAGTCCGTAATTGAATATCTGGGGCACATCAGAGTACCGCTAACCCAACATTTGTTAGTCTCGATCACAACTGGACGCACGTGATTGGGGATCGTATGTGCTCTGAGACTGTTTGGTTGTCGAGGTAGCCGCGATTGTCGTGGCAGATCGTACAGCTAGAAAACAAGCGATAATGGAGTACTTTGTCCTGCGTGTCACGCACGATTTTCAACGACGAAAAATGCCCACAGACCACCTGTAGAAACACGCGCTGCCTGTTGTAACCGATGAGACTTGCACGCATAGTACACCCTGTTCGAATGTTTAAATTTTCGATTTTTAAGTTTCCCGCTTCGCTCTGCTTAAGTGTGTGTTTTTATTAACGAAGGCTTTGTTTTCACGTGAAAATGTTCGATGATACTTGCATACGTTTTGTAGCGTTTACATCATAACGCCAATAAAATAAACAAATATCGTGTACACAAATATGTATTTGAAACCTACGGTATGCATGATATTACAACTGATCTTTGCAGCTGTTTAATTTATTTGAGAATGCCTAACATTGACACAGATGGTCACACGACGCCGAACCTTTACTCTCACGCAGTAATGGCATAAGGCGGCATTGAAGGCACAACTCTAATACTATAATACTATAAATCTATAATCAAGTAGGTCTATGATAATACATTGTTTAACAATTTATCGCATGGTCTGTTGACAATCTCTTACACAGAGTTGTCGGTCCTTACTGTACTCAACAATCTCCGTCAACGTCTGGACTTTTGCTAGTTTCTGGCAATATATATAAATCTACTATAAATTTTACTCTTTATAAGGTATCGGTCTTTATTGCATATATTTTAGGTGAAAATACTTTTTAGAAATGGACATAAATGTATTGACTATATATTTTGGCGAAGACTTTTCAAACACTGTAATTTGGTATGACCAAGAGTTTTGGGACTTCTTTTTAGACTTTGACAGAGATTATTGAGGAGTGCAAGGAACCGACAACTGTGTAAGGGATTGGTCTGTTGATTCAATACAATTCTGAAATTATTTAAAAGTCTCGATCTGATTGGTTGACGAATGCTATCACCGTTTATTCGCATTGGCTGAGGCTTCAGAAATAATAAAAATAACCACGAGAGATTTCGGTCGCATGAGACCACCGGTAGGAAAGAGCGATTCGGGACCGTAGTTTACGACGATGGTGAATCGCATTAAACAAATAGATCGACCTACTCTAGACTATATAGAATACTTCAATAAAAAGTAATTGGGAAGATGAAACTTTAAAACATTTCAATCACTCCATTCTTTAACACTCAACGACAAAAAGTATCACGAGTGCTTCGATGGCTAAATTATCCCATATCTCGAAACTATTAACGAACGAAAGTTACGAAAACGCAAAGACATTTAAAAATGACCAACAGAAGGAGTAATGAAACTATGTCATTCGATCTCAAAGAGGCAATGGTAGTGTATCAGCAAATCTCGATCTGATGTAGTGCATCATTGGCGCAGCAAAGTGCCTCACGTTAGTCTAAGAAGCTAAACAATGAACCTCCCGCGATACAAAGTCCGCTTCAATGGTGAACCCCAAACGAGCTTCAGCTTCTTACTTCAAATGAGACCCAATGATTTTTACAACATATCTCCCAAAATACAACGGTGTTTCGACAACACGTCTCATGCGAGTATGGGCTTTAACAAAAACAGCCAGATTCAGAAGAAACTTTTTCTTTGTTTTCAGATCCCATTAATATGTAGATTTCTATTATAAATGACATGATGCATCCATAAACTAAACAGCTTAGACCAACAGACATCCCACGAGACAACTGGGTTTCAACAACAAACACAGGGGACTAAGCTTCAACTATTATTCAACAAACTCCAAGTGAAACAACGGAGCTTTATTTTAGTACACGCAATGAATACAACACTAAATGTATACACGTATGAGAACTAATAACAGCGCAAAAAGTTCACAAAACATGAGAATAAATGTTGTCAAGCACTAGTTGTAGTTTTGTGTAGGAAGTGAATCTTGATTAGGAGGTAGCAACACGGTATGGTAAACTTAAGCGTATTTGATCAAATATACAATGTCAAACAAGTTTCTAACACACACACATCTGTTAACAATTTGATCAAATAATGGCAGTGTTGGTTGAGAGGATAAAAGGTGTAGAACGTATTTTGTCTCCCTGTTATATAGTGTTGACCAAATATATGGTAAGATAGAGGAACCCAAAATGAAGAGAATTATATCTCATTTTAGCTGTACTTCACATAATCAGTAATATTATAGCAGATGACACCGGTACCCAAGTATCTGTATCAGAAGGACATACCGTCTCTTCGTCTGTCGGGTTGTGTAGATCTAAACATTCGTCGTTACTTAGGCCTAGGATCTACCCAATAATACCATTATTTACATAAAATGAAATTTCTCATATATTACGGTCGGTATAATGATCTTGCTTGCAATTACTATGTTTCACTAAATAAATGTAGGGATACTTATAGCTCAATACTAGTAGTTGAATCGTCTCTACCGATTTTGACAAAGATCTAGTCCTCGCGTTTTTCATTGGAATTTGACTGTGTACTCGCAGCAGGTGCGACTTGTTGACAGGGGGAATCAGATGCTTTACTTCTCCACAACACCTGATCCCACCTCTGGATCTCCCCGAGGTCAGCCTAGATGACCGATGTGCACCAGATTTGTATACTGTCTCTTGGACCACATAGTATCTGTGCTTTTTATATTGCATCACCAAATATATGGTGCAATGACAGCACTCAACATATAGAACATCCATTGCACGATTACTATACCTAAAATTTCAATTGATGAGAGCACGATTATATACGTAATGCAGATATTGAACCATAAACATGAATAAATATAATACGCGTTAAATTTTATTTTCTGTCTGTTTGTTAAGGTTAACGTGCTTCGGGTCAACCATCACTAAAAATTGAAACATCTAGACTTGCTGTCGGTCACGATCGCATCATCATATTTATTAAAGAAACCAGAGTCCTAGATATACTCGGTACAGACGTAAGTATTCCTATCATACTACAGAGTTCATACGATTCTCAGTGATTGAAACCCCACTCATGTAACCGTAGACCTCAAGATTAGTATTACACCAAATATTAGTGTCAGCGTAAAAGTACACGCTGTGCGTTTTTACGTACCGGTATCGAGGAAAGTTTATTTGCCGTATGTACAACGATCCGCGTCTTCTAGGTATCGAGGTAAATAAATATATTTGCCGTACACACTACAGAGTAACCGAATTTTCATATCGAGAAGATCGATTTATATTTGCTATCAACACACAAAATGTACAGATATTAATTCAAATTTATGACAGAAATAGTTAAAGGATCTTTTAGTAAATACGTTGACGTCGGTGTAAGGTTCTCTTCAGTACAGATTGCTAGTGTGTCTCCAAAATAATTCATATGACGCGCAGTGTTCCAACTCGTACTTATTTTACCATCAAGTACCCACATTTAAATGTCATAAATTTCCCCACCTTTCAAAGCCATCAAATTAATGTACGATATTGAAACTTTTTCGATTACATCTAAATAAGTACGTCCGAAACTTAATGATCCGACGAAACTTTATTTGATGCTAACAACAGGCGAGAGGGTTGAAGGTTTTCAAACCAGATTTACAACTCGCTGCCTAAGCAATGTTAACAACAAAGGTAGGTTTATAATGGGATGCACATGTATTTAAAATTACCTTGTATGCATCGGCGATATTGAGAGCCTCCCCCGTTTCGGCAACATATCCAATAATACCAGTGCCCCAGGCTATTTTAATAGCTTCTCTGTTCTCAGACACCTCCTCCAGTGTTGTTTCGGCGCTTACGTCAAATAACTTCGACTCTAAATACTTTTCTTCGGTCTTTTTATCGTGCACCAAAAACAAAGAACACCTGTCAGCATTTAGCAATATGCACATATTTTGTAATATCTTGTGACAAAGACTAGTTACGTCCAAATCATTGCATATGTCAATTACTAATTCATACATAAGTTGTTTTTCATCTAGAGTCTTTAACTCGGTCCTGGAACGCCGATACTGTTTGTTGTTCAGTGACGTCGATGACGTTGACGGTCCAAGAAACGTGGGGGTGCCGTCAACAGTTGATATAATTGGATTTAATGGATCACCACGGTCAAATTCTTGTGCAGATATTTTACGAACAGGGGTGTTTGTGCCTGAATTATTCCTTGAGTTAGATCCGCTTGAATTATTTTCCGACTGCAGATTTAAGCCCGGGCTATGGGCCAAAGCCTGGGCCAATAACCAGCCGTCAACCATACTTCTCTTTGCTTTTCGTGCAAAGTAGTCATGAGTAAATTCTGGATGTTCGTCGAGCCATTTTTCCATGCGCTCGTATTCATCAGACAGCTGGGGAGGGGCCTTGTCCGGTTCAGTATCCCCTGACATCCTCAGTGTGCGCTTACCCCGTCTTTGCCTACATGGAGATCGCGGGAAAAGTCTAGAGGTAATGGTTTCGCGGAGCGAATCCAGTTTGCTGTTATTATTAGAAAGCTCCGCTTCTATAGTGATCTATATTTCCAGCTGAATGAATAGTATTCTCCTGTGTAAACAGTACCGTTCTCTAGTTGTCTATTAAAGAGCTAGTCGGTTATTAATACAGAGCAACATAGATAATATCTCCCGACATTTTTTCAAAGGTAGTCTGTCAATGTTTACAATACTTTCTACGTAATACCACATTCAGCTTGTCCAAAGAACTCCGGGCCAAAGAATTACAAAGGTAAGATCAAATGTTTTTTGTCACATGTTTACTATACACACAAACTACCGAAACACTTAACTATACTTCGCTCGAAAGTTGAAAGCATGCGATCACTCAATATAGACAAACATTGACCATGTGGCGGTTGTTTCGGTGTTTCTGGTTGGATAGGGGCGCACTTACGTCACATAAGTTAAAGGTTACTACGTGGGGGATGTATAAATACACAGTCACCGTTTCAATTAGAAAACGAAAGATAACTTTTATCGCGGATCCCAGCTTAAAGTGATCTGTTCCGATTTTAATTTATATACTTCTTATAGATCTGGATTTATTGATAGATGCCTTTGTTTACCGAAGACTTAATGTACAATAAAACTGGTTTTTGCAATCAACATTTCTCTCAAAATGGGTTGGAAAACGTTTAACAGCAATTTCATTAAACACATTTATATATCACGACTTGCGGTTAAATATTCATTCTACTCACAAGCGTTTGACACACAAAAATGAAATTTAATTATAATAATTTCAATGTCACTGTAATAGTCGTAGGAAAGCAAAAAATCTTATAAGTTTAGACTTTATGTAGAAATTAACAGGAAATAATTTAACATGAAACAATTGAATAGATTATTAATTTAACTTTATTTATTTGCTGAACAGAATTGACAGTTACACATTGGTCTATTAGTTGTGATTACCATAATGATTTCTTTGTACTTAAGTTTTCAAGTTTCACTTTAATTCATTAATCTAAACTTTTGTTCATTCATTTATCACACACACACACACACACACACACACACACACACACACACACACACACACACAGAGAAATTAAATCAAATCGGCATGGAAAACAAACATAATGAAATATTATTTACGATTTAGAGTAGATTTGCAAGGATGATTATAAATCACAAATAAACAAATTGTATAATGAACCAGAGTATATATATATATGTATATATATATATATATATATATATATATATATATATATATATATATATATATATATATATGTACAGTCACTTACCAAAATTTTATGGACATAATTTTTTACTATATATTTCATTGGAAGCCATTTCTTATTGCATTTCATTCCTATTTTCATTGTTAAACAAAGAATTGGATACAGTTGTATTATATATTTTTATTTTTATTTTTCAAATTAGAAATTACAATTTCATCAATTTAAATTGAAAGTTATTTTTGTAATGAAGATTCCTTCTTTGTGTAAGTAAAATTTTGATATCTAATTTTTACTTTTTGTTAAAATTGTTAATTTTGATAAATTACTAATAAAACAATTACATCCAAATAATCAATAAAACTTAGAAACATGCTCTGTTTAACAGTGAAAATTCAATTCAAATGCAATAAGGAAGGAATGGCTTCACAATATATTTAGAAAAAAATGTAGTTTTTCATATGAAATATACAGTAAAAATTGTAATGTCTATAAACTTTCTGCAAGTGGCTGTATATATAAAATATCTGTAAATAAATATTGAAATGGTTTTTAAAAATCAACACATAAAACTGTACCAAAACAGAGGGAATCCAACTCGCTCATCTGCCACTATTATTTTCATTTTGTATAGATGTTTTGATCGATCTACAGACAAGAGACTACGTCATAAACCTTTGTTGAAATAGGCTGATGATAGAAAATAAACAGTAATCATATGGTATGAAGCGCTTTTTACGAGAAAAACAAAACAAATGTGCTACTGAATGATATTTGACCTCCTTCCCTGAGAAATAATTAACGCCAATAAATAGAAATGAGCGCAGTTATCGCATCTTTTGTTATCTAACTACATGTATACGCGGTAAGGGATGTCAAATGTTATGATAAACATAAGTATACTTGTCAATACACATTTTTGCTCTACTGTGATAATTCACATTTTGAATTATGGAGACTTGAGTCTCTTCTTCTAAGAACGATTTTTGCCTTTGACTTAATGTATTTTTATGACATTGTACTTAAATACCGTGATTCCGATTTTATCTTTAACATTTCGGTGATTTATTACAGTATTTTATCCCTTTGGTTTGAATATCTTGCAGTTGCAACACTTGCGCTTTTATAGTAAGATATGTAACTAATTTTATAACACAGAGACGCACACTTTTTAAGGGTACCTGGGGTGGCGTCTGCATCGAAAAAAAAAAATAGAAAAATGCCGATTTTATAACCATACCATGACAATGTTGTATATTGGATGGCACGAAACCGTTATCACGGTAAAATTGACAGGTAAAGAAGAAATTGAGGTAATTGATATTTTAAATGTTTGGACAGGTCATGTTGTAATTCTTTTTAATTTACCTGTTGGGTGTAAATATCAATATAATACTGTATTTTCAAAATTAACAACGTGACAGTTTGCATAAATAATTATGTTGAGTTGTTGCTGCTGTTGTTCAAGTGTTGTCACTGTTGTTGTTGTTGTTGTAGGTTATGTACTCTTCTGTATGATATCGGCATATATTTTACTTTGCTTAATATTATTTACCCTTCAACCTCTGAAAAACACTGGACATTTCTGCAAATCAATTACTTAGGAGTGAATGAGTTAATGCAGAAATTACTAAGTAACAGCGAAACTCAAGAAACGTTCCTATTTCAGATAAGCAAAACCATCTTACCTTCCTGTATCTGTCGTGTGGTCACCAAAGTTTACCTCGATCGTATGCACCTGAGGAAAATCAGGATGCTTCTGTATGTCCACAAGATCGACGACCAGGGGACATATTGGTTTGGTCTGTCTGTTTTTACTCTTATCTGTTTGTCCGTTTGCCTGTTTGACCGTCTATCCGTTTGTCCGTTTGCCTGTTTGACCGTCTATCCGTTTGTCTGTTTGTCCGCTTGTCTGTTTATCCGTTTCTCTGTTTCTTCATCTCCAAAACTGGAATTCCTATTGTACTCATGAATTCAATTTTGAAGTATAAATATACAGTTAAGTGCCTACAAAACATCAAATATCTATTTCTTGACAACTTTATATTTATTCTTTCTGTTTTAATTGATGTTGTTTTTTTATTTGGTTTTGCCGACGGCTTTTTGTAGTTGTATTTTGTTAATTTCTAATAAATATATGTTTTCTCTATTTAAACACAAACATCGTCTTCAGTGACACGTAGGTTGTTCAATAGCTGCAGCATATAATGCTAAGATACATATTTCTGCTGTCACATTTTTCTTAACTTTAATAACAGTTTCCAGAATTCCACTAAAATATCTTATATAGATAATTGTCCTGGCTTTTATTTGTCCTGGGTTTTGGTGTCAGCAATACATGTATACCCTAATGTCAATAGATGTACATTCAACGGATACCTAAAATAATTATAAGTCAATATGACTGCGTGGTGAAGAGATGTTTTGTGTCAGATGGAGTTAAAATCCTATTTACATTAGTTTTACAGACTGTTACAGTTGATGTACAGCTTTCTATCGACTTCTGTATTGATAACCATATTTAGTGTGTTTGCGTCATTTAGACAGTTTTTGAAAACTCGGAGATCAATCGGCACTACAGCTTTTGTCCTAGAAGAGGGCTTTTTATCCCGCATCCAGAAACACATTAAGATACTGCAATCTTTCTTTCAGGGACGCCGAACAGCAGCGCGACTGAACGTGTATTACTAATGATAATATAAAGATATGTCAGATTTGGGAAGTATTAACTTGAACTACGACGGGATCAAGTCCCCTTTAAGAAATTAGATCTACTTAGTATTTATTTCAACGCAAATTGTGTATTAAAGAAAACTATTAGCAACAGGGTAATATATACAAATTAGATATTGACACTGTTCAATACTTTTTCGTTTTTGTTATTTTTTGTCTGTAAGACAAGGAAGATGAGATTGTCATCTGGAAAAATTTGAAATTACCGGGTGAATATCAATACAAAATTTACAACATTAAATGTATTTCAACCCATCCGATTAATTCATCATTTACAACATGGCATCTGTTAAAACAAGGGAGATAGTTTAATTGTTTTCTTGGATAATAGAATTGGTTTAAATTGCTAGTATGAACGTCTGACAATTATTCTAAAGGCATTTCTTTTACAGAATTTCATCAAATTTTGTAAATATAAAATTAAATGAAAAACACCATTCGTGGAATTTTGTCTTTTGAAAAATCGATCATAATACATCAAGTTCCAGTTCAAGTGAAACAGTACGACATCTAAGTGAAACAACAAAGTGCTAGGCATTGTGATACAGTACGACATCTAAGTGAAACAACAAAGTGCTAGGCATTGTGATACAGTACGACATCTAAGTGAAACAACAAAGTGCTAGGCAATGTGAAACAATACATCTTAGTGAAACAACAAAGTGCTAGGCATTGTGATACAGTACGACATCTAAGTGAAACAACAAAGTGCTAGGCATTGTGATACAGTACGACATCTAAGTGAAACAACAATGTGCTAGGCATTGTGATACAGTACGACATCTAAGTGAAACAACAAAGTGCTAGGCATTGTGATACAGTACGACATCTAAGTGAAACAACAAAGTGCTAGGCATTGTGAAACAATACATCTTAGTGAAATAACAAAGTGCTGGGCATTGTGATACAGTACGACATCTAAGTGCAACAAAGTGCTAGGCATTGTGAAACAATACATCTTAGTGAAACAACAAAGTGCTAGGCATTGTGATACAGTACGACATCTAAGTGAAACAACAAAGTGCTAGGCAATGTGAAACAGTACATCTTAGTGAAACAACAAAGTGCTAGGCATTGTGATACAGTACGACATCTAAGTGAAACAACAAAATGCTAGGCATTGTGAAACAATACATCTTAGTGAAACAACAAAGTGCTAGGCATTGTGATACAGTACGACATCTAAGTGAAACAACAAAGTGCTAGGCATTGTGAAACAATACATCTTAGTGAAACAACAAAGTGCTAGGCATTGTGATACAGTACGACATCTTAGTGAAACAACAAAGGGCTAGGCATTGTGAAACAGTACGACATAATGAAACAACAAAGTGCTAGGCATTGTGATACAGTACGACATCTAAGTGAAACAACAAAGTGCTAGGCATTGTGAAACAATACATCTTAGTGAAACAACAAAGTGCTAGGCATTGTGATACAGTATGACATCTTAGTGAAACAACAAAGTGCTAGGCATTGTGATACAGACACATCTAAGTGAAACAACAAAGTGCTAGGCTTGTGATACAGTACGATTAGTGAAACAACAATGTGCTAGGCATTGTGATACAGTACGACATCTAAGTGAAACAACAATGTGCTAGGCATTGTGAAAACAATACATCTTAGTGAAAACAACAAAGTGCTAGGCATTGTTACAGTACGACATCGAAGTGAAACAACAAAGTGCTAGGCAATGTGAAACAGTACATCTTAGTGAAACAACAAAGTGCTAGGCATTGTGATACAGTACGTAAGTGAAACAACAAAGTGCTAGGCATTGTGAAACAATACATCTTAGTGAAACAACAAAGTGCTAGGCATTGTGATACAGTACGACATCTAAGTGAAACAACAATGTGCTAGGCATTGTGATACAGTACGACATCTAAGTGAAACAACAAATAGGCATTATGTGAAACAGTACGACATCTAAGTGAAACAACAAAGTGCTAGGCATTGTGATACAGTACGACATCTAAGTGAAACAACAAAGTGCTAGGCAATGTGAAACAATACATCTTAGTGAAACAACAAAGTGCTGGGCATTGTGATACAGTACGACATCTTAGTGAAACAACAATGTGCTAGGCATTGTGAAACAATACATCTTAGTGAAACAACAAAGTGCTAGGCATTGTGACACAGTACGACTTAAGTGAAACAACAAAGTGCTAGGCAATGTGAAACAGTACATCTTAGTGAAACAACAAAGTGCAGGCATGTGATACAGTACGACATCTAAGTGAAACAACAAAATGCTAGGCATTGTGAAACAATACATCTTAGTGAAACAACAAAGTGCTAGGCATTGACATCTAAGTGAAACAACAAAGTGCTAGGGTGAAACAATACATCTTAGTGAAACAACAAAGTGCTAGGCATTGTGATACAGTACGACATCTTCAGTGAAACAACAAAGGGCTAGGCATTGTGAAACAGTACGACATAATGAAACAACAAAGTGCTAGGCATTGTGATACAGTACGACATCTAAGTGAAACAACAAAGTGCTAGGCATTGTGAAATAGTGAAACAACAAAGTGCTAGGCATTGTGATACAGTACGACATCTAAGTGAAACAACAAAGTGCTAGGCATTGTGATACAGTACGACATAGTGAAACAACAATGTGCTAGGCATTGTGATACAGTACGACATCTAAGTGAAACAACAAAGTGCTAGGCATTGTGAAACAATACATCTTAGTGAAAAAACAAAATGCTAGGCATTGTGAAACAATACATCTTAGTGAAACAACAAAGTGCTAGGCATTGTGATACAGTACGACATCGAAGTGAAACAACAAAGTGCTAGGCAATGTGAAACAGTACATCTTAGTGAAACAACAAAGTGCTACATTGTGATACAGTACGACATCTAATTGAAACAACAAAGTGTAGGCATTGTGAAACAATACATTAGTGAAACAACAAAGTGCTAGGCATTGTGAAACAATACATTAGTGAAACAACAAAGTGCTAGGCATTGTGATACAGTACGACATCTAAGTGAAACAACAAAGTGCTAGGCATTGTGAAACAATACATCTAATGAAACAACAAAGTGCTAGGCATTGTGATACAGTACGACATAGTGAAACACAATGTGTAGGCATTGTGATACAGGACATCTAAGTGAAACAACAAAGTGCTAGGCATTGTGAAACAATACATCTTAGTGAAACAACAATGTGCTAGGCATTGTGAAACAGTACGACATAGTGAAACAACAATGTGCTAGGCATTGTGATACATGTACGACATCTAAGGTGAAACAACAAAGTTGCATTGTGATACAGTACGACATCTTAGTGAAACAACAAAGTGCTAGGCATTGTGAAACAGTACATCTTAGTAAAACAACAAAGTGCTAGGATTGTGTAACAGTACATCTTAGTGAAACAACAAAGTGCTAGGCATTGTAAAACAGTACATCTAAGTGAAACAACAAAGTGCTAGGCATTGTGAAACAGTACATCTTAGTAAAAAACAACAAAGTGCTAGGGTGAAACAATAAGACTTCTTAGTGAAACAACAAAGTGCTAGGCATTGTAAAACAGTACGACATCTTAGTGGAACAACAAAGTGCTAGGCATTGTGAAACAATACATCTTAGTGAAACAACAAAGTGCTAGGCATTGTGAAACAATAAGACATCTTAGTGAAACAACAAAGTGCTAGGCATTGTAAAACAGTACGACATCTTAGTGAAACAACAAAGTGCTAGGCATTGTGAAACAATACATCTTAGTGAAACAACAAAGTGCTAGGCATTGTGATACAGTACGACTTAGTGAAACAACAAAGGGCTAGGCATTGTGAAACAGTACGAAACAACAAAGTGCTAGGCATTGTGATACAGTACGACATCTAAGTGAAACAACAAAGTGCTAGGCATTGTGAAACAATACATCTTAGTGAAACAACAAAGTGCTAGGCATTGTGATACAGTATGACATCTTAGTGAAACAACAAAGTGCTAGGCATTGTGATACAGTACGACATCTAAGTGAAACAACAAAGTGCTAGGCATTGTGATACAGTACGACATAGTGAAACAACAATGTGCTAGGCATTGTGATACAGTACGACATCTAAGTGAAACAACAAAGTGCTAGGCATTGTGAAACAATACATCTTAGTGAAACAACAAAGTGCTAGGCATTGTGATACAGTACGACATCGAAGTGAAACAACAAAGTGCTAGGCAATGTGAAACAGTACATCTTAGTGAAACAACAAAGTGCTAGGCATTGTGATACAGTACGACATCTAAGTGAAACAACAAAGTGCTAGGCAATGTGAAACAATACATCTTAGTGAAACAACAAAGTGCTGGGCATTGTGACACAGTACGACATCTAAGTGAAACAACAAAGTGCTAGGCATTGTGAAACAATACATCTTAGTGAAACAACAAAGTGCTAGGCATTGTGACACAGTACGACATCTAAGTGAAACAACAATTTGCTAGGCAATGTGAAACAATACATCTTAGTGAAACAACAATGTGCTAGGCATTGTGAAACAGTACGACATCTAAGTGAAACAACAAAGTGCTAGGCATTGTGAAACAATACATCTTAGTGAAACAACAAAGTGCTAGGCATTGTGATACAGTACGACATCTAAGTGAAACAACAAAGTGCTAGGCATTGTGAAACAGTACGACATAATGAAACAACAAAGTGCTAGGCATTGTGATACAGTACGACATCTAAGTGAAACAACAATACATCTTAATGAAACAACAAAGTGCTAGGCATTGTGATACAGTACGACATAGTGAAACAACAATGTGCTAGGCATTGTGATACAGTACGACATCTAAGTGAAACAACAAAGTGCTAGGCATTGTTGTGAAAAAACAAAAGCTAGGCATTGTGAAACAATACATCTTAGTGAAACAACAAAGTGCTAATTGTGATACAGTAGACATCGATTGTGAAACAACAAAGTGCTAGGCATGAAACAGTACATCTTAGTGAAACAACAAAGTGCTAGGCATTGTGATACAGTACGACATCTAAGTGAAACAACAAAGCTACATTGTGAAACAATACATCTTAGTGAAACAACAAAGTGCTAGGCATTGTGATACAGTACGGCATCTAAGTGAAAAACAATGTGCTAGGCATTGTGATACAGTACGACATCTAAGTGAAACAACAAAGTGCTAGGCATTGTGATACAGTACGACATCTAAGTGAAACAACAAAGTGCTAGGCATTGTGATACAGTACGACATCTACGACAAAGTCTAGGCAATGTGAAACAATACATCTTAGTGAAACAACAAAGTGCTGGGCATTGTGATACAGTACGACATCTAAGTGAAACAACAAAGTGCTAGGCATTGTGAAACAATACATCTTAGTGAAACAACAAAGTGCTAGGCATTGTGACACAGTACGACATCTAAGTGAAACAACAAAGTGCTAGGCAATGTGAAACAGTACATCTTAGTGAAACAACAAAGTGCTAGGCATTGTGATACAGTACGACATCTAAGTGAAACAACAAAATGCTAGGCATTGTGAAACAATACATCTTAGTGAAACAACAAAGTGCTAGACATTGTGATACATACGACATCTAGTGAAACAACAAAGTGCTAGGCATTGTGAAACAATACATCTTAGTGAAACAACAAAGTGCTAGGCATTGTGATACAGTACGACATCTTAGTGAAACAACAAAGGGCTAGGCATTGTGAAACAGTACGACATAATGAAACAACAAAGTGCTAGGCATTGTGATACAGTACGACATCTAGTGAAACAACAAAGTCATAGGCATTGTGAAACAATACATCTTAGTGAAACAACAAAGTGCTAGGCATTGTGATACAGTACGACATCTAGTGAAACAACAAATGCTAGGCTTACAGTACGACATAGTGAAACAACAATGTGCTAGGCATTGTGATACAGTACGACATCTAAGTGAAACAACAAAGTGCTAGGCATTGTGAAACAATACATCTTAGTGAAAAAACAAAATGCTAGGCATTGTGAAACAATACATCTTAGTGAAACAACAAAGTGCTAGGCATTGTGATACAGTACGACATCGAAGTGAAACAACAAAGTGCTAGGCAATGTGAAACAGTACATCTTAGTGAAACAACAAGTGCTAGGCATTGTGATACAGTACGACATCTAAGTGAAACAACAAAGTGCTAGGCATTGTGAAACAATACATCTTAGTGAAACAACAAAGTGCTAGGCATTGTGAAACAATACATCTTAGTGAAACAACAAAGTGCTAGGCATTGTGATACAGTACGACATCTAAGTGAAACAACAAAGTGCTAGGCATTGTGAAACAATACATCTTAATGAAACAACAAAGTGCTAGGCATTGTGATACAGTACGACATAGTGAAACAACAATGTGCTAGGCATTGTGATACAGTACGACATCTAAGTGAAACAACAAAGTGCTAGGCATTGTGAAACAATACATCTTAGTGAAACAACAAAATGCTAGGCATTGTGAAACAGTACGACATAGTGAAACAACAATGTGCTAGGCATTGTGATACAGTACGACATCTAAGTGAAACAACAAAGTGCTAGGCATTGTGATACAGTACGACATCTTAGTGAAACAACAAAGTGCTAGGCATTGTGAAACAGTACATCTTAGTAAAACAACAAAGTGCTAGGCATTGTGTAACAGTACATCTTAGTGAAACAACAAAGTGCTAGGCATTGTAAAACAGTACATCTAAGTGAAACAACAAAGTGCTAGGCATTGTGAAACAGTACATCTTAGTAAAACAACAAAGTGCTAGGCACTGTGAAACAATAAGACTTCTTAGTGAAACAACAAAGTGCTAGGCATTGTAAAACAGTACGACATCTTAGTGGAACAACAAAGTGCTAGGCATTGTGAAACAATACATCTTAGTGAAACAACAAAGTGCTAGGCATTGTGAAACAATAAGACATCTTAGTGAAACAACAAAGTGCATTGTAAAACAGTACGACATCTTAGTGAAACAACAAAGTGCTAGGCATTGTGAAACAATACGACATCTTAGTGAAATAACAATGTGCTAGGCATTGTGATACAGTACGACATCTTAGTGAAACAACAATGTGCTAGGCATTGTGAAACAGTGCGACATAGTGAAACAACAATGTGCTAGGCATTGTGAAACAGTATGACATCTAAGTGAAACAACAATGTGCTAGGCATTGTGAAACAATACGACATCTTAGTTAAACAACAAAGTGCTAGGTATTGTGAAACAATACGACATCTTAGTTAAACAACAAAGTGCTAGGCATTGTGAAACAGTACGATATCTTAGTGAAACAACAATGTGCTAGGCATTGTGATACAGTACGACATCTTAGTGAAACAACAATGTGGTAGGCATTGTGAAACAGTACATCTTAGTGAAACAATAATGTGCTAAGCATTGTGATACAGTACATCTTAGTGAAACAACAAAGTGCTAGGCATTGTGATACAGTACGACATCTTAGTGAAACAACAAAGTGCTAGGCATTGTGAAACAGTATGACATCTTAGTGAAACAATAATGTGCTAGGCATTGTGAAACAGTACATCTTAGTGAAACAACAAAGTGCTAGGCATTTGTGAAACATTACGTTTTTGTATTAAAAAGGTGCTAACCCTTGTGAAACATTATGACATCTTTGTATTAAAAAGGTGCTAGGCCTTGTGAAACGTAACATCTTAGTATTAAAAAAGTGCCAGGCCCTTTGAAACATTACGACATCTTAGTATCAAAATGTGCGTGGCCTTGTGAAACATTACAACTTAGTACCGTATCTAAAAAGTGATAGACCTTGTGAAACATTACGACATTTTAGTAAAACAACAATGTGCTAGGCATTGTGATACAGTACGACATCTTAGTGAAACAACAATGTGCTAGGCATTGTGAAACAGTACGACATAGTGAAACAACAATGTGCTAGGCATTGTGAAACAGTACGACATCTTAGTGAAACAACAATGTGCTAGGCATTTGTGAAACAATACGACATCTTATTGAAACATCAATGTGCTAGGCATTGTGAAACAGTACGACATCTTAGTGAAACAACAATGTGCTAGGCATTGTGAAACAGTACGACATCTTAGTGAAACAACAATGTGCTAGGCATTGTGAAACAATACATCTTAGTGAAACAACAAAGTGCTAGGCATTGTGAAACAATAGATCTTAGTGAAACAACAATGTGCTAGGCATTGTGAAACAATACGACATCTTATTGAAACAACAAAGTGCTAGGCATTGTGAAACAATACATCTTAGTGAAACAACAAAGTGCTAGGCATTGTGAAACAGTACGACATCTTAGTGAAACAACAATGTGCTAGGCATTGTGAAACAATACGACATCTTAGTGAAACAACAATGTGCTAGGCATTGTGAAACAATACGACATCTTAGTGAAACAACAACATCTTAGTGAAACAACAATGTGTTAGGCATTGTGATACAGTACGACATCTTAGTGAAACAACAATGTGCTAGGCATGGTGAAACAGTACGACATCTTAGTGAAACAACAAAGTGCTAGGCATTGTGAAACAATACGACATCTTATTGAAACAACAAAGTGCTAGGCATTGTGAAACAATACATCTTAGTGAAACAACAATGTGCTAGGCATTGTGATACAGTACGACATCTTAGTGAAACAACAAAGTGCTAGGCATTGTGATACAGTACGACATCTTAGTGAAACAAAAAAATGCTAGGCATTGTGAAACAGTACATCTTAGTGAAACAACAAAGTGCTAGGCATTGTGAAACAGTACGACATCTTAGTGAAACAGTACGACATAGTGAAACAACAAAGTGCTAGGCATTGTGAAGCAATACGACATCTTAGTGAAACAACAATGTGCTAGGCATTGTGATACAGTACGACATCTTAGTGAAACAACAATGTGCTAGGCATTGTGAAACAGTACATCTAAGTGAAACAACAATGTGCTAGGCATTGTGAAACAATACGACATCTTAGTTAAACAACAAAGTGCTAGGTATTGTGAAACAATACGACATCTTAGTGAAACAACAATGTGCTAGGCATTGTGATACAGTACGACATCTTAGTGAAACAACAATGTGCTAGGCATTGTGATACAGTACATCTTAGTGAAACAACAAAGTGCTAGGCATTGTGATACAGTACGACATCTTAGTGAAACAACAAAGTGCTAGGCATTGTGAAACAGTATGACATCTTAGTGAAACAACAAAGTGCTAGGCATTGTGAAACAGTATGACATCTTAGTGAAACAACAATGTGCTAGGCATTGTGAAACAGTACATCTTAGTGAAACAATAGTGTGCTAGGCATTGTGAAACAGTACATCTTAGTGAAACAACAAAGTGCTAGGCATTTGTGAAACATTACGTTTTTGTATTAAAAAGGTGCTAACCCTTGTGAAACATTATGACATCTTTGTATTAAAAAGGTGCTAGGCCTTGTGAAACGTAACATCTTAGTATTAAAAAAGTGCCAGGCCCTTTGAAACATTACGACATCTTAGTATCAAAATGTGCGTGGCCTTGTGAAACATTACAACTTAGTACCGTATCTAAAAAGTGATAGACCTTGTGAAACATTACGACATTTTAGTAAAACAACAAAATGCTAGACCTAATGAAACATTACGACATTTTAGTATTAAATAGTGTTGGGCCTTGTAAAACATTACTACATTTTAGTATTAAAAAAAGTGTTAGCTCTTGTGAAACATTATGAAATCTTAGTTAAACAACTAAGTACTAGGCCAAGTAAACATGTTCACTTATTTTCAACCCTATTTTGCAGTCTTACTGGGACAAATCTCTTTCCATAGTTTGATGACATATGATTTGTAAAATTCAAGAAACTTTTGAGAAAACATCGTAGATGGCCAGTGCGGTAGGGGAGTTAAACATGGGGGGGGGGGGGGGGGGGGGGGGGGGGGGGGGGGGGGGGGGGGGGGGGGGGGGGGGGGGGGGAACACAGCGCGAATAGTGAAGCAATAAACAACGTAGACATGCTCGTTAACAAGGTCTCGGAAAAGCAGTGTAATGCTAGTGAAACAGTGCAACAAAGTGAGTAACTAGCAGAATTCAGAGATTTAAACACAGAATCAGATATTCAGTAAAATTAAAATTATAATATTTTCACTTTGTGTTATAACCCCTGGTAAATGGTACTGTGGTTAACAGGATAACAGAGTATAGGGAATGTTGCAATATCCAGCTGCGAAACAATTAACACCATGCAAGTCTAGTCCAGATTGAACACAAGACCAACGACATCGGGACAAACGATACAACAAAGAAACTACCTACTTATTTTGGGGGTCCTTTCCACTGCCGGTGGACCATTTGAGTCCCCGAGGATATACCTAAACCCAACATCCGGTATTTGGGTACCAGCCGATTATTATATACTAAAGTAATATTTCGCTCAGATGTCAACATCCAAATTCTAAACTTCTCAAAAGCTAAGATATTCATTTTTACAGTGGGTACTTCTTCAATACATTTAGATTTATTATTAGGCCTCGTATGATTCCACATTTTCTTTCGGACATATATACATATATTTACATTTGAGCTCAACTGATGAAGTCTTATTGACAGAAACGATTGTCTTGAGCATTTGATTTGGTCTCTTTTGTAAAAGTAACACTTCGGTATTGTTAATAATATTTATAATAACTGGGTCGTTGCCACTGCTGGTGGACCGTTTGGGTCCCCGAGGGTATACATAAACCTAGTGCCTGGTAGTTCGGTACCAGCCGAATATTTTATACTATTTAAAAGTAATATTTCACTCGGATAGCAGCATTCAATTCTAAACTTTTCAAAAGCTAAGATATTCAATTTTACAGCGGGTACTTCTTAGACCGATTTGGCAACACATTTTAGATTTATTACTTGGCCCTGTATGATACCACTTTTTCTTCGGACATTTATACATTTGTATTAAATTCGAGCTCAACTTATGATGTCTTAATGACAGAAACCATCGTCTTTAGCATTTGTTTTTGGTCTCTCTTGTAAAACTATAACATTGGTATTGTTAATAGAATTTATATTATTTTTTACCGAACTTACTGTACTCCTAACAAAACTTTATCATTTTATTTTAAAATAAAATTTTGTATTATGACTTCACCAATAAACCACAACTGAAAAGGCAATTATTAACAGTTGAACGATAAAGTTGCTCAGTCGAGAAGTTGTTCAAGAAACCACTATCTACACACCAGGCTAAATCATCGTGCAACATCATATTCAACATACAATAAAATATCCGGCATATAGATATAACGGGAAAACAACAAAATATCCGGGGCCACCAGAAATACACAATAAAGACTCTGATATAACAACACAACAACAAAATACCCAAGGTAACCAGAAATACATAATTAAGACACTGATATAACCACTATCTACACACCAGGCTAAATCATCGTGCAACATCATATTCAACATACAATAAAATATCCGGCATATAGATATAACGGGAAAACAACAAAATATCCGGGGCCACCAGAAATACACAATAAAGACTGATATAACAACACAACAACAAAATACCCAAGGTAACCAGAAATACATAATTAAGACACTGATATAACCATACAACAACAAAATACCCGGGGTATCCAGAAATACATAATAAACACACTGATATAACAACACAACAACAAAATACCCGGGGTCACCAGAAATACATAATAAAGACAGTGATATGACCACACAACAACAAAATACCCGGCGTAACCAGAAATACATAATAAAGACACTGATATAACTATACAACAACAAAATACCCGATGTCTTCAGAAATACATAATAAAGACACTGATATAACCACATAACAACAAAATACCCGGGGTCACCAGAAATACATAATAAAGACAGTGATATAACTACACAACAACAAAATACCCGATGTCTTCAGAAATACATAATAAAGACACTGGTATAACCACATAACAACAAAATACCCGGGGTCACCAGAAATACATAATAAAGACAGTGATATAACTACACAACAACAAAATACCCGAGGTAACCAGAAATACATAATAAAGACACTGATATAACCATACAACAACAAAATACCCGGGGTCACCAGAAATACATAATAAAGACAGTGATATAACTACACAACAAAGAGGTAACCAGAAATACATAATAAAGACACTGATATAACCATACAACAACAAAATACCCGGGGTCACCAGAAATACATAATAAAGACAGTGATATAACTACACAACAACAAAATACCCGATGTCTTCAGAAATACATAATAAAGACACTGATATAACCACATAACAACAAAATACTCGGGGTCACCAGAAATACATAATAAAGACACGCATATAACCAAAAAGTAACAAAATACCCGGCGTTATCAGAAATGCATAATATAAACAGATATATAACCACACAAATACCCGGCGTAACCAGAAATACATAATAAAGACACTGATATAACCAAACAACAACAAAATACCCGGCGTAACCAGAAATACATGATAAAGACACTGATATAACCACACAACAACAAAATACCCGGGGTAGGGAGACCATGGACCACTTTTTATACGTCCGGTTGTTTTATGCGATAACTCGAACAATTGTCGTAGGATGCTTCATTACATGAACCGTTCGGACGAGTTCGAAAATCATGAAATTTCAACTATATTTGGCAGAGTTATGCCATTTTATTGCTGAATATGGGCGTTATGTAGAAAACGCAAAATCTTTCTTGTATTTCCAATTCCAGAATTGGAGTTATGGCCCTACGTGACCTAGTTTCTGGTTTCTTGTGTTCAATTTTCTTGTGGGCGCAACTAGTCCCACAGTTTTCACCCGAATATTTCGCGATTCGGCATTTGAGATTGGTATCACATTAAGATGTGCATATCGTAAAATGAAGATGCTACGTACATTTTCACGACAGTTATGGCCCTTTGATTGTCAAAAAGACATGTAGAAAATGCAAAAACTTTTTTTTTATTTTTCATTAAATTCCTTTCACATTTGGTATGGTATCACAAGAAGCAATGATGTTTAACATATATTACGGGTTTTGTTGTCGTGTTTCAACTTTCCGCAGAGTTATGGCCCTACATGACCTAGTTTCTGGTTTCTTGTTTTCAATTGTCTTGTGGGCGCAACTAGTCCCGAATATTTCGCGATTCGGCATGTGTGATTAGTATCATATGAAGATGTGCATATCGTTTGTTTGTTTGTTTGTTTATTGTTGTTTAACGTCCCACTCAAGAATATTTCACTCATATGGAGACGTCACCAAATGCCGGTGAAGGGCTTCAAATTTTGTCCTACGCTCGGCACTTACGGCCATTGAGCAGTGAGGGTTCTTTAACGTGCCGACACTTACTGTGACACGGGACCTCCAGCTTTTACTGTCTCATCCGAAAGACAGGGAACCAACCTGCCGCCGGCGGGACTCGAACTCACGACCTCACGATCCAGAGTCGAGCGCGCTACCGACTGAGCCAGGCCGGCTCGTGCATATCGTAAAATGAAGATACTGCGTTAATTTTCATAAGAGTTATGGCCCTTTGATAATCAAAAAGGGCATTATATAGAAAATGCAAGAACTTTTTTAAAATTTGTTTATTAAATTCCTTTCACATTTGGTATGGTATCACAAAAAGCAATAGTGTTTAACTTATATTACGTGTTTTGTTGTCGTGTTTCAACTCCCCTGGCACTGAAGTCATGTCCCTTCGTGACTGATTTTCATCACTTATCACCTGGTGATACAGATCGCTGTATAGATTATATGTTTGCACCCTTTCCATAAAAATGGGAAGTGCATTTGGCATATACGGGCGTATCATGTGCTCGAGACACTCTTGTTTCAGTTTTAGATATTTTCTCACGACTGTTAATATGTACAAATCTGATTCTAATACAAAAGAAAGAGAGTTCATTTTGCAAACTTTAGAGATAATACACTTTGTTTTGTACAATGCTGTTATAAGGCCAACTGGGGAAACCCTTGTACTACATTTACAAGTGCTCCATGGGCCATTTACTGTAAATCAAACAATATATATATTGAAAAGAAAAATATCAAAAACACAATGTAAAGGCAGTTATCTCTTATATTTTAATCAAAACTTTCAACTTCAGTTATGGTATAATCTACATTTCTCTTTACAAATCTTTTCTAAACTCTCAATTTTGACAAGACATTTTAGCATGAACTGTTTACAGCATACAGCCGATATTGAAATATTTGTTACTTAAAGTTACTCTTGCCAAACTGATTGCTATAACACTTCCCTTGCTCACAGTTTTAAAATTAAACACAAACTCTGTTTAAAAATACTAAATATAAAAAGAAACCTTGTTTAGGCCGTAGCTTATCTACATAAAAAAATTGAATTTAATTAAAAAATAATAATAATAAACGTGAACATGTAGAGCATTCCATTAAGGCAATATTGAAATTTAAGTCAGATAAACAATAAACATCTAGGCGACTAAATATTCAGGCTCTCTACTACAATTAAACCATTAAAGTTGATACTGAAGGTTATTACCCCTTTCTACCACTTGGTCGCCTGTAGCATCTTAATAAATTATTCAATTTATTTCAAATTAGTGCAGATTTTTCATTTAAAATTGTTTATGAACATGATAATCCAGTTTTTCTAGGCTAAATATGAATGAACCTCTGTCTCGAGGTAAAATAATACTGCTTCCAAACATTTTTTCGCATTTAATGATACAAATGTATATAAATAAAAGTTTCATTTGGAAAATAGTTTTTGTTTGCATATTGTGGACCCATGGACCACCTTATTTGGTGGCCCATGGATCCCCAGATTTTATGGCCTATGGGACCCCACGACCCATACCTTGAGTGTTTTGAATGATTGTGCAAAAACCCAATACGCAATCTATTTTAGTTTTTATTCAAGTAAAGACAAGATATGCTGTAACTGTTATCAAGTACTGCCAAATAATTACAACTGTATTCCATATGTGAAGAAAAATATTAAAAATTTGCAGATTTTGAAAAAAATACTTTCGATACCAGAATACTTACTTTTTACTCTGGTTCTCAAACGGTACCGGGGTGTCTTTTAATCTGGTATTTATGTTTAAACGTGATGTTTAAAAATGGTCAAATTGTTTTGCGATCTTTTCTATCTTCAGAATAAGAGAGTTGGCCCATGGGTCTCCACACAACAACAAAATACCCGGTATACACCAGAAATACATAATAAAGACACTGATATGACCACACAACAACAAAATACCCGGTATACACCAAAAATACATAATAAAGACACTGATATGACCACACAACAACATAATATCCGGGGTACACTAGAAATACATAATAAAGACAGTGACATGAACACACAACAATAAAATACCCAGGTTACACCAGAAACATATAATAAAGACAGTGATATGAATACACAACAACAAAATACCCGGGGTACACTAGAAATACATAATAAAGACAGTGAATAAAGACAGTGACATGAACACCCAACAATAAAATTCCCAGGTTACACCAGAAACATATAATAAAGACATTGAGATGAATACAGAACAACAAAATACCCGGGGTACACTAGAAATACATGATAAATACACTGATATGACCACACAACAACATAATATCCGGGGTCACCAGAAATACATAATATAGACACTGATATGACCACACAACAACAAAATACTCGGTATACACCAAAATACATAATAAAGACAGTGATATGAATACACAACAACAAAATACCCGGGGTACACTAGAAATACATAATAAAGACAGTGAATAAAGACAGTGACATGAACACACAACAAAAAAATACCCAGATTACACCAGAAACATATAATAAAGACATTGAGATGAATACACAACAACATAATACCCGGGGTACACTAGAAATACATGATAAATACACTGATATGACCACACAACAACATAATATCCGGGGTCACCAGAAATACATAATATAGACACTGATATGACCACACAACAAAATAACCGGGGTAACCAGAAATACATAATAAAGACACTGATATAACCACACAACAACAAAGTATCAACATAACCAGAAAAGGGTAATAAAACAGAGATAATACACAGTAACAATATACCGGCGTATCCAAAAATATATAATAAAAACACATATTACCAAAAAGTAACAAAATACCCGGCGTTATCAGAAATACATGATATAAACAGAGATATAACCACACTTTGATAAAATACCTGGCGTAACCAGAAATATAAAATAAAAACACACATATAACCAAAAAGTAACAAAATACACGGTGTAATCAGAAATACATTATATAAACAGAGATATAACCACACTTTAATAAAATACCTAGCGTAACCAGAAATATATAATAAAACACACATATAACCAAAAAGTAACAAAATACCCGGCTTTATGAGAAATAAATAATATAAACAGAGATATAACCACACAATAGCAAAATACCCGGTGTTATCAGAAATACAAATACAATATGGATATATTACAAAACAGAAACAGAATACCCGGTGTGACCAGAAATACAAATACAATACACATATGTTATTTATACTTTGGTATCTGAGATATTTAATATTACAAAGCTAAAATAATATATATATATATATAATATTGTGGTTGCTATATATAATCCCACAACAACAGAATAACACATATAACCAGACATATATAATATAAATACAACGAGAAAGTAAACGATATACAAAGCCCATCAGTTATACTGTATAACCCCAAAATATATCACACGCTATATAATAGAAAATCGACTAAAAAGAGCGGGAACAATTTCACAGCATTTACGTCAAATGCAGAAACAAAAGAATGTCACATGCACAATAGTGTCCAATACTGTTACCTGCCGCTGACTAAGATAAGCGCTGCAATCGGTAAAATAAATTTAGAACCAGAAACGACAAGTGCACTAAGAATAAATATTGCACTTGATTTATTCACTGGCAAACCATTAAACAGCACCAAGAAATATGGCTATATATATATATATATATATATATATATATATATATATATATATATATATATATATATATATATATATATATATATATATAAAACATTGGACATGTCAAATGATTGAATAAGTAATACAGAATGTATATATACTAAAGTGTAAACCGTCACGAACTCTAGAAGACCGTATCGTGAAGGTAAAGTACGGACCATCGAAAAATCGAGAGGCGGAACCACGCATTAAGGAGGATCCAGTACCGTACGTCGATTCGTCACACCCGCCGCGAGATCGCAACAATTACAAATCATAACAAGTATATACAGGTATAAATTAATATATAAATATTGGTATAAATAAGTAGTAATAGTATGGCAATGCAATGTATTTCAGTATCTGGACAAAACAGTAAAATGGGATCAATGGCGAAGCAATGTATTCAGTATTTATACAACAGCGATTTGTATCAATGACAAAGTGCTGTATTTCAGTATTTATCAATACAGAAATAAATAGTATTAATGGCGAAATAATATATTTCATTATTTGGATAATACAACAGTAATTGTATCAATGGCGAAATAAGGCATTTCAATATTTGGACAATACAGTAGATCTACTAAATGGTATCAAATGTACTCAATTGTTTTGATTATACAGTAGTAAATGGTTTTAATCGCGAGGAAATGTATGTCATTATTTATCAATACAGTAACAAATTGTGTTTGGCAAATCAAAGCATTTCAGTATTTGGTCAGTACGATTGCGAATATTTGTAAAATGCTGTAATGATAGATTTAACTGGCAAAGCAATATATATCAGTATTTGGACAATACAGCAGTAACTGTAATAATGGCGAAACAAGCTTTTAAATATTTGTATAATACTGTAATAATAGATTTAACTGTCAAAGCAATATATATCAGTATTTGGATAATACAGCAGTAACTGTAATAATGGCGAAACAAGCTTTTAAATATTTGTATAATACTGTAATAATAGATTTAACTGTCAAAGCAATATATATCAGTATTTGGACAATACAGCAGTAACTGTAATAATGGCGAAACAAGCTTTTAAATATTTGTACAATACTGTAATGATAGATTTAACTGGCAAAGCAATATATATCAGTATTTGGACAATACAGCAGTAACTGTAATAATGGCGAAACTAGCTTTTAAATATTTGTACAATACTGTAATGATAGATTTAACTGGCAAAGCAATATATATCAGTATTTGGACAATACAGCAGTAACTGTATTAATGGCGAAACAAGCTTTTAAATATTTGGACAATACAGTAGATATAATAACTGGTGTCAATGACAAAGCAATGTCAGTTTTTATCAGTACAGTAGTAAATGGTTTTAATGGTGAGGCAATGTATTTCATCATTTAGATAATACAACAGCGAATTGTATTAATGGCGATGTAATGTATTTCAGTATTTGGCCAATACAGTGGCGATTGGTATTTCATTATCTTGACAATATAATAGCGAATGGTATTAATGACAAAGTAATGCATTTCAGTATTTGGTCAATACGATAGCAAATGGTATTTCAATATTTGGATTATATAATAGTGAATGGTTTTAATAGCGAAGTAATGAACAAGATGTATTTCAATATTTGGACAATGCAGTAGAGGAATAACATCATACAGATACGTATAGAAATAATAAAATGCAACAAGAGAGTGAAAATACAACAGTCTATAATCAATAGATCGATGAGATCGCATAACCCCGAAATAACATCAAGAGTCACAGAAATAGAACAAATCTCTGCAACCTTATACTTAGATCAAACAACAATTCCACGTCATTTCCTTATACACATAACACGTTTCTTAAAACAGAACAAAAGAAAAACAACGGCGTTGGAACAAAGCAGAAGGAAACGTTAATAGAAACTAGACTAAACATGATAGATAAAATTGAAATTGAAAATATAAAAAGAACTCTTAAATGTTCAATATTGTGATCCTAGGTAATGACCGGTAAATTCACTAAGCCACTCACACATATAATGTAAATCGCATTTTGATAAAGACTTAAGCAATGTTATACAATTATTATTGTATATATTCCAGCGTGTAAGAACGAATTACGCAACTGTATGTAAAAACAATTTTTTACAAATACATGTATTATCATTTCCTTAATTTCTATATTTGATATCCATGACATATCTGCAATCACGGACCACTCCTTCACAATGTTATACTATAACATAATATGATGACATTTACAGGTACAGCCATATCATTATACTAGAACACCACATCAGATAACAGGGGGTATATGATATTGTCCAAGTCCCTACCATCTACTATAGTGTAATAGTTACTTATTCTGCTTTAATACATTGATATTTTTACACACATTTTCTTCACAAAAATAGGCAGAAAAATAAATAGAAACTAGACATCATCTTGCACCCATTACAGCAGACTATCCTTGCATTATTTTACATCAATCAATATGGTTCATCAGAGTAATGATTTTAGAATGTAGAAACTCTTACAGTTCAGTACTATATATCGTTTGTATGAACAATCCCTTGGTGTCATGAATATTTCTCTCTCTCTCTCTCTCTCTCTCTCTCTCTCTCTCTCTCTCTCTCTCTCTCTCTCTCTCACACACACACATGCAACACCTATAGAGTGGCGATTTAACGTGTGACGTGACGACTCAATTCCTTGCCACTTACAACACGTGTGATATATAAAACCATATACATGTTATCCTACTCAAATCGTCTATGGAGTACATTGAATCGTTAACATTTTATAAAACATGTTGTAACACTTCAAACAATTGAATCACAATTCTGTTGTTACATACTGACAATCTTAAAGATGAATATTATGTGATGTGTATTTACCACGCAGTAGCGCGAAGAGGCCTTTTCAGTGTGAAGTATGTTGATTACATCAATTTCTACTTGGAATTCACTTTTAGCCTTCAAGAACAGACAACGTTTTCTATCATCATCATCACCATCATCATCATCATCATCAAATCTGGTTAAACCAACTGGAATTCAAATTTGCCCTCCACTATCACCAAACGGGTCCTTCCATGTGTTGTAATTCAACTCTAGACCTTAACGCTCTCTCCGACAAATTGGCGGCGCTGAATAACGCAGGCATCGATGTAACGTTATCATGCACGACGGTAAGCCCGAACACGACCGTCACTGCTGTCGAGATGAAATATCGACTCATCCATAAACAGCCTCGGAACTTCCGCCAAATCTCTGTTATTGAAATGACGATGCCTTCTACACATCGCTAACCTCGCAACACGGTAACGCCAGAGCAGAACAGTACGGATAACAGGACTTGGAGGACAGATGTTGGCCTCTCGCAATCTGTTCCTTACGGTACAAGGGCATGTCCGTCGATGCCCAGGGATGCTTCTGGCGGTCAAAGAAGCCGATTGGAATCGATTGTGCAAATGTGTCCGTATGTACGTATCTTGCCGACGTGACGTCACACACGGGCGTCCTGATCGTGGGCGGTCCCGAACGGTGCTAATTTGCTGATATCACCTCGATAAAGCATTTACAGTGTTAATATGAACTCTAAACTGCCATGCCCAGTTTTCTTGCGGAAGGTCAAATCAAATCAAATCAAAACTGCCATGCCATATTGCTTTGAGACATCCCAGCTTCCAGCATCCCAATAGCACGCAAACGATTATTTTGAATCATACGAGGCATCAATTTTTCAAAATTGTATTCCAAAACCAATGTTTTTTGCATACTGTCAATGAAAGCAAGGAATTCTAATCGATTACTAACCACGTGTCGCTTCGGCTCGAAACTCAAGAAAAGCGTGTTGTGGTCATCAAGGCGAATCGAACGCGATATTTAACAAATTGAGTACTCAAACACGCGTTTAGTTTAAACCTTTGAAGCTATATGAGCTGTCGTAGATGAAAAATTACATGCTCATTTTATTATATCGTATATATCTCAAAGAGACCAACTGGTGGTTAGAATAACAAATGCATGCGTATAATTGCCCCAAACTTGCCAAACGTAATCCGTAATATTAGTTTGATATCATTCTGATATCATTCTGGCCATTACACATTGACTTTCGGTAATTCTTACAAAGATTACCGAGTGTCCAATAACGACGTGCTATTACAGATAATATATATTCTATTCTTATTAACATTTGCGGTTTTTTTTCTCGTACATCATCATTTTATACCTAAATCAGGCAAAGTTTGTCCTTTCCGTCGTTTCAAAATACTCGTTATTGAAAGTATCCACGTGCCGCGTATATCGGGTGATCTCGACCCATTTTTAACTCGTCCCATCGCATACTCGGCGTAATCATTCTTGACAAATATGAACTGCCCAACTGCATTGGACATGGCGGCACGATTGTAAAACATGAGGTACACATAATTTTCATAGTTATATTGTTTAGATTTTGGCAATGTTAGCATTCATTTTTGGGTAACATTAAAGACTGGAAAAATATCTTTTAGTGACTTGATATTTTTATCCATATGTTGATCCAATTTGTTTCAGGTATTTGAAATAGCGGTGAAAAGCCCATATTTTACATAATAATGTACTTTTCAATAAAAATCACGTCCTGTTTTTTAAAGTAAATATAAAACACATAAAAATCGATCGTGTCAGGATCCGAGGTTGCTGATATGACCGAGATCCCCCTGATCCAATTACGAAGCACATTTGATATGGCGAAAGATTTTATCTGAAAGGTCGTTGCATACGGAAATACAGCCGAATGTTTTAAGGTACTGGGGAAACTTAAATTCTAATACCCCCCCCCAAAAAAAAACGACGTTTCACGTGATTGATAATGTATTTTAACACACATTTCATCATATTCTCGTCTGTATGTCATAGGACAAAAATCAGCATTGTGACAGCTTATATCACTCTAAGAATAAAGAGCGATCAAAGAATACTTTTTATCTTATTACTTAACTTTCAAATATACACAATTTCTTTTTCCGCTACTATATTTACGTTTTCATGACAATGGGTAACGCCCAATCTTCTAGAAAAATAATAATGTGCGTAATCATGTGTTGTTCAAATATTAAGAAGCTATGTGTCATGTTTGGCTATTATCCTCACTCTGCTACTGTATACCTGAATCATGTTTCTACTTTTTGATTTACCAGGGGTTTTACCAAAAAGTGGAAATAATTATCATGTTTCCACTTTTTGGTAAAACCCCTGGTAAATCAAAAAGTGGAAACATGATACCTGGAATAATTCGCCCATGGTTATTTTTTATAAAACATATAAACATATTCATCCCCTCTTAAATTCGCCTTAAATCACCATAGTATCATTGGTGGTATTTATGTCTTGAAAATTTCGCTTTCATTTTAAATTCGCCCTCTCGTCTAAGGGCGATAATGGCGAAAATTAAACGAGAGTGAAAACTATCAGGTATACAGGATATTCATTTTCGACCATCATTTCTTTATTTGACAACAGTTGTCCAAAAATATTCTGATTGATAAAATGGATAAAATACAATTATTAGTTAAAGATACAACAGAATCAAGCACACACGCTTCATACTTAGACATTTTACTTAATATAAACACAGACGGGAAATTAGCAACGAAGCTATACGATAAACGCGACGATTTCGGCTTTCCCATCGTAAATTTTCCACATTTAAGTAGTAATATCCCTCAATCACCCGCATATGGAGTTTATATTTCACAAATGATCCGATATGCCAGGGCGTGCACAACATATGAAGATTTCATATACAGAGGTAAACTACTCACTGACAAATTATTGACACAGGGATATCGAAAACCGCGTTTAATGTCAACGTTCCGCAAGTTTTACGGTCGGTATAATAGTCTTGTTTGCGACTACTCTGTTTCACTAAGTGAAATGTTGAGTTGTCTTTTCGTTGGCGGTTGTTTGAGACGTCTGTACCAAATTGTGACGAGGATACACTCCTCACGTGTTTCATTGGACTTGACTATGGACTCACGGCGGGTGTGACCGGTCGACAGGGGATGCTTTCTCCTCCATGGCACCTGATCCCACCTCTTGGTTTCCAGAGGTCCGTGTTTGTCCATTTTTACCGGATTTGTATCTATGTCCTTGACATTCTATTGATTTATGCTTTGGTATCTGAGGTTTTTATATTAGTTAAGTCGGTTTATAAATATGTAAAGCCATTTTTGCTACAGCGAATGGCCATGGATTGAAAACATGTGAAGAGTCTGTTTGGAGTCTGAAGTGTCCAGTAGAGTGTAAATTATTCATGGAATGATGTACTTCGAAGTAATTGTGAGAAAACAGACAGGTATCATTGTCAATATCATATTTTCATTCATGTCTGTAGAATACTTGAAAGATCACGCCTTCCATAAATCTCTGCAGTTAAAAAAATCAAAAATCAAAATGAAAACCCATCGCACTTCACAATATTAAAACATAAAAATATTCAACAAGGTTTAACTATTCACGTTTTCATGACAATGGGTTACGCCTACTGTTCTAGAAATAAAATGAACGTGCGTAATAAGCTGATCAAATTAGTGCTATTGTGTGTCAGGTGTAACTGATTTTTTTTCAAGTTTGATGATTGTTCTGTGTTACGAAAGTTAGCAAGGGTCAGGTTTGGATAACACTTTACAGGAAACACCCAAACGAGAACTAGTAATTCATGATCGTGTAATTCACAAGTATGATATGTTTATTTATGTACAATGTGTTACGAAAGTCAATGTCATTAACTATGTTTTTCCGATTGTTCATAGTTTTATCAGGATGCAAAGAACTAATCAATTTCACTGTACAACCGTTTTTTATATATCATTTGGTTTCCAAATGTCATATCATGATATATTTAAAGTTTGTTGAATTCAGAATTTGAACATAATTTTTAAGGGGCATCAACTGTGGTTATTTAATCAAAAATTTTCCTTGTTCCTTACTATTTAGATTTATAAACAAAAACAAATAAGGTACTTAAACAGGCATAATTTTTTTTTTTTAATTCCTATTTATTTTGAAAATTGATTGAGAAACCCAATTTGGCAATTATTCACTTGCAATTGACTAATTCAGCCTTACTATTTGTGAAAGATTATTAACTAATATGTCAACTCAAGATCAAGATCACGAAAGGGTTCAGAAGACTCCATCCCGCCAGGTTATATGGATTTGATGTTCTATCAACGCAGTAATGTTGTCCTAAGTGGATATCTTTGGATCACGTCAAAGCACATTTGGCATATGGATATGGAGTTATATATATATATGTGCATTTCAGCAACATAAACTCAACTTCAATATTGAAATTTACAGATCACACTTTCATTCGTAATTATTTGCTTTATGAATTGACGAAAAAAGTATCAATTCGCTGAAAAATATAGGTCTTGAAGGCCTGTCGGAATATGTGCTATAAAAAGTTATTTTTATGAGTTTTAGGATATTTTAAATTGCTTTTAAATGCTACTTTTCATTTATTACGTAACATGAAACACCTGTGACAAATTGACGTTAAAAGTGGTTGTCTGGACTGCTTCCAAATCTTGCGCACAGTTGATATGCAAATGAGTTTTTGGTCAAGTTGCGTGACATTACCTCACTGTGTATTGGCTTCTCGCTGTGAAGTTGAGCATTAGAAGCTGTGTCGTTCACGTGATGAGAAACTCGCGTCATTATTTGAAAATATTTTAAAACATGTACACATATTGACCTAGATATCTTAAAGGTGCTACTGAGGGGAAGTAGTGTAAGGGTACAATACTGTCCTGTCGTATAGAAATAAAGCATAAGGCTTTATAATCATATCAATCGCTGATCTACATTGTATGTAATTAGTTACAATATCATAATAAATAGGGCCTATATCATCAGTACTCACGTGTGATATAAATGGTAAAGGGTGTGAAAAAATTGTGATGATTTCATGGTCTTGATTGTCCTTATTTGGAAATAAAATTGCGTGATGCAAGAAAAGGTAGCCGTTATAGTAGACAGGTGACCTTTATAAAGAGGTTTATTCATTATAAAAAGTTTACAAAGGTTATGTGTGAATGACATTGATAGGCAGGTGCCCTTTATACAGAGGTGATCTGTAATGCAAATTTGACTGTACTGATAGCCATGTGTTTTGCAAAAGTTAAAATGCCTTTCTTTAAAAGAAACAACAATATTTTATAGATCCATTGATATACAACACATTTACCACTTCCTGCGATTGGATATTATATTTCCGGTTATATTTATCTTTCGGTACGGGTATAATCTGTACAATGGTACTTATATTTGTTCTGCGAACAAGCTTTTTAAAAAACTCACGAAACTATAGCAACCTGTGTCATGCCCCTCCTTTTATCGTATTCTTGATCAGTCTGATTGATGCAAGTTATTGGAAAGAATGAAACAAAAATTGTTTTTCCGATTGTTCTATAAAAGACTCGAAATTTTCGAGAGAGATTACCATAGGAATGTATATATCCATGGAATTCGTATCTACTTTTGTTTTCACGTACGTCATATATTCTTCGGAATTAGCCTCATCAATTCAAGTTTCAAATCAAATCAAATTTTCCAACAAGATCAGTAATTTTCAATAAGTAGATCCATTAGACTATTGTCTGCTTCGCAAATTACAGATAAGCTATTTTTGTTTTCACTGTATGACGTTTTATCCAAATGAAAACAATTTATCAGGGAAGTTTAAAACAGGAGGAATATACAAATTATTTGTAACATTTTCCTCAATATTAATTCATCCATCCTGTTATTTAGAAATGTAAAAAGATCGATCGAGTATTAGCAGTAGGTTTGTCCTTCTTATTTTGGATATCATATTATTGTTTCTTCAATTGTATGTGTGAAAAGACAGGAAATTTTAAACGGGAATTTACGAACTTATTTTTAACACTTTCAATACTTTTCTTACGATATTATTTTATTTATCCTGTTTTGTAAAAAATGAAGAAAAAAATCGAGTATTAGCAATATGTTGGCTCTCAATATTTTTGAATATCATGTTATGTTTTTTTTATTTGTATTTCTTTGTATATCATATTTGCTTTTCTTCAATGTCATTGTGCATTATACATGTTTCATAATGTTTCCTTCAATGCAGTTGTATCTCATATTAGATTTTTTTAAATGATATTGTATTTGACATATTTTTCTTCTAAACACGTGACCAACTTCAGATACTACGACTGATAATGTATTTACATGTGTACTGGATCATACCTCAGACAGATATACACAGATTCAAAAATTCTTAAATCCCTGTATATTTTGTGAAAACGGCTCGATAAACCCAGTTTGACACTTTTTCACTTGCAATTGCTATTTGTATATGAAAACCACATTGACTCTGATCTTATTTTCACAAAATATATAGGAATATTAGATATTCCATGCCTGTGTATAGGTCTTATTTGTTATTGTACATCATGTATCATGTACAACTACTATAAGTAGGAAAATCATTTTATTATCATTATTATTTGTTTTAAACAAAGCTAATTCCCCTTTAAAACACAGATTCTGTGTCACAGCATGCGTGGCACTTAACAGAACCATAACTGCATTGACGCCAGTTCGCAATACAGCTAAAAACGTGTAGTATGGTACTTAAAACTGGTGACATTTCCATATTTAGTAAAAGAAACTCTTTCAAGGTGGAGTGTAAAACAACGATAAAGCAAAGCTGGATAATACCATGCCATTAAAATATCTCCTTACAAGATATTTTATTTCAGTAAAATTGTACTGTTGATTTAATCCGTTATAGATGGTTCCAACAATTTTTTGAGATAAACATACATCCGGTATGAATGTTCTTATTTACGATTTTACCAAGGAGTTTAATTCTTTGACATTTTTTAGTACAAAACATATCGGTGAAGTGAGACCAGATACTATGATAACAACACAGTATAACACGTCATACTGCTGAAATGATAAGATCTTGTAAATCAGTTGGAGGAATATCATTTACTCGATAATTAAAGGATTACGTGACTATTAATTGCTCATCTAGGTTCATAAGAACTTTTTTTTCTTCCGTAATTGTTCTCTAACTTATCGATATCGTTTACCGACCATTTCCGTGTTATTTAATGCACATGCCTTATCTTGATCTTTGCTTACGTCACAGAATGATATACTATGAGACAGTCATAATAACCGTATAACAAGTGCCATTGCTATATCTAGATAAAACCATTACTATGATGAGCGATTATATGACAATTACAACAATGAGTAAACTGATAATAATCATTTCCTACTAATACAGATAAACCTGTGGTGTAAAGAGATGCAATATGTATCTTTCAGTGTTATGGCTTTTTAGGCCTGTGTTTTTATAAAAACTTTAACATTTTTACATTAGTTTTTGAAATACATTGTAAATATATGTATAATTAAAAAGCATATACACCAAGATTACTCTGCATTAGTGTATATAGGTTATAATGTTAGTTTATTTTCAGTGGGCCACTACCAACAATTTTTCAAGTATGCGGTGGAGGAGAGAACCCAGTTGCAATGAACTCGAGAAGAGACCACCGTCTTTCCGCAAGTAAACTGACAAACTTTCTCACAAAATCAGCTTAGGTTTCAGCGAGGCTAGAACTTGCGCTGATCAGATATGAGGGACTTCATGGTTTAAAGCGCGATGCTCTAACCACCCGGATATAGATACCCCATTTAAAGTTTATAGCACTTTTAAAACAGTGTCTTAATTTTGGACGCAGTTTTTAAAACATTGCAATTCTTAATCATTTTTTCGTATCTAGATACATTTTATAATAAGATACGTAATATATATAACCTCATGAACCTCACACTATTATAGGAGGATATTTAGAGAAATGATAATAAAGTCAATGGCTAATTTTACATCATTTTATAATCACTAGGCCGTTGCCACTGCTGGTGGACCGTTTGAGTCCCCGAGGGGTATACATAAACATAGTACCTGGTATTTCGGTACCAGCTGATAATTTTATACTAAAGTAATATTTCGCACGTGGTATACTCTATCTATTGTTGAAAAGTAATATGTTATGGTCTGTAGGGTGGAAAGGGCTAAGACAGATTTGGCTTTATATTTGGCCTTGTATTATACCACTTTCCATTTAGAAAGTCTATTTAAAATTGGAACTCAACTGTTGAAGTCTAATTGACAGAAACGATCGTCTTGAGCATTATAACTTTTGTATTATGTTTATAGTATTTGTTTAATAAGAATTAAAACTAATACAAAAGGCATTTGCGTATTTCTTAATTTTTATGCCTTAAAATGCAAATGAGAAGCTAAATCTAACCCAAACTATTATATATATATATATATATATATATATATATATATATATATATATATATATATATATATATATATATATATATATATATATATATATATATATATATATATGTATATATATATATATATATATATATATATATATATATATATATATAGAGAGAGAGAGAGAGAGAGAGAGAGAGAGAGTTGTCTCTCTTTGAATACATCTCATACTTTATTTGTAATTATACAAACATATATTATATAATCTGCATGTCTACAGGGTTACGAAAATTAAATTAATGTAGTACTGTCCACTCAAACTGACAACAATCAATTAACTACAATGTATTTAGATTCCAGACTCAAGAATCAAACTGAACTGTCCTTGAACTGGTAATGATATACTGACGTCAACAGGATCTTTTTCTTTTATATATTTAGACGTGACAAAACAGAACAGTTATTGGTGGTTTTGGAAATTATGCTTGTAGATATTATAGGTTCCATTTTATTCTGATATTTAAGGATCTCACCTTATTAGCATTAACTGTGTAAATTACAATTGTCCAATGACATTAGATATAGATAACATTTGCAATGAGTTTGTTTTCCAGTACAAAAACTATTATGAATAGCCATTGATGATACCGTTGTTAAAGTCGATAATCAAATATACACATACTACCTATTTATCATATATCTGTGAGTATCATGGATTATATATCTTTTTATGTATGATTCTCACATTTATGGTGAGATTATTAAAACATTGTGAGTCATGTAAATAAAGAATGTCTGCTTAAACTTTATAGCAAATATTTTAATCTACAGTATATGTCAATCATTAAAGAAAAACATGTATAGGAAACGGTTTTAAAGATATACATGTATAAGGAAATGTTCTGAAGAAGCGAATGTGTTCGCTGATGTTTTAGAATAACACAGCATACTTAATCTACTTAATTATAAAATGGATTAGGATTTGACGTTTATTTTAAACAAAGGTTCCTCTACATATCTCTGCAATGAATCATTCATTCAATAATTAGAAAAATGCAATTGAACAACTCCAAACATTGATCGTGTTATTGGAAAGACTGCTATAAAGTAGCTTTTTTTCTTTTTTTCCAAGAAGGTAATACTCTGCCCTATTTGAATAACATACATTTCGGTTGCATTCGATTAAAGGGACATTAGCTGTTTTTTATGTCCTTTTTATTGCTTAAATTGATATACAATAACAAAATAGTGATATACACAGGCATAACAATTATTAAATTCTTGTACATATTGTGAAAATTGCTTGAGAGGCCTGGTTTGGCAAGTATTCACTTGCAATTGATTAATTCATCCTTACCATTTGTATATGCATACGACAGTGAACCTGACCTTATTTTACAGAATACATAGAAAATGAGTTTTTCTATGCCTGTGTATGTATAGTTCTTATATGTTATCTTACATCAAGTACAAGTAGTGAAAGTAAACAAAAAATCGGAAACAAAAATTTCGTAAACACAGCTAATGCCCCTTTCAGCAATGAACTGCTTTTAGTTAGCATCCATGGGCTTATGAATGTCAACTGGACAAAGGCAAATTCCATAAAGCACATTATGATGAATTTGCCGTTGTCCAGTTAGCATTCTTGGATGACAACAGAGTGCAGTTCAATGATTATATTTACTTATTTATGTTATCCGACCTTTTCATAATCTTTTTTTGAATTCAAATTTCCCGCGCACCCGTTCTAGAACGAACGATTCCTGGAACAGACGTTGGTAGTTATATGATGATGAACAACGCTTTTTTTACAATGATTATGAAGCACCAGAGCCACTAGAGCACACATTTATCGATACTCCTTACCAGAACACTGACAGAGAAACTTCAGCAATGCTGTACAGTTGCTTATTCCAGTAGCGATGTAAATTTGGATACTTAAAAATCCCAAACAGATTTTAGAAAATTTAAAAACAAATAATGTTTCTATACTTCATAGTGCCAAACAACAAGTCTTTTCTCCTCTTTATACAACAAATCCACATAATAAACTACAAGAGAGACTTTTTGGTATCATTGACAACTTTTTCTTTACTTCACTAAAATGGTATCCGGACGTTGAAACACCTAGTCATTTGTTATCTTGATAGAGTCGGACTGGCTTAGCCGGTAGCGCGCACGACTCTTGATCGTAAGGTCGTGAGTTCGAGTCTAGCCGACGGCAGGTTGGATTCCTGTCCTTCGGATGAGACACTAAAAACTAAGTCCCGTGTCACTTAAAGAACCCTCACTGCTCAATGGCCGTAAGTGCCGAGCATAGGCTAAACTTTGAAGCCCTTCATCGGCATTGGTGACTTCTCCATATGAGTGAAAGATTCTTGAGTGGGACGTTAAACAACAATACAACCAACCAGTTATCATGATACTTATTTTGTCCAACATCACTCAGATTCAACACAAATGTACAAAGGATGCTGTATTTTCTAATATATAATATGTATGTTGTGTTTTGAGACCAGGACTATCGGTATGAATCAGAATTCATTCAGAAGCTATTGAGTATAAAAAATCTGAGATACTAATGTATTAATCTTTAGGATGTCAAGGATATACAAACCCGGCAAAAAATGGACAAACACGGATCTCTGGAAATCAAGAGGTGGGATCAGGTGCCATGGAGTGTAAGCATCCCCTGTCGACCGGTCACATCCTCCGCGAATCCACAGTCAAATCATGAAATGCGTGAGGAACGATTCGTACAGACGTCTCAACAACTGCAATCGAACAGGCAACTCAATATTTCAATTAGTAAAACAGATTAGTCGCAAACAAGACTATTACCGATTGCAAACATTGCGGATTGTTGACATCAAACGCGGTTTTCGATATCCCTGTGTCAATAAAGCAAGTTGTGGCTTTAAATTTGACATTTAAATACATCGACAACGTTTTGTCAATTAATAATGACCGTACTTAAACGTATGTGAATGCGACGAACTAGAAATAAAAGGCACCACATAATCTGAAACATATGATTTCTACTTAGATATTTTACTTACTATAGACACAGACAGGAAATTATCAAACGTGATTATGCTGGCTTTCCTATTGACATTGTCTCTACATGTTTAAAAGTAGTGCAACATGTAATATTCCTTTTTCCTGATTCGATATGCTAGAACATCTTCAACAAATGAACATTTCATATTGTTATAATAATTGCAAGGATATCAAGATTCGTGTTTAATGTAAACATCTCGCACTTTTTACAGTCGGTATAATGAATATGAAGTCTTCTTGGCAGAAACGATCGAATTGAGCATTTTAGCTTCTTTTGTAAAACTATAACTTTGGTATTTTTACTATATGTATAACCACTGGGTCCTTGCCACTGCTGGTGGACCGTCCCCGAGGTTATACATAAATCCTGTACCTGGTATTTCGGTACCAGTCTTTTATTTTTATACTAAGTTAATACTACGCTTAGATACCTTCATTTAAATTCTAAACTTTTTAAAAGCTAAGATATTAATTTTACAGTGGATCTTTTTAAATGGATTTGACAACACACCTAACGTTATTATTTGGCCTTGTATTTGATCAAACATAGAATTATGAGAAACGTTGGTAAGATGAACAGGAAAATGCACAGGAATGTGTTAGTAGATATTTTAGAATTATGTTGCACACGTCCACTGCTAAATTAAAATGGCATTTGGTTTGAAGTGTATTTCAAACAAAAGTTCCTATTCATATCTCTTCATTGAATGATTCATTTAATAATTAATTATTTGTGCAGTATTGCCATTTTTCTTTGCCAAAATACAATATAGGATAATCCAAATACGCTGGTAATTTGTTAATTGGAGCTGTGTATGCTATATGTAGTGCCAGTATTTAAGACAAGTTTGTATTTTGGCAAAAAAAAACCAGATTTGTACTTGTCGATCCCATAATTTAGTAAATATGTCAAAATAAAGTGTATTATGTATAAATGTATTTATTATATCAATGCAAAAGATTAAATGTTATGGATAGCCCTTGCTTTCTTGGTTTATATAAGTACCTTTTGGGTATATTGAGTGAAAAAAGAAAGGATTATAAGTTAGTTTTGCACACATACATCCATGAACATTTCTTAATATGGGTCTATCTTAAAGTAAGAAATAGTACTTTAAATTTGCAATTAAGCAAATTAATCCTTCACGGTCAAAAGTAGTGGTTGTGAAAAAACTGTGAAACTCTTTTTCTAAGTTTGAAACAAGTCGATTCATTGTACCATGAAAACATAGCTTTAGATTGGCATTAATGTTGATTATTTATTTTCCATAGATAATCAATATTTCTGCTTTCACAGATATTCCTATATAGGGTCAGAATTATTTTCATTCTATGTTTTGGCAATTGCTTGATGACTTGAACTTGCGTCTATATAGGAGATGTAGTTCTTAGAATAAATTAATGAGCAAGTTCATATTGCATGAGAAATTATTATAAAAGTTTTATTTTAAAGCGAAATGAGCTGTCGTAGGTGAAAAATTGTACATGCCCATTTTATGTAATATTTTATCTCATATATATTCCCGAGAGACCATCTGGTGGTTAGAATAACAAATGCATGTGTATAATTGCAACAACCTTGCCAAACGTAACCCATAATATCGTTATTGTTTGTCCGCCATTACTTTGAGCATTCCAAATTAACTTTCGGTAATTTTTTACGAAGATTAGCGAGTGTCCAATAAACACGTGCGTTTTGCAGTTAATATACATTCCATTCTTATTACCCTTTGCGTTTATTTTCATCGTCATTTCATACCTAAATCAGGCAAAGCTGGTCTTTTTCGTCGTTTCAGTCGTATCTGAAATTGTCCACGTGTCGGGTATACCGGTTAATCTCGACCAATTTTTAACCCGTCCCATCGCAATCTCGGCTTTATCATTCTTGGCACATATGATCATGAACTACACAACTCCATGGGACATGGCGGCACGATTGTAAAATGAGGTACGCATAGTTTTAACAGTTATATTGTTTTGATTTTGTCAATGTCAGCATTCAGGGTAACATTAAAGATCAGAAAAAAATTCTTTTAGTGACATAATCTATTCATTCACATATTCGTTCGATTTTCTTCATGTATTTAAAATTGAGTTGAAAAAGCATTTTACATAATACAAGCACTTTCCAATAAAAATCACGTCCTGTATTTTAAGAGTAAATATAAAACACATAAAAATCAGCCGACTTGAACATAATCCGATTCAAGATCCCCTGACCGAATTACGAAGTACAGGCCTACCAAGGTAAATTGGCACATGTTTACAAACACAACGAGTCTCAATCATATCATAACAGGGGTGCAAAGAAGATCTTTTACAACCTTTCACGTGCTAATAATGTATTTGAACACATGTTTTATCATATTCTCGACTATATGTCAGGGGACAAAAATAATTATTGTGACAGCTTATATCGCTTAAAATCGTACACCCCTGCATTCTGATTCATTGAAATGGTTTTGATGAGTTTAAGAGTTTGTATCATTGTAAAAGTACTCCACGGAGGGTTATGTTTTCAATGTACAATATGAACAATAAATGATTGTATCCCCAAAAGTAATGTTTGTTAGATATGATATTATAGGTTATATATATATATATTTGTTTAAGTGGTGTTTTCACCACACTCAACAAATTCGAGTCATATAGTGGCTGAAAGATTTTAATGGTGATGGGGAAGCCCGGTCACAATGTAATTACTACGTTTATCTTATTTTTGCGATTGTAGCGCAAGTGAACAGTCTTTCTGAGTTAACCTTAGTATTTCTCCAGTTAATGCGAATAAATGAGAAAAAGTTGGTTTAACTCATTTTCTATAAAATTGGATAAATAAAAAGCTACATATTAGCAAAACGTAGTTTCCCAGAATAATTAGCTTTATTTATGAATATCTAACGTCCAGAACAATTAATTCCCATGCATATGTATATGTTTTGATAGCGGTTAATACAGGCGAGTGGTTATTTGTTAGCAATATTATATTATTTATAGCACCTTATGGCTGTTTATTTACAGTGGATGCAGTTTGTACATATGACGGTTTGGTCACTAATTGCTACAGTTTGTTGACCTTGTCATTCAGTAGCGGTCTTCGAATCTACAACTCAATTGACATGTTAACAGTTATTCCAAAGTCATTGAAATTGAATACATGTATTTTAAAAAGTGACATTATGTGATAACCAAAGAGGCGGAATTTTGTCAGGAAATGTTGGAGAAATACACAACAAATCAAAATAATATTAATACTTAATCAATCATTCTAATGAAATAAGATTAAACGAACCGGTACATAAGAATATATACAACAAATATATTTTTTCTGTGTATCTTTTCAATATTTTCTAGAAATTGGTACTACTAATAACTGCACTCAGTGAATTGGACGGAGACACGGTGCTTTCAAATCTGAGCAGCAAAGTCATTATTCTCATGGTAGTTTGCGAAGTCCTTATGATTGAGAGTTCAAATAGACACTGCAAAGAGATGCCAAAATCTCTCTGGAATAAGATTTCTGCTGTAGCCTTGTTTACTCTATATATAAAACAAATGACGTGGCATCCAATCTCTTCATCCCACTCGACGCTCGTGCACCATTCAGCTACTTATATTTGTCTACTAGGTCTTCACGTGCATACTTGCTGTTGGTCGTTATTCACTCGTCCACGGCTTGGATTACAAGTAAGTAAAATCACATTTTATTCAATTTATTTACGTTACAGTAAAACGTTTGATAAAAATGATAATTTTCCGTGAATAGAATGGAAATGATAAGATAAACTAATTTACGTATGCAGTGCCTTTGTCGGAACTGATTGGGAGATAAGACACTTTACAATCTCGGTGTATACCATGTGTGAATATATAGAATATACCCACACACGAAATACAGTACAATTGAACTATAGGTTGATAGCTGGGGTATCATTTCCATTATATGAAATGCAAAATATTGGCGAAAAATGTTTGACTTCAAACTTTTATAATAGCATCTGTGTTTCTGTTTTGTACATTTTGTTGCTAAACTTTAAGAAATGGTAAACAACGTAGCTTCAGATGTAATATTACTTTGTTCACAGCGGTATCTACTGTATATACATCGAGCATAATGTAGTTCGTTCAGTAGCTAAGGGTGATGAGTTGTGTAATAAATACTGAAGGAAGCAGTTTGAGAGATTGAGATGACATCGAAGTCTTATCACCGATATGGGGAAACATACAAAATGTCTTCTCTTTGCTTGTATTTTTAAGATCATCCGATTATTTCTGATTTCTAGTAACCGCATAAGCTATTCTCAAGTGAAGATATTGTCAATTTGTTTGTGTAAACAGTTGTAACCTTTGAATAAGCCCAAATTTTCAATAAAACATCTTGTATTTTGTATCTATAGCAACATTTACTAAAATCTAAATACTGTTTTATATCAATAATTGGAGATATGCAAATAATACATATATTGATATATAAGTTTTGACCATTTTAAAAATGATCAGTACAGTGACATACTCGAATAATATTAGAGCTCGCTTTACATTGGATTTGCCAAGTCAAAAGTATCTCGCCGTGTTACATCCAACATTTGCTGAAGTAACAGTGATATTGAAAAGCTACATAATAAAAGTATATGTTTATGTTTTGTATCGAAGTGAATAAGAAGTATCAAAATATCACAACCTTCGCTTCTTTGACGTGATGAAAACATTTGGCAGAAATTGAAACTTTGATAGTTTTGATGATATCATCATCATCATCATCATCATCATCATCATCATCATCATTTTGTATTGTTTTCTTCCTCTTCTTCTTCATGTTCTTAGTGCTGCTGTTTATTTTGAAATTATGCTAAAAATCATCTTTATATATATATTTATATATATATAACATAATTGTTAAAAAAAAATTTGTAGAAGCTCATGCTAAAATATATATTATGATTCTAGACTAAACACTGGTTTTTCATTCAACAATTTAAGAGACGTGAGATGCCATTTCCGAATTGTAATTAAAATTCCAACCCAGCTTAGATGATTCATAAGCTGTAAACACAGCAGACGGTGAAACGTGATATATTTCAACAAAGTTACCCCTCGACGAATGGAGGTCATGTGACCATTACCGCGTGGCAAGAGGTCAGTTTGCGCCCCATTTGTTATACATCGGTGAAAGTGATAACGCGCCAAACACTTGTTGATAACGCCACTACTAGTGTTAACGACTATGACCTGAAACATTTAGGACCCTCGACTCTATTTTCATGTTTTGAGAAGTTTTCATCTAGCTTAAAGGAGCATTAGCTGTTTTTTCAAAAATATAATTTCCCTTTTTACTACTTTTGATATACAATAAAATTTCTTAAATTCCTATGTGACTTGTGAAAATTGCTTGAGAAACCCAAGTTTGTCATTTTTTCTATTGCAATTGATTAACTCAACCTTACTATTTGTATATGAATACCACACTGGACCTGATCCTATTTTCACAAAATTTATAGGAACATAAGATTTTTTATACTTTTGTATAGCTCTTGTTTGATATTCTACATTCTGTGTAAGTAGTTAAAGTAGAAATATTAATTTTGGTAAACACAACTTATTCTGCTAATGTCCCTTTAAAGTACAAAGTTTTGTCTGGTAAATTAATATTAACGTGTAGGACGATAAATAGAAGTATTGGTCGTATGTCTGCGGATAATAGTGTTTTATCAGCTGTTGATAATGACAGAAACCAACATAAAATATCTTATAGTCTGATCTGTATAATAACAGATGCATACATACATTTATTTTGTATGAATAGTAACACCTATTATCCTTTATTCAAAACTCTTTGTAATGTTTCAACTATTTTTATATAACATTCTTTAGGCTCTAGGCACACATAGATTAAAACGTCTGTTCTTTTACATCACGATTTCCTAACTAACAAATATGAATATTTTACATAATTTCGATAAACATTAGAGCTGTCCGTATAAAACTTAACATTAGCAAATATATATAGAACTTTAGAATATTTTGACGTGAACGAAAACCATTTGACATCTGGAACTATAAAAACTTTTTCTCGCAAAGCATGCTCATATTTAAACATTATAATTTAAATTCTACTTTAGCACATATACCGAATCATATGTTTCTCCTTTTTGTTTCTTATTTATCCAACCCATATTTGCAGTTATATTCTCCTCCAGGGCACCTGATCCCATCTAAGGGCATTCCAGAGGTTCATGTTGGAACAGTGTTCAGCATATTTGTATAGTCTTTTGGACTTCCTAACTATTGACACTTTGGTATCTAATATTACCCGTCAATATTACCATTATACCTTGAAATTTTCGCCCCTGGTTATTTTCGCCATTTCACGGTAGAAAATATATTCACCCCGTCTTAAATCACCATAGTATTATGGGTGTTATATATGTCCGTGCTTCGATTATTTAGCTGGAAAATTTGGCTTTAATCTTAAATTCGCCCTATCGTCTGAAGATGAAAAAACGCGAAATTTAAAACGAAACGAAACGAAATAGTATACTGGATGGTCCGTCAATTTGCTACAACTAATACTATTCACTTCTGCCGATATTAGAATCTTATGTGCCTTCTGACACTTATAATCTCTTATTCACGTACACTGTCTTTACGTTCATATTTTGTCTCTACTTGTACAGTTTATCTTTACATACGTCTTCGTTTCTTCTGAGATGTTTAAGATTAGAAATTAAATGGATGAAAGGAATACAGACTTTAAAACATTACATCATGTCATGTTAAAAGCAAATCACATCAATAAATTCTAAATTAAATACATGACATGACTCGTACTCTTCATTTCGGTTCTCAATGCTTTGCCACTGGAAACCTTTATCTGACACTTCTCATCGCCACTGACATGTTTTTGTTTTGAGGAGGCAACTTATACCAATATAACAGTCTATATAAATCCTGGTGGCATAACAAAATCTAACTAAAATAATGTGCTCCAGATAAGATGCGTATTTGTGTATCTTAAACATAAAAATCAATTGATACGCAAGAAAATTAATGTCCATGCGTAAGATCCACAACGCAATTTAAATCTGAAGCGTAAAATTAAACACATTTTGGACATCAAGTGTTCAAGCCAAGTTATCAGAAAAAAGCTGACATATATATATATATATATAGAAACTTATATTTTTAATAAAAGTCAACAGTTTATATAACACAATATTGAAATGTATTTAGACTTAACACTGTCTCATGAAAATCATAATTTGGCAACGTTATAGGAAAATATTCTCTTGACAGACATTTATTTTGTGGGTAAAATACCCACTGCATTAGGAAAGTTATGTATGTCCCAAGTGATCTGAAAGTTATCTGTAACAAATGTTATCTTTAAATTATGGTATGTAAAATGAACATCTTATTAGTTTTTAAATTAGATTTTATCATCTTTGTCATTGTTCTCTCGTTATATAATTATAGTTTTCGAAGTGTATAAGTTTTGAACCTTATATCACAAAAGATGAAAATGATGTACAACATTTTATTAAACTGAAATACATGGGGTGGTTAGAACATCACGTTTAAACCACGAAGCATCACTTCCAGTTGAATGATGATCTTTTCACCGAGCCCCTAGCTTTCACTTTTTATTCCGAGTATCATGTTCCCACTTTTTGATTTACCAGGGGTTTGCCAAGAAGTTTCAACTTTTTGGTAAAACCAATAGTAAACCAAAAAGTGGGAACATGATACCGAACTCTTTGCGAAAGAACAGTCGGTATCTTGTTAATGTCTGAGGTACGACTCAGTACCGGGAGCTTGGGAAGTAGTACTATAGACTGATGTCGTTTCACCAACTTGACCTTTTCACCGACGCTGACTCCTTCCAGACACCGGGTGTCAAACCGTTTAGGATTCGCAATTGCCGTTGATATATCTAATTTGTCGTATTCTTATGGACTTCGAATACGCATCGGTACGTTTTCATTATACTTCGAACCTACCGGAATGTTAATGCTAAGCTGCATCACATGAATAAAAACTTCAATGTGGTGTAAAACAAGAAAAATCCTACAAATATGAATATACATGTGTATACAAATCATAGAAAGTGTTAAAAATCAGGAAGTAAATAAGACAATTTTATAACTTATAAAGGAACAGTTGGAAACTGTTGTTAAGACAATAAATAATTGCTAATTACCAGAGGTCCGATAATTTCGCACCGTATCAGCATGCAGCGGCTAAATACGCATGGTTTCGTCAAGTAATACATGACCGTAATCTGTGAAAATAATTTCATTTACACGCAGACTTTTTCAAAAGTGCTTTGATGGCACAGTTCAAATGCATTACATACAATTCTGACATTCCAAAAAATGATCTTAACACTCTGCTTTAGAACCAATTTTATCTATATAATTTTAACTTAAACACAAACAGTGAATTTGGTTGAATATAATTATCATTAAAAAAACTATCGTAATCTCACCTTTTTATTTACCAGGGGTATTACCAGAACATGATAATACCAAAGTTATATTTTTACAAAAAACGCCAAACAAAATGCTCAAGGCAATCATGTGACTTCATGAGTTGAACTCATTTCCAATAACAATAATCATATGAAAAAAGCATAACATTTCATTTTCCATTACGATTAATTCCATCTTACTTAAGTAATCACTCAATCCGACACGCCAGGACCTGGAGTCACCAAATTTACTCAATAATCCGAGGACAGTATAACGTTTATTTTACTTTTTAACACAGTAATTGTTTGTAAGACTTCTGGGTGTCACTGACTAGTTTATTTTCTTCCATTCTCATCAAAAACATTGGGTCAATTAAAAAAATTCTCATTCAGATTGAAAAAAATAGATTGAGTATAGTACTGAAAATGCACTGAAACTATTTTGGTATTTCTAAAGTTTTCTTGAATTTTTCATCATTATTTACAATTTTCTGTCATAGATATACAAAAATGTCCAGTTGCATAATGAATCCATGTGTATTTATCTTGAAATCCTAAAAAGTTAGTTTATCTTGAGTATTGAGTAAATTTGGTGACTTCGACCCTGATGTAATTTGTTACACTCTTCTAAAGCTAAGATATCCATCTATATACAGTGGTTACTCTTGGACGGAATTTGGCTATACGTTTGGATTTATTATTTGGCCTTGTCTGATACCACTTTCTCTTAAGAAAATATATCTAAAATTGGAGCTCAACTGATGAAGTCTAATTGACAGGAACGATCGTCTTGCGCATTATAACTTTGGTATTATGTTTATGATATTTACATTAACTAATCCAGTACAACATTTACTTCCGGAATATTACATGTTTATCACAAACAATCATCAGAAACATGAAAGAATAAAATATCCTAGATTTAAATCAAAGCTATGAGCACTAAATCAGTTGAAGTGCAAGTTGTTTTGCAAACTACACGCAATGACTCTTGTTTGTTTATTTATTTTACTGGTATTTTACAACACACTCATCTAATTCTCAGAAATATGGTCACGGAGAATTTTTATCGATGATGGAGAAAACCTTACACCAAATGTACTCAAAGCTTTCAACAGAATAAATTGAAATAACACTTTTGCTCATATTTTTCTTGACCTTCACATTGCACATTTCTGTGATATAAAAACCTGTATTTTCGATCGCGTGCACATTACTGTACGTTTTGCACTTACGTCAATGTAATAATTTTTGACAAATTCCCGGAAATTGAAATCATATGTGTTTTAATAATAACAGTAACCATATGTGTCCGTCAGTCTACATGAGACAATAGGGATCTGGAACTGCCAGAATAACATCAGCAATCTTGATTTTATCAATGTGGAAACATTAATTTAGTTTAACGTCTACACTGTGTAGCCGTCTTTCTTTTTTTCAGGTGAATCATCGGTGGCTGTATATATGCATCTATGTGTTTATAGCAAACTTGAGGGGAATATTTAGATGGAATTTAAGTAGCAGTGGAAGTGTTACTTAGGAAACAGATTAAAACTTAAAAGATAAATCATTGGATTCTTAAAACTACCTAGATAAATCATTAGATTCATTCAAAATTGTTATAAAATTAGAGAATTTGCATTCAAGTATCTCGAAACTACATAGTCAGTCGTGAAATTGAAATTGAATTGGCACGTCTGTATATACATTTTGTAAATTTCGTATCGTGTTGACATTTTTACTATTTTGTGTAATTTATGAGGATGTATAGGCCTATACAATTAAACGATGGAAATTGAATGAACATGAATATTTGACCTTGACAATTCAATTACATTTTGGAGTTAAATATACAGCAAACAGAACCATACTGTATTGGTACTCAATATCTAATTATATACTAATGTTGAGCTTTTGTACCAAGGTGTGAACAGTTTTGAACATTGAAACAGAACCGTACTATATTGGTCCTCAATATAGATCCTAATGATTTATACCTTGGTATCTGAGACATTTTATATATTAATGTTTAGGTTTTGTACGTCCTATCACTTACATTTCAAAGTGCGACTCTAAATATATAAGCCGTAAAGCTAAGTGTACCCCTAATATATACCACGGAACCAGTCTTATAGTTATCGGGAAATCTTTTGGATGCGTCATAATTGTGCAAATTACATTGTAGTTTTTATAAAGTTGTACCACAAGAATGTAATATATCTATCTATACTTCACGTACTACATTTTTGTTCCACATTTTATTTACTTGTAATGATATTGCATTCTGTTCTACGCGTGTTTCTATGAAGGATTACAATACATGTATGCTCTTAGAATCGGTCAAGATATATTGAGGTATGGCCCAAGAAATCTGCAGTCTAAATTTGCCAAACACATGGCTCATCTATATGAGGTACAGATTCAGTATTAACACCTTTTACATTAAATATTTCTTTTCCTTGGTGAAAATTTTAGTGTATCATTTCATGTATTAATGATGCTGGCAAACTGTGAACGTCACATTAAGAATTGTTATGTCCAAGCGAAATAGGTTCTGTAACTGTGTAATTTATACATATTCAATAGCACATTCAGGTAATTTTTTGTTTTATAGTGAAGTATTTTCATGTATTGGAGAGCGAGTGGATCCGTTCTTTCACATCATTTGACACTGATCTCATCCGCCTTTCCTCTCGTCGACTGCACTAAAAATCATCTGCTATGCTTTATACAAGGTCATTGTTGTATATAAATAAGCCTGCAGCTAATATAGATGGCCAAAGATAAACTGAACTATCCAACGATAAGAGATCCAGGGTGCAATATACTAATGTGACTTCGCAGCATGGTAAATTGATATGAGTGTGTGAATAGTATGTCCGTCATGTTTGTTTGCATACGTTTGGTCACTTGGTATAGAATCATAACAGTCTTGATTACATGTAAGCAGTGTCTTCTGATTTCTATATAACAAACAACAAAACCCACAACAAAGTAATTCAAATAATACAAGTTTCATAATGCCGTTTAGTAAGAATCCGAATTAATTCTCTACATATAATTTACAGACTTGTTTCTATCGATCCCTTCAATCTTTCCTTAGTGATTCGCATTTCAATTTCATTTAAAAGCCCTCATTAATTTGCATAAAATATTTCATTTTCATGTATATCTTAAATTGCTCTTTGCTTTAATGGTATTCTAAAAGTTTGATGGTCTATTAAACACTCTATTTATGGCGTTCAGTTGGATTAAATGCTCTATGATGTATGTTTTTGTCAATGCAATAATTGATATCAATTTGCGTCGTTGACATAAATAAACACTATCCAGTTCAATAAAGTTATCCTTGATGCATCATCATCATCATCACCATCATCATCATCATCATCATCATCGTTAATACAACTAATGTATCCTTATTACTTAAAATTAAATTACAGATTTATCCGAGATGAAGTTCCTTCTCTTGACTGTGCTACTACTTGGAATTACATTTTCCTTCACATATGGAAAAGTGAGTATATATGCTTAAAGGTCAACGGACAAAAACCATCAGTGCTGATTTTATTAAGGTTTTGCTTATATACATATCAAAGGTTTCTGTTGAACTGAAACAAGATATCACCGGAAATCGTCAATGTAAATATTACAAAATCAGAAGTGACGTCACATGATCTGAGTACAAACTATTCTGACAAAATTGAACGGAATAGAACAACTCGAAAATGGTCTATTGAAAAAGAATACTGCTAAAAAGCTCGAATTTTTAAACCCGTAAATTAAATAACGAGAGCTATGTAAATATCATATAACACGATCACGAGCTAGCGATTTGTCATATGGCAACTTAAGGTATAAATTACTGTAAAAATAAAAATACGAATAATGTGATTCAACATACAAGATTTTTATGTATGTTGTTATTTTCAGTGTTGTACATTGACAAGAACAATAGTTCTATTTAGTCCTCAGATAGTATGCATAATATGCACTCACTGTGCACTCTTTGTATGTACAGTGGCGGGGGTGTTAAGACGCTAAATCATGGGAAGCACAGGAAATGTTATTATTCATTCTTAGTCAGATCTCCATATTGGCATCAGCTGCAGTGCTGACGTGGTGGAGGATGCAATATTCCTATCTGACAAGAGTTTTTACTTACGAACCATAAAGCCGTAAGCAAAATGTCATGTTTCATCTTCTACTACATGCACGACTTAGTATCACAATAAAGCGCGTGCATTTAAGGGAAATATGGCAGAGTTATGACAGCATGATATTAAAGCGTCTGTTTTAAGTTTTAACACTAAAAAACTTATCATGAATAATAACATTAAAATGTTCACGATAGCGATAACGATAGGAACGATGTGCAAATGTTCCTTTGTCGTAAAAATATTAGTTTCAACGAATTCAAATAACAGAATCTAAATTTGATAGAATAATTTAAAAGAAATAATTATTTTTCAGCCTAGAGGTGTAGTGTCCAATGTTTTGCCACAGGTAGAGGAAGAGGTATGGTTCACATGTTTATTTCTATGAGATTTGCATTTGTACATCTTTGTACATTTAAAAGTGCAAACATCACTTTTGATCACTAACGTTAGCTAAAATAGTAAAAGGTATGTGCCCTATGTATGTCTGAACGAATGGATGATTGTTATGTATGCATATTTGGATGTTTGTATGGATGTGTGTGTATGTATGCATGGATGAATTTTGTATGTATATATGTATGGATGGATGTTTGTATGTGTTATTGGATGGATGGATCTTTGTATGTACGGTTGAATGGGTGTTTTATGTATGTATGTATGTATGTATGTATGTATGTATGTATGCATGGATGGATGGATAGATTAACAGACATAAGGACGAAGGGACGGCACACATGTATAGATATATGTGTCACTTATCATATTCTATGAAGACTGTATTCATACCCATCTAAACGTTATCGTAGACGCATATTCTGATTTAATGTCAATAGTATCTGCTAAATATAAAATACGATGATTTACTTTAAGGGTACTGATGACGACGATGATAACGTTGATGACGTCGAGGAGACAGTAGTAAGCACTACCAGTAAGTTTATTCTTAAATAGCGTTATACAAAATAGCGTTTTACAAACATACTGTCTAGGTAGTGTTTGAGGGACAGAGCAAAGATGTTTAACGTTTCTCTTTGATAAGCTAACATTCTATAGCGTTCTACATTTAAATATCTACAAGAAAAACATTAGAAAACCACATAAACTAATCCTCCATTGATATGTGCTGGATAAAAACTCTTACTTGTACATGTTTTGGTCACTTCTATTAGTTGATATGATTGATAAAATGTACGATATGGCAAATACATGTAGTTGGTTTTGCGTTTACAGATAACGAAACATAATCATATAAAAGCTTGAACTTAAATTATCATATAGGAAATAATACAGTTGACACTGAATGGTATTAGAAAGTTTGCGGTACTCTGGTATTAGAGAGTATTCGACTCATATGCAGAAGGTCCCGGTTTCGATTCACAGTTGTGATTGTTACATTCATGTTTAAAATTCCCTATACAAACTATCAGAAAAAGTAAGTAACATTGCCTACAAAACAGTTTCTCCTGCCCGGTCTTTTAATTTAAGACCTCGGGTGCCATCACAATTGCTGTTGCCCATAGACCCAGTCAATAATTGTATACTGTTACCTCAAAAAGCACTCAGCATGAATCATAGGCACAGGTATTTCGGATGACTGTTAAAACTTAAGTTCTATGTCTCTGCTGGTTTGGCACATCTTAAAGGCATTAGCAGAAGTCTTTGGCACAGGTCAAAATGTGTGGCACTTTCCTTGTAGCTAGTAAAGTCACCATATAAGTGATAATTCATAAACAACATAAAACATGAAACATAAAACAAGATTAAAACAAAAATGTATTTATATATTATATTATACATAACTTGCATACTTTGCAGACCCATGCAATATCAAGAAATGCAAGCGGGGTGAGGAATGCATTTTGGAGGAAGGCTTAAAAGCAAAGTGTATTTGTGTAAAGAATTGCCATACAGACCCAGATCCACGATTTTTGGTAAGTTTTATGATTCATCTACACTCCGTCATCACATTTTTTCCACATGTCATTTTTCTGTATAACTCTTAAATTATTATTCTATTATTAAGAATGTTTAATTGGCATTTTTAACTTACTTATTTGTATGCGTTTATTTCTTAACTCTGGTCATAGTTTTAATTCATATATACTTTCTTATATATCATATTTAACAAAAACAAAAATATTTAATACAAATGCATTCTTTCTGGTTAAAATTACAATTTTGAAATTATTTTGAAGCTCAAATGATTAAAAGTGAAAAATGTATTTTTGTCCTAAAATAGGTATGCAGTACAAAAAACAACACATTTAACAGCGAGTGCCACCTAGACAGGGAGTCATGTTGGTGCAGAAATGATATGAAACAATGTGGAGATCCGTCCTTCAAGAAACTTCGTCTTGATTATTATGGAGAATGCAAAAGTGTGTCAAAATATTATTAACAATACCAATGTTATAATTTTACAAAGGAGTCCAAAACAAATGCTCAAAGACGATCATATAAGGGCATAAGGCCAAAAATAAATTCAAATGTATTGCCGTATTAATCTAAGAGTTCCCACTGTAAAATCAATATCTCAGCTTTGAAACGTTTAGAATTCAAACGGTGATATCTGAATGAGATGTTACAAAATTATGTTTTATATAAATATCTTAATCTTAGTGTTTATTTTTTTCTTATCAATTGCTTTAGTTTTACCGGTCGCTTCAATTATATTTTCGAAAGTTCTTGATAAATCCGTAAGACAACAAAAATTAATGATAGCACAAACATTAATATCATTGTAGAAACCTGTAATTGTAAATGTTTTACGTTGTAGAGATAACACCTTGTGCCGAATGGGAGATGGAACAGTTCCCTCTGAGAATCAGAAACTGGATGTTTGTTATCATGAAGGAGTTGGTAAGCACTGTCAACTAACTATAAAGATATCAGGAAACACATGAATGTATTACATAATATAAATTTTAATCTGGGCCGATGAACTTTAAAAAAAGCAATAATGAAGAAACGGTAAAAAATTAATTGTTCTTGTGAGCATTTTTAAAGAATTAATGCAGTGATTAATAAAAGCATAGATTAAAAATACCTACATTTTACAGTTATTTGTTGGTTAACATCATTGTTTAGGACAGTTGTAATTAATATCACAACATATTATACCCGGTATCGTTTCAGGGATTTTCAAATAGATAGAGATTGTTATACTACATGATCCAAACATTTTCACACACACACACACACACACACACACACACACACACACACACACACACACGTTCTGATATCACAGACACTGTATAACCATTATGAAAATAATGTCGTTCACCATCCCATAACTGCTAATGACTGTTCCAGGTATTGTGCGTACAAGAATGGTTGCGCATTTTTTATAGAAATTTGAATTCCAATGTAAAAAATGTGTAAACTTACGTCGTTATCATGTATGCAGGCAAGACGCCACGAGATCGACAACGATTACTTGAATTTGTTGGAGAAGGCTCAGACTGATGAACACCACACTGATGCTGTTATCTGGAAATTCTGTGATCTTGACACACGTCCAAGGGACAGGTACACAGAGAGAGAGAGAGAGAGAGTGTGTGTGTGTGTGTGTGTGTGTGTGTTTGTGTGTAAATAATATTAATCATTTAAATATTGATAATGAAGTAACTGTGCAATTTCCGTAATATCAATTTGATTTTACCTTCAAGGTCGAAATAAGACTGAATTTAATATATATTTACTGCAACTACAGTTGCACTCACAAATACTTCGGACATCATTTGTCATAGATACGATTGCTGTACAACAATCGTCATTTCATTAATGAGAAAAAATTTCTTGTGTGACAGATATTGATGTGGAACTAAAAATTGGAAACATAAAAATAAAACATCATCCAGTTGGAGAAAAACAGTCAAGAAATTTAAACACGCACCAAAGTTATAGTTTTGAGAAAAAAAAACCGAAACAAATGCTCAAAACGATCGTTTCTGTGAATTAGAGTTCATCAATTGAGCTCCAATTTAAAATAGTTGTACATTTTCTAATGAGAAACTGGTATCATACATGGCCAAATAATAAATTCATATGCATAGCCATATATGAGTAGATCCAACCACTGTAAAAAGATGACTATCCTAGCTAAGAACCAACGCTTCAAATATTTGAAGTTATGAATATTCTGCTACAGGTTCGTGACACGTAGTTTTGAGTTATGTATACTTTGGTTTAGGTTCGTGACACGTTGATTTTAATTATATATATATATATATATATATATATATATATATATATATATATATATTATAGGTTCGTGACACGTAGATTTGAGTTTATGTATACTTTGTTATAGGTTCGTGACACGTCGTGAGTTACAGTTTGTTATTGCAACTGTCAAGCCGATGGAGCACTGCCTTGTGCCTTTCCTAGACAAATGTGATGAGAACGATGACAGGAAAATTAGTCTGACAGAATGGGGAAAATGCCTGCAGCTTGATACACGTAAGGAACAAAATTTAACATCATAAATGTGGGCTTGTTATCTAAAATTTGGTTTACCACACACTCAACAGTTTTTATTATAGTATAAACGGTACCGGTCACATTTTAAAAGAAAACCAAGGCACAGTGTATCCTGGGAAAAACCCACCGTTCTTCATCCAGTATATCCAAACTTCCTGACATGATTATTATCTCATGTTGAGTGGGGTTCAAACCCATGCTGTCTTGAGGTGATAGAACTCATTTTTAAAGTGTGGTGCTGTAAACAGTCTACCGAAAAAAGACCTTATCTAAGGAATAAAAGTACAAGTATTTAATCATTCCTATTTTGATTATCAATCCGAATAAGGCATCTAATAAGAATTCATCATCAGGAATTTGAAGTTTGAAGAGTGTTTTACGCCACTCAACAATTTTTCAGTTATATGGTGGGAGCAGTTTTTCATGTTGGAAGTGAGAACCTGGTTACGATGTACCCGGGAAGAGACCATCGGCCTTTTGTAAACTGGCAAACCTCACAAAATCAGCAAAGGTTCCAGCTGGCTAAAAACCTGCGCTGACCAGAAGTGAAAGACTCCATGATGCAACGTGCGATGATCTAACCACTCGGCCATTGTGCCCCCTTTATCATCAGGAAGAGTACATTGTAATTGCAATTTTTCTGGCAAAGGTTATTTTCATTTTCTTTTTCAGAGGAAATCCACGATAAATGCAGCAGTCTTCAGAAACGAAGGAAAAATAAGAGCATCTAAGTTTTGCAGTGAACAGACTTTATCAGTTTAATTTCAAGATTTATTTTCTTTTATCCAACATCTGTTACGGAGATGGATATTTAAATGCCTTCTGCCCTCTGCTATTTAATTGTGTGTTAATACTTGCAGAAAAAAAGGAATTAAAGTATCATAGGTTAGTCAGATGAAATATATTGTATATATTCTTTTTTTTTTAAGTAAATAATATATGCTGCCGTAGCACTGGAGATTACATTTTACTTTACTGATAAAAAAAATCATTGTTTTTCACATTATTTGCTTCATGCTATGTCTTTGGTTTCGAATTTTTGTAACAAATAAAATGTTTTCGGTATTTTCAATACAAGTGGTTTTTTTTACAATTTATCATATATAAAATCACAGTGTACGACATTTTTAAGATTGAAGTGGTACGATATAAAAATTACATATACCAAAGTATTAATCTTCAGGATGTCCAGAGGAGACAAATATACATATCGCGTGAACACTGGACAAATGCGGACATCTGAAAATCAAAATGAAATAAGTGAGGATTGAATCCTCGTAATAATTGGTACAGACGACTCAACAACTGCTACCAAACTCAAAATTTCATTCAGTAAAACATAGTAATTGCATACAAGGTAATTATACCGACTGTAACATTTGCGGAATGCTGACATCAAGCATTGGATAACATGTTAGGTGAACATAGCTTAATGTAAACATAATATATTCGTTTATCCAATTAGGATTTTTGTTGTTTTTTTATTTTCTGTTTTTTCAGTCCAATATAAAATTTGTTGTACGAGTGTTTTATCACTTCTACTTTTAAGTACTAGTATAGAAGTTGTGGAATCGGTTTTAATTCTTCATACGTAAAACCAAGTCTGTGATGTGGAGTTTTACTATACCAAGCGACCACTTTTTCATCACTTATAGATTAACATGTAATAGTGATAGAATAAAATATATTATGTCTTTGAACATTAACACTAGGAAACAATTATTTTTCATTTTATTAGATATAACAATGTCAACAAATATCACAAATTGGGCAAATCAGTGTGAAGTGCATATGCATGTATCAACTAGTTCCAGAAATTTTAAAACGTATCCTTTTTAAAGGCATACAGGCTGTCATTTTGATAAAAAATATCCCACAATTTGACCAAAAAAAATTATTAAAAAGGCTAAAAAGATATATTGCCATAGAAAATTTTAACATTCCATGCACATATTACCTAGAATGAATGAAATATCCCAATGATTGATATTCCTGCCACACATATAAGAATACAAATGTTTACTTGCCCATTATCAACAATCGATTTCTTTTCACAAATGCGACATTATTACAAGGTTTTTTCAAACCGAAATTTTTAAAAACATTTTAATTGTATGAAACGTTGAATATTTGAAACTTCTAATACAACTATAAAATTCATTGTGACAGCTTGTATGCCATTGTTGTGACCACTACTTTCAGCTGACTCGACATTTAAACTGAAACTGACAGAAACATAAATAGATCCATCTACACAAGTACAACATACCTTCTTTATTTCATATTTGTATTGAAAATGTCTTTCAGCTGATAAAATTGACAATCAAAACATATAAAGTTAATCAGAAAAACACGAAGTCCGTTTTGAAAATGCAAGTCGAAACAAATTGTAAACAGCAATATATATATTTTATCCCTTTCAATCCAACAGAGCATAGAAGACTGGTCTAATGCATAGAAAAGTGCATACCAATAAGACAAATGCGGGTGAAAGAATTAATAAATAACTGATTCAGACTGTATCATATGATCAAAAGCCCAGCACCATCAATTTTGGTAAATATTCAAGTTCGACTCATTTTTCCTAGTTTTCAGATGAAAACATACACAAATATAAACTGACTACTATCAGAACTTTTGCTATATTAATTTCATACAAATATAAATAATCATGAAAATTATTGCTCATCTGAAGGTGATCTCATAGATATTCAAACATAGCTAGACTACACATCCAAATCTATGTAGTCCATTAGAATACAACAAACTGGATATAAAATGGCCTCAGTACGAAGAACAATTGAGAATCCAAAACGGGATGACACCAGGTGTCCGAAAGTAGTCAGCGTGAAAATGTCAAAATGTTGCATACCTACCATGTGATCATACTTAACATCAAGAACTACAATTTGGCACTTTTAAGTCTACAGCAGTATAATACCTTATTATAAAATTTATTGATATTTTAAATATTATTTTTACAAACAAACAAAGAGAAACAGTATATTCTTCTCACACAATCCCCTACAAACTTTGTTTGTAAAGAAACCAACATACACATTTGATATGTAGTGATGTTTTGCAAGATCCAAACAAGCTACACTGGCGAATGGCAAATATTTTTTACAATAACAATGTGATGTCCAAACTATGAAACAATTACTGAAATGAATAGCAGTAATGAACAAGCATTCTAATAATATTGATGAATCAATACATGTACCCTTCCTGTGAAACCATAATTAAATACTATACACATAATACCAATGTCATGGTTTTGTTAAAACATTGAGGGGGGAAAAATGCTCAAGACTATTGTTTCTGCCTATCAGACTTCATCAGTTGAGCTTGAATCTGAAATAGGTGTAGAGTTCTGAAACAAAGGGTGGTATCATACAAGGTCAAAAATTAACCTACATGTATTCCAGAATCTGTCTAAGAAACCATGGTAAAAAAATAAATGTATTAGTTTTGGGGGAGTCTCTAGTTGTGAGGACCTACAAAAGTATAACCAAATCCATGGCCAGAAGGGTGGTGGTAGACAAATCTATATTTCCCCACAGCTACATTGTTCATTGTTAGTGTTGGTGTGGGCAATCTTTGCAAAAAATTGACAACCATGCGAACTACTCAGTTGATGTAAATATGTAGACACTTTATCACTACTCCTTCGTCTCTCAAAATTAAACGTCAGAGAGGCTATCCACAATTTCATTAACATGCTAGCTTGACCAGAAATATTTGAAAAACCATTCCTCCAAAGCTAATGTACACTGTAATCAATTTCAAACATACAATCTTTAATGCACATGTGATCTATTCCACACTCACAATTATTTCTATCATCTATTGACGTCATGATGTCTTTTTCGTTGTCATTATTTTTAGTATGTTATTGGATGTTGTTACTATTTCCTCTTTCTTTGCTGGTCTCATCTTTCCATCTTCTCCAATTGTCTGGAAAATAGAGAAGGTGCAAGAACTGTGTAAGTAACTTGTACAGTAGCAGATATGATTGCATACAGGTTAGTTGTCATAGCAATGGTCTTATGATAAGACATTGCCGCGGATTCAACAATTACCATATTTCGACATAATAAAAGCCCATATCTATTTAAGTGCCTCCTATTTTTTGACACATGATTGAGTATCTTTTCTACCTATTTGATGAAGAGTTGTGAAACAGAAAACGTAAGTAACAGTTTATCTCTAATACCCAGGAACAGGAGAATGTTGATAGGTGTCATCAGCAATAACTACAACAACTTTAAAACAATGCTTTATAGACAATAAATTTTTATGTCAATTTTACAATTAATTTGTCCCAATAAGCACCTACCATTTTCCCTATATATGTATTTGTAGCACCCTGGATGCTTATTGGATCAAATACGGTATGTGTAAAATTTGAGAAAAATCAAATTTGCATGAAAAGCAATTAAATACATGTACTTAGAAAATCATAGAAGAATCTAACATTAATATAGAAACTTCAGAAGCTATACGTTATGCCCCAGAAAATTTCATCTATGCTCTTTCAAAAACTCCTATCAATACCTACCATGGACTCTTGCTTAAAACTCACGTTTAGCAAAGGACCCGTGGCTCAGCTTAGATTGATATACATTAACAAAAATAAAAAGATATAAATTGGCATAAAAATTCTTAAATTCTAAGCTTTGAGTGTTTAAGGGACATTAGCTGTTTCAATTTTTATGTTCCTTTTTACTACTTAACTGATACACAGTAACAAAGAAGATATATACACATGCATAAATGTTCTAAAATTGTAATATATTTTCTGAAAATTCCTTGAGAAATACAGGTTTGACACTTTTTCAATTGCAATTGATTAACTCAATCTTTATATTTGTATATGTATACCACACTGGATCTGACGTTATTTTCAATAAGAGATAAACACAGGCATACAAATTATTATATAGGAATATAAGAATTTGTATGCCTGTGTTTATCTCTTATGTGTTCAGTACATAAAGTACAAGTAGTCAAAGGAGAAAAAAAAATGAAATAACTTTTCTGGTAAACACAACTAGTGCCCCTTTAAATATGCTGTTTCAGTGAATTTCATAAAATTTTACTTATTTTTTTTTTTCTATCATTCTATGCTCCTATACTTACTGAAATGATGCAAAAGTCAAAATCATAAAAAATTGAAAGATGACTAGCCTTCATGGAATCAAATATTGGGTGAAAATTTGTGAGGATTCATAAAGCATATTTGATTTATGGTCACACATGTCCAAATTTTGTTTAAACATTTTAACAAATAAAGCCAGATAACTCCCTTATGATAAAAGTTAAAATTAATATCCACAAGACACTTAGACTTGTGATATACAGTGGAACCTTGCCTTAAGACCACCTCACATGTAAGACAACAAATAATCCATCAGCTCTTGCAAATTTATTAAAAAAATACTAAATGAGTCCAGACTCTTACTTTAGAGACCACCTCACTAAGACCAGTTTGAGTCAGTCAGTTAGGTTCCACTGTACATGTACTTACATTTGATTGTTAACCCATCAACCCCTAATAAACAATGGACTCTTCTGTAAATCAATGACCTAAACCAGTTCAAATGTGCCTTTGAGGTAAATGAGTTAAAGTGTACATACTTACCTCAGCTCTTACAAAGTCTCCCGACAGTAGATTGACAGGATAATGACATAGTATTTTATGTACATCTTCAACTTTTGTACCAGGTTTCAGGGATATACAGTCCCTGAGTGTAAGATCTTTGTTCCCTCTATCCTTGTGTATGGACTGCAATGTTTTAACGCAATGCACAGGGAAAACATAGGCTGGTTCTCTCAGTTTGACGGCCTTACTTAACGAATTATGAACATTTGTGGATTCAAATCTGCAGCGAGAATACAACAGAGGTTCAGTTAAATATGGTTTGACTATTTTAACTAATGTAATGATAACACGCAAGTATGTAACATATTCTTTAAACTTATCAACCCTTATGATCACATTAAAAATCGCCCAAATCAATAGATAGTATGGACTACTGTCATAATTTAGGGGTGAACAAGTTAATATTGCATGTGAAATTAATGTAGAATTCTAACTGTGGATACATGTATTCTTTGAAAATGGACAAGTTTATATGTGGCTACAGGGGTCAATGAATTAATAAATCAGGACCGAAATAGCAACACATAATGTGATAATGTTGTGGACAGTGCTTCACATTGCCAGCAGTAAAACCATAAAATCATGTATCATCTTACTTGGGAACATACATTACATTTAATATATTTATATTTTGGGATACCACTGTGGATTGTGTATTATCTTATTGACAATTTATAAAATGATGATATAAAAGAATATCTGTGGGTTTAAATTTTCATGATTTCTCCAAAACAAATTCATTGACATTAATTTTCACTGATTTTGTGATAACCTATTTTCCATCATTCAAGTAAAAATTTCCATCATGGATTTATTATTGTAGTTTTTGGTTACCAATGAAAAAAGGAAATTAAATACCCAATGAAGTTTTAGATTGGACAGTAAGGTTGTATGACACATTACTGTTGTAATGGTTTCTCAAAGTACTCCGATTTTCTCACACATCAAATACCAACATCAGAGCCAACAAGAGACATTTATTTAGTTGTTGCAATTTGTTTGTTAATCTTGTAAATAAATAAAGTACATCAGCACTTGGTAAAATCATTTTTATAACAATGTGATGCTACTCACCTCTGTAAAACATTCCTTTTTATATCAGTGACTTCTTGACTAATATTGGGGTTATCTGATAGTTCACTGATAATGTCAAAGTCAGAATTTCCATTCATATACCGAATCTTTCCATCTTTTGCCATTTTCTGAAGTATACACTCTGTCTTAGCACTGACAGCTATGGTTGCCTCATCTGGAAACTTCTCTAAAAGTCTGTGAGTAAACAAATAGAAACAGTCAAACTTAAATAGAAAGGCCACTCAAGGGAACTTGCAAAAGTACCTGTTATAGACAAGTGGCCTTTATAAAGAGGTTTATACATTATAAACAAGATTACAAAGGTTATGTATGAATGATCTTTATAGGCAGGTGCCCTTTCTATAGAGGTGGCCTTTAATGCAAGTTTGACTGTTCAGAAAATTATGTCCTATGATGCGAGTCTACTTATCATCCCAATGTATCTAAACGGTAAGCTCTCTGCGCATGTAATACTTCCGAGTGGTAACAAAAGTTTTGTAAACAACACAAATCATACCCAATAAAATTCAAACCGTACACAGGGAACAAGTAGTCTTTCATTGGATATTTGATATTTGATATTTTTTGTTTAACACCATACTCAACAATCTTTCAGTCATATGATGGCGTCCAGTTTTTATTGGTGGAGGAGAAACCCCGGTTACCCAGGTAAAGACCACCGACCTTCCACTAGAAAACTGGCAAACTTTGTCTTTCATTGGATACTATTTGTCTTGAGTATGAAATGTTTTGAGCACGGAATTTCTTGATACCACTGGGAAGTGTTTGTGCGCAGGTGAGATTAGTAGGAATGCAGTTATCATGAAAGGATTTATATGAAAACTAAACCAACCTCTGTATCCATTCTGACGATTCTGGTTTGTCTGCTTTGTTCAGTACCAACAACATAGGAAATCGAACAGCCAAAAACTGATCAACTATCTTGTGCAATATGCCATCATTCCAAGATGCAAGTGAGGAAAGTTCTCTATTTGAAAGAAGAATAACAAGCGTATCAGTGTTCAAATTATTTAGAGAAACACAGAGCTAGATGAAATTGAATCAAAGGAATCGGTCCATCCTAGCAACCAGACTGAAACAATTCTAAACCTGTGATTCTTCATCTAGCAAGCTGATAGCAAAAATAAAGCAGATGATATTTGTAAACATCAAAACATATATATCTTAAATGAAGAAGAACTGAATAAAAGAGTGATAGAGTGAGAAACAAAGACAATGCTATATGTCAAGGCTTTTTACTATCAGTATATGAAAGATGAAATTAACTTTTATATTTAATATAAAAAACCATTCTAGATATATACAAAGTGTTTACAAAGTTATTCTAGATGCAAGATGACTAAGCTCACCATAGCTTGAAAAATGACATTATTACCTATAATGAAAAAATGTCTGAACGCTAGTAAAGTATATTGTTTCTTTTTTTAAGTAAATTAAATGTAACAACAAATTCTTAAAAAAAACAAAACAATGTAATCTTAAAAAAGAGGGTTTATTGTATTTTTAATTGTATCACAGAGTGAAACATCAGTAAATTCAAAACTAAGTATGACTTACTTTTCACTAATTCCTGCATTATGTAAAGCGGCATATATTGTTGCTTTGTTGGCATGGTAACCAGTAAACATATTTATCAACTTTGAAGGTCGTTTGATTAAATTGTCCCATTTTGCCATGATATTTTGATGAATCCATTGACTGTAAATACGTGTTGATTGTTGTAACATAAACAAATAAGTGTAATACACAGGAAATTTCCAAAACTGTCACACTGGGATCCTCATCAAATTTTTACTAGGCATCACTAAATTTCAGATCATGCTGGACAATTAAATACTCAGAATTATTTTTATAGTAATATTGAAAGCTTGTCAGATTTTATTAAATGTTTGTAGCGACTGAATAAAGACTTCAGTTGCACATAGTATCATTTATGGTACGGTACTTTGGGTTTTTACTTGCTGGAGGATACTACAGTAATTAAACTAATATCAGTATGTAAATTTTTATCCAATCAATTTTTAGATTGTCAGGTAAATGGGACTAATTCATGTACCACGTGATACCCGATAACGTTTGTGCGCTACTAGTATCTTCAACAGGGATGAAACGTAAGTTTACGTAATCTTCCCGCAAAATTGACGTTAGCGCTTGATATTGTCTTCTAGCGTCATTCTATCACTAATAGAAACAATAGTCCCGCAAAAACATTATCGGGTATCATGTGGTACATGAATTAGTCCCATTCAATATGTTAAGCTGGATATGTCCCATTCCTCCGGCTAATACTGATGAAAGTTGGTCTAAATCAACTTATCCAAGACCACACTTATATACAGTAACATACCAGATTTGATTAAAATTTGTGGAATATAGAAAAGTTACTTGATGAAAATGAAGTGGTTCAATGCTCTAACCACTAGGCCACAGAAGCCAAGATACAGTCACTTCCATTTTGATTTTGGTATGACCCAGTATCAGGAATGGAACCCTGGGCCTTCCACTTTGAACAGACAGAAAACAATGTTCCCACATATTTGATCCCAGAGACATAAAAACAAAAACAATATTATAACAAGCTTTAAAATTCCATACAAAATGAACTGTTTTGTTTGGTATTTAAGTGAGACCACCCCATCTGCCACTTAAATGTGGTTTCTCATGGCAGGTGGTCTCTCAAAAGAAGTTTTATTTAAAGGACTATTTAACCAAGTGGTTTTCAGATTGTGGTCTTCCAAGACAGGTGGTCCTTCATGACAGTGGTCTTCCAAGACAGTTTTCACTGTATGCCATTAAATAGATATTTTAAAGTCTCACTCTCATTCTCAGTATCAATTCTGATATATGACAAAACTTTTATTTCCCAAGGGAGGCAACTTTAAGTATGCATTGTAAGCTTTAATAAATCAATTCAAAGAAATATATTACAAGCACTAAATCTAAAGTGTGCAGTTTCAATCTGTCGGAGTACTGAATACTGTCTGCACCACATTAAATAACATTACAGTAAGTAATATATAAATAACCTTAGACTTACATAAAATTTCTACTTGAAAAATGATTAGTTAAATGTGATCTTACTGAAGTTCTTGTTTAAGCCAGTGTACATCATTGGCAGGATCATAGTCCATTGTTTCTTCTCCTTTTTCATTGGTTGTCCCAGAGGCATCAACAATGTGAATTAAAACATCAGCATCCAACAGGTCATTTAAAAATCTGTAAACATTATACAGCATACAACAGGTCATTTAAAAATCTGTAAACATTATACAGCATGCAACAGGTCATTTAAAATCTATAAGCATTATACAGCGTTCATACAACAGGAAGAAGTTGCGAAATAACAGGAACTGACAAAAATAAAAGTGTACAGCATACAACAGGTCATTTAAAATCTATAAGCATTATACAGCATTCATACAACAGGAAGGAGTTGAGAAATAACAGGAACTGACAAAAATAAAGGTGTTCAAAGTTATCTTCATCTTATTAATTAATCTAATAAAAAACTGATCTCTCAGTGCTCTTGTTTTCTGATACATTGGATAGTGGATCTAACGAAATCTGCTATGGGGTCACATGTGAGTGATCTTGTAGGTGTGTCATAGGCAGGGGTTTCTTTAGATCCTCTACGTGATATACCAGATAAACAAAAGCGATTAGAGATAAGTTTTTAATCAGATTGCATATTTATCTATCGCCATCAGCAAATGTTTCAAAATGATGAAATGAGATTGAAACAATTAAAATATTCAAAGTGATTTTTCATGCCTTCTAAATTTTGAAAACTGCAAAACATAAATGTGTGTATATTATCAGTATAACTTGGGAAAAATATACCTAAATGACTGTAATTCCACATAACAAATCCGTGAGTCATGATGACACTTTTTAAATAACCTGTTTCTAACATTTTTATATCATTCCTGTTTCCATTTGGAATGTTATCTAATTAATGCATTTTAGAATAGATCTACAGCATTCTCCTGGAACATGGAATTAAAGGGGCATTCTTTCACCTTTTTTTAATTTTACTACATGAACTTGTACTTGACATACAATAACAAATAAGAGCTATACAGAGGCATAAAAAATCTTATATTCCTATATATTTCTTGAAAATAAGGTCAGGTCCAGTGTCGTTACATAGACAAACAGTAAGGTTGAATAAATCTATTGTAAGTGAATAACTGCTAAACTGAGTTTCTCAACCAACGTTCACAAACCATATAGGAATTTAAGAATTTTTATGCCTGTATATATCTCGGTTTTTTTTGTTATTGTATATCAATCTAAGTAGTAAAAAAGAAAAGACATCTTTTTGAGAAAAAAAACAACAACAAACACATCTAATGCCTCTTTAATGTTTCTGTTTTATATCAAGAAATTTTAAAAATGTTTCCAGTAATTTAGTAGGTAGTAAATATGTGCTCTGGAACAGACTCTCAGCTGTGCAGTAATGGAACATATTGTGGACATAATTTGTGTTTGGTTGTTTTATTTGTTTTAAAGGCGATTTAGACCAAACATAACAATTTTTTCAGTCATATGGTGGGGACCAGTTTTTAATGGCCCACAGTTTTACAATGTGCCCGGGAAGAGACCATCAGCTTTCGGCAAGTAAACTAGTAAACTTTTTCACAACATCAGCTTAGGTTCCTGTGAAACTCAACCCACACTGACGAGACTTCATGGTATAAAACATGATGCTTTAACCACACTGCCACAGAGGACCTATTTGTGTTTGATCAAGTGATACAAATGTACGGTAAAAGTAATAATGACAATGACACCTTTTAATTAGGTGTAGAAATTATACAATATATCTGTATTCTGTTCATACTAAGACAACAACTTACCTGTTTCCTCTACCTTTACCTTCCCAAGCACCAGGTACAAGTCCAGCAACATCTTTAAGTAAAACTGGTACATATCTCTCACCAAGAAAGTTATGGCCATACTCTGTTTAGAAATAGATATGCATATATTATGTTCTATCTTTTCCCCTTCTCTCTCTCTCTCCTTTTTTCTTTTCTATTTTATAATATATTCTTTATAACTTCTTCAGTTTAACCATTTTCTCATTTGGCAAAACATCAAGCTATGACATGTGAAAATAATAATAAAAATATCACCGAGGAGGACAAGGGAATTACATGATACTAAGCCAATGTAAGTTTCCAAAAATTTGGTTTAGAAATATGAAGTCAAGTAATTTGTTTTGATATATATAAAGACAAAAGAAATTTAATGAAAACTTCTCCACAACTCTACCATATATGGGATTTATCATTCATTTATTTTACATCTAAAAAAGTATCAATTTTAGTCAGCTAGCAATGAAGAATATATCTGATAACCTTATAAATATATGACATATGATGTATTTGAGAAATACTGAGTCCCTACAAGCTAGGTAATTCATAAAAAGTCCCATAACTCTGGCAAATATTCACAAATAGTGACCATGAGTGACCTCATTCTAGATGTCATTAATACAAAGCAAAATACCAAACTTGGTGAAAATTGGAAGTAAGAATCATAAGTCATTGGACAGAGACCAAAACACTGCAAACAGACAGACCATAAACAGACAGATAGAAAATAATATATGCTCCCAACAGTTGATCTAGGAGGTGTGAAAATTGTCAAACTTACCAGCGTCACACTTTCTATCTGATCCCTGACAAGGACATGGTATGGAATAATATGCTTTGCCAATATTTGGTTCTATTGAAAAAGGTTGACTTTCCAGCTGTAGAATTACAAAACAGTAAAATGTGCGGCCAGTCCTAGCAAGGTCATGTGTGGTTGCTGCATTGAAAAAGGTTGACTTTCCAGCTGATGGTTTCCCCTAGAATTACAATGTATATACAAATGTACTGTGGAATCAGAACATTTTGCTGTGGTTTTAATTTCATTTATTTTGTTGTTTTCATTTTTCAACAAAATTTAAACCATGATGGAATTTTACATAAATTATACCTAGTAATAGTAATAGGTACTTTTACAAAGAGTTTTTTTTATTTCAATGAAATTTAAAGTCAATGAGTTTGTTTAAATTTTAAAACAACAAAATTTTAACCCCACAAAATTGTACTGTATAAATAGAGAATAGATGGTTAGTGTCTTAAGATACAGGTTGTATTTGGATGAGGGTTAAGAAAAACAACACTGGCGAGACTTGTCTGACCCAAGTTCAAATACAACCTGTAGTGTTGAAAACAAAATTAAATTCAATAAAAATTACTTGTTTAAACTCATAACAAATGCTAACTTGATTTTAAAAAAGTAATTATTACATTCCAACAAGTAGATTTCAATTTTGATTGTTGACCCCTGACATTCTTTGTATCCAGAAAATCTACCAACCACAAGTCCAATGACATATTCCCATCTTCCACCGGACAGTTTAGGATCTTCCAGCTTTACAGGAACCATGACTTCAGATTTCTCATCTTCAGTTGACTGCAACAATAAATTTCAATGGCACTTTTTTCCTAGTCAAATTTAATGACTTCAGTTTACAAACATGTCGTGGTAAGTATATCTATGTATTTCTGAGACAACTGCCGAGCTGGCAAGTACAATTTTAGCTGACAAAAGATTCTATCAATACATCACGCCAGGAATTTTTCGACTTGTAAAGAGACACATTTTGACCTGTGTTATGTACTGATGCCAGCATAGTGGGGATTCGTACATGCCACAACAGGCAAGACATTGGACCTCACTTTTAATTCTCGCTCAAAAGACCCCTTACTTTTACTGCATAGACTGAGTGCCAAGTGAAGAACCAGATACTCCATTTTACAAAAATCTTATGTATAACCTGATACTGGGAATTAGATCTGGAATCTTAAACAATCCACCAATACAATTAACATGTGGTTAATTGATTCTGGCAAACCTATACTTATACCAGTTTATTATGCCATACTTTTTGGCATCTTTTGTAAAACTATAACTTTGGTATTGTTAATAATATTTTATGGTGCCATGCCCAGATTTTACTACACTGAGGCATGCTGAGGATAACACACTGTGATACAAGGATTTTTGTTTACCTCATAATCTTCTTCTGCTGTAGCAGTCATGTGATCATTAACCCATTGTTCAGCACAGCTTACCAGGGTGAATACCATGGCTGATCCTATACTGTCCTCAGCCTAAATAATCATACAGGGCAATAAATAATCATACAGGGCAATAAACAATCATACAGGGCAATAAATAATCATATAGGGCAATAAATAATCATACAGAGCAATGAATAATCATACATAATGAATCACCAGTATTGTCTAACATATATAGGTATTTAGTATTAGCAATCACTTCTGTTATTCTTGTTCTGGTTTTTTTTCTGTAAGGGGCAGTCATTTATGTCTCATATGGGACAATGTTGATAAGTTTCTGTACAGGTAGAATTTTCTTTTTGTACTGTTTAATCTAATCTATTTCCAAAAAAGGTGTTGTCGTTCTTATTCAGATGGTGTGTCGCTTATCTCTCAACACATACACATCATGTGTTTACTATAACCAACATGTACTAAATGCAGTACTTTTCGCTCCATATTGTCAGATTAAGTCCCAGATTATTTGATCAACACAGTTTTTTCTGTTTATTTATCGTATTTGTGGTTGTTCAAAAAGCACTTTAACTGTAGGAAATAAAGTGTTTTTGTATACATCAGTATTATAATTATGTCAGTTCAGTTCTGATATTGACATGTGACGGCACATTTACCAATCTTGTGTAGGCTTATCATGTCCGTTTATTTACAAAACATGTAGACATTTACTATAGAGTCAATACAAAACAGGAATTACCACAAATGTTTAACTTTTAATATATGTAACTTATCTTTGGACTTACTAAAATACTAACATTTACACAAAAACACATTATTATAAAAATATGGTTAGGAAATAGATGATAATAAACTGATGTCTTTATCAGGCAAAACAATCAAGAATCATTCAAACTCCCAAAGAAAAATATAGGATAAATTTAGGGTATTTGATTTATTTATATCTCCATCCTTGTCTAGTGAAAATAATTTTTAAATTAGAATAGTAAATAGTTTTCATTGATGCAATTCGATCAATTTAACTCCCATATTAAAATCTGACAGTTTGTATCAGTAACCATATACTCTCAATTGGAAATAGTTCTAATAATTTTACATATCAAAAGGAAAAGAAAAAGTAAGCAACATTGTTTAGGACCATCATTTTATGAAATTTGTTTACTATAATCAAATTCAATTGGCCTGGAATTTTTTTCAGAGTTTCCCTGCACCACTCTTTGATTTCTGACTCAAGCAATTAATGCTATTGTGGAAAATATCACTGTAAATTGATTAGTGGCACTGTTTTGTTGATTTATCTACATCCTACTGTATACATGATTAACTTATTTTTGTACCACACAAATTTCTACTCAAATGGAACTTTTCTGTGAGCATATGATTTTTTTACCTTTATATTTTGAAAATCTATCATATATCTTATTAATGCAAAACCTGTACCCGGTATATTTTTAGGGTTTTTTGTTGTGTTTTTTGCTTAGGCCTATCTATATATATATATATATTGTATGGGCAGCCATATGTCTCATTTGGGACAACATTGATAAGTTTTGGTATAGGTAGAATCTATTAATCAAAATTAAAGAAAAAACCTGTGTTGTCTTACTACTAAGCAACATACTGTTGCTGTAGTACTGGTATCTGTCTTGTCTAAGTGTACAGAAGTGCATTTAAATAAAAATGTCATAAAATGAAACTCATTATAGTACGTAGTATTTGTGTTTTCTACCTGGGCAAAATCTATGTTGAAATTCATGACATCATTACCTGTTCCTTACACCTGTACATATACACAAGTATGTAAATTGTATGGATCAATACTACATAAGTACATGCTGTTAACATATTTTATACATTGGCGTTGGAAGCAAATTGAAAGTGGGGGGGCTAAACCAACTTAAAACACACACACGCCAGAAACGTCTGGGGGCTAAGCCCCAATTTTCAACACCTATGTCTATCTTTGCAAATAAGTGGGGGGGGCTAAGCCCCCCCTAGCCCCCCCGGTTCCGACACCTATGTTATACATGTATATATAACAGTATATTGAAATGTGTCCATAAACAAGACATTCATCAAACTTTCAATTTGGAGAGGAATACCAGTACTTGTTTTTTTTACCTGTATATTACCTGTACATTAAGATGATGAAGAAGGTTCTGATGTTGACTGGCACAGATGACATTTGATCTCAATGGTATCTCTATAATTGGAAGAGCTGATGGATAATCCACGGGGAAAGTGAATTTTAAACTCAAAGGCGCTGAAATGTCAAAATTATTCAAAGAGATGGTTATATAGAAAAATCCTATGAAAAGAAATCTCCAGAATAATCAAGCAGAAAATTGACTGTGCATTGTCCTCCTAAGGACTATGTTGTATTCTATGTTCATATACTTTCAAATGATATATGTTAGCACACATTTAATATTGGTGATTTTTGTGTAAAGAAATAAATGTACTAAATTTGTGTGTGCTTAAAACTACAAACACAAATACATGTATCGAACACAATCTTTATACAATTGTATACTTATGTTGAAAGTGCTGAAATTAAACTGTGTGTTTCTTTTGATTTCTTGTTGTTTTACATCCCATCAAGAATTATTCACTTATATGGAGAAGTCACCAGCTTTAGGTGAAGTGCCATAAATGTTTACCCATCCTATGAACTGTTGCCAATGCAGTGAGGGTTCTTTTATGTGCCACACCTGCCATGACACGGGACCTTGGTTTTATATCTCATCTGAAAGACCTGTGACTTTCACTTTGTATGCTGAGCGTTTGGCACTACATTTTTAAAAAGTCTTTGGTATGTTCTGGTACCAGGAATGGAACCTGTTACCTTCCACTTGTGATTTATAAGCTGACCAACACAAGCAGTCTTAAACTGTGGAAAAATGTTTTGATGAAAGTGCTAAAACTAAACTTGAGTGAAAATGGTTTGACAAAGTGCTGAAATTAAACTGTGAAAATGTTTTCCTTTGTCAGATTGCTAGATCTAACTACTGACTGGAGCAAATTAAACCTTTCTACTGTATCCAAGGGGGTCAATCTTACGCTTACATGAATGTATGATAATTGATGCATTCCTTGACAACGGACAAAATTACCTCTAGAAGAAAATGTAAACACAATTTCTGGCCACCAGTCAATTCATAGAAATATATTTTAAACTGGGATGGGGCTCTCTTGTCCCATACCACTTACCATTTAGTTCTACATCTAAGTCGGACAGCTTCACCATGAAACATGGTGGATCAACAGAGATCTCTGTAAAACAATATAGAAGCTGTATATATGGAAGTCATCAATGTATTACAATGAACAAGACTAATTTTAACCGTGTTTACTAATGGATAAAAAATCATATACCATAAATGACCCAATGAGTGCCCAGGGCACTACAAAAATAGAGAAAAAGGGGTGGGCGCTTATTGGGACTAATTAATAGTCAAATTGACATAAAGTAGTTAACTTTTTTATACGGTACATGGTACAGTGGTAAAGTTGTTGTAGTTAATACCCTGAACACTTATAGATCAACCTGTGTTGTATGGGGCTAGAGATATACTTTTATTTACATTTTTCTGGTCCACATTACCTTGTCATTTGGCTAGAAAAGATAAAAACTTGATCGTGTGTGAAACAAGAGGCCCAATGGGCCTTAACGATCACCTAAGAAAAATTTCCTGTCAAGTTTGTTTGAAATAAGTCCACTGGTTCTTGGTAAAAAGTCGAAAATTATACAAATTTGACCAAAAAAAACCTCATATTTTCTGTTTACATAGGTGTCTGTGACCTTGACCTTTGACCTTGAAATTTTGTCAAAATGATCCTAAGATAATTCCTAACAAGTTTCTCATATATCTTTCTATACAAAAAGCTAATCAGTTTTGAGTTATTAAGCCATTTGTATAGAACTGTACCCTATGTTAATCAAGCGCCCCCTAGTGGAACACTTATTGATAGATTTTGTTTTCATACACCAATTTTGTAGATATCAACTTAACAATCATGCATCTGATCATTGGTCCATGAGAAGAAGATTTTTAAAGATGTACCAAATGTTGGTCCTTTTTGGCCCCTTTTAGGGCCCCTATGGGTCCTAGCCCCTTTTCATTCATAAACTTTATATGGCTTCACATGGGGATTCTATATACCAAGTTTGGTTAAAATTGGCCTATGGGTCCTAACCCCTTTTCATTCATAAACTTTATGTGGCTTCACATGGGGATGCTATATACCAAGTTTGGTTAAAATTGGCCCACTGGTTCTTGAGAAGAAGTCGAAAATGTATAAATGTTAACGTCGCACAAAGGACGACAGACAAAAGACAATCGCAATAGGTCACTCTGAGCCTTCGGCTCTGGCTGTCTGAACAGAAAAATTGAGTTGTGGCTAAAATAGTACCGTACCTAAGATCCATAACTTTCTAGTCAACACTTACCTGTAAGGTCAGAGTCATATATGGACCGCAGAGCTTCAAGTTCTTCAAGCTGGTCATCATTTGCCATCTTTATTCATTTGACAAATAGAAATATCTTTTAAAGTTGATGACTCTGCCTGAAGATTAAATTTGTAAAAATTAATTTAAACTGCAACAAAACTAATGACTGAGTTTTCTTTTATCAAATGTTACATATATTTTAAAATAATTACATATATAGTGGAACCTGTCTTGAAAGACCACTCTCATGAAAGACCACCTGTCTTGAGAGACACATTCTGAAAACCAGTTGGTTAAATAGTCCTTTACACAAAAGCCTCTTTTGACAGACCACCTGTCTTGAGAGACCACATTTCAGGGGCAGACATGGTGGTCTCTCAAGGCAGGTTCTCTACTCTATTACATAGTTTTAAACTAAAACATACCTCCTCCTAATTCTTCTGAAAACAGTTGTGGGGGTCTAGGTCACATAGGGGTCATGCCAGAATAAACTACAGTATATTGTCTTAGAATATATCATGCCAGAAAATTCGTTTTTTGTTTTGTTTTTGTTTTTTTTTTTTTACATCACACAGAGAGTTTTTAACTTATACTAAGGCATCAACAATAACTACAAATTTTGACCTGAACTATGGACTGATGACAATGCAAGGAGGGTTCAGTGGCACAGAATCTTGATTTCAAGTCTCACTGAATAGGCCTGTGACTCACTTCAAATGTCAAATTCTTGGCAAACAAACACTGACTACCTTGTTTTAAAGACATTATAGTTAGGTCTCTATGACTTGGTATGGTAATCTAGACCAGAAAACATCATCACCACAAACAACAGTATAAAGATATCATCAGAGAAGTCTGTTGATGTCTGAAATGTTCTTGAAATGGTGAGAGAATAACAGACATCATATCTTGTTTGAATCAGATGTTGATAGTTGTCGGAATGTCCACTATGAGTGGTTCAGTGGTGAAGTTCTTGCTCCACAACTAATATATGATCAAAAGACTACAAAAGTGTCCAATTTCATGCTATGTGAGGTGTTAATTACAGCAGCAATATACCTTTGAGTCTTTGTTTTCCGGTCACTAGACCCCTCCATTCATGGAATGACAATTCAGGTTCTAAATGTGTTAAAGGAACTTATATTAAACTTATATACATGTGATTTGGTGTACATATATGGGGTGTGCTCCCTAACTAACAGAACTTATAAACTTGTATGGATTCCAGTCCTAATGCAGATTTGAATATATTTACAGATGCTACTGTAACTGTAAAATCAGACTGTTCCACAATTCGCAATGAGAAGGAATGTAAACATAGCATTTTTTGAAAAACTTCAAAGAATTACCTCTAGTAGGATTTGCATCTGCTAGTGTGAACATTTTGATCCAAGCAATGCCATATGCAAAGATTTAAAAACTTGTATCATGTCATTTCTATCCCCAAGATATTCCAAGGTAGGTAATCCTAATGAATGGAGTCGCTCTTCAAAAGTTAGATCTTTAACTAATTTTGTGGCACCGCACTGAACAGAATCCAATCTGTTTATTTCAAATCATATCATGATCCATATAATCAAACAAAATAAAAATGATTAATTTACTTCAACACTCTGAGCTTTACTTATAATATAACTAATATGTTCCTCAAATTTCAGATCTGGTGTGAACAACACACCTAAGTTTATCTTCTCCTCTAAAACTGATAGAGCAACATAGTTGTCAGAATTGTCCAACATGGTACCCTATAATGACGTTGAGCATCATCTTCTTGGTTGAAATGGAAAAACTTTACATTTTGTAGCATTAAATCTTAACTTCCAAGTGTTAGACCAATCACATAATATATCTAAATTGTCCTGCAATTTCATGAATTCCTCCTCTGTTGAAAGTTTAGAATAAATGAAGAAAGATTTTGTTTTACCATTTTGGGAATGAAAAATCAAAATAGTCAACAAATACATTCCTCGTTGCCACTATTAACAGGTGATATTATGATTTAACTTGGCCTGAACATCACAGTTTGGATTGAAATAATACTTATCAAGAGGCATGGTAGCTACAGGGATGACACAGTTTTCCATAGCATTGGTAAAAATGTGTTGCAACTCATCTCTGACTGTGACATATCCACACAAGAAAACAATAACAATCCTATCAAAAATATACATTGTATCTCGATTACCTCTCCTTGATCATTAAAGTAAAAAATATAACAGTAATTTAAAATTACTTTTCTGGAATCGTAGTACCTGATCAGCTGGGATGTTGCCTATCTGTCATATTACATACGCAATGTAATGTTTACCTTGAACACGTGGATGTCAACAAATTGTGCAACTATTCATGTTGATATCCCGATCCCAATTTTCCTGTGTGATAAAGAGGCGAAATTCCAAACCCGACTATTGTGATAAACAGATTTTATCACGCAGAATAATGTCTTTTTATTTTCCCTTCAGAATTATAATTTCTTTGTTAAAGTGGTATTGAATTGATGATATTATACATACATACATACAGACAGACAGACATACATACATACAGACATACATCCATACATACATACTTGTATACATACATACAATCAAGTAATATCTTGCCTGATATCCATCATTTTGCCTGAGCATGGCATTCATGAATGCATATTGTAACTAGTCATGTGCTCACATTTAATATTTTTAATTAACAGTACTTAACTGAATCCACATAGATCTACATGATATGTTCCCCTGTGGTTGTCCATCCGGGGCAATTCCGATTAGTTTGTTGGTGTCGTTTTGGTTTTTTTGGGGGTTTTTTGTGTTTTCTTTTTTGTTTTTTTTGTTTAATAATAATATTATTATTATTATTATTATTATTATTTATATTATTATTATTATTGTTGTTGTTGTTATTATTCTTTGCGTTAAAACTAAGAAGATGTCATATAAAGTATACAACTCATATTAGCCCCCCCCCCCCCCCCCCACTTTTTTATAGGCATAGGTGTAAAATTGGGGCTTGGCCCACAAGACGTGTCTGGCGTATTATGTTTTATTGGTTTAGCCCCCCCCCCCCCCTTTTGCGTGTGTGTAAAAAGTTGGTTAAGCCCCCCCCCCCTCCCCACTTTCAATTTGCTTCCGACGCCTAAAACTATCTTTTTAAAATTTTGACATACCATGAGTTTAATAACGATGCAGATTAGGCAAATGTCTTAACCGTGGAAATAAATCACTGAGACACATAAAACAAGCATAAGGGAATATTACAAAAGGAATCGGCTAAATGACAGAAAAAAATAAACATTTTATAATTTTTCAGTAAATTTATTGATAAACATAATAGACGTATCCATAGCAGCGACAATAGTACCGGTAGTTACCAACAAAATAGATGTTTGTCTACATTCTGTGAAAATTAATATCAAATCAATTTCGTTTGGTTACGTTCTGTAAGACCAGACTATGTAAACATGTGCCCCGTTTTGGTTGAAGAGACTCGGGCTATGTACAGACACACGTGCGTCATTTTGTTTGAAAGTAGAACTACACGGCTACAAAAACACGACTATCGTTTAGTTTGAATTAGAAACTAAGTTTTCTACACAAACATGCGTCGTTTTGTTTGAAACAGACTATGCGGCTACACAAACACGTGCATCGTTTTGTTTGAATTATGAGACTAAGTCGGCTACACCGTACGTCGTTTACCAGGAATTAGGTTAAGTCGGCTATAAACCGTGCATCATTTTGTTTGAATTACGGTAGGCACCAGCAGTCGGCTACACAAACACTAGTCGATTTGGTTGAATTAAATATTATGTCGGCTACACAAACACAAAGTTTTGTTTGAATTAGAGTGCTATAAGTCGGCTACACAGACGAGCGTCGATCTTGTCAATTGAATTCAAAATTATGAGCTACACAAACACATGCATCGTTTTGTTTAAATTAAGTAAGCCTATAAGGGAATATACACAAACACGTGCGTCGATTTGGTTGAATTAAACATTATCGGCTACACAAACACGTGCATCAGTAAATTTGAATTAGAGTAGCCCTATAGGTAGGCTACATATGCATCGTTTTGTTTGACAATAGTAGTAGGCTATAAGTCGGCTACACAAACACGAGCGTCGATTTGTTTGAATTAGAAATTTACGGCTACAAAACACGTGCATAGTTTTGTTGAATCTAGAGTAGGCCTATAAGTCGGATATACACAAACACGTGCGTCGTTTTGTTTGTTACGACTATGTCGGCTACACAAACACGTGCATCGTTTTGTTTGAATTACAGACTAAGTCGGCTACACAAACACGTACGTCGTTTTGTTTGAATTAGATACTAAGTCGGCTACATAAACACGTGCATCATTTTGTTTGAATTAGAGTAGGCCCATAAGTCGGCTACACAAACACGTGCGTCGATTTGGTTGAATTAGAAATTATGTCGGCTACACAAACACGTGCATCGTTTTGTTTGAATTAGAGTAGTCCTATAGGTCGGCTACACAAACACGTGCATCGTTTTGTTTGATAAAGAGTAGGCCTATAAGTCGGCTACACAAACACGTGCGTCGATTTGGTTGAATTAGAAATTATGTCGGATATACGTGATCGTTTTGTTTGAATTAGAGTAGCCCTATAGGTCGGCTACACAAACACGTGCATCGTTTTGTTTGAATTAGAGTAGGCCTATAAGTCGGCTACACAAACACGAGCGTCGATTTGTTTGAATTAGAAATTATGTCGGCTACACAAACACATGCATCGTTTTGTTTGAATTAGAGTAGGCCTATAAGTCGGATATACACAAACACGTGCGTCGATTTGGTTGAATTAGAAATTAAGTCGGCTACACAAACACGTGCATCGTTTTGTTTGAATTAGAGTAGATAAGGACCTACACATACACGTGCATCGTTTTGTTTGAATTAGAGAAGGCCTATATTTCGGCTACACAAACACGAGCGTCGATTTGGTTGAATTAGAAATTATGTCGGCTACACAAACACGTGCATCGTTTTGTTTGAATTAGAGTAGGCCTATAAGTCGGTTACACAAACACGTGCGTCGTTTTGGTTGAAATAGAGACTATGTCGGCTACACAAACACGTGCATCGTTTTGTTTGAATTACAGACTAAGTCGGCTACACAAACACGTACGTCGTTTTGGTTGAAGTAGAGTACTAAGTCGGCTACATAAACACGTGCATCCTTTTGTTTGAAGTAGAGTAGGCCCATAAGTCGGCTACACAAACACGTGCGTCGATTTGGTTGAATTAGAAATGTCGGCTACGTGCACGTGCATTGCTTTGATTGAATTAGAGTAAGTCTGTAAGGCGGCTACGCAAACACGAACGTCGATTTGGTTGAATTAGAAAGTAAGTCGGCTACACAAACACGTGCGTCGTTTTGTTTGAATTAGAGATTAAGTCGGCTACACAAACACATGCATCGTTTTTGATTGAGAGTAGGCCTATAAGTATATAGACAAAACACGTGCGTCGATTTGTTTGAATTAGAAATTATCTGTACACAAAAAGTGCATAGTTTTGTTTGAATTAAGTATCCTATAAGTCGGATATACACAAACACGTGCGTCGATTTGGTTGAATTAGAAATTATGTCGGCTACACAAACACGTGCATCGTTTTGTTTGAATTAGAGTAGCCCTATAGGTCGGCTACACAAACACGTGCATCGTTTTGTTTGAATTAGAGAAGGCCTATATTTCTGAATCCACGAGCGAAATTGTTTTAGAAATTATGTCGGCTACAAAACACGTGCATAGTTTTGTTCGAATTAGAGTAGGCCTATAAGTCGGTTCACAAATTGGGAGAATATCATTTGGTTGAATTAGTTTCAGTCGGTACACAAACACGTTTTCGTTTTGTTTGAATTAGAGTAGCCCTATACATTCACACAAAACAGTGCATCGTTTTGTTTGCCTAGAGAAGGCCTATATTTCGTACACAAACACGTGCGTCGATTGGTTGAATTAGAATTATGTTTGTACACAAACAGTGCAACAAGCGTTTTGAATTATGTAGGACAGATGTCGGCTACACAGACACGTGCATCATTCTGTTTGAAAGTAGGCCCTAAAGTCGGTTACACAAACACGTGCGTCGTTTGGGTAACATAATAGTAGGCCTATGAATTGTTACTAAACAAACAATATGCTATTGTATTTTGTTGAAGACCTGAGTAGGTCAATAATCGGCTACACAAAGACGTGCTGCTTTGATTGAAAAAGTAGGCTAGAAGGCGCTACATTTACGAGCGTCGATTTGGTTGAATTAGAAAGTAAGTCGGCTACACAAACACGTTCGTCGTTTCGTTTGAATTAGAGACTAAGTCGGCTACACAAACATGTGCGTCATTTTGATTGAGGACACCAAGTACACAAAATACGTGCGTCGTTTTGGTGTTTCTGTAAGGTAGATTGATGTACATCCTGTATTAAATTTATATTTTTGGACCGTATAAACCACCCTCCCGTGTATCATTTGAATAAATGTTTCTTGAAGGACATATTTCCCCCTGATTAGCCTAGTTCTGAATCTTGGCGAAATTATTTGAAATGTAAAAAAAATTGCAGAAACTTCGAACACATGCCAGGTTCAAATTGGGAGGATATCATTTTTCTAGTTTCAAGGTTCATTTTTAATTTTATGAAGGACTATTGAATACATTCAGTGTAAAGTAAATCTGTAGGCCTACAATTGCCAACGATTGGAAGCAGGATTGTTTGTTCAGTGAACAAGCGTTATTGACATGCGACAGAAGCTCGGCAAGAATGTCAATAGGATTAAACAAAAGGTAAACCGACGTGATTTCAAGTAACATAATAAATTGAAATGATACTAAAGAAACAATATGCCTATTGTATTTTGTCATAACCTGAGATGTCAATATATTATCAGCAGCCTATATGTGAAAACGGCAGCACAACATTTATACTCAGGGGACCTAAAAAGCATATTAAAATTACATTGACTAGAGTAATCTTTCCTACTTTGGTCAGTTTGCAGAAGAGAGTATCACGTTTCTCCCGTGCAGCTTATCATAACCGATTCGCATAAGGTGGCGGTGCGTGAGTAACCTTTTGATCATCATACGGATGAATCTACCCACTTTTCGGTTATGACGAGCTGCACGTGAAACGTTTTATTCTTCACTGGATACTATCGTATGTATGGTGACAAGTAGGATTTTAATTAATATATATATATATATATATATATATATATATATATATATATATATATATATATATATACATAGGCGTCGGAATCGGGTGGCTAGGGGGGCTGCCCCCCCTTTTTTTGCAGAGATAGACATAGGTGTTGAAAATTGGCGCTTAGCCCCCAGACGTTTCTGGCGTGTGTGTGCGTTTTAAGTTTGTTTAGCCCCCCCCCCCCGCACTTTCAATTTGCTTCCGACGCCTATGTATATATATAATATTTATATGCGAATTTCAGGTTGTTGTTTTTTTTTAAATAAAATGATTATTTATCAAGGCCATTCTAAGTTTTTTCTCTGTTTAGCGTCCGCTGTTTGATGGTAGATAGGTTTTTGAGATATAAAAACTAACATTCCATAGGTTATTTATAAGTACAATGTATGTGCCAAAGATGTGGCTTTAAAACAGTTTAATTTTGTTTTCCTTTTACGATCATATACGGAAAATACTTAAATGTGTGCATAACTTATAATAAGGCCATTCCAAGTTTTTTCTCTGTTTAGCGTCTGCTGATATATAGGTATTGAGATCACAAAACAAAAAAGAAAAAGAAAAAACATACAAACAAAACACAAACATCTAGGGGGAATTGGAGCACAGCCTTAAAATGAACGGTTAAACATGAATATTTATTGTATAAAAAATGTAAATTAGGTTATTTATAAGTATGTGTCAAAGATATGGTTTTGTAAGTTTAATTTTGTTTTTCTCTTGTTAACACATTAGGAAAACAGTTAAATGTGCATAAAATTGCATTTGTTTTCATTTAAATGCCTTGTGATTTTTCTGTCATTTTGGTTTTTTTCTGATAGAAAGATAGGTTTTTTATTTTAGGGTGGATGCTAAACATAAAAAAAAACTTGAAATGGCCTAATGTCCTGTGTTTTTTAGTTTTTTATGATGGAGAGATAGGTTTTTGATTTTAGGGTGGACCCTGAACGAAAAAAAACTTGTAATGGCCTTATTTATTCACGGTTTTTTGTTTGTTTTTATTTGGGAGAGGGGTACGTTTAAAACCGATTCAATCTGTACGGTTCCATGCATTAATCAAGAACGAAAACATAAGACCCAGAGTCGAACAATTATATTTGCCATAGGCTAAAACTGTAAAAAAAAAAAAAAAAAAAAAAAAAAAAAAAGACAAACAAACATAAAAAGATAATAATAGCCTACATTTGTTCTTGGGAATGCACAAACATGCATGGTATTTCAATTGAGCAAATATCAACCACTCAATTTAGCATAAAACTACCTTGCGATCTTGATCTACAAGACTTGAATTTCATATATGTGAAGCTTGATTAAATCAAATGTCCCCGAAACTCCTGTTGATCCGCCTGTATATAATCGTTTTAAATTAAACTGGATTCCATTCATGTGCGGGCCTAGACAGTGTTGAAATCTCAGAAGTGAACTATTTCACGATAAAACATCATTAAAGAATCTGTCCAGAAAATACTGACGACCAGTAATTGATATAAAAACTGTTTATTCGCGTATATTTAAATGTTAAACGAAAGTATTGACCACTGCAATTCAAGTGTAACGACTCTTTCATCTAGCCGTCATACGAAAGGTATTTACTACGCTTTCCAGACTTTACCTGAGTCACCGTGCACTCCTCCGTGTCAGTTTTCATTCCGCCAATCAACAACTTTGTTTTGATCATGTGACTCAATTCACCGGATGATACCTTTATTTTACCTGTCTAAGTGTGTACCTGCAACTGAAAGTAATATTTGGATTATTAATTTGTATATTTGGAGAATCAGTGTCAGCATTCAATCGATTTAAGTCATAGTTTGAGGAAAAATCTTCCATTTGTTCACACCTGTGGAATATATTTTTAAACAGATTAAGTATCGAGTTATTGTCCTTTGAGCATCCAACATGGCGGTTGTGAACTTCCGAGTCGAGCTCTGAGTTTATAAACAATCCTTGTGAACCTGTGTTTTATAAGAAAAAAATCTACAGTTATGACTGGTAGTAATAAACATTAATATGGAGCTGTATAGTACAGAGTTAGACAACTTTAATTATCGTTTGAAAGTTTTTATATACACCATACTTTTGCTAAAGTTCACAACTTTTGTGACATGCACAGGTAAGTTATGTTACACAATACATGGGTACTTCTTTACTGTACTGTTCAGTGTTTTTAGAATTTTATGAATAATTGGTATCAGATGTGAACTATTGATTTGAATTTCCCGCCTTAGAATAATACTGATGAGTAGATCACTATTCACTAGGCCTATGGGCGATGGGTTGTTGTCCATGAAAGTATGCCATAAACATGTGCATAAACATAAACATTTGATCAAGAGTTCTAATTGTTTACTGTAAGTTGTATAGACCTATTTAAGACTCAAATGCTTGACACTAAAGAAGATACCAAATACAAGGTCAAAGAGTCTAGGGATTTCAGGTACCGTATATACGTCTCTGTCTAAACAGAGTAAGAAAGCAATTAAGTCAAAGCAGTTTGTTATCACCTTGAGTTTCTTGAAAAGAGGAAAAGTCAAAAGAGGATACGTACCATATCCACGTTCCATACATAGAGTGTACATATGTAGCCACTTGCCAAAGGTTTATAGATTTTTTTTTACTATATATTTCATATGCACGTAAAACCAAGTATTGTGAAACCATTTCTTATTGCATTGCAATAGGATTTTATGCTGACAGCATTAACCACGGTAAATACAGCATCATTACTAACAGTTACGCTTCCTGCTATAAAGACAGTAATGGGACTAATTCGATCATGTACCACGTGATACCCGATAACAATAATGTTATTGTATGTATTAGTGATGGAATGACACTAGCAGACAATATCCCACAGTAACATCATTTCAGCGGGAAGATCATGTAGAGTTACATTTCATCACCATTGGAGATACAAATATCTCACAAACGTTATTGGTTATCACAGGGTGCATGAATTAGTCCCATTGTACATCTTTCACCAAACACCTTGACACATTGTACATATTTAGTACTGGTAGTGAAAGTCACAAGAAATCAATAGAGTCTGAAAACTAAGGTTACATGTGATGGTAGCAGCCTGGCTCACCCTGTGTCAATGTAGCCATTGAGTATGTTTTTTTCAAGACTGGCTAAAATATTGACTTCTGTCTATTATTTTTGGTAATGTTCAGTGTACATGTATGATTTCTGTGTATCATACTCTCATTCAAAAAAAGAGAAAAAAAATATCATGATCACAGACAACTAATACTATGTTTTGATGATAGAAACAACATATACATTGTATAAGGGCATGCTTGATTGAAAATTTTCCAAATCAAATAAACCTCCAACTTGCAAAAAGTTTGTCACATGACATATACTGGTAATGGTATATATCGTTAGTTTGCACTTGTCACCATGTGGCATAAGAATAATTAGGTTTGGTGTCAGTAGTAATTGACTAATCAAAATTTATATTGGCGAAACAAAATCTTGATTTGCTAAAGTTTTAGCTTTTAGATTTTAGAGTCCAGGGTGAGAGCTGCTGGGTAGGTGTGGGAAAGAGCCCTCATAGCATTAGCATAAATAAATGTAATAGCACAGGTCAAAATTTGTGGCACTTGACCATTTTGCTGTTGACATCTTCATATGAAAAATCTGTGACTTGTCTAGACATACATGTAAACCAAATAACAAATAGTAAAGTGAATTCTAGTCTTGAAATAATCACTCCTTCTGTCATTGGAATGTGGTCTTATAAGACACAGGTGCTCTCTCAATAGAGGTTTTATCTAAAGGATTAAATGTGTATCTGTTTGGTATATATCATGATTGGCATAAAAATCCTATAGAAAATTCTTTTTTTTTTCCAAGATTTTGCCTACCCTCTTTTATTTTTGAGGTGTTTCAAATGTTCTCATTTTTTTATGCATAGTGAGAATAGCTTAAACTTTAATTTATTTTAAAGTATTTTCAATTTCCTGTCTTCTGGTGTATAATTTTTTATTTTTGTATGAACGGTTGTAAAATAAACTGAGTTTAATCTCTAATACATTTCTCTATGAATGTTGTCTACGGACAAGACATACTTCTCCTTCATCTAAGAAATGAGATAGCTTTTGTGTTTGAGTCAACTAGCATGAATATTAATGCTTTAAATGGTTATTGAACAACATAAAACATAAAAAATTAAGTTGTACCTCAACTAAAAACAAATTCTATATAGTGATCAATACAATAATAAGTATAAGACCAATTCCATTTACATGTACACATGTCAAGTTCAGTGTCTTATTTAATTAAAAGAACATTCTTATATTTTGATATGTTGATTATAACATCTTAAAAAATTATAACATTTGTATGTGTAGTGGTTTTGTTGTTGAGGGATCCTGAAATGCCTGATCATACATTTGTATTTTGTGAGATCCTGAAATGTCTGACCATACATCTGTATGTTGTGAGATCCTGAAATGTCTGACCATACATCTGTATGTTGTGAGACCCTGAAATGTCTAACCATACATTTGTATGTTGTGAGATCCTGAAATGTCTGACCATACATTTGTATGTTTTGGGATCCTGAAATGTCTGACCATACATTTGTATGTCTATGGACAAGACAATAATGTGTTGTTTCTGAATAACAGTTATTTAATATATTTTAAATTAGGTCCATGCATTTACATACTTTAAAGAACATGAGAATTCATAAATTTGTTTTTTGTGAAGTCAAACACATGAGTTTTCTTTGGGTACTCCAATTTCCTCCCACAGCAAGGACCCTCACACGTCAACATCAAGGCCAACCAAAGACATTTATAAACATGTATGTTGGCATAACTTGATTGTTAATCCTTGTAAAATACAAACTTTATAATTTAAAACAATGCAGTTGGGACCATGCCCATGTATACATGTGCATGTACATGATTTACAGGGTACAACTGATGTAGGAATACTTTGAATCAATAAATGAAAACACCTGTGGTCTATAAATGTCTTATGGCTTTAGTGTTATCATGAGTTACATGTAGCATTATCATGCTTCATTTTTGTTGAACAAATTTTAAACATTTGTTGCTTTCAAAGTGTTGATGCATTAAAAGTTTCATATTAATCAATGGAAATGTTTTAAAAATGCCTAGGTTATCTCTGTTTGTTCTACTTTGTCACAAAAATTAAATAAATCTGTTTTGAATAACTGCAATTGATATGGTTCAACCAAACACATTTTACATATGGTAATTATAAAGAAAAAAGTTCTGGTTTATTTTGGGTTATTTTTACATGTGAAGTCAGGACATTCTGTTATCACAGAGCCTGTATTTTTCATTTAGGGACGACATGAATGTGTACAACGTTTGTGCTGTTTCTAATCCATAATTTATTTTTAATTATGTGATGATAGGGTATTCATTCTGCTTGGTGTATAAATGTACATATATAAGATTATATTATCCATATAGAATTTCTTATTATAATACATACAACTATAACCCCTCAGGTTTTATATTTACTGATCAATATATATTTTTTTTCCATTAAATGTAAACTTCTTTTTTCCTTTCATCTGGATGAATTTACTGATTCAAATACAGGGATTTCCCACTCTTTTGGGAATGGAGCCTGGCTCGGCCTTTCAGATTCGGAATTTTAGCAACATTTTATTGAAATTTTTAAATCTAAAAGAGAAAATACACAAAACTGTTTTAAAATACATGAATCTCTTCAAATTCATAGTCATTTGACTTCTATTGGGAAATTTTTCTACAAATTGAAAAAAAAATGCATTTCTTTAATAGGGAATGGGGCCTTATTTCGGCCCCTTTATATTGAATGGAAAATTTCAGAAATAGATTTGTTTGATTTAATGTCTTTTCAAGACACACAGCTGACTGAACAACTTTTCATTGATACAGTGGCTGTCAGTTTTAATGTTGAAGGAGAAAACCCGATTACATGAACAGCATACATGTGCCTAGGGGGAAGACCAACAGTACAAATGTACCTGCCTTCAGCAACTACATGTAAACTGGAAACCACTACCTTCCTCACATAATCAGCTTACATGCAAGTTCTAGCGCTTAATTTTGCACTGACAAAACATAGAGACATCACTGTTTAAAGCGTCTAATCACTTGTCCATGGATACCCCACTTCAAGTAGAAAATATTCAAATTATTTATTTCAGCTCCACGTACTGTACATATACATGTACATGTATACATGTATGTACATGAACAAATTAAATGATGTACTATATTTTCCATGGAGAAGTCACTTCATGATATTGCATTGATCTTACTTCTAGCATTTAGATCTAGTTATATTTTACTTCATTATATTTTCTGAGTTCATGTAGTATAAATCAATAGTAGTATCAGTTCTTTATGATAAAAAGAAGCATGTGTGCCTTATTTCCTACATTGTACATGTATTCAAAGGCCTCTGTCAGTGTATGGTTTAAGCATCACATTTTAAGTCACAGTCAGTGCAGGTTCGAGTCTCATTGGAACCTTAGACCCTGTAGATTGGCTTAGTAGATATTGTGAGAAAATTTGCCAGTTTCCTTGTGGAAGTCTGATAGTCTCTCCACGGGTACCTTGTAACCAGATTCTCTCCTCCAGAATTAAAACCTGGCTACTACCAGTCCATATTAACATAAATTCTTGGGTGTGAGGTCTAGTGCCATAAAAGACTTCAAACAAACAACTCAACCTAAGGCCTTGCATTTAAATTGTCGTATGAAAAATCTGGCTGAAAATATCAAGCAACATGTTTACAATCAATAATCTAGTATTATCATTAACATGTACAAGTTAGTCTTTAAATCAATAGACATGCTGAATATTCCTGATGATAATAATGGCTTCTATTTTTATTGACAATTATTTCATCTAAAAGGGTTACCGCCTTACCGGTACATGTACAGAACTATATGAACATGCAGCTGTGGACCTGCAGTATCCACTATCCAGTAGTTTTGTAGGATGTTCAGATGTAGATATTTTTATATTAAAGATATCAACAACGGGGGAGGGAGTTGTTTTTGGCCTGTCTGTTATTCCATTTTATTTCTGTTTGTAATATTCTGTTATATCACTTGAGTTTTCTTTCCTTAAATTTTAATCAAATTTGATGCTCTATATTGATGAAACATACAAATGTACATGAAGGGTGAGTTCAGTTATGACCAACTGTTGGCAATATTGGCAAGAGTTACATGTACAGAACTTTAAAATGTTTCTGAATTGCTTTATTAAGTTATCCAGGTATTAATGTTTCTCAAGCACATCATTAGGGTTTATCAAATGGCAACATAACTGATTTCTTGTTTATAAAGTAGCTGTAATTTTATGATAATTCATTTTTGTTTTAATTATTCCTAGTCTCATTTTCTACCCTGATTGGTAGCCATTTTGCGGTTCATAGATGAATTGGTTTTGTTTGTTAAGGATGTTCTTGTTTGCCATTCTTTGACATCTCATGTACAAGTTTGTATCATGTTTTAGTCCTGTATTTTTGACACATTGTCAACTCAGATTTCTAACTCTCCTCAGTCTTCTGACAGTATTGTCTGTGATTGTTAGAAATAGTAAGCTGAACAACATGAATGATATTTGCATGAGGTACATGTAATTAGATCTGCAGTGTCTTAGATGTTCCGTTATAAATGTTTCTTTGCCCAGTCAGTCATAGGTGACAGTAAATCCACATCTGCTTTATATACTAAAAGCTTCCAAATGTATTCTATTTGACTCATTTTAAGTTTGTACCATGCATGGTGTAAGTGAAAGGTCCCAGGATCGATCGCTGATACTTGGTCAGTCCCAATTCTAAGACTTGTTTGAAAAAGGTGGTGACTGTTCCTGTTTTTTCACCCTATCCAGCATAGCACATAAGAAGTGAAAATCTGGACTCTTTCTTTAGGTGATACATATAACCAAGGTCCCCATGGTTGTATGTGGCAAACTATGATTGAATCAGGTACATGTAAATCAAGTTGAAGACTTGAGGCTCTATCAACTGATCATATGTATGTAAATATGGTAGATAATTTTTGTTTGTCTGATTGGAAATTTATACCAGTAGGTTGTTACTAAAGTGGTTCATGTGGCATAAGACCTCAACATACTAGGAAGTTACAGATTATCTTTGATATAAAATATGATTCAAATCTTGTTAAGGCATTCTGTCGTGTTTATAACACAGAGATCAAAAGGACTCAGAACTTGAAGAACACTAAAGTCTGTCCATCAACAGAATTTTTCAGGATTTCGTTAGTTTCACCAGAACCATGCAGACCCATGAAATAAAGCATCCTTACAAGACAAGATAAAAACAACCAAAAGATAGATGATAAACATTGAAATATTCAGAAATGTCAAGATCAAATAAAATCAACCAAACATATAATAATGTTTGGTGTTAAAATTAAAGCAGATAATACTTTACAAAGTAAAATGAATTGAAGTATACACCTGTATAAACATATGTGTTGAATAATGTGCAAGGTGTACAATTTGACACAAATTTTGTCACACAGGTACATGTACAGGTATGGGGTCTAATTTACAATATGTTCCTGTCATTTAAATGTTTTTACATGCCAAATGTTGTATTTCATTTACTGACAGTCTATGATGCTCAAAAGAGAATACAACGTACAATTTATATATATATATTACATACCATATGACATGTGTCAACATAACAACCATTTGTTGTCTTTTTTTAAAAGACTTATAATCAGTTTATTTTCAAGATTATACTAAATTACATTGAGGAAGGAGAAGACCCAGTTTAGTGGAAATTGGATTTATGTCTGTTGAATCACCTTCAGTTGGTCTCTACTTTATTTTGAAGTAGAAATGTTGGATCGTTGGTGTTCTCAAGGCAACTTACTACCTGGTACCTGTAATTTACTAACTACAAGTAGATCTACACATAATTGCTGTAAGGAAAGATTTCACTTTAGTGTATTGATCACTTTCCATTGGATGTAATCTGCTTAGACAACACGTCACAAAGTACTTTACCTTTTGACGTGAATTTCTTTAACAAGAAGGATAATCTGTTACTTATTAACACCTACAGATAGACCTATGGTTTCCCATTCTGTCTGTAAACTATGATTGTAAAACATACACCTGATAAGAAAATGCTACAAATAATTATGTCCAATGTGAGTTAAACTAAGATAACGTGACTAATTTACAGGCCAATGTTGATGCTGTCAACAGAACACTTGTTAAATGTCGTGTATACTTTACGTATTGTTTATATAGGACTATGTACTGTGGGTATAATCACCATTCTCTTTAGACTTTTTACCTGTAGTTAAATAGATACAAAGATATATACATGTAATTCTCAAGAGGATAATATTTCAGTTTAAATGTCCTTGACCTACAGATTATGATTATCACATGAACTTTACATGTCCCTGATCCCATATAGTGCATTGTCGTTTTCTCATCTACACCTTATGAAATACACAATTTTGGTTTAATTTGATTTACATACATGTAGTTTTAGTTTAAACATATTTTATTGTCGAATTCATGACAAAAGGATCAGATACCAGTCTTAAATACATATGTAAATCCTCTGCAGTATAAATATAGCAGAACAAAAGCATGCTGTGGTTAAGTTTTTGTTTTCTATTTGGTTGTTTTTTCTTTCTCTTTTTGGCTGTAATTTTCATTTAGGGTTAGGGTTATGTATAGGTTTGCAGACAACAAGATACATTACAATTGAAATTGGTATACTGGTCAGGGACCAGTAGCCGACTATTGCATGATTTCAGCTATATAGAACACGGTTTTGTGAGATATTTTTTAAGTCATCAGATGTTGCACATTTTTCTGAAACAGTAGGGAAAAAAATGTTGTGTTAGTAAAGACGAGATCTCCCCTTTCCAACTACTTGTCCCTGACCGGTGTAATGGAATAAGTAAGTCAGATCACCATTATTTTGCCCTGCCTTTGTAAAGACAGGGTATATACATTTAGGATTTGCATTTTTGTATAATCTTATACATGTACATTATAATGTATCATTTCAGTGTAATTTTAACATTTATGAGGTGTGTAGTATTAAATTATCTTAAATCAGTTGGAGTCCTAAAGGAACTGTTACCTAAATAACCATCATGTAGATTTATTAGTTTTTTGACACTCATTGTTATATGTGTACTGGTAACTTACACCCCTAATCTATATCTACAGATGTTCTAACTTCTGTTGACATATTGTACATGTATTTACCCTCTAATATATTCATGTGGTAGCGGTAAACAAATCAGAGCGTATTTCATTTGGACTTGACTGTGGACTCACAGCTTGTGCTTACTCCTCCACAGCACCTGATCCCACCTCTTGGTTTCCAGAGGTCCGTATTTGTCCATTTTTACCAGATTTGTATCTATATCCTGGACATTCTAAAGATTTATACTTTGGTATCTGAGATGTTTTAGCTTAAAGGCAAAATGTAAGTAATGCGTAGGTCATGCATATCATTGTTGTACATATTGATGACCAGTGATAATACTTGTAGAAATTGATTTTGCATTTGTTTCATATAGAGCTACAGTTTTTCTCCACCCTTGTTGAATACATAATTAGCAGCAAGTCATAAATGTCTGTATTATCACTTCAGATTTGGCCTAAAAAACCTGTAAAGTCTGCCAAACAGTGTTATCAAAAATCTTGAAAATAAACAAGTAACAAAAACATACCATAACATATAAACAATAATTGAAATGGTTTTTTGAAAGAGATGTATCGCAAGATTTTGAAATACCTGAAGATATTAGATTGTTTTAAGGAGTTTTCTTGTTTGTGGGTGTTCTGTTTTGTTGTTGTTGTTTTTTTGTTTTCCTTTTTTGGCCAGGTTGCAAAGCAAAATCTGTTTATGAAATGGTGATGTCTGTCTGTCCATCTGTTTCAACAGTTTGGTTTAGCTCCATTGTGGAAAGACCATCGATGATATCTTTTGAAACTTCTTGATGAGAACTATTCATTGCAACCATATCAAAGTATTAGAGGGGATGGGGTTAACATAGAAACCAATGGGGATTTTTTTTATTTCATTTAAAGTAAATATAGTATAGCTTACAACAATTTAACAATATGTTTACTTGTTCCTTATGGAAAGAAAAATTCATTGATATATATTGAATTTATATTTTTATGAATCATGTGAATTACATATACTTGGAAACTTATCACATCCCCACCCCAGTCAAGTTAATGTTTTGGTTAAAATTTTCTAATTGCTCACTATTCATTTGATGCAATGTGTGTGTATAGTTTCCTAGGCATGGGACATTTATTGATCTATCAATACACTCAGTGTGCTTGTTATTATTAGGAATTATTTATTCTGTTTTTATTACACACTTATACCTCTTGCTGATAATTTGTTGTAATTTATTAGAAAGATATCATATTGTCAGGCTGATAAATTTAAAAATGAAATCTCTTGATGTGATTGTTTTTCAATTATTCATTTTCATATCATCTTGCTGACAATACAAAGACTATTGATTTGGGTAACTGATAAAATAATAGCTAGGGTAATGTGTAGTGCATCTTTCTGAAACAAAGGAAATGTAGTACATGTTTTTCAACACTTCTACCACTAATTATTTTCTCCCCTTCCAGATGATCGACCTCCTTTGGATTTCTCGAAAGAACCTGTATCAGGAAGTCCTTTTGCAGAAGGTACTACTAAGATCCTGATTTGTCAGGTCTATAGTGTACCGGCGCCAAAATTCAGATGGATGAAAGATGGACAGTACATAACTGATTCCAGTGTATTTTCTACATTGAAAATTGAGAACACAAGAAAATCACATGCAGGAGAATATCGGTGTCAGGCAGAAAATTACCTGGGTTCAATCTTGAGTAATGCTGCTAATGTACAAATTGCTTGTAAGTTATTTATTACTGTTGTGATTCAAAATATATGTACTGAAGTATTTTTTCAGCAACTCATGTAACTAGAAATGATAAAATCATGAAATACTAAATATCTGAAAATTTTTGCCCTTTAACGACAGAAAATAGATTCACCCCATCTTAAATTCCTCCAGTCACGTGGATGTCATGAATGTATACATGTGCTTCAATTATTTAGCTTGAAAATTTCGCTTTCATTTGAAATTTTACATCTCATCTAAGGATGAAAATGGCAAAAAATGAAATGACAGCAAAAATATCCAAGTATACAGTATCTTGTACATAAAGACTAAATAGGAGGATGATGCAAGGCCAGAAATTGCTGTAATTGTAAAATGATTTATAGTGATCAGAATTATTTTGGGTAACTTCTGAGAGTGGTGATAATTATTTCTGAGTTTTTTATCTTTTAGCAATTGGTTTATAAAATGTTTATTTTCAGTCTTATTGTAGACTTCTACATCGTAGAAAAGTTGAGGGTGATAATTTTGGAATAATTAACTAGTAACTTGTAGTGAAAAATTTATGTGCGAAAATCTTGTGGTCTGCACAGATTAAATTGTATTTCATCTCATTGCAGATCTGAATCCAATTCCAGCGTCCAGTAATGAAACTGTGGCTGTATCAACAGGAAGTGCCACTGTCATTAATCTACCTCAAATATCATCCTACCCTTCTCCGATAGTCTATTGGTTGGTAAATAATAATCTGTTGGCAAATGAAGGTCCTCGTCATCAAATATCATTGTCAAAAGACCTGGTTCTTCTGGATATAGAGACATTGCAGAACAACAATAAGTATACATTCAAGGCTCTCAATTCCTTCTCAGGTCAGGAGACAACCAATAATACAAAGTTTTACACTTTGTCAGTAACAGGTAGGAAGATGAAATTATACAGTCATCAAAAACAATTGTCAAATATTCTATTTATTGCATTTTTGAGTCATGTTTTGTTACCTGGCGTTTTGTAGCTATGTCTAGATAGAGTCTATAATTTTCGAGGTGTGAAATGTAAACAAACCACTTTTCATGTTGGTTGAAATATATCACTCTGCTACTAAGAAATAGTGTAGTGAAATGTGGGAAAATATAGGTTAAAAAGTTAAAAACATGAGACAAACAAACGGATAATGAAAGACTTATAATAAATAATAATCATTTTAATTCATGTTATATTGAGATAATATATATGATAGCAAATGGTATGCTAGTTAGTGTCACGGCTAGCAGAAGACAGCGTGTAAGGACAGTGTAAGGGAGATAACTCTAATAAAGAAAAAGTAGTCCCAGAAGAGAAAAAACATTAAAGTATTTTGATTGGCTAAAAATGAAATTTCCGTTTACTTTGCTTTGAGTTGCATGTAAAAGTTTAAAAAATGAATGAAAAATAACAGTGAAACATAACAGTGAAAAATAAAGCATTTATTTTGTTGAAAAATCTTATAAAAAATGTAATAAAATGAAGTATTACATGGTTACTAGGTTATAGAATTACCCCCAGAACGTCATATTATGTTATTTTAATGATTCATAATAAGTTGTGTACCTACATCCAGCTGATCTTGACATTTATTGATCTGACATAACTTCTTTTGTGATGCATTAAGGACATTTTGTTGTTGTTTTTTTTACTTGTACAGGAGATATGTACATCACTTGTAGATATAACATGTAGGTACTGTCTATTGGAAGATAGTTTTTTTGTTTCTCCCATGTACATACCCTCTGGAGAAACCACCCTGTCTGCTGCTGAATTGCAGTCTCTCAAGACAGGTGGTCTGTCAAAAGAGGTTTTTATGTAAAGGATTATTAAACCAACTGGTATTCAGAATGTGGTCTCTCAAGACAGGTGGTCTTTCATAATAGTTGTCTTTTAAGACAGGTTCCACTATTTTGTTTGTCTTCCTTTTCTTGTGTAAAGGAAGTGGTATTTATACTGAACAAATCATTTTACTTTGTGAGTGAACCAAGACAGTTGAAATGCTTAAAGCAAAATAACAGAGAATTACCACCAAAAAAAACCTGTTTTGGAGTTCATTTTACAGTAGCCAACTTGTTATAACAAAGTACCGGTAAGCAAAAAATGTAGAAAAGTATGATCTGACACACATTTCTGTTATTGAAATGATTTCCCCCCATAATCTTTAGGCCTGTAAATGTAAAATATGACCATTTAAATTGGTTACAGGAGTTGCTATTCTAGGAGGTTTGAAATATTAATGGTCCAGCAAGCAGGATTAGTATGGTGCTCCATCTTGCCACAATTTTTTTCCCACCTATAGTTCTACATTGAGCTCTATCCCTTATTTGTACTCCCAGCAGAAAAATCATAATGCATCTTTGCCTTTTCAGTACTGACTTGCCCATTTTCATTACCTGTATTTGAATCAATGTGAACTAGCAGAAAAAGGAATTCTTATATGCAGTCCCCATCTTCTTTTTAGTCTCTCCCCCCCCCCTGCAAAACAAAGTTGGGGAATATTAATTTACCTGTACATTTTCATCCATTCATCCATCTGGATATAGGTATTTGGTTTGTGTGGCTGTCTCCTCCTACAGTTGCGGAGCTACAGCTTATTTTTTGTGCTGTATGTTTATACACATAATGGAGGTGTGATGGTAAAAACAAAATTGCTTTTTTTTTCAAATATTCTCAAAATTATAGGTAAATGGACTTAGTCATTTTTTTTCTTGCTTTCTGCACTTCATTTTAAAAATCACTCCTAGGTAACAAAACAACTCTGAACATGATTTTCAAGTGAGAGGGTGGATGGGCATTATACCTCTTTTCTAGTTCTATGGATTTGATGCAAGTTCCTTTATATTGATGTAAAAAATGCATTTTATTTTTAGAAAACCCTGCCTAGAAATATTCCTACCTAGAACATTTATATATTAAATTAATCAATATATATTTGTATGACAGCTGTATCTCTTGTTTAAGTAATTTTTATTTACCTTAACATGTACAATATTTGTCAAGAATCCAATTATCAATATTCTCCTTTTTTTTTTAGATACTGGTGACACCTCTCCTATTGCGCCATCAATTATTGTACCACCTCAAGATACAGTCGTACACAAAGGAAGTATACAAGTTAATCTCGAGTGTATCGTGAATGCAAGGTAATTGACCTTAGAATTTTAATAGTTACACACAGGGTTCTTATACTGGTACATTATTTTCGGATTTAGGCTTTGGACCAGTGATATTGGGAAAATCAGCAGCTTTTTTATTTCAGGCTGTGAAAAAAATCACAGTTGAATAATTGTATATGTTGTACATGTTAAGAAAAAGAAAACTACCGGGTATTTTAGATATATTTGATTTTTTTTATGAAATTTACATAATATGGCTATTTCCATTAGGTTACCATATTCAATATAGATAAATGGTCGTTGCTATGGTAATGAGGGAGTTTTACGGGGGAAAAATTGCAAGGTTTTGTTACTCTCATGCAAGGCTATCATTGTGACCAGCTGCTTTCAAAATTTGCGATATACCATTTCTGAACAATTTTGGTCTTTATATAGAATTACTCTTAACTTGATACACACTCCTTCAAAATTTGTTAATGTTGACATAGACACTGATATTTCTTGCCATCATTTTCATGGAATCTGTACAATTTTTTTCCACTCAAAGTTTTAGGAAATCTGTCTTTCACATGAAATCTATTGACTCTTTTCTATGAATTGATGTGACAAATGTAGAATGGTTTTTTTGGTTAATAACTCACAATCCAAACTTCTTTTGTTTTTAGGCCAATTAGTTCTCTAAACATTTCATGGTATAAAATTACGGGAAATCAACGCACACTAATCAACCAAAGTTCAAAGTATATTTTATCCCAAGCATACTTCCGGCAGCTCATCATAAAAGATCCTATAAAAAATGACAGTGGTGTGTATGAATGTGAAGCAACTCTTGCACAGGTGAATGGTCTAACATTTTCACCTGTTTCAGCTCAAGCTAATCTCACAGTTTATGGTAAGTTTCATAAAATTTTATTAAAAAATGTCAATATTTCTTTCTGTCAATATTAATATTTAATCTGATGTTGTTTTAAAGTTTTCATTTCTGTACATGGATGCTTGTTTGATAGTCTGGATCTTGGTTTTGATAATTAGTTGACTGCCTGTAAAGATATTACAGTGAAACCTGTCTTGGAAGACCAATCCTTTCTGTTATTGAAATGTGATCTTACAAGAAAGGTAATCTCAAAAGATAGGTTTTATCTAATGGATTACTTAACAAATAAAATGTAAACTCTGTGAACAATCAAAAATATATGTTCTGTCTATTCAACAAATTAGCATTGGAAATAAAGATGTAAAATTATCTTTTTTTCAGATTTATTTTCAAACCTTCGAAGGTCAAATGTTTGAATCTTTTTTTTAAACAGTTATTGGGTAACCTGCATTAAGATACTTCATTCTATATGTATCCTTTTGTACATCTCCCCTTGACTAGCCTAATAATAGGGGTCATACTATACATATGTTAACCTTTTCAACAGTAAAATCCTTTCAGTTGATACCAAATTATGCAATGTTTTGAATATTTGAAGCCCAGAAGTGTTATTGAACTTGTAATCCTTTGTTTTTCAGAGAGTCCAGAAATTACATCACAGATTGATCAAGATTATGTCCGAGACTTTAGTCAAAATCTGTCAGTTGACTGTAAAGGCAAAGGCATACCACAACCAACCATACACTGGTATTTCAACTCTCAAGAGATTAAGACACTGTCACAATCAAAGTAAGTCAAGATCACATATTCCTATCATTACATCACTTTTACAAATGGATACAACCTTAACTCACCAACCCCTGAAACTCAATGGACTCTTCTGTAAATAAATGGCTTAGATCAGTCCAAATTTGTCTATAGGAGTGAATGGGTTAATATCATGTTTATGTGTTAGAAGATGACATGTATCTAATGAATCTGCAATGTGTCTTTGTTCACAAACTTAGTTTAATTATGATTTTGTTCAGCATTTTAACAGTTGGTTTGTGAAGGTGGATATATATTTTTTTATCTTCAGTTTTATCAAACCAATACTTCTCTCAAAGATTTTTTTCAAAATTCTATTTGGATATTTTTTTCATCTCATAATGTTCCTCTTATCTGAAAAAGAAATACATGTAATTGCATTGTTTTAAAATTGCATTCCCAATTCAGATACATGGGGGTGAAAAAAACTTTATGTATACAGTGAAACCTGTCTTGAAAGACCACTCACGGGAAAAACCATCTGTCTTGAGAGACCCCATGTCAGTGGTAGAAGGTGTGGTCTCTCAAGACAGGTTTCACTATATACTATTTAAGCTGAAAATACAAAACCGTAAAGTTCTTGGTCGGTCGTATTTTGTTCATGTTGGTGAAGTTACGATTTACTTATCAAGTTATTGCCTAAAACATAAATTTACTTGAAAATAATTTTTTTTATCCTTCATCCTTCTTGTCCATGGTTGCATTCAACTTGATCATCTATTGTTAGGTATTGTATATGTTTTTATGTCAACAGGTATACAGTGTCACCAGATGGAACCTTATCTATCGTAAGTCTTGAACTAACGGAAGCAGGAATGTACCAGTGTTTTGCCCGTAATGTTGCAGGAGAAACAAAGAAGACCACTTGGATTAAAGTTAATAGTAAGTGAATAAAAAATTCCTTTATCTATAGTCTGTCTTAATGTCAACAGTATTGTAAACATCTAAAAGTTTACCAAGTTGAGACAACTAATCAGATTACACAGATAAAATAAGTGTATAAAGATGTATTATAGACTTAATTCAAGTGAATTAGACAAGGATTTGAATTTAATAGTCTATGAATTTGATAAATGCTCTTTAGTCAGTCTCTTTATATAATAGAAACAGATTATACTTACACCTATATCTAAACATTTTATAATTACATGTATGTACTGGTATTTCTACATTCTCTTGTTATCATTGTGGCTTTGTTGATTGCTGATTTTGCATTGCTTTTAAATCTACTCATTAACTTGTAGGTTCTCCACCTGAGATACGTGAAAAACCAGAAAATTTGACAATAGTAGCAGGATCTGATGCCCAATTTCCATGCAAAGCTGTAGGTGCTCCAAAACCTGTAATCATATGGAGCAGAAGTATGTAGTTTAATGATGAAATCAGTTTCAATTTCATAGAGGTGTTTCAGCCTTTTATCAGACTTAAATGAAATTGTATATAACTCAATACTGACATTTCCTTTAGTTACATATTATACCAAGTTTTGTTGAAACTTTCAGTAACAATATACAGTTGAGACTGTCTTAGTGACCCCCTGTATTCAGCGACTCCCTGTCTTATGTGACCATCATCAAGTCCGCCCTACATTATTTACTATATAATTGGTCTGTATTAAGTAACTCTCTGTCTTACCTGACAAGTGACTATGATTTTACATACCTTAACTGTACATAAGTCTGTGTTAAGCAACTTTCAGACAACATCTGATACCTGACAATAAGTGTCAATTACCGAAACTGTAGGCCTAATCAAAATTTACACTTACCAGATTAAATTATTTTTATTATTTATATTTTATCTACATCTTATAAATACAGCAATCTTGTTGCATGTGTAAGACTAGTAAAACATAGATGTGAAGAGCTACACATATTGAAAAGGTTGAAAAAACGAGGTCTGTGTTAAGTTACTCCCTGTCTTATGTGACCATCATTGATCAGTCCCTTAGACGGTCACATAAGACGGTCTCAACTGTACACAAAATCAACATTCTTACCACCTGATGTTCCATCAAATGAGTAATGTTATGGTTATCTTAAGTTGTTTATTGGGATCAAGTCAAAGCTCATTTTGCAGTATGGGGTTAATAGCACATTATATTGACGTAAAATTACACATATGTGCATTTCAGCAACATAAACTCAACTTCAAGATTAAAATTCCCAAATCAAACTTTTATTTGTAAATTTTTGCTTTTTAAATTGACGAAAATAAAGTGACAATATGCTGAAAAATGAAGGCCTAGAAGACTTGTTGAAATATATGCTATTAAAAGTCAGTTCAGCGTCTTTTATGAGTTTTAAGATATTATAAATTTGCTTTAGAAAGTTACTTTTCAAATATTTTTTAACATTATATACTTCTGACAGAATTGACCAGACTGTTTACAATAATTGCGCATGATTAATATGCAAATGAGATTTTTGTCAAATTGCGTATTTTTCCCTTACTAGATTTGGACATTATCTTGGAAAGTATAAGAGCTAGAGTAAAAGTGAAAGAAAAAATGTTTAGCATGCAAAGATCTACAAAAAGTTAATAGGGTCGAAATTGTCATGTCGACTCTTATAAGAGTTATTTCCCCTTTCAAGTGGATTTTTCACATTTTGGGCTGTTTTGTGACATTATCTTGAAAAGTATAATAGCTAGAGTAAAAGTGAAAGAAGAAGAAATGTTCGGCATGTAAAGATCTATAAAAAATAAACCAGGGCTGAAATTGTCAGGTTGCCCCTTAAGGGAGTGTTTTCCCTTTTAAGTGGATTTTTCATGTTTTTGACAGTTCTATCCTATTATCTTGAAAAGTATAATAGCTAGAGTAAAAGTGAAAGAAATAAAAATGTTCAGCACAGAGATATACTAAAAAGTAAAAAAAAGTCTGAAATTGTCAGGTTTCCCCTTATGGGAGCTATTTCCCCGTTTTAGTAGATTTCTCATGTTTTGGACAGCTTTGTCATATTATCTTGAAGAGTATAATAGATGGAGAGAAAGTAAAAGAAGCAAAAATGTTCAGCATGCAAGGGCAGTTATTGTCATGTCAGTGCTTATGGGAGTTAATTATGTCATGCTCAGGTGACAGTCAAGGCCCATTGGGCCACTTGTTGTAAAACCTAATTTAACCAAAATAAAAAGTAACTTCAGTTAAAATTGTTGTAGAAATTCGGCCTATACTCTCTTGTGACATAAATGGTAAAGAATGTGAAAAAAGTTGTGATGTTTTCATTGTCATCAGGGTTCGCACAGACTATGCAAAGTGCTTGAATTTTCACATAGTCCTTGAAAAGTGCTTGAATTTACAAAAAATAAAAAAAGTCCTTGAAAAGTGCTTGAATTTCTATTAAAATGTGCTTGATTTTTTTAACAGTGCTTGAATTCATTTAAAACGTCCAACTCTTGTAAAATAGTACAATGTAATGTTACAAATGGAATCGGTTTTTATCACTTAATAAACATACCATAAATGTCATGATGATAGAGAAGCTTTGTTTATATCCCGTGTTAGTACTATCAATCAAGCGTCACGATGACTCTGCGTTGGCGCAATGCGCATGCTTCCAGTGACTGTGTTCAAGGTCATCTCATTAGAAAATTACCGGTGCATGGTCTATTGGAAGCCACTAGGCTACATGATGAGTAATCGCCTTTGTGTGTACAACTAGTGTTGGGATTGTCTAGTGTACTTTGAGTGTTACACAGTGTAATGTAACACTGCACTCTGGTGGAAAATAGAAAACTATACAATGTCTATACTGTACATTATTGACCGTATTCCAGTGATTAATGTGCAAAAAGTGCTTGAAAAGTGCTTGAAAAATTGCTAGAAAAGTGCTTGAAAAGTGCTTAAATTTCATTTCTTACAAGCTGTATGAACCCTGGTCATTATTGTTCTTATTTAAAATAAAATTGGGTGATTCTAGCTGTAATACACTTTTCACCTGTATCAGGGTCCCATCTTATCTAAACGTTAATTTACCAAAAGTCAAAACTTAGCTCTAACAGAAATTTATAGGCACATTCAGGCATTTTCAAATGGGATATCTTGATAGTTTATAAAGAGTTAAATTTGCTACATATAAAAAGATGAATTATGACACTTAAACTCGTAAACTGAAGTCTCTACCTAGTCATAAAGTGTATATCTAGTTCTAAAACCAGGTCTTACACTTTAATACTACCTTTCGTAAAGTGGCCCCTGATGCTATATGAGATTGTAACTTACCTATAACTCATTTTTCAGTCACAAGTACAGGTGCAACAGAGATTACCAGTGGTGGGCGTTATCAGATCCTGGAAAAGGAGGAACTCTTGTTAATTACCACAACAGAAGCAGCTGATTCTGGACATTATGGCTGCAATGCCACCAACAGTCGTGGAAGTCAGGCAGCAGATGCTTTTCTTGAAGTGCTAGGTAAAGTTCTAATATATTCACCCCATCCTAAATTTGCCCTAAATCACCATAGTCTCATAGATGGCATGTAAGTCCGTGCCTCAGTTATTTAGCCTGAAAATTTCATTATCATTTTAATTTCACCCTATAATCTGAGCAGGAGCAATACGTCCAGGCATACAGTAACTGAAAATTATGATGAATAGATAGGCATCCTGTCTGCCATTTATGACTTCCTTGCTTATTTTGATACATTTCCAAACTACATTTTCTGTGTGTCTTTTCTTCTGTTATACAGTACATATGAACATTTTTAAAAATCTATTAAATTACTGTGTTGTGCAAAAATAAGACATTTCTGTCACATGTCTATGGATTTTGATTTGTAGAATTCTTTTTATTATCAGCTGAAAGTTGGTGGTAAGCTGTATATTGTGAAACTGTAAAGGAGTAGGTTCACTTTTGGTCAAAATCGGCCCTGTCACAGAAATTCACAAAATTTACTCACAGTAATAGGGTGTACTCCAGGAACATAAAAACACATTTGAATTCCTTTTCATTAAAAGGAATTATCATTTTTGGGTCATTTTAATGGAAATTGTCAAAAAAATCACTGATTTTTGGAAATAATGAATAACTTTTTTATTTCTATTAATTTTTCATTCAAATTCTCAAATTTTGTGGTTCCGATGTTGCTTTTGTGATCCAAAGATTTGGATATATATTTGCATGGTTCACGTCTTAATTTTGGGGGTAAAAGCAAAAAAAATATTCAAAAATCACTGGTTTTTGGAAACAATGAATAATATTTTATGTAATCAATTTTTAATTAAAATTCTCAAACTATAGGTTGGAAAAAAATAAGTGTAATGTTGAAAGTATCAGGTGACTAAAAAATTAAAAATGAAAGGTCCGAAATGCGAAACTACTCCTTATATGCAAATGAAAGAAAAACCATATAGGTACGAAACAACACAGATTCATAATTTCCGTTTTTGTGACCCGTTGACAGAGATTGCAGCGGATTTGTTCATTGTATTTGTTACGTAAGTTTATTGCACATTTTATCGTTATTGTGGTAAAATGTCATCACAAATTACTCAAAACTGTTCGTATACTAGAGAAAAGCCACATATATCTGTTATGGATCATTTCCGGATTTATTCCTTTCCGTACTTGTTCCGTTTTTGTTTCGTTTTTGTTTCTTTATGACCGCTTTGGTTCAGTTTTTTAATTGACTAACACGTGCGTTCGTTGAGTGGTGCGCGTTACTTCCATGCGGCATGCTGAGACAGAGATGCTCCGTTTATTTCAAATTATGAAGAATACAGTGGCGTAAGTTTGTTAGTTTCATGTTAAAATTGTTCATTATGTGACAGGATTTATGTCGTCAACATTATCATCATTCGAAACTTATATAACTGCAAGTTCAAGTTTTGTCTGAATTATTTCTCACGACCACATGGTTATCGATCAGTTTGTGTGTTTCAATGTTAACATATACGTTTCATTGATATTAAAATATATGTTTCATTGGATTTTGGCCTTTTGTTTCATTATTGTTCTTAAAAAGCATTTAAATATGAGGTCTTTTGATGTAATAATCTACAGTCAAAGATTCGCATAACACTGATCGCTATAGGCAACATCGATACTGGGCATCGACAACTGAATGTGGCTTGATACTATGCCAATATTTATCGTAAGATCACTGTCGTCAAAGTTATAAAGTTTTTATTTTATATTACATTATTAAAAAACAAATACAAATATTTTAGAAGACGTCATTCGTCCAATAGATTGATTATGCCGGTCTGCAGACGACATTCTTGATTCGACAGTCGTACAGAGTACAGTAGGCCTAGCTGTGATGGTTGATATCGATCTATACATATGTATTCAGAAAAAAATAAGAAACTTACCTCCATCTTTATCTTTGTTCTGATTTTTCTGGATGGAAAGTCGTGTGTCTCGGACAAAACCGCAGCTAGATCGTTGACATGATAGCCTAGGCCTTACAAAGTGATTTGTTTGTTTACGTATGCAAATTAGCTTGTATTCATGGGCGATCATGTAGGTCTAATTAAAACACAACAAATCTTTTTTTGAAATAATTTTTATTATACACTGGTACTTTGTTTTAATTTATTCAATCAAAACAATTAATAAAATGCCTGTAACGGTTATCGTCATATAAAAAATAAATAATTCCGGATTTCTCCTCCGTGAACTCATTTTACTATAAAGTTGATTTTCATCAACAGCACACCTTCTGATCCAAAAACATTCACCAGTAATATTAATTTCTTTTGACTAAATTTACTGGACTGCCATTGCTTTTTAGATCAGAGGTTGTACTCTATATGAAAATCGTGGACAAACAAGAAAAATGTGGCGAATTCTGCAGAAAACTAGTCCGATATCGGTTTCGTCTTTTACATAATTCAGCAAGCTGACCTTTTGGCGGGGAAAATTTGGCATCATTAGATAGTATCAATCCTCGACTAACTTATTAAATCAAATTTATTTCATTTCATTCTACTTTAATTTTTAAGATATCACAGGGCCAATAACGCCAAACATGGATCTTGTCCTTTGTATTAAATGGTTTATCCATATATTTTTGTCTTCAGTTTGTTTAACTGAATTTTGTAAGAGTTTTCAGTGGAGTAAGTCTTTGTTGTTTTTCACATTTTATTGGCTGGATTGCAAAGTAAATACCAGTCTATGGATTGGCGATATCTGTCCGCCTGTTTGTTCAAATCAAGAATTTGGTTTAGCTGTTATTTTCAGCTCTGTTGTAAGAAAACCATTTAGAGTATCACATTGTAATTTCATGTAGTTATAGTACAGTGTGATATTAATTGACCTTTTCCTTCACCTTTGACCTAAAATTTCAGATGTATTTACATTATTAAATGGTTTTGGAATACAATGTTTTTGCAATTTTCCACACTACCTTTAGCATTTAGCAGTTTGTTAAAACTGTATCTTATAAAATTTACTACTGGGGTAAGTCCTTCTTATTTTCCATATGTTATCTTACTATATAAATTGCTTGATATATATTGTATATTGTAATTTATTTTTTCAGTGCGTACAGTTATAACCAGGCCACCACAAAATTTAACCATAATCAAGGGATCATCTGCAGTATTACAATGTGGTGTCTCACATGACCCTAAGGTACAGGTCCAGTGGTATTGGTATCATTATAGTTCTTCTAATAATCCACAAGAAGTCACAGCCGGTGCTCGTCATACAATAAGCTCAAATGGAAATCTGACCATCACAGGTGTTTACAATGTTGATATCGGAAAGTACAAGTGTCAGGTTGTATCAGCTGGTGGAAATGACAGTCGAGAAGCCACTTTACAAGTCATAGGCAAGTAAATCTGAATTATATCAAATGTCTATCCTTAAATTACAGTACAACATTGAACAATATAAAAATAAACATGTGTATCTGAATATTGGATAATAGTCTATAATATCTAGAAGGGTAGTCTTGGGGGCTCTGTGGCCAAGCAGTATTTCACTTTGAACCACAAGGTCTCTCAACTCTGATCAGTTTGAGTTTGAGCCCCAATGGAACCTGAGTGTATTTTGTGAGTAAGTTTGCCAGTGTACCAGCAGAAGACAGGTGGTCTCTTCCTGGTTTAATTGACCTATTGCCAAATGCCCTACATGGCACCTTTTGGAAAACTTTTCAATTATGACATCACAATTAAAAGGCCCGTCAAACGCTTGCATGATTATGACATCACAGTTGAATGACGTCAGAAAAGCACATTGACAACCATGTCTCAGACATTTTGCGATAGGTCAGTTTTAACTGGGTTTTGTCATCCACCAATAAAAACAGGCTGCCATTATATAACTGGAAAATTTTTTGAGTGCGGCATAAAGTGATCTGGACCAGTCAGATTAGTCATTACATATCTGTGTTAATGAAAACATTCCATTTGTTTAAATTTATACAATATGTACAGAGTCATCCTTTCTGAATGACAGAATTTATTTTAAAAAATAGAAAAAAAATGTCTTTTAATTAAAATGTATTTGACATATGACCATCATTAAAGTGTGTCAGTAGATTAACATTTTTCTTATTTTATTTTCCACTTTCATAACTGTAAATTGGACAATATCAGACTTTATATAAGAAAAAAAAAACTGCAAATGTAGAGAAATGTATGTCCTGGGCCTCTTCTGGATTGGTTGGTTAACATTGGCCAAATCTTTCTATTTTTCTTTTACTTTTGGTTTCCCCTTTTCAAAATTCTACCCTAAAGAAACTTTCTAACTGACACATTCTTGAAATATTAGCTTGAATTGTTATAAAAATTGAACTCAGTAATTGATGATTTGTATAAAATTTTATTCAATGCCTATTTGACAATATTTCTTTTATGTACAGAATTGCCAGGTAAACCGATCATAAACCAGGTGATGCTGAGTGAAAATGATCTAAGGAGTGCCAATGTAACATGGAATTTAGGTTTCACAGGTTACAGTCCCATTCAGAGGTTTATACTACAGTACAGAAAGGTTAACTCTTTTGATACCAGTGGTAAGAATTGTCTATTGCATTATATTTATTTGTACAAGAAAGTAAGTAACATATACCTGGAAATATTTGCTCCACTTTAATTTTTGCTCTTAGAGGGCAAAATTAAAACAATGGCAAAATTTTCAAGCTAAATAACTGAAGCATACACATGTATGCCATCTATGAGACTATTGTGATTTAGGGCGAATTTAATATGGGGTCAATATTTTCTTTGTCATAAAAGGGCAAAAACAAGCAAAGGCAAAAATTTCCAGGTATACAGACAGTAGTACATTAATCAATAAGAATTTAGAAAAAGAATTAAGTTCCTGAGATGAGGTCTTGCTGCACTACCATTGGACACAGGAAGTTATAACATGAATGATATGAAGTGTCAATAGGCCAGATTATAAAAATATGTATTGTATGTCCAGTATAAATGTTAACATGTTTATAAACACAGCAAGTCTTAAATTATAACAGTGATAGGTTAGTAATCAGTACATAAATATATTATTATCTACACTAAATCTTGATATATTAGAATCTGAATGTCAGCATGTAATTGATGTTCACAGTAAGTTGTTAATATCATACCCCTTTACACCCCTAGAGATACATTTAGAATGATTTGTCGTTGATTTTAAGTAGAGTCCATTATTCTCAGGGGTTGATGAGTTAAAGATGCTTTCAGAGCTATGCAAAATTTGATACCCATACATTTCTATTTTTTGGTACTGGACATTATACACCTGTGTTCTTTGGTACTGGACCATATTGTTTGGTTTATTGACAATAATTAGATGTGTCGTGTTATCTTGGATGCACAAGAGTGTTTTATTTTCAAAATATTACTCTTTATTTAGTGTGTATTATCAAACTAAATAACTAAATGTTTAGATACCTTGGTGACAGAATGGTTAGAGGATAATGATAAACTGCAGTCTCTGCTCACCTCTACTCGGTGTTAGCTGTGTTAGTCTACTAAGATGATTATGTGAGGAAACTTGTCATCTTACATGCAGAAGGCTTGTGGTATTTTCCCAGATGCATTGTAAACAGTTTTCTTCTTCAATATTAAAAACTGGTCACTACCATATGTGTGAAAAATGAGTGTGGTATAAACCTTGATTAATATAAAACTGTCTATTGACAACATGTATATTTCTTCAGGTGTGATTGATGCTGAGGATTGGATAGTTTATGAAGGTCAGGTACCCCCAACAAGTCGATTCTATATAGTGGGCAACCTACGTCCTGCAAGACACTTTCAGTTCAAAATAAGTGCTGTCAACATTGTAGGAGAAGGCAAGACAAGTGATCCCAAGCCATTCCCTCCCATTCTGATGCCAGAACAAGGTACGATATCCTCACCATTAGTTTGTTTAGTATTGGATCATAGAAATGCAGCTTAGCATTATGAGTTACTGGTAAATAAAAAAGTACTATTTGAAATCATATGTTATCTTTTAATGTTTGTTTGAAATATGTTCTAAGTTCAGAAATTCTTTTCCTATTTGATGTACATTTGTTAAGTTTAGATGTTTCTGTATTTTAAAGATAATTTTTATTTCATTGACAGCACCATCCAGTCCACCCCGAGGGTTCTTTGGAAGTCCTCGTTCAAATTCCTCCATCATGCTGCAGTGGCAGGCACCTCCAGAGGACAGTTGGAATGGCGATCTGATTGGTTACATGATTCAATTTAAACTTGCCGATTATCCAGACAGTACATATCAAAGCATCAATACAACAAATAGAACTACGCAGTATGAGTTACGTAACCTCATTATATTCCAAGAATATGAATTACAGATTGCTGCATACAACAGAAAAGGAGTAGGTGTGTTTAGTAACATGATTCAAATTTGGACCATGGAAGGAAAACCAACAAGCCAGCCTAGAGATGTCAACGGAGAGGCTGTGAACTCGACAGCCATTAAAGTGACCTGGATACCTGTGGACCCTGCCTATCTGAATGGAATAAACTTAGGTTATGAAATTGTGGCTATATGCCGTGATGGGTGTAACCAAAATGAAATTATCACAGTTCCACCAAGGCAAGACGATCCTATTGGTATACATCAAGTTTATTTACATGACTTGCGCAAGTTCACCAATTATTCTATAACAGTGAGCTGTTACACTAGTGTTGGAAATGGACCGGAAAGTCCATCTATTGTGGTACAGACAGAAGAAGATGGTAAGTACATGTATTTAATATAATGACAACTTTTAATTGTATACCTGAAACTTTCATAACAACATGAATAATGGCAATGTTGCTGTTTGAGAAAAGGTTTATTTTAACAAAATCATTGCTAAACAGATACAGCAGAACTTTGTCTAAACACCACCTCTATTAGGAGAATATAAATATTTAGTCTCTTGAAGATAAAAATTTAATAAGTACATACCTAAGTACGTACCTAAATGATCACCTCAGTTATCGGGTCACTTTGAATCAGTCGTGGCCTCCATGATCAAATGTTTAGAGTATTATGCTTTACAACATGACGTCTCTCATCTCCAGTCAGTATGGGTTCGAGTCCTAATGAATCCTAAGCTAATTTTGTGAGAAAGTTTGCAAATTTACTTTCGCAGGGCCTGTGGTCTTTAAACTACCACTTAAACTGGCCCCCACCATATGGCATAAAAAATCGTTAAAAACAACATTTTAAAAATAAAAAATTGATTAATGTGGTCTCACTACTGAGTTTACACCATACATATAACAAAATATGGAAGTAATTGTTTACTACACTACTGTTATGTTGTTTTACAAAGTAGTAATATAAGATAAAAATGGTAGATACATATCTCATATTAGTAATGTTATAATTTCACTCAGCTGTATTCTTTTGATCTTGTATACCGTATTATTGTTTATAATCTATATAAATATTCTTCTACTTACAGTACCAGGCCAGGTCAACAGTTTGTCATTCCAGGATGTTATGGATACCTCTCTCAAGGTTATTTGGACAGCACCAGATGAAATCAATGGCATTTTGTTAAGTAAGACATCATTTTCAAAGACGTCAGGAGGAAGACAATATTTTTTCTTATACAGTTAGATTTGTTTATAAAGACCACCCTATATGGATGCAACAAAACCGTATATACATTATAGGGAGGTGGTCTTTATATAGAGGTTGATTTGTACACAAATGGTACTTCTGAGGACAGCAAAGAACATACTTCATGGGCAGGTTGTCTTTATACACAGGTGGTCGCTAAAGCAAGTTTTAATATAATTACTTACTTATCCAGCATTTGTAAGTATTTGTTTTCAGGCCCTCATGGCCAAATGGTTAGGGCATAGTAATTTTAAGCATGAAGTCTTTCACCTGTGGTCACCATGCTTTTCAACTCATTAATCTAAGCTGGTTATGTGTGCGACTTTACTTGCAGAAGACCAGTGATCTCTTGTACATTGTAACCAGGTTTTCTTTTCCAGCATTAAGAACTGGCTGCCACTGTATAGCTATAGAAATAATTGTGTGTGGCGTAAAACAAAATAATTCAATTATAAAACCTGTAACATGTTGAAAAGGTGATCATTTCTTTGTTGAATAAATATATAAAGATGTACTGTATACCTGTAAATTTTTGCTTTGGTTTTATTTTCACCATTTTCATCTTTAGATGGGATGGTGAATTCAAAATGAAAGCAAAATTTCAAGCTAAATAAATGAAGCATGACCATACAGTCTATCCATGAGACTATAATGTTTTTGGGGAATTTTATGATGGAGTGAAGATGCTTTAAGACATAAAAGGGTGAAAACCAGGTGTGAAAATTACCTGGTTTACAGCATACAAAAGTGTTATCATTATGACTATAAGGTCATCATTAAAAAATTATTGGTTTGATGTGCCCAAACTAGTAGATTTAGAATTGCATCAATTGATGGGTAATTTCTTTTTTAGTTTCCATTTTAATTTTGGTGTATGAATTGGGCAGAACTTTAGATCTTTATAAGAAAAAAATAAATTGACAAGACTCCCTAAAGAAAATTTGAGGCTGGGTCTTTCTGCTGGGTCAGTTGGTTCATATAAAACATACCAGTATTTGTAATTTGCATTGTTGTCAGTATGCAGTTACGGTAAAAATAAATAAACAGCTTAATTACTTATCTCTGATGTAATAAATCATTAACATGCACAGTCAGCCTTTGTAAAGATCAGTGTATAGTTCATTAATTTTGGTAAAATTACAGATTATATTTTGATGTGGCAAAAGAAGGACCAGGTAAATACAAGACTGCATGTATCGTTAAACCCATCAGCGACAACATATACAATAAGAAATCTAACACCAAGTACAAAGTATACAATACTTCTGTATGCGACAACAGCAAAGGGAAACGGCACAATACGGTCAGCTGATATACAGTCAGGTGTCCCGCCAGGTATGAATCTACAAATTTTGTTGTTTGATGGAAATTTTAGGTATAACATACAGAACAAAATTGGGGTTTATTGTATGCACATCTTGTATTTCATTATCTCTTATAATTAATTAACCCATTTACCCCTTAAGGCACATTTGGACTCATCTAAGTAATTGATGTACAGAAGAGTCCATTTTTCAGGGGTTGATAAGTTATGAACATTCTGTTTGTTAAATTTTTAAATGCATTAAAACAAACTAATTTCACTTATTTTTGCAAGCAAGATTTTTTCCCAGAGTATTAAGGTTAGAGAGCTAAGTTTTTTGTATTTTGTTGGCCATAATGATAAACAATATTTCAGATATGATAGGACTCTATTATCTATTCACCATAATTTGGTTCTCTCATACAATCCATTCATACCTGTATAATTTACAGAAAGACCAAAGCCTCCACACAAACTTGGTATATATGATGTACAGGCCAGGTCAGTACAGTTGCAGTTTTTACCTGGTTATGATGGTAAAACATCAATAACAACTTGGATTGTGGAAGGCCTGGTTGGCAGTAGCACCATATGGGAGGAAATATATAGAATATCTGATCCGGATGCCAATTCAATAGTAGTACAGAATTTACGTCCTTATACACAGTACATGCTGAGGATCATTGCAGTCAACATAGTCGGACCAAGTCTTCCCAGTAATGCAAGTCGTCAGTTTCAGACCAAACAAGATTCACCAAATGTTCCACCAGACAAAGTAACAGTTCGAGCTATTAATTCCACAGCTCTACGTGTCAGTTGGGCTGTACGTATTTCAGATTTGATTTTATGTATAGATTATATAATACAACCTACTCCTACCAAATAGTCAATCAGATGTTTTATAAAGGAATTTTTATGTGCAATAAAACATGGGTAGATTGTATTCAGTATTTTTTTCTTTTTTTATTAATTTGTGTTCAGTGTTTTGTGTATTCAGTATTTAGTAATTGTCCAGCGTGAATGTTACAATTAATTAGTTTTTGGTTTCACTAGATCACATAAATATGTAACAGAATTCATTATGAGGGTTTTAATTTGTTTTTTGTATTAGATAATGTGTTTTTATAATAAGTATTTCACTCTGTGATCATTTTGTAATTTCAGCCATTATCCATCAGTGACTGGAATGGTCCAGCACTAGGCTATAGGATATTTTACAGAAAGGAAAATGGTAGCTTATGGACTTCTGTAGATCTTAACTTAGATAGCGACTTTTTCATCTTAAGGAAGTTAGAGGAATGGATGGTTTATGAGGTTAAAATGCAGTCATTCAATGATGTTGGCAGTAGCAGTTTTAGTTCTGTACAAAAAGAAAGGACAAGAGATTCAAGTATGTCTGATGATTCTCCCAATATTTAATAGATTTGTAATTCCTTGTAATTTGCTTAAATACACACTTTTGTGGAATTTCATTTAATTCTGTTTACTTATTTTACCACCATAAATGTTTCTATTTATCAGGAAAATGTCATGAGTTATATTGCTTTAGAAACTGTACCCCTAATTATGTGAAAAGGGACAACAGATATACCATCTAGGATGCTTTTTGATTTCCTTATCATTATAAACTACTGTATATTGGGAAATTTTTGCTGCCTTTAGAGGCTCATGATAAGCATTTCTGATAATTCATATCAATCTCATTATACAGTGTATACCATTTCTTTATACTTGTAGCACCCAGTCATGGACCTGAAAATGTGCAATGTATTGCTGATTCCTCAACAAGTATCAACTGTACCTGGGGAAGTGTACCTTACCTTGATCGTAATGGAATAATTTTGGGATATAAGGTCAGATGCGTTTCACAAGTTATCAATGCATATATGCACCTGACCCTATGTGTCTGCATTAATGCACATACATACAGAATTGTGTACTTTTAAATCATTCTCCCTAAAGACACACATGGCTTTGGTTATGACATGGATCTTACATAGAGTACATTGTGTTTCAAGGGTGATTGAGTTAGTATGTATTGAATACTGACAATCCTTCCTGTATATTTTTATCAGTTTTGCAGTAGGTTATTGTTAATTCATTATGAATATATAATGTACATGAGTTTAATGACTTACAGAAATGTCTTTTGGAATACACAGACAGCACACACACACACAAACACATACACACACATGCATGCACACACGCACACAAAATATTGTTTGACATCACTGTTCTACTGCAGTAAGGGTTTGGAATGTAACAGACGTTAGGTAAGGTTGGTCCTCCATACAGGTCAAAAGTTTTATACTGAGAGCAGCCATCAAATGCAAAATGTAATTAACATCACTGAAATCCAAACCATGAAGCTATTTTCCTTTACTCTTTACATTTTCCCTAAAAGTTTTGGATAATGTCTGATTCTATCAATTGTGATTCTCTATGATTCCTTTTTTAAAAAAGTCAGTTGTTTTTGTTCTTACCCAAAATCATGCATGTCTTTGTTGCATAATACATGTACATGTATTTATTGTTATAAACACATGGATAGTTGTGGCCTGCTTACTATACTGCCAGGTTTCCACGAAACGGTTGTAGATCAATAATTAACCATACGATGGTCACACAAAGAATATTGGTCACTTATTTACAACCACTTGTGAATTGCTGCTTAATTCGACATATTAAACTGATCCCTTATTTTAAGGGGTTGCAGTATTTCACATATTGTGTTCACAATTTTTGCTCACCTGAACAGAGTCGGCATTGGCATCTGTGTGTCTTATGATTCTTACCAAATGCTCTGTTTCAGATGCTTCATTCGACCTGTATTTTTGCAGAAATAAACTTTAAGTCTATAGTCTATTTTCACTGCTGTGGTGAAGAAGATTTCTTATGGTCTGACCAAGCTGATTCTGTTCTCGTACATCAGTTAAACTTGTATGACATATATGTCTAGTAGAGCTTAACACATGTTATGCTTAAAAAGTCAGATTTGTGCTGTAGTTTAAAAAAATAACCCTGTTTTGGACTTGGTCTATTTTCAATGGTATGGTTAAGAGGGTTAGTTGGGGTCAGGTTAATTGAGAGGATGTGAAATATTCTGCCATAATGTGAGCTTGTAATCTTTGATTTCTATATGTTTAATCATATGTACAGCTTGAGACAAGGTTTCAGATTTACAATTGGTTTTATATTCTTTGTACACAGGTTCACTACACCGACATGTCTACACCTGGAAATGAACCAATGGTAGAAGATGTATCAGGAAATACCACTAAATTTGCCAATTTGAAAAATTTGCGTAAATTTGTAGAGTACAAGATTCAAGTTTTGGCATACACTAGAATGGGAGATGGGAAACTCAGTGCACCACAAAACTTCACAAAAACACATGAGGATGGTGAGTAAAAATATTTTTAGTTTATTTCTAACACTGTCATCACATTGTATGCTTTAGGTCATGTTGTTAGTCCAACTTCATTAGATTCTATTGATGTCAGATGCTGGATTATTCATGTAGTTTTCTTTTTTGTAGATTACCCTGTTTTTTTCAGTGCTGTATTCTTAAGAAATCAGGTTAATTTGGGGGATGAAAAATATGTTTGTGGGAGATGAGTTATGTAATCATCGATTACTCTATATTTTTTATTCTATACATGTTTGGATATGAATTTCATGATTAACATTTTAAAATTAATATGCTATTTGTATTACATTGCAGTTCCTGGTCCACCAGTAAATCTGTGGTTTCCAGCTGTTACAGACACCACTGCCAAAATCATGTGGTCACCACCTGTTGAGCCGAATGGTATAATTACAAGATATATTGTATCTTACAAAGTAAAAGACGGCGCTATGGTATACAACAGCTCTGAACTGACATCATCGCAGCTTGAACTTTCGGTGCTATCATTACAAAATAAAACCTTCTACATATTTAGTGTGACAGCTCGTACTCGTCTTGGCTGGGGAGCACCTGCTTATGTTACTGTATACACTACAATAAACAGAAGTAAGTTTACAAAATATGATACCATTTTTTTAATAGACAACTAAACAATTTTTTGTTTAATTGTGCAAAATTTTGTAGCTGGAAAATTTTGTTAATCAGTTCTGATATAGGGTTTGCTCATAAAACCTTTTTGTCACTTATTTCAGTAATCATATTGGATTGCAATTTACTAACAGAAAATTGCATTTTCCCAATGATAATAGACCAGGGCCCAAAGTCACCAAATTTATTCAATACTCAAACTCAACTTTTATATTATTATTTTGATGATATAGTTGTTTGTGAAATTTCTGCATGTGACTAAATAGGAAACAAATTATTTTTGTTTTTTATTTTGTTTGTTTTTGTTTTTTGTCTGAATGCACAGATTTTTAATTCATTCATTCTTTGTTTATCTAGGAAAACCAGACAGCCCAACTAAGCCGCAGATTACCTCTGAGGTACAGGCACGCAGTGTCACTATTATATGGCAACCAGGGTTCGATGGCTATGGACCATTGAGAAATTACACCATACAGTATAAAGAGGAGGGAGGTACATGGACAGACATCAAAGACACGCCCCCAGCTGATGTTGTTTCATTCACCATCACAGGGTATATATATTCTATGTTATAAAAATCTTATCATTGGTTCAGTTTTAGAGTTGTACCTATATTATCAGAGAAATATCTACCATATACTAAAAACATCCTGTGTATTCTCTTGTATGATCAGAAAGGTATCTTATTCTATTAAAATCTCTATCAGAAATCCTATTTATTGATTCAGGTCCACTGATACCTAAGCTGATTTTGTGAGAAAGTTTGTCAGTTTTAATTGCAGCAATTGTGGCCAGGTTCTCTCCTCCACCATTTAAAACTGATGGCCACCTTAAACTGAAAAATTGTTGAGTGTGGCATACACTTGATTCAAAATCCAAATTCAAATTAATTCAAGTTCATTTAAGCAGTTCTCCTGTGTAATCACGGGATATTTATTATTCCATATGAAGTATGATTTGTTTTTTGTTTTTTTTATAACTGTTAACCACAGCAGATGTTGAAATTCTAGAACAGTCATCATCTTAGACACATCAGGACTATGGTTTAAAAATTGCCTTCATGGCAGATGAGTGTTGTGGCCTATATACATCTTTTGTAAAGTTAATATTGCACCATAAGCTGGCATCTTTTTACCAATGTAATGTATTATAAATAGCATAAAATTTCATTTCAGTTTATGTCCCAATACACGATACAATTTCCGAGTTGCAGCAACCAATGATATTGGTACAAGTCCCTTCAGTAACAAATCAGATGAAGTTTTAACGCTGCAGGACAGTAAGTTGATCTTTGATCTGATAAATTCATCAATAAAAGTTTTTACACCAATTTTGTCATTAAGGAAATGAAGACCATTTCTGTTTAATGATACAACACCTTTAGACTACAGAAGAAAGGCAATACATGTATATCTATGAAGAAAAATCCTATAAATGGGAACTCAGTTTTGTTATTATTTGTCAAGTTTTCCATGACTTTTCAAGTTCAACATCATTAGTAGTAAAGTCCTCAAAAATTTATTTTGTGTCATCATCATCATCATCATTAAATAAATCATTTGCAGAGCATTTGAAATACCTCTTTTTTAAATGAATTTCTTTGTTCTGAAGCAGAAAGACACAAGCAATTTATTAAGTATGAAAAATAAATGTATGATACATTGTTATGAACAGAATACATAAAGGTCAATGGTGTTATGTATGATACATTGTTATGAACAGAATACATAAAGGTCACTGGTGTAATGTATGATACATTGTTATGTACATGGTCAATGGTGTAATGTATGATACATTGTTATGAACAGAATACATAAAGGTCAATGGTGTAATGTATGATACATTGTTATGAACAGAATACATAAAGGTCAATGGTGTAATGTATGATACATTGTTATGAACAGAATACATAAAGGTCAATGGTGTAATGTATGATACATTGTTATGAACAGAATACATAAAGGTCAATGAACATTGTTATGAACATACATAAAGGTCACAATGGTGTAATTGTTATGAACAGATACATAAAGGTCAATGGTGTTATGATACAGTTATAACAGAATACATAAAGGTCACTGGTGTAATTATGATACATTGTTTTACATAAAGGTCACTGTTTATGATACATTGTTATGAACAGAATCAGAAGGTCACGAAAAAAATACATTGTTATAAAAATACATAAAGGGTCACTACAAAAGTGTTTAACAGATCACAAAAAAACCAAATGTATAAAAATTTCATACAAAAATAAACATCAATCTCCATGTGACGATGAATAAAGTATTGGAAGTTGGTGAAATAATTATCTATTTTAGATAACTAACTGAATAATATTACCTTTGTAAATGTCCCCATGGGCTTCTGTTACAGAAAATATGGTATATATTTTTTCATTAATAGAACCTGAAGGTGCACCACAGAACTTGAAAGCAGTACCACTCACAACAAAATCAATATCTGTTTCTTGGGAGGTAAGACTTGAGTAATATTAGTTATCAGATTAACTGAATGAAAAAATAAAAAAATGCAAATGTAAACCATATTTATCATATCGATGTAATTTTGTGTTGTACAGTACTACAAAGCTCTCCATTTTGGACTGTATGTAAAAAGATTTATATTTTGATATTGAAGATCAAGGTTACATATATCATTTCCGGAATTCTTTATTTTTATTTTTTTCATTGGTTTAATTTATAATTTAGATAAAAAAGCTTTAGATTTTCCCATAAGGATGTTATAATGCATTATTGAACACTGTATTCTTTGAAAATAAAAGATATTTGTTCTTATTGCAGCAACCACCACCGTCAACATGGAATGGAGATCTTTTAGGTTACATCATACAGTTTAGACAACAGGGAATGCCAAGTTATCAGGAGACATCTGTACCTGACTCACAACATTCCACTACTCTGAGTAATTTGCAACAGTTTACAGAGTATGAAATTCGAGTCAGTGCTTTTAACTCTATTGGAGAGGGACCACATAGTTTCCCTATTTCAATTTATGTAGGAGATGCAGGTAAGATTATTTTTCAAGAGATGGATATATTATGGAACAGCATTCAGTGCCTCTTTCAATTATATATTGCAGTCATTGAAATTCTAAATCAATAGATGTTTAGATATTGTTCAAGTATTTTAAAGCAGGTTGTACAATCTCCATTGGACCATTGAATAGCATAATTTTATTAATGAAATCTTACTTATCATTAAAGCACCCTCAGCACCACCACAGAATGTGCAGGCCATTACCAAAAATGCAACTGCTTTAGTTATCAGATGGGAACCACCACCACTTGAAACACAGAATGGGAAACTGTCAGGGTATAAGGTAAGATGATCATGTTAAATGTTCTTTATTCATTATCAATATTCATTGTCAAAAGCAACTGTATGTTCCTTTAATTATTGTGGTCAGAATGGCTGTAGAGCCGGTCTAGCTCAGTCCGTAGCGCGCTCGACTCGTGAGTCATGGTCATGAGTTCGAGTTCCGCCAGCGGCAGGTTGGTTTCCTGTCTTTCGGATGAGAGATGAGATGCACTTTGTAATCTTGAATTATAACTATCTGTGATTTTGAATTTAGGTTATAAGTGCTATTTCATTTTACAGGTGGCATGTTGGCTGACAGGTTTCCAAGAGACAGTGGCACAGTTTGTTGTGGCTGAAAAAGAAGTTGTCATCAACAGTCTTGAGAATTTCTCCAACTACTCTGTGGTAGTGCTTGCCTATAACACTGCTGGGGATGGTCCTCCTAGTCCAACCAAATTTAGTCAAACAAGCGAGTGGCGTAAGTTACAACTAATCCATTTGCTTTATTACCATTTAATCTCAATGATGATCTTAACACAATTTAAATTAAGAATGGTTAGTTACTACTAGATCTTCACAAAAGAAGTATACACACACACACACACACACACACAATGCAACAGGGAACACTGTATACTTCTACATCAGATGAATGTCATTGAAATATACTATGTAACTTGTGAAAAATATAGATATTATTTCACTCAGAATGATGAAAACATATTTTGGCTATGACCTCTATGTAGTTGATGGATGGTTGAGATCACTGTTAAACATTGTTGTTTTAGGGGGCACACTATGACAAATTTTAGTTGTTATTTCAAAGAATGACCTAGTTGTCTAAACTGAGGGATTAGTTTTCCATAGTAGAGTATTCCAGACTTTTTGTTTTGTTTTGTTTTTGGTAATGAACAAATTTCTTTGTGACTTGTATATCTAATGTATTTTGTGTCGTTTTTCAGTTCCTGGGAAACCTGGAGATCCTGATTTTTATAATGTGACAATGACATCTTTAAATGTATCCTGGTCACCCCCAGCCAAACCAAATGGTATCATCCGTGACTATGACCTAACGTACTTGTCAAATGCAGGTATGTCTATCATACTAATGTGATACATCATGATACTTTGTTTAAGTGTAACGAACATGATGGCATCAAATGCCATAAACACTAAAGCTCATATTTGAATTTTTGATTTCAAATATCTTATTGTTTCAAAATATTTTGGATGTGATTGAAGAGAAAACACATGTATTTACTTTTTAAAAGAATTTGATCATTTTTTTGATTATTTATTATAAAAATTAATGTACACTTTTAATGGAATAATATTTTGAATGATTTAAGATGGAAGATTAGTTAAGTTATCCAACATCACCACACATTTCTGCTGGATTGACAAACTGGAGGAAAACGTGACCTACATCTTTACAGTTGTAGCAAGAACAAGTGTAGGGCCAGGGCCAGAAGCTCGCCAGATGGTCAGAACAGGTCCACAAAAAGGTATAACATAATAATGTTAGGTATATACTTGCAGTCTTGATTTATAAAGGAATAAAAATTGTTCTTGTATTTATTTTTTTTTTATGACATGCTCAACAATTTTTCAGTCATACGATGGCAGCTGGTTTTGAGTGTTGGAGGAGAAAATCTGGTTACAGCATAGGGGGGAAAAAAAATGATAATAATAATAATAATCACCTTCCTTGCAAAAGTATATTGGCTTACTTTCCCTTTCAAACAGCACAGGTTCCAGTGCAGATTTAGCCTGTGATGACAACAACTTAGTGGTTCAAAGTTCAATGCTCTAGACACCTGACATCTTGCACTGCACATTCTTAAATTTAACCTACAGTTAGCCCATTGGTTTAACATTAGTTAACTTCACATTGAATTTAACAACCTGTTGTGCAACTGGCTTCTGGCCATGGAGGCCCTAGGCATTAAAAGACAGGTTCCTATGTGTCGAAAAAATATTTATTGTTCATAGTAAGCAGTGTTCAAGTAGTGTATAATAAGAAATTATTTTACTATCATCATATATTGCTTTTAACTCATCTGGAATATATGTCCGAAATACTAATATCATATGGGAGACGTTGTGTCCATGGACAGCAACATTAACCAGGGCCATATTTTTTAGAATATAAGGAATAGAGCATTAATGATGCACCTGTGAAATCCTTATGATAAGCCATTTAAGATGGTTCAACGACCATGAACACATGACCTAGATAATGCCATTTGACCTACTTCTTAAATATCACTCATAATTTTGATATTTGTAATACAATGCTAAAGCTATGTTGTCTTCTCTTGTCAGAACTTGTTTGTAATATGCTGTGTATTTGACTGCCTATTGGAAATTAATCCTGCGATTTGATGTAATTTTATAGAATCTGATTGTCTTAGTGCATGTAACATTTGTTTCAACATTTTCCTTTCATTATCTACATTGATTTTTTATATGCAGAATCATACATGTGTCTACCTGAGTATAAGTTTTACAACAATATGGAGACAAATGTTATCTGTTAAAATTGTCAAACTCATAACATATCAAGCCAACTGTTTTTATTTGAAATAAACAGGTTCTCCAGACCCACCACAAAAGCCTTCAGTTGAGATACTCAAAGGAAATATTCATCTTTCATGGGTTAATGGAAATATGGGAGTGTCACCAATTACTGGATATGATATTTATGCCAGAAGTAAGGGTAAATATGATTGGTCAGATATTATCAATCATATATTTCATATATCATCATTTGTTTGGTAGTGATGTGTGATATCCAATGTTCACTTTTTTCCTTTTTGAATAATTGTGTTTTTTCTGTGTGTGTGTGTGTGATTGTTTGTTTTTGATCAGGTATATGTAATTTCCAAGCACTGGCACTTCTCCTACCAGACTTTTCTTACTTATTCAGACCACATTTAAGTATGAGCTGTAAATGAATTCCTGTATATAAGAATTAAATAACAAAATTGATATTCTTTACAATACGGTATATATTTTTTTCATTTACAATTTTTTTCTGCTACTTAATAAACTATTAAATTGGACTGATTTCAGAAGATATACATAACAGTATCTGATTTTTTTGTTTTCATTTTTAATTAGTTTCTGTTAATTAATTAACTGTTAAACTGGACTGATTTCAGAAGATATTTGTAACATTTTTTTTTTCATTTTGAATTATTTCTGCTATTTAACTATAACTATTTAATTGGACTGATTTCAGAAGATACATCAGTAAGATTATTCATTACATGCAAAGAATAAAATTCAGTAATTATTTCTGTTATAGAACTGAAGTTTGCTAGATATGTGCAGGTGTAACTGATTTAATAAAGTATTATGTTAATCCTCTATGAAGTAAAATTATTCGTTTTCAAAGCAAGAAGACTGAAAGAGCATTTACTGTATAGGCATGTGACAGAAGGATAAACTTTTAATTATGTTTACACTATCAGTCATTTTCTTCGGCTCTGAACAATTTTGTCCTGTTGTTTGATCTTTGTTATAGTAAATCTGTGGAAATTACATGACAAGTTATACTAACACTGTGCGGAAGTTTTCCATCACTAACCTATCATTTACTATCTATGTAAATTATTACTGCTGAAAATAGATATTATACATAATGTTAATTTGCATAAGTAAAATGCCTATATAAATGTTTGATAACTTTTTACTTCTCTCATTTTTACATGTGACATTGAAATTTTAAATAAAACATGGTATGGTAAAAATTCAGGTTAATGCATACAATTCTTCTTTTTATCTTCCTCACACAATTCATATTAATTCTCATTGTTTCATTTTTCAGCCATTGGTGAATGGATGAAAGTATTGAAAAAGAATTCACCTGAGCCAGAAGCACGTATGTTGTGGCCAAGTCAGTGTACAGCTGGTGGATGTTGGTTTTATGTGGTAGCATATAATTATAAAAGTATCAGTTATCCTAGCCCACCATCAGAACTTGTCAGTAAGTTACTACACATCATACACATCAACTATCCTAGTTTTTTACCAGTAATTTACTACACTTGAGTACATACATATCAACTATCCTAGTCTTTCATTAGATCCTATCAGTAAGTTATTATATTTGATAACATACACATCACACTATCCTGTACTTCTATCAGATTTTATCAGTAAGTTACTACACCTGAGTACATACACATCAACTATGCTAGTCTTTTATCAGATTTTATCGGTAGTTACTACACATGAGTACAAACAACTCAACTATCCTAGTCTTCTATCAGATTTTATCTGTAAGTTACTACAATTGAGTACATGTACATACATGTACATACACATATATGTACACTGCAGTGCATACACCTCAACTGTCCTAGACTTCTATCAGATTTTATCAGTAAATTACTACACTTGAGTATATACACATTAAGTATCTTAGTATTCTATCAGGTCTTAACAGTTAGTTACTCCAATAGAATACATACACATCAGCTATCCTAGACTTCAATCAGATTTTATCAGTAAGTTAATTTACTACTCTTGAGTACATACACATCAACTGTCCTAGACATCCATCAGATTCTACACTTGAGTACATACACCTCGACTGTCCTAGACTTCTATCAGATCTTATCAGTAAGTAACTACACTTGAGTACATACACCTTGACTATCCTAGACTTCTATCAGATCTTATCAAGAAGTTACTACACTTGAGAACATACACCTCGACTGTCCTCGACTTTTTATCAGACTTTATTAGTAAGTTACTACACTTGAGTACATATACCTCAAGGAGAAGCTCTTTAGCTTCCCTGGTCCTTCTGCAGACCTAATTTATTTATTTTCACTTGTTACACATATATAAATATTCATGCTATCTTGGTCCTCCAGCAGATCTGATTTATAAGTTCCAACACATAATTTGTTTTATTTCAGAATATTATACAAAATTTTCAGATGTCAAATGTTTTCAAAACATAATGAGAAAGAAAGAAAAATTGTGGTTGTCCTATTTTTCTGCAATATATTTTCTAGTTTTCTATAAATTTACATAAATGATATTAAATTTTCAGGAAAAGAAGATGTGGCAGTGGCCAAGCCTTTCCACTATGAGTGGTGGTTCCAAGTTATTGTTGCCCTTGGTGGGTTGGTTGTGATACTTATCATTATATCGTTATTGTGTCTTATGGCAAGGAAAGGCAATAAAGGTATATAGTTTTACATTTATTGTTATATGAATCATTTGTGATATTTTTTGTAAAGGGCAATAACTGTGTTACTCATATTAATTTCATACCTTTAGATATATTTCCAATTCGTTGCATACATTTAAAAGAAAGGAAGTGGATTTACAGTCAGTAAGAAGACACAATCCTATACAATCGCTGGGTTTTTGTTTTTTTTTGTATGCAGTTTTGAACTGCTTCAATGTGATTAATTTTCTCTGTGACATATGGAGATTACCAAAGCCAGTGCATAAAAGTAAAGACTGGGCTTCACGCAAAAAATTCTGCACTGGCATTTTAACACTAATTGGATTTATAGACTTTTTAATTATTTGAAATATATCATTTGAAAACTATATTATGTTATGAACAAATGTTCATTTTATTAATACTGTCAAATTTTATTCCCAACTTTATTCACTGTCAAGCAAATATTCTTTTAGTTTATTTCTAAGTATACATGCATGATGATGTAGATCCAGATCTAGTTAAAATATTAAACAAACTTGTGTTGCTATCGGATTAAGATATATATAGATTAATGGAATGAGGTTCATGGATTTGTACTGAACTGCCATGAAACACTACAGATATACATATATTTTATCAGATTCTGGATAAAGTAAATACATGTATGCTATGTGAGTAATTGTATGGAGATTTTATATCAAATAATATTCCAGGTTTGGTAAAATCAACATCAAACAGTATATCAACAAATTTAGAACCATTTGAACCAGAAAATGGTGGCTTCACATCTGTAGAAATGCGACAATCACGACGAAGTTTGGCGAGGATCGGCAATGGTACAATGAGGAGTATACATAGCAGGTTAGTGTCATTGTTAGTTAATGATTGTTTGTCAGGCCCATCTTGGAGTTCCTCCTATCTTTAAACTTCTCATAAGGGTAATGATTTTTGTATTTATAGACTTGTTTTATGATGAATTACAGATGCTACCAATCTTTATCAGCCTTGATCAAAATATTCTTAAATGGTAAAATGAATCAATCATGTTACAAACCAGTTAAAGCTAAGACATAATAACATAAAATATAGAAAACATTTTGGCTTCCATATATTATTTTCTAGCCATTGGCTTGGGTTATTATTTTCGTTTCCTGCCAGCAAAGTGTCAATATAATTAAAGATAAACCAACAGATGTAAGATGAAAATAATTCAGGCCTGTATAGTACTTGAGTCCTGTGTTTAAGTATAAACCGTATGAAACAAAATTCAATTATCATTTACAGGAATCCTCCAAGACCAAGCCCTGCTAGTGTTACTTATTCTGAAGATATAGAGGGAGCAAAGGGTTCCCTACCCAATGGTTATGATGATGATGACGATCGTAGCAGTAGTGTCACAGAGAAACCATCGGAGCTTGGTGATTCAACTGAGGTAAATAAGTCTTAGGATTATAACTGTGGTATTTCTGTATCCATGTTTTAATCATATTTTTTTTATGAATTAGAGCATTCTCGCATTCAAGACCTAATCATAGGTGTTATAGATACATTGACAGATTGTAGTTTGTGACATGTTTTATTCATAGAACCCAAGGTTCGAGGTTGATAGGTTTTTACAAAAGTTTAGGGCTGAAGTAGGTATGTATTGCCAGTGGCTGAAGGCAATAATAGATTTGCATTAACATAAAGATGTCAACACATTTTTAGTAAACAGTTTATAGTAAAAATAATGGTTTAAACTTTATTGATAGTTACCAGAATCAAATTTGTGAAATATACACAAAAATAGATTTATAATTTTGAATGTACACTATTTTCAGCCAAGTGATGATGAAAGTGATATCACAGAGAAGCCATTACCACCACCGCCACCTTCAGCTTCACCACCACCCCCACCTTTTCGTACTCAATATATCAATGATCCAGTGCGTCAGTCATGGCAAAACCATAGCAACTATAATGCATATAATTATACAGACAGTGAGGCAGACAGTAGTCACTATGCCTTAAGTTTAAACAGTGGTCATGTAATTATGAACAATGCGGCTGGCTCACGGGCACCATTACCAGGATTTTCATCATTTGTATGATAAATGCCGTTGGAATTTTAAACAGAGCTACTTGTGATAAACAGAAACTTTGGCATAGAGAAATCAGCATCAACCAAAGCCAGTATTGTTAAATGTCCAGAACGTTCCATTTTTATCAGTATTGGTGCCTTGTATACAGCATCTGGTTGTTGTGATGTGATTTATATATGCAAGTCTCATTTGTACATAACCATATACGTAAACTCCAAAAAATCAAAGATCTTTTGCAGATGGTGATATAGACATCCGTGAGTAAAGTTTCCCAGTGGCCAAACATGAACCAATCAACATTTATAGTGCTATATGAAATAGTTATTGTCATCAATCATGACAGAATGATTGCTAAAGCCATGCAAGTTCCGTCAGTGCATGACACAACATTATGGTGCAATAATATATATCCATTGATCAGGTGATTCATTCATTAATCATAATATAATTTTCTATTAATGTCTCTTTTTGCAAAAAATGACAACAAACAAACAAGTAATTTTTGTCATGTATGGGTAACATCATAACTTTGTGAGCTTTCACATATGTATAACCAATGTCATTTGCATGAACATGGTCATATATGACGTCACTACAGTGTGTGTGTGAATTTACACATTGGGCAACCAATTTCAAGTGTGATCATGTTCATATATGACAGTTAATGTGGGAATGTACACTTTGAACAACTAATAACAGGTGTGTGATCATGTTCATATGTCACAATTAGTGTGGGAATATACACATTGAACAACCATTTTCAGAACATGTGAACACATAGGTCTTACATCACTTTGTCGGCAATTACGCGCTAAACAATCATTGTAAAATTTTATCATTTGTTAAATGTTCTTACAATGAACCTCTTAACTCGTAACATGTAGAAATATATATATCAAAAGAAAGTAAGACCCATATTTTGCAAGCTTGCTTTTATATCATAGAACTTTTATCCTTTAATATTAGAAAGGTGATCATCTGCGCTTTGATGAAATTTTAGTTATAAATTCAGCATTATTTTCCATTCACCATTGTCAATTCTTTATTACACTATTTTCACTTTTCAAACATTAGAGAAAATAATGGTAAATTTCAAGAAAAGTGTAGATTTAATTTCTTTTTAAGTATAAATTCCTTACACAGGTTTGTCAATTCTTTGACATAAAACAAGTTTATTTTGAGGTGTTTTGCTGCATCTGTGAACAACCACATATAGAAATCATGTAAATTGTGTAAAATTGTATAAATGGTAAAATATTGTAAATTTGAGAATCGAACAAATGTCCTTTTTTTATAAAACATGTACATAGAGTAAGTATGGTGATCAGTTGCTGTATTAATTTGTACAAAAATACTGTACTCTCATACATCAAATTTTTATTAATTTGTGATCCTACTACAGATTATAGACATTAAACATATATTATTATTCATTGTGAACAGGTACATACAATAGCAGAGATGTCAACCTCTCCGTTTTGGGCAAAGTTTCTCCATTTTTTATGTTAAATCTGTGCCCTAGATTAAGTTTTCTGATTCCCCCCCCCAAAAATTTGGGTTATTTTTTTCATGGGTTAGAAATTGCATATACACTAATTTAAGCCAGGAGCATGTGTCTGTGACCACCTAATTTTCAAAATTTTCTGGGGGAGCTTGCCCCTGACCCCGTAGCAGACTCTTGCCTTTGGCACACATTAAGACTCTGTTTTTCAATTAACTAAAGTTGGAAATGTCTCCATATGAGTGAAAGATTCTTGAGTGGAAAGTCAAACAACAATAAACAAACAAACAATCTAAAGGTGGCATCTCTGGAATAGAAATTTATCATGAATAAGTACATAGCCAGGTAGTTATTTTAGAAAGAAGGTGATACAATAGATAATTATTATGAACAGGCATCTATGATAAAAAAAATCACAATATTTGATATTTCTAAACATCTATCAAGTATAATCAGAATATTTGATAAAACATTGGAGGTTGTGTATATACTATTTCTACCATAACTTGTATTGTTATACCACTCTCAAGTAGTTGTATAGAGATGCTAGTTTTCCGGAATTCCGGATTTTTAATTCCCATACCCATACATTCCAGATTTGATTACTATTCTGTTATTTAGTATAACCAAATTCCAGAGTTTGATTACTATTCCGTTATTTAGTATAACCCAATTTCTCTGGTTCTTTTCGGTAATTAGGCATACCACTGAGATACATTTCCGGTTCATCGGACGACTTTTGCTATCTGTTTATTCATTTGTTGATCGTAACTGAATTGACTAATCAGCATCGATGTTGCTTTGACTCATTGCTAAAGCGAGTTTGACTTTTTAAAGCACATGGCATGCATGGTGTCAGAGCGAAATTTGAAAATCTAACATGAGTGTTTTAGATCGATCCACTAATATAAAAATGATTGATCAAGGCCAGGGATTAAGAACAAGTTGCTGGAGGAAAGGAACGGCATGGATATCTTCATGACATGTCAGATTATGTCCGTAAATTTGATGTAAAGGGGCAGTGTTTTTGTATTGTGTGCAATGATCAAATAATTTTAAATGTACACCTTTTCCCTAAGCAGAACAAGCCTTCAATATATATTACATAGTGGTTGGTTTTCACCTTGCTTCAAATGAATATGAAATTTATATGGAAAGAAGCACAAAACAGTCATTATTTTCTAAGTCCTTTATTGTAGTCAAACATCAGAAAGTATGTCAGAATCAATCTCGGAGCATCTTTACTTGCAGAGCTTCCGGGGGCCTAGTTGGCCCCCAGACCCCCAGCCCATATTGGCTCAGTTAGTAATTTCAGGAATTTTTCCAGTAAGCCACTAGCATCTCTAGTTGTATAAACAAAGCTATAGTTATTTAAACATAAACAAATAACCAACAGGGCTGAATAAATCTCATTTGCTGAGGCTGCACTACTACTGTAATGAAATGTTTATGCATGAAGTTGCATCAGACCAGTTGTTGGCACTCAAAATTGGCGATGAAAGTAATTGGCGGGGAGGGGCCCGTTATTGAAGTCGCTAACAATATTGATGTAATCTGGAGATTGAAGCAAGGTACAGGTTTGATGCAATCAGGAGACGGAGAGTGCAAGCCGGATAGTGTTCAGACGTGACGTAGGCTAAAAATCCATACTACCAATGTTTTCAGTTATGGTAGAAACAGATGCCACAACTTGTGTATGTTGATTATAATGTTTATTTTACTCTTGTTATTTAATTTTCAAAATTTGTTTATTTGATAAAGCACAGATTATATATATACACTTAGTTAATAGATCATGGTAGGTTGGGAGACAACTTTTATATATAAGACTATTGTGAAATCAACTGTTGTATCTTTTTATTGTTTTCTACACCAGAAGTACATATAATTTGATATATGATATACAGTATGGCATTTATAGAATTCAAGAGTGAAGGGGTAAATGCATATCAACATTTGTTCAGTATTTTGTCGTTAACATGCATCCTACCTGTGTAATGGATACATAGCAAATATATTCCTATTTATCTACTTGGTTGTGATCATTTTTGCAAAAAGAAACATTTACTATTATTGGTCTTTGTTTAGTGTACAATAGTTAATTTGTCAGTCATTAGAAGCATATGTACTTTAGTAATCATTCATGGACAAGGTAGTACATTAGATGTACAACGCACTGTAGTATGTCTTGTTAGAATAAGATGTAGCCACTCATGACCGGGTGACCTTTAACAAAATAACATACAATTATTTTCTCAAAAAATACAGTGGAATCTTGTTATGTCAAAATTAGATGAGTAAAAAATCTTATTATGTCAAATATGATTATATCAGTACCAATTTGTATGGATAGATAAATATTTCCTCAGTCAAGATTTCCAAACAGGCATGAGTAAGAGGTACAGTGTGTAAGGTGTTAATTGAATTTGTTATACAGTGACATCTGTCTTGAGAGACCGCACCATCTGACACTGGAATGTGGTCTTACAAGACAGGTGAGTGAAACCTGCATTGACCATCCCATTTGACACTGGAATGTGGTCTTACAAGACAGGTGATACAGTGAAACCTGCATTGAGAGGCCATCCCATCTGACACCGAAGTGTGGTCTTACAAGACAGGTGATAGAGTGAAACCTGTCTTGACAGACCATCCCATCTGACACTGGAATGTGGTTTTACAAGACAGGTGATACAGTGAAACCTGCATTGAGAGGCCATCCCATCTGACACCGAAGTGTGGTCTTACAAGACAGGTGATAGAGTGAAACCTGTCTTGACAGACCATCCCATCTGACACTGGAATGTGGTTTTACAAGACAGGTGATAGAGTGAAACCTACATTGAGAAGTTGTCTTGAGAGACCATCCCATCTGACACTGAAATGTGGTCTCTCAAAGGTTTGATGTTAAGGATTATTAAACTGATTGGTTTCTTCGATAAGGTCTTATGAGATGTAATTTTTTCTTGAGAAATGTTAGCTTTTTAGCTATTTACATGGTTTTGTACTGATATGGTTATCTCAAGTTATTTCCTATAACATAAGTTAAAGCAAATAAAAAAAAATGTCCTCACTATTTGACAAGCCATAAAAGGGCACCTGTATCACATAAACACCTGCAATATAATACTTTATCATTACATAGCGTTCTATATTTTATAGTGTTCTCAACTCATTGCCTAAAGTTTCAGAGTTTTTATTATTATTATTATTCCTTAATTACTTTTTTATTATTTTGTTTGAAAAAAATATTTTTATTCTTTATCTTTTATTATTTTTTTTCATAATTTCAGAGTTATTTCTGCACTGCAATTGGATCATATGTCCATTGAGTTGTATACACAATGTCTTCATTGTCTGATTAGGAATGTCAATAAATGAGTTACAATATTGCATCTCCATAAATATGTACAGTACAATACACAATATTTTCATTATATGTTTACTCCAGTCCATATGTGTGATGCTCTAGATGCTATCATTACAACCATTTATTGGCTGAAATTGTATAACTGTATTAACACATTGAATCAAATACATTTCAATCTGATTTAACTGTAATGTAGAGTAGCATTCCAGCAGCATGGACAATGTAGAGTAGCATTCCAGCAGCATGGACAATGTAGAGTAGCATTCCAGCAGCATGGACAGGAGGTCAATGAAAAGCTGGCGATTAATTATTAACATATCCAAAATATTCTATACATACTAAAATCAAAATCACAGAATTATCTCCCTTAATAACTTAATGTGTACTGTACTGACTGATATTGTGATTATTACACATGTACCTTATTGTGATAACCTATAGTATTTAACTGATAATAATGAACACTTAGTATATCAATATTTTCTTAATGAAAAGAATTGTCTGCAGAATCAATAACAATTAAGTAAGGTATAAATCAGCTACTGTAGATGCATTTGAAACATTGTGTCATCTGGAGATAAGGACTGATAACATTATTCTTTATGGTGCTAATAATGAGTTTGTTTACAATGTCGTTTGACTGTAGACAAAGTAGGTTCTGTTTACTGATTTTGTCTTGTCAGCAGATTGTAGACTTTTTAGACTATTCCTTTACATATTATGTTTGTCATGTTCGGACTACCTGTTGTTCTTTATGTAAACTATGTAAACAGTCAGCATGTGTATATATATATATATATATATATATATTTTTTTTTTTTTTTTTTTTTTTACTCTAGTCTATATAAATAAGTGTTACTAAGGTTTATAAACTTTCTCAACATAAATCTGATGTTTGAAACTAATGAGTGGCAATTTATTATTGCAACACGTTTCTCTGTATTACATAAAGACGCTTAGGTGGAAAGTTTGTGTGTCAACAAAACATCTAATGGGCATTACCAGCTGCCATCTTCATCCAGTAGTATTTCGTTTCTTTGAATGCCCCAAATTATTTTCAAACTTACAAAAGCCGGCCTTGATTTGATCACTCCTGGTTTAGATTTTTAATGATTTTTAATACCTTGAAATGCTACCCTTTATAAATGTACTCCTGTAGTTATAAACAGGAAGCATGTTGTTGTTGGTCAGTCTGTTTCTTATTTCTTTCTTTTTTTTGTAACATTTTGGTTAAATTGAATTTTGTTCTTCAAGTTTTGACCAAACATCAAAGAATCATGGATGAGTTTAATTGTGGTAAAAATTCAGGAATATTTGCAAAAGTAATGGAACTTTTAATTCTTCGAGATTGATTTAGCTCTTGGCATGTCACTGTTTCTGAAACTATCAGTCTCCCTTGCTATTGGGAACATTAAAGCTCCCCTCCACAGTTGATGAATGCCAAAAATGTATTGCATTTAGTCTCTTAGTCAAGTTTAGGACGTCTGGAACTCATATTGAGCTGAATATGGTAAACACTTGTAACTAGATTCCAAAAGATAAAACATTGAAGTATATATATTGCAAGTAAGCAGGATTTATCTTTTACCTTAAATACAAAACTTTTGATGGTATGTTGACAGATTGAGTTGCAATATCGTTTGATTGAGCACCTTCTATATGATATATGACCAATAAATGATGTAGCTGATAGTATCTGACTTTTATAGACTTTTAATTCTAGAAAAATGAAATTTGTTGCTTAGGGGGGTGACATGCAATTCAATGTTACTCTAACCAGAGAATCGAAAATATTTTGATGTCACACTTGTGTTCAATCATTATCTTGAATCTTAAATACCATGCTTGTTTTTGTAGTCTGGAAATTATGTTGTTCATTTGATGAATATGTGGTGTGGGAATGTTTGTTTTAACCATAAGATCTGAAATATATAGAATATATTGTCTCTTATTTAATGGAAAATTTAATGTCCTCAAATCAAATTAAATTTTCAGTGTTTCTTGATAGGAGAGACAAGACCATTTGCATGAGGAATAAACCTATTTAATGGTTTGAATTTAACATTTGCAATTCATGTGTAAATTTTGTTGTAACTGTATTTCATGATGCAGTTTAAAGTTTCGTTTTCATATCTAACTTTTATCTCATTTCAAGGGGATGACAGAATAATTTGAATAATATTTATTGTATCTAAATTAATTGCTCATATTCCCCCAAAACATTTACCAATGATGTACAGTATATTTTACCTACTATATTTTAATCTAGTTTTTATGTTTTTCTTTTTTGCATTCATTTTTATTGCAAGTAATTATTATATTATATAATTATTACATTGTACTAATATTGATTAAACCTTTTTTCATTTTAAAGGTACATTTGAGATTTTAGACGATATGTTTATTTTCAAATACATTGTTATTTATCAGAATTTATGATTTATCATTCTCTGTTGTGTTTCAGAATAAAAGCATAAAATAGGTACCCTTAGTTTATATGCAATTCAAATTACATATCAACGTATGTCTTCAAGCAGAGAATAACATTATAACATATATTTTTTCCAAAATTAAATGTTGCAATGCAAAGCTAAAATTGAATATATATTCATATAAAATTTGTCGACCAGTAATAGTACTGTTATTCTGTACTGTAGAGCATAAATAAGAAATCATAATGCTAGTTAATTTGTAAGCATGGATATTTATGTAGAATATAATCTAAGCAAATTACATTGGAGAAAAATTTCTAAAATTTTACCAACGCATACTCTATTAAATCAATGCAATTATTTTATTAGTTCTACTTTATTTTCTCATAAATTGACCCCATGTAAAAAGTTTTGAAAAATTGCATATTATCCTCCATTGAAAATATCCATCTTGACTATCAGTACTTGATATCATTTGATGGTAAGCTGTGAAAATTCATGTGATAATTTTTATCCAGATCGATGAACATATTAAAAAATGTATCTTATTAATTACTCCTGTTTTCTTAGAACTTGTAAGCTTCAGAATAATTTGGACCGATATGTCATTGGTTGTATGTTACAAACAAGCTAAGTGTTTCCCTCTATCATTTAAAGTGGGAGTTGTTTTCCATCGTTTTTAAAAAAAGATTTGTTAGGTGGACAAAGAAGTAACCAGAAAGGACAGTATTGCCAAAACTGAAACATTTTCACTCAAAATTGAGTTGCCACAAATATCTTTGTAGGTTAATGATATAAACTAAATAATTGTGTTCTATGTATTTTTATAAAGTAGTCTAGCATTCCAGGATATAAAAAGAATCTAGAATAATATTCTGGACTAAGCAGATTAAAGCATTCCTGTTCTTCAGTTTCTCATGTTAATTATTATATTTCATTTTATTAGAAAATGGTTCATGTTCTTTTATGTGATATGATGTTGTTCTGATTGTCATTTTTATATTTCCAGGAGTTACTCCTGTACTTAAAATCCGTTTTCAGAAAACTAAATAAATATTTATTTGAAAAAACTTTTTGTTATATGTCATTTGTCTATGAACTCTTTATTAAGGATGAAGACCAATTTGCATTTGATCATATTTACATACCGACTGTAATTTCCTTCATTACAGTTATACAGAATGACTATTGTTGTATCAATAAAATCAGTGATCTAAGTGTTAATCGCTAGCTGGCGCAGGAATACCTGAATATCTAAGAAACCCTTTCCATGACCATGTTACGGCAGCGATTTGTCGGACAAGTATTCTCTGAACATATGAATGAATCAATAAAGAATAACACACATTCATTCCATAATTTTATTTAAAGCCATTCATTACCACAAAAAATCACTGAGAGAAATCGAAAACACAAGACTAGGTCTGCATCTGTAGCACACTGTAGATGCCCATATCATAGGCCTATTGCATAGATCTAGATCATGTTATGAAAAGAAACACAGGCCGCAGAAATGAAAATTTGCTTCGTAGTTACGTTGCTAGTATGTAAGTTGAAAAGGGAGTCAGGTCTAGTGCAATTTTGTCCTGCATCTCTGATAAACAGCTTGCTTTTCCGTCAACATATAGACTACTGTCAGAAACAATTTGTCACTCGCATCGCGTGAAATCGACTCTCAGATCACCTCAAATCCTAGATTAATTACCAGGCCCATCTTGTTTTTCACAACCTGTAATGTTAATGTCGAGCATAAGTAGTGTTCATAGGTTTCTCAGTAAATTGACGGTACTCTATATGATCAGCTGGTAAAAACTGAAGTCTGGATTGACATATGGATCTATTATAATTTATAGGCCTACACCGATTTTCCATAACGAACATGTCGATAATTATCTTTTAAACAGAACAATTAAAGTTTGTTATTTCACAACATAATCTGCATAAAATATCAAAATTCAAACGAAAATTTGTTGTAAACAACGATCATCTGTTGCTATCCAAATCGCACATGGTAGGCCTATCATCCATTCGGGCAATTCTCTTTGACACATTTAACCCGTCAACTAAATGGTCGAATATTAAAAATCGCGAACTAAATCTGAGAATATATTCAGAATTGTCATAACCGATTTTCCATAACGAACATGTCGATAATTATCTTTTAAACAGAACAATTAAAGTTTGTTATTTCACAACATAATCTGCATAAAATATCAAAATTCAAACGAAAATTTGTTGTAAACAAAGATCATCTGTTGCTATCCAAATCGCACATGGTAGGCCTATCATCCATTCGGGCAATTCTCTTCTGACACATTTAACCCGTCACTACTAAATGGTCGAATATTAAAAATCGCGAACTAAATCTGAGAATAAGTATTCAGAATTGTCCATATCACTAGTTTCTTTCAAATTTATATATAAAAAAAAGAAATTAAACCTTAAATTCATTAGTATTTGCGATCAGAAAAGAGAACTACTTCTCATGTCAAAACAGCTGTTGAGCCATTACGTCATATGAACCCCCCCCCAGAGTCAGTGTTCTGGAATGAATTTAGTATCCAGTGGACTACAGTTTCACTGAAAAATGGTAATGTATATAAATATAAGGATTGTTTTTCATTTTTGAACATCATCGGGGTATAAAAGCAATTACTTCGTGCTGCACAATGAATTTTTTCCATGAGTAATTGCTTTTATACCCCGATGATGTTCAAAAAATGAAAAACAATCCTTAATTACACGTTTTGATCCAGATTTGACTGCGCAGGTTTAAACGATTGGCAAGGGAGTCTTACTTCTCTGTGGCATCTGATCCCACATTCAAAAGTCCATTGCCCAATATTCATTAAGTTTGTGAGTAGTCTTACCAACTACTTTGGTATCTGCGTTTGTTTCAATCACCAAAATGATAGAACAACGTGAGAACATGTGACTATGAAATTGAAGCAGCTATGCTGATATGTACAAATTAAAAAATATCACTGTGTAATATAAACCAAGAAAGATGTTTTTAATCTTTTTTGTCAAATTTTATTAGAAACAGATTATCATATTTTCAGAGTTAATTTAATATTTGAGGGGCTGGATTCCTGGCATAAAATAGTTCAGTTAGTTATTGTAATGAATACTTAAAGAACAGATATATGTTCATTATTTAAGATATGGGCGATCTTAAAGATAACAAATACATAATTATTATAAAAATACTGACTGGAGTTCAAATACATGTAATTTAAATAGTGGTGTTTGGAAGAGAACACCAAACTCATAATTTATTAATCAGTAAAGCGTTACCAAAATGTGATAGTTAGATTCCAAGCTGTCAGAGAATCCAAGTCGTGTGAGAATACCAAGCTAAAATACACATTGTCTGTCAGCATATTCCCACAATCATGGCAAATATACAACTGCAAGCAAGAGACACCGAGAACAGACTAGGATACCAGAACTTTATAAAAAGCAATTTCGAGTACAGAATAAAGTTCCGTCATCGTGATAAAACTTGTTGGAGATGCACGGAGACGGACCTTCCTGCTATAATAAACACATTCAACAACTTATTATTTAATCGTCTTCATCGCCTTTGGGACATTTAATGCGGTCTTGTACCAGCCATATCAACTCCCTCCAGGTCTTGTTTCCCTCTGTCATCACCTCATCTATGGTCCTCCTGAAGGGTCTTTTAGAACTCTCCCAGAGTCGCTTGCCCATTGGTGTCCAAATCAGGGCTTGGTTGGGATGTCTGGTCTTCATTTTGAACACATGGCCTAACCTGTTCCGTCTCCTTATTTTTACCTTTATATTATGTCAATGGCTTTTGTTTTTTTGTTTTTTTCGCTAGCCCTTTATTACGTCTCCACCACAGTGCTTCCAAGGTAGCAAGAGTTCTTTCCATGATTTTTGTTACATTCTTTGCATTGGTCTTCATTAATTTTGTCTTCTTCACAATGACCTTAAGCCCCACAGACCCTGCTGTTTCCAAGAGGTTGGTTGTTTTGTCCTGCGTGTGTTGGTACGTTTGCGATAAGAGTATAATATCATCTGCAAAGTCAAGATCTTCCCGATGCTGCATCCAACTCCACTGCAGACATTTCAGTATCCAGTCAATCATTACCAGGAATAGAAAGGGGAAATAAATAACAATCCGATTTGCTTCCATTATGTCGTACAGCATACCATCATACATGTCCTTGAGGATGCTGATAATCTTGTTGGGGATTCCATATAGATTAATGTTGATGTTCCACAATGCTTCTCTTTCTACGCTATCAAATGCTTTCTCGAAATTTATATACAATGTAGTTCATGTATACACTGGTGTTCCAATCGTTGTACTATGCGATTATGTTCCTTATGGCGAATATCTGATCTTTTGCTAATCTGCTTTTTCTAAAGCCTGCTTGTTCTACTCTCAATACTTTACCCAGTGTGGTTTCATTCTCTCTAGCATTTATCATCAAAAGATCTTTCCAGGAACTGATTTAAAGCTATCCCTCTCTAGATGTTACAGTCTACTAAATTGCTTTTCTTTGATAGCTTGACTATGATTCCCTTCTTCCAGTCATCTGAGACTTGTTCGTTCACCCACACGTTATTGATGTACGTATATAGTATTCTGGTGTTACTATCTGTGTCTGCCTTGATGATCTCTGCTGTAATCTTGTCTGGTCCTGATGCCTTTCCCGATTTTAGTCTCTTGAGAGCCTTGGTCACGTCTACCTCTTTAACGGGTGTTGTGCTAATTGGCAATCCTCTCTTGATGATCTTGATCATCTCTCCCTCCCCATCCATGACAGTGATATGTGTTTTCTGTCGGCAACCAATTAGTGACTTGGCGATTTTTAAAATAGAGTATTCATATCTCCTCGTTTAGATGTTTTTCCTTTGTCCTCTTTTTGTGCAACTTTTTGTCAAGTTTACAACTTCTTTTCACCTCTCTGTCCATCTCTGTATCCTGTTTCAGATCATCCACAGCCTCTGCTTGGCATGCCATGATCTTAGCCTTCACGTTTCGTTTCCCATGTTCTTCAGAATTCCAGTCTTTTTCTTTCCTCTCTTTCTGGGGCCCAAGATTTATTCACTCACATTAATATGGATGTTCTTAAAAATTTCTCACAGCTCTTCTGTGTTCATATTATCTGCAACTTCTCCTAGAACACTAAACCTATTTGCCAGCTCAATTCTATATTGTTCTCTTGTGTTCAAATTTTTCATTTTGTTAGTATTAAGCTGCTAGTGTTCCTTGGTTGGTTCTTCCTAAGCTTAAGTTTCACTTTAGGCAGCACAAGATAATGGTCACTTCCAACCATTGCTCCTCTGCAAGTTGTCACATCCAGCAATGACAAAAACCATTTTTTGTAAATTGCTATGTGGTTTATCTGGTTTCGTGTTTTCTATTTTGTGAAATCCATATTGCTTTGTGAATATGTCCCTCTTCATAAAGTGTGTTCCTCCAATGTACGTATTATTCAATAAACAGAATTAATTTCCCTATTTTCATCACACACCCCTTGCTTCCTGTTCTGATGACACTTTCTTCCCCGTAGTTGTCCTTTCCAACTTTGGCATTCATGTCTCCCATCAAGAATAACATGTTTTTGTTTTGGTCTTTTCGTTGTAGGTTATTGTAAAACAGGTCCTTTGCCTCCTCGTTGACTTCGTTTTTAAGGTGCATAACACACCACTATTGTCACTTCAAATGGTGTACTGCTGTTAAATCTGGCTCTTATCGACCATTCATTTACTGCTTCCTGTTGAATCTCCGATTCAATGAATGTCGGATTAAACCAAGTGTTCGAATAATTAAATCACACACTAGCATAACCTCATGGTTCCCGACCATTTTATTCAAACTAACTACGCATATGTAAAACAATACACAGATCATGATGTTTATAGGGAGTGTGTCAAAACTCAATACACTACATCTCTCCTTTTCTTTAGATTTAGACCTTACAAAACTAAAACAACACTAAGTACATGAAAAAGAATTTCATATGATTACGAAATTATGTTGACAAAATTAAAACTCATTATCAATCTGTGAATAAAATTTAAATGTCACTTGTATGTCTAACTGACTAAAATTAAATGAAATAAGCAAAGCTTAAAAATATTTACAGTCATTTGAAAGAAACAACAAAGTCTTTGTACTTTTCAGGCATCTTTCGGTTAATTCGGTTCGGTCGCGTTGATTTTTTCCGTTCTGGTTCATATGATTTTGTACTGTCTATAGGCAGTTTACAAGTGTCAATTTCACTCATTTCAACAGTAGTTCGGTCGCAATCAGATTGTTTAATATCATCTCTTCGCAACAGTTTCTTAACAAACGATGTGTTCCGTTTGTACTGTACACCTTCTGGAGACTGTACAGTCACTGAATTTCCGTTTCTATCCATTACATTATACGCTTCAGGTGGAAATGTTGGTGTTAGCATGTTTTCAATTTTAGCTTTCAACAAAACGGTATCACCAATATCTATGTCACTTTCTTTGGCACCTCGTTTATTGTCAATATACATCTTTCCTTTTTCTTTTCTTTCCGCGTCGTGATCGCGCACTTCTTGGTCTTCAGCCAAATTAGAATAATCATCAATACCAGGTAATCTGGTTCGTCACACTGTGTGGGGTGGTTCTATACATAACTAAATAATCATTCAGTTCTTCTTTCCAGTTTCGCTTTTCAACTTATGCGATTTTGATTCTCTTGAGGAGTGATCTGTTTTGACGCTCTATTTCACCGTTTGCTTGTGGCCACAATGGAGTTGTTTTTCGTTGATAAATATCCTGTTCCCGAACAAATTGTCTGAATTCACTCGATATAAATTGTGGTCCATTATCGGTAGAAATACTTAGCGGAAGTCCATGAGTTAAGAACATTCGTTTCAAGCTCGCCACAATTTTGTCTGCGGTTGTTGATTTTATTATTTCAACTTCAATGTATCTACTGAAATAGTCGACAACAACAAATAAGTGATCACCCGACGGCAGTGACGGTGTCATCAAGTCGCATGCAACATGCTGCCATGGTCCTGTCGGCAGTTCAGTTCGTTTAACTGGTTCTGGAGGCTGTGTTTTACTTACTATTTGGCAAGCGTTACAAGTTCGGACAAATTTTTCCGGCTTCTTTGTCAATTCCTGGCCACCATACTTTTGATCTTAGTCGCGTTTTCATTAACACTATGTCCCCGTGTGCTAATTTTAATACGTGTCGCGCAATCTTTGGGGTGCGTGCTAACTAAACTTCCCAATACGCAAAGTTCAGTTTTCGCGCACTCTTATTCTCTTTGTCCCATCGACCAGGTATCAACACTTTATAGCATGTAACTCAGTGTCTGTGTCAGATTCACGTTCTATTTGGCGCGTCGAAAGTGCTGTCCGATGTTTAGCAACAAATCACATATGTTTCCTAGTCCTCAGCCATATTGTCTGTTTTTGTAGTCATCCGCGATAGACAATCAGTTTTTACAGGCACACGGAAACGGTATGGCTGACATGTCTTAATACCCTCTTTCTATTCGCGCACATGGCCTAGATCTTTTGTCCAATGGTTTGTGGTCTGTCTGTAATTCGAACTCGGTACCGTGTAAATACATGTGAAATCGTTCGCATGCCCATACGCAGGGCTTCTCGTTCCGTCTTACCTCTTTCCAACGTCGGATAACATACGGCTCGCATATATACGGTTCTCGCCTTTCTGTGTCTGTGCACCAAGTGGCTAGCGTCTGTTATTACCACGCATTTCTAATACCCTTGGTTTCGGCGTCTTCGCTCACAAAAGTCTTTACCCTAATTAAAATGCTATTTTCGTGAGTCTTCGGAGTGGTTCTGAAACGTCGCAATATCCGGTTAAAACGGGAACAAATTTACTAATCCATAAGTTCCTGACTTCAGAGGAGTTTCCTCAGCCATCAGTGACTGCTTCAATTTTCGCTTTTTACCTCTCGCAGATCATGTACCATGAAGTCGTTCAGACATTCTAAATATTTGACTTTATTAAGCGTGAGTCCTTTCTCGGATTCGGTCACTATCGATTATCGTGTTCTTCAACGGTCGCACCGTGCACAATTGTTTTGTACACCATCACAACCTGATAATGCTTGCTGAATCACTCGTTGATAACGCGTCCAAACATAAGCCTTTTATATCGATACAGCCCCTTTTGCATCAGAATGTCGTTATTTTTCTTGAATCAGACAACTCATCTTGAAACGCCCACTTAATTCGTTTTGAAAACACATTACTTTGGTTCAAATCATGAATAACTTCATCGACTGTTGGGATCTCTTCGGTATGATCGCAGAGTTAGCTTGTCGCATATCAACAAAGTCGTATGTCAATGGAACAACTACCACTGGTGATATCCATGGTGTCTGTCTTGTCAATTCGAACTAACTCGGTCCACGCGTGTAAATTAGACGGTATTCTGCGCAACGGCTGTAACGGTATCATTTATTGGTATATCTAATTGTGGAAAACGTCAGAATACTGATTGAATATCCCATGGACGAATTTATTTGACCTCCAAGTTTGAGCACTCCTAACTTTAAAGCAGTTTCACGTCCTAATAGAGACTGACCATTTACCTCGACGACAAAAAAATTCTCTATTCAACTGAATTTCTGGTTTCAATTTTCGAATTAAATGAAACAACTATTTCGGCTTGTCATACCATACTGATATAATGATTTTCGTGTTCACATTTGATATGTCGCTTCAATTTCTCCATTCAGATTGTCCCATGACATTGCAACTCGCACCTGAATCAATAATCATTTCGGTTTTAACACCAATGTTACATTTATCGTTGGGCTATGCATATTCATCTGTTATTAATCTCACGTGTCCACCTCGTCGACCTTTCGGCCTGCGACACTTGTGTAGCTGTGGTTCTACAGCACAGCAAAATGTCCCTATTTATGACACTTGTTGCATTCTTGTGTTTAGCGGGGGCTATTTTGAAAGTGTCCCTCTTTGTTGCACCTAAAGCATCGTTTTCCAACTTGACTCTGTGCGTTTTGGTGACTTTTGAACTCCAACACGATTTAAATTTTGACACCTTCAATCGTTGATTGTGATTCTTTTCCAGAGCTCGTGCCTGTAACTGTTGTAAAATTTTTTTCACTTTTCTAGAAGTTTCCGTCTCGATGAGTCCTCAGCGGTTTTCACCATAATCACAAAAATAAAATTTCTGTCGAAGTCTTGTTTAAATTGATCTAAGTTTCAGTAGGGGATTGCTTCATTGCCCGAAATATGCCTTTCGTACGCGGTTCACTTGAGGTGAAAAAAATTGTCGCATTGTAACTGTAAAATTTACAGGTGGAGGTGCCTAAGAAGTAAATGTCCTGATCTGCATTTCAGTGTAATAATAGAGCCTTTTTCTCCGGTCGTGTACTCCCCGTAGCAAACAGTGAACGCTCTTCCATTTTTTTTACCCCGCTTTCACCGTGACAGTCAAAATTTGGTCCACCTAAATCCTGTTTTATCGCTGCCATATTGCACTTGTATTAAGCATCCTCGTCGCCAATTGTTGAACGATTCAATGAATGTCGGATTAAACCAAGTGTTCATTGAATCCACTTACGAATAATCAAGTACACAACACTTAGCATAACCTTGTTCTTATTCAAATTACGCATATGTAAAACAATACACAGATTATGATGTTTATGAGTCAATATACACTTTCCCATTCTACAGGATTCGTCACAATTGTACTCTGTTCTGTTTTATCCTTTCTTCCAGAGTAGCATATGGTTGTGTTAATTTTTAGAATTATGCTCGATCTTGTTTGTTCTTCAACGGTCCAGATGCACTACCCGAGTCGATCAGTTTACCTGTTCCAAATATGACAGACAAAATCTGCTCTGATCATATAACAAGTCTCTTCCTCTATTGTTAGCATTTCTCTTTGTATTTTACTTTTACTTTACTTAATTACCGTAGGCAAATACATTTTGCTCTGTTACTGAGATCACCTGGCGATATGCCTTTGTTATAGGATTATAGAACTAAATTAATTTATAGTCTTATAAGCCATTAGCGGCTGTTTGCTCTTCGCAATGGCGATTTTGTATATTCCAAAAATAAGGGAGTCTTTGTTCGGAACTTATAAGCAACGATAGCTGTTCACCCCATATTGATATCGGGACAAATAGCATTTTATTTATGTTCCGTTTTATTTTTTCTTAATTTGTAACTGTATATTCCGGGCATATATAATCAAAAGTGACGGCCAATTAACAGAAAAGACCTCACGGTCATATTTGGTGAATCCGGGATTCTGTATACCTTTCGCTGCCCCAGAGTTAATTTCCCCAAAGATGTGTAAAATGTCACAAGAATAAGTCGGAGTATTTAATTAGAACTGCAGAAACAGAAATGGAAATTACGGAAAAATTTTTGTGCATTCCAAAGTCAGCGGGGACTTATGGATTGAACAGTTCATAAATCGATTCTGTGGGGTGAGGTCGCACCAGAGCTTTTCCACTCTTTCTGTCATCTACTTGCGTAAGGATTTTCGCCAGGCATTTAGAGATATGGAAATACACATGCTGATCGCATATACATAAATGACCTGTTAGAATTAAAACGCAAAGAAGAGCACGTAACGACTTTTTTTTTGTCAAATTCGATTATCGATATGAGCGGCTTAACTGACACAGTCATCACAAAGGGAGTTCAACGTGACTTGATAAAGCCGATGTTGATAAATAAACTTCAACCCGAGAACATAGAGGAGAGGAAGCATTCCGCGAGAGTCGCTCAAGCTGTGATTAAACTATGTCCACCTGAAGAAACCAGTGAGCAAATTCAAGAAGTGGAAGATAAAGTACATGCTATGGCGCAAAAGTTTATCGAGCAGATCGAAGGTAGGTGTGATCAGTTACTCGAAATAGCCAGAAGCAATGACAACAATTCAAAATTTACAAATGAAAACAGAATCCCATATAGGAAAAATAAGAGAAAATTAAAATCATGAAAAGGCAAAAAACTGTTCAATACAAATTACAGACAGAACGTTGAAATAGCGTCAGTCTCAGGGTGCGAGCAGAAAACCTCTACTGAACACGATAAAAAATATTTCAAAAAAACAAAACATGTAGAGTTTGTTCAAACAGTACTTTAAGAGTACCTCTGAAATTCCAAATGGTGTAGCGACTCTATGTAGTGCCTGAATTTTCATTTTCAGTGACGTGCACAATCAAAATCCGAATAGGTGGTTCTGTTATACCAGCTTTTATTAGACAACATGTTCGGTCATTCGGTCTGATTTTTTACCAAAACTGGACTCAAAAACAAATTCAAAATTGAAAAAGCCACAATTCCCGTTTGTGCGTATGGTGTAAATGGCGGCGATTTCAGTTTTTTGGACAGGTTTCACTTAAATTAGATTAAATTTACAACGGTAGAGTCTATGCCACATGCGCATATTAGGACGGCTAAATACTCAAAAAGCAACTTTAGATTTCGCAAATCAGACTTTGAAATTACAAGGCGGAAATTACAGAAATTTCTTTAAATGAAGTCGCAGATTTGACGACTCAAATCTAGTCAATTTCGCACGGGTGACTCATCCGGCTCGACATCACGCTTGGAAAGTGTCAATACAGGGTCCAGCCAATAGAAAACTGTTATGGTCGAAGGTCATCTGTAATTGGATATCTAATGGGTGCTAGATGTTTAGTCAAAACAAATGGTAAATGTTCAGTTATTAAATCCCACTGCAAACCTAAAGAAAAAGTCTGTTCTGGGATTTCACAGAAATAAATCCTAATATTTGGTGAGTTAAATGACGATTAGTTTAATTTCAAATACTGTCCTACTGCTCGTTTTATTAAGTAGCATCTGAACTAGGTATAGATCTGTCTAAAGCAGATTTACTGACAATCCACGGCTATTAGCACATGGTCGAACCGAGACGCTTTTGCAAAAGACTGTCTGAGCTATGTACAAACACAAGATGAGATGCAAAACCTTCGACAACATAGGTACAGGACAACGTTTCAGGAAGAAATGTTCGCCATGATAGACGAATGGAACAATTAGGCATTATCCAAAACTATTTTGCCAAATGTCGGCTGGTAACTCTAAAAAGACGACACCTAGTTGCGCTTCGCAATAGACTTTCGGATATAATTGACTTTTAGTTGGCCCCTTCCGGTTATTGATGAGTTCTTTACGTTAGGTGAATCGCAGTCACAAGTTTTCAGTGTTTGATGCGACAAGGTTTCTGGTTCGAATTAGACGCGGAAACTAAAAACAAAACTGCGTTTCTCGTGTACGAATTAACAGGATTCGGGCTTGCCAATTCACCCGGGTACGACAATTGCAACTACGCGCTTAAACTGGAAGTGAAGTCTTATGTTGACAATAAGTCATTTTCGGAACATTTAGGCCATTTAAAACGCAGTTTTTCAAAAACTTCGAGACAAATCGAAATTAAAACCATCAAAATGCCAGTTCGCGTGTCAGAAACGAATACCTCGGTCACGTGATTTCTAAAGACGTATCGCGGTCGTTGAAAACCGACGCAGTTCAGAGTTTCCCGCGACCGGAAAATATTAAAAACGTTCGCATGTTTCTCGGCCTATGCAATTATTACAGGCGTTCATCAAGAACTGTCAATTAATCTCACGTGTCCACAAGGATGCTCGACCTTTGCGAAAGTGCATTCGTACACTCAAAGAGAGGTTTCGGCAATTCTGTCTTTCCGATTTCTCACGCGAATTCATTTTGTGACGCGTCCATACGCTATCGGTGTAGGTCTGACCAGGGTCGTGAACAAGTCTGCTTATGGCGGACGATCATTGCGACCCGCTGAGCAGAAGTGGGACGTAAAATGTCCTGGGAGAGCATTAAGCAATACCATATCTCGCGAATTCATTCCACGTGTTGACCATTCGCTTTGTACTTGCAGAAAATTACTGGCCGACTAGCACGCTGGTCAGTACCTGCAACTTATAATTTCGAAATTTTATAAGCCAGGCAAAAGAAACGCTGACGCCTCTTAGTTGCGAACCTATACCATGGAAAAACCCGAAAGCGTGACGTTTTTGAACCGATAGTAGGTCAGATTGATAACCTGTCGCGCACGAAAATGTCGGCGAAAGCAATATTTTGGTTGCAAAATACTCTCACCACTTTTCAGCGCAGAGAAGCAGTACACGGAACTTGATCCCGATTTAGTGTCAACCACCACGTACTGGTTGATCAGTTGCATTTTGACTCGTAACGATGATTTACTTAAAACGCGACGAACTTCCCGAGAATAGATCGCAGGCAGATGTGATAAAGGAATCGCTTACTTCCATGAGCTCGTACCCGCGAGGCAAAGGTCGTGAATCGGAACGTTTAATCAAACAGCTGGTTGTAATCACTGAAAGATGATATTTTTTCCCTACCACGACTTATTTATGGCAGGCCAAGGTTCCGTCAATCAAACTTTTGAGATGTGGGAAGATATTAAAATATATGTCGCACGTTAGAATGCCAGACGGCAAAGAACAACCCAATAGAGCGCTCCACTACAACCTTACCTCGGAGAGTCTTTTCACGGTTACACATAATCTGTGCAACTTGCCAAAACTACAGACAATTACAACCAGAATAGTTCTGTCCGTTCGTAAGTGCGAGGCCTTTCCTATATACAGCAGCAGAGATCGCACGTCTTGCTGTATGATAACATTATATGTCTACGGTGCGCCCAGAGAATTTGTAAGTGATCGCGGACAAAATTTCATGTAGATACAGGATTATGCGACATTTTTTCAAATTGCGCCGAAATCATCCCCAATCGAACCTGCCACAGAACGCATGAATTTACGATAGCGCAAACGCTGCGAATATTCTGTGATAAAGAGCAGTCACTTCCTACCCAGCGTGATGAAATATCGCATGACAGTGTACTAATTGACGGGCATATTATTTGTATTCGGAACCCGCTGTATCGATAACATTAAGAACCGATACAACGCGACGGTTAGGCGGCAACGCGGACGCAGAATTTCAAATCATGCACGTAGCAGGCACGCGAAATCGCGGAATCGAACATATAGAACGCGCAGGAAAAAATATAAAGCGTAAGAAAACAGAAGAACCAAATTTTCGTGTAGAATAGGGTCTCTGCATCGTGCTGTAGGTTATCTCCAAATTATGTAAAAAATGGACAGTCCGTATTACATATGTCATGATCACGGTAATTATTCTTACTTTTGCGCAGATGCTCAGACAATAAAGTACCTGAAAGGCATCCACGCAAATAGGTTAAAGCCATATTTTGACCCGAGCACACGCCCTACAAATCCCCCAGATCAAATAGATCAAAAACACAGACCTTAATCCGGAGGAAATAGATTTTGAAAATGATCAGGCTCAGCCATTTTTCTACAGTCGCCCAATTCCTACCCCCGACAAAATATTACAAACGGCTCTAAACACTGAAGCTAAATCAAATGATGAGGGAGGACAGCATGAGGTTGAGAAAGTTTTGGCGTGCCGAAAGAGGCAATAAGAGTCAAATGGGTTGGCTATAAGAATCCATCCTGGGAACCTAAAATTTCTTTTCGACGGTTTCACGTAAATAAAACATTGCAAAACAGAAGACCAATAGGTTGCGCAATTAAAGAAATTGTATTTGTATTTTGAGAAAATATGTAAGTCAATTCGGCCATGTGCATTTTAAGACTGGTCCTTTCGTCATTTTGTCGCATATTGTCTGACCAACCTTTTATGTCGACGATTCTAAATGAACTTGTCGGATATTAAATTCACATACAATACTCAGGATGGTTGCGTATCATTGAAATTAAAATTTTTCCACTTTAAATCGAATTATATATTCAGATGTATCACTGATCAAATAGAGGCTATTATGTTTTGACTACTAGTAACTCCAAAATGGCATATCACAGGTTTCAGTTATTTGGTGTCATTAGTGTTCCGTAACTTACCATTATTATTTTATCGCTTTTGTATGTAAATGTATTTAACAGTATATATGGCGTTCACATATTGAACAGTATTTGTTTACATTTATATTTACAAGATTATTACGATTGTTTAGATATAAAAAGGTCATTGTGTTCGAGGATCACACTCAAATGTGACATCACCGAAAAAAAAAAAAAAAAAAAAAAAAATGTGTACTTTAATACATACCCGTGATTACGAACAACTATACTGATGAAGTGACTGTTTCGGAGAGTATAAGTTGCATTATATTTTGCTGTACCATTATAATTTTATTATGAATACGACATTTCTTACGGGGGAGAAAAGGCAAATATCAGACAAAATCTGCTTGATCTACTCCTCTATTGTTACTTTGTATTTTATTTCCTCTCTTTTCGTTAATTACCCTAGGCAAAGTTACATTTTTCTAGTTACAGAAGAGCCCTAAGATAAACACACCTGGCGATATGCCCTTTGTTATAGGATTATAGAACTAAATTAATTTTAGTCTTATGCTCGGCTATTCTTGTCTTGTGTCCAGTTTTTAATAAATCAGTCTTGCTCTCACTTGAGAAGCAACGTCCAGGTTGAGCTGTTCACCTGCCGAATATTGATATCGGGACAAAGATAGCGTGATATTTTATTTATGTGTTCCGTTTTATTTTAAATTCTATAATTTGTAACTGTCTTCACTATATAATCCCGAGTGTACGATTAACAGAAAAGACCGCACGGTCATCCAAACATCGGTCGAACATTCCAGCAACCAATTCTGGGTGTTTGTTTGGATACACCAATGGATCTTTCAGAGCTATACTCAGTCGTCATTCTCAAGTTTGTAGGGTTTTCATCGTCTCTCTCCAATTTAATAATACTTGTTCCACTTGTTCCCGTTCCTGTAGCATATGAGTTTCCTATGTGACTGGGTCACTAGCCTCATGCACAACCCTCCTTTTTTCTCATCTGGGCTTGGGACTGCATGACCATGTATTTAAAAAATTTTAAAGGAAAATCCTACGTGTAACGCAAAATTCTATAGGCTATATGATTAATAAAGAATGATACTACATTTCCTAATCACCCAAACCTAAAGGTTTTACAAACGATTATATAGTCCAAGTACTCAAACTTTTTTTTTTAAAGTTTTCTTGATTTGTAGCAAACTTTTCACTACTAATTATTTACAATTGTATGCAATAAATGAACAAAGATATCCTGTTACAGCGTGAATTCTGTATGTTTTATCTTTGATCCCCTAATAAAAAATAGTTAAGCTTAAGTAAGTCACCGGTGAAAATTTTCGGACCCAGAACAACTAAGGAAAATGACAGAGATTAATATTACGTCGTAGGAAAGGGCGGAAAACGTCAACTAAACATGATCAAGAAAGTTCTAAACAGAAAATATGTTTTTACTATTAGAAGGATTATTTTCATAACTAATTTAAAGTGTCTCACGACAGTGTTTTTGTTTTTTTTTTCTTGAATCGTGGTCTCTGTCGATAGTTTAAAACTTTAATTGTCGTTAGATGTCGCTAGTAATGTCTAGACTGGTTACCCAGTTGTAGTCGCACGAACATCATTTTAACCAATGAAAGCACTCATTTTCTTCACGTCTGATTAGTTATTTAGGATACATCACATGATTACTAATCATTGTCAGTTGTTATTTGGATGAGATAAAGAGAAGGACAACGCTGTTATCTCCCGGAGAAAATGAAGTTAATTTTGACTTTACTTTTTGTGACATGTGGTGAGTATGTTATTATATACAGTTTTTACCAACACCGAAATGCTGTCGTATTTTCTATTTTTGTATCGTAAAAAAGAGGGGGGGGGGGGGGGGGGGGGGGGGGGGCGCTGGGGGGGGGGGGATGTGAGTCTGTTAGCGGGTTGGTATTTCTTTTTTTTTTTAATTTTTGTTTTTTTTTTTTTTGTTTTTTTTTTTTATTTATTTTATTTTCTTTAATAAGGTAATGAACTAACCTCTAAGTGTTGACATCAATTGATCAGGGTCCGAACTGGCCGAAGTCACCAAATTGACTCAGTATTCAGGCTCAACTAATTTTCATGATTTATAAGGCAAGAACACGCAAAAATTTATTCTGAAACTGGACATGTTTGTATGTAAATAATGATGAAAGTTATTGCTCATATGAAGAAAACTTCAGGGATAGTAAAAAAAACTGTTCGAGTACATAGATTACAAACTCAAAGTTAGAGTATCATACTAAACGTATTTATTCATTTTTACAGGGAAATCATAAATTTGGGTACTTTGGGGGGTATCTGGTAGGGGTGAAATGGTATACCGTGGTATAGTTAAACCGCAGTAATTTTTCTTTCGGTTCGTTAAACGGTAGGGTGACTCCAGTTCATGGTACAAACATGGAAAATCTAATGCTGGATAACTATTTTCATTGAAACAGACGTAAATCGAACCACTTATAAAAGCGAGTTTCTGATTGGTTAAAAGCGAGTTTCTGATTGGTTGAAAGATTTTGATAAACCAGTTGTGTGCGTTCTAAGCCGTTCTTACATTCACCTGTTTGGTGATAACTTATAATAACCAGTAAGGCGGATAAAATTGCTCAACTTCGAAACACACCTTCCACCTACCGATCACCACTTTGGCTTTAAAATAAAAGACTCAAAAGACAGCCACATGCAATATTTGTTTTGCCGACATTCCATACAAGCATGGAAACACATCAAATATAAAACACATTTAGTAGGAAGACACAGCATCTGGAGGTTTTATTGCTAATGATATTGGACCATACTCGATGGTTTACAATGTGTACTTCCGAAATTTACTCAGTACTTTTGAGCCCAGGTTAATTCCTTTGGAAACACTGGTTAAAATCAGAGAATTTTATATGCTGAGACATATAAAATTCTCCAATTTTACCCGGCATTTCCAAAGAAATTATAGCCCAGGTATGCTATTTCATGTCAAACTTAACTGTGATTGTTAAGTTGTAAGATAGACTGAGACTATGCTAGTGCTTTTGAAGTATATCTAATATGATCTCATCTACAACAGTTTTCAGTAGTTAAACATTTGATTTATTTTATTTAATATTCTAGTCAAGGCATGACATTTTGTTATTTGTTTGTTGTTATAAGCTGAAATAAAAGTTAACATTGAAAACATTTTGTTATAGTTGAATAAGTATAACACATCTGTACCGAACAGAAAATAACCAAACCGTAACCTGTGTACCGCAATACATACCAAACCATGGATAAGGTGTACCGTTTCACCCTTAGTATCGGGTAATTTTGGCACAGAGTAATTTTGGCACTTGTAAGTAGTTATTTTCAACACTTGCAACAACATGTGTTAAAACTTTATTTTGAGAAATTAATATTCATCAGGGGGTATTAATTCATAATTGATTTATCTTCATCAATGTAAGCTGCTGATATAACCCATTCTTCAGCCAAAAATACCTGATGCTGAAAAGTGCCGAAAATACCTGTAAGTGCCGAAATTACTCAGTGCCTATAGTATTTTACCTGATGATGAAATTACAAGACTTCACTTAGGGTCAAGTTGATGTGATATTTTCATGATATAATTGTTCAACAATAAACTTGAAACAGTCCACATCAGTTTCATTGTAATAGAATTATCTAATTATCAACTTATAATGTTGTCGTAAGTGGATTTTTTTATGTTAAAGTGCTTGACTGGACTGTTTATAATTCTTGCGCACAATTAATGTACAACTGAGTTTTTGGTTGAGTTGCATGTCATTCCCTTACTATGTATTGGCTTCTTGCTGTGAAGTTAGACATAAGAAGCTGTATTGACCATATTGACCTTGATATTTTAAAAATGCTACTTGGGGGGAGTACTGTCATATAGAAAATTTAATATCTACATGTATGCTAAGGCTTTAAAATCATATTGCTTCCTGATCTACGTAATTTGTTATAACAGCATAATAAATACATCGTCATTACTCAAGTGTGATATAAATGGTAAAGGGTTTGAAAAAAACTGTGATATTTTCATAGTCATGATTTTATTCATTTTGAAATAGAATTGCATGTTGTACATTAATTTTTGCTTATTTGTTTGTTTGTTTATTGTTGTTTAACGTCCTACTCAAGAATTTTTCACTTATATGGAGATATTACCAAATGCTGGTGAAGGGCTTCAAATTTTTGGCTTATGCTCAACACCGAGCAGTGAGGGCTCTGTAACATGTCGACACCTACTGTCAACTTCTTATTTCGATGTATGTACATGTGTGGTCACTTCTGACTCACAAATGCCACCTAATTACTTTCTTTATAACATTATATTATTTTATATCCGGTTTACATCATTGTAGATCTATCAGAGATGATATAAAGTTGTTGTGTTACAGTAGAATTAAAAGTTTTAAGCTCAGTATTTGCTGATTCCAGTGTAATTGTACAACTTCACTTTCCAGACAATTCATACATTGTTATAAATATACTATATATCTGTTATATATATACATGTGTGTGTATATATATATATATGTGTGTGTGTATATATATATATATATATATATATATATATATATATATATATATATATATATATATATATATATGTATATTTGGTCTTTATCATTTTGTCTCACTTGATTGCATCTTGAGATCTGATGGTGTGACTCCCTGGGTTTCAGATATGTGCTATGTACTATAATGTAGATTCAGCAGATGAAGATACCAAACTCTGCTCACTTACTGCAGAGAGTGAACATACAGGTTTATATAATACACAAATCAGGATCAATATAAATTTTCTGGATGAAAATTTATAAATGCTGAAATATTTACGTGACTACAAGTACATGTAAGCAAATGTATTGATACTTTCAATTCTTGTAATTTGCTACATAGGAGTTTTTTTGTGTCAAATTATTTAATTTTATTAAGTATTTGGATAGTACATGTATGTAAAATTTTGTTATATACAGAATTATTGTTTAACTCAGTCAGTTTTTAGTCAACCCTAGTCATTGCAATATCAAGTCCTGATTGGATCTACATGTATAAGCTAAGATGATTAAGTGGGAAAATTTCCCTGTTTATTTTTGGTAAGGTACGGTAGTGATAATTTTCCAGGTATATGTATATAATATGGTTATTGGGTTGTCTAGTCATCGAAAACTGGGAATTATCATTTGATTTAAAAAAAAAGATTAAATTACCATATATGATTTAATGTAAAAAATGTAAAGGGAAATTAATGCACAGTCTCCCAATGACTCATGTAGTAATGTGATTTTTAAAGAGTACTTGTACAATGTATATTTCACCTAACTTAATGTACAATTAGGTCACCTGAGCCAAAGGCTCAAGGTGACCTATAGTGATCGTCTTTTGTATGTCATCGTCCGATGTTGTGTTGTTAACTTTTAAACATTTTCGATTTCTTCTCAAGAACCATTGGGCCATTTTCAACCAAACTTGGTAGGAAGTATCCCCATGTGAAGCCGCAAAAGGTTTGTGAAGAAAAGGGGGCTAGGGCTCATAGGGGCCTCAAAAGGGGCCAGAAAGTATTTATTTAAATGAACCAATAATCAGATTTTCAAATTTGTGTAGTGCATGGTTAAGTCATTGTCGAATTTGCAAATTAAAATGAAATCACATGCGACTAAGGGACACTTTAGTAAATGGGGGTATTTTGGCTCCATTATCTCATGACAGAGAGAAAGTGAAAAAGCAAAAATGTTCAGCACGCAAAGATCTGCAAAAATGTCTACAGAGCTGAAATTGTCAGATCGACCTTTATTGGAGTTATTTCCCATTTTAGTGTATTTTTCTGTAATTTATTCACAGAACAAAAAAAAGAAATACAATGATGGTGAAAAAACCTAAGAAAAATAAAGAAGTATTGGAACATATTTCATAATGAAAAATCATTTGTTTGTATTCTGCCTCTTTTTTAAAATTATCCCTCATTTGTATTTTGTCTCATTTCAACTTTGTCTCGTTTCGGAGAGCTCTTGTTACTCATTCTCTTGAAAAGTATAATTGATAGAGAGAAAGTGAATGAAGCAAAAATCTACTAAAAATCATTAGGACAGTTACAGTACGGGCCACGCGGATTCCGCAAAAGTCACGTCATCGCGGCGGGGTTAGTTATGAGTAGTCGTCCGCGATGAAATCGCGGCTATTTAACGCGTATCATCGCGGTGGTTCATCGCGGGGATGAATCAAATCATCGCAAATCGCGGCTGTTGAAAATCATCGCAAATCGCGGCTGTTGTTGCGGCTGCTGTCTCCGTTATACTTTTAACGGAATTCTGTTTTGTTTTGTTTTTTTTATTCAATTCGATTTCTTAAATGCTTATCTTCTATAGTAACCTATTGGGTTCAACAGTTCTGTTATAATTTCAAACTCCAAAGTTCTTCTACGTCATGTAATGAAATTGATTACCCAAGCCGTCAAGTCAAAGTTATCCGTGGTGAAAGTAATCACATTTCTGCACAGAGTTGGACACGTGGGACCTTCTGTATATCGCTTTTCAACTATCCGCCGCAAACACAAATTTTGGACATTTAAAATATCGACAAAAAGAAATAACGAAACTTCGACTAATCCTATCGAGGGATCCTACCTACTTCGGCTACGTATCTGGGTTATAGGTAAGCCAAATTTGTGACGGCCCTTAGAAGTTCTGAAATCTCTCTCTCTTTCTGTCTCTCCCTCTCTCTCTCTCTCTCTCTCTCTCTCTCTCTCTCTCTCTCTCTCCACACATGTATTTTTTCTCGGTCAAAAGATGTATTTCTCATTCCCAATAATTTAACGGTACTATGTTTTGTTTCAAATGGTTTTAAAACAGTACAAGGTTCAATGACTTTAAAATCACAAAAAAGAGATTATCATGTATGCTACTAGTATCCTGGTTCCCTGACCAAAAACTACCGGACGTTTATGATATACCTAATGTAATTGAATTGGGTTGCCGATGAAATATGAACTTCAGTTAAAGTATTGTGCAACTCACTTTTTTTAAATTAAGATTAAAAGTGGTACGAATAATATACATATTATTAGAAAATGAAATCTTTCCCGATTTCGTTATATTTGTGTCTTTTTAAAAAGTTTTTACCATTCGCTTTATAAAAGTAAAATTCCCAGGTTTCAAAAACTTGAACTTATACAGGTTTTGGAGGAATAGCAATCGTTGGGATCAGAGACCACAGGCCTGTAAACCTTCGTTTGAAAATCGATTTCAACATCGATCAAACATATACTGTAACAAGCTATAGCTATCAAATTGAACAAGTCGTGTCTGATTTTTCATATGCAAATCAATTAATTCTGGTCATCGTCAACTGCGGGGTAAATAGTCTGAAGGGACAACACGATTTAAACTTGTATATTACAATTAATAATAAAAAATCAGATTGACATGGGTCCACAGACTGCTCAACCCCTCTTTGAAAATCTTCAATCACAAGTGAGTCATCTTCACGCCCAATTTTACAACTGATGAATTCATCATATATCAGGTGACAAAATATAAGACAGCACAATATGTCTGCATAATCAAATGATTGGATGGAAGATGACAAAGAGAGAAAGAAAGGACACAGAATGATACAAAGGACATTTAAAATTTGCGTTTTTCCTTTCAGTATATCTATCTAGAATCAATTACGCTGGAAGAAACTGTCCGACTAAGTATCTAAAGTACTAAATGGATAATTGAATCTGTGCAAACATATTATCATTCACAGTAGTAAACAGTAAATGACGTTTTATGTCCCTTGTTTGTGACTAAGTTAAATGTCGGGGCGTCTAATAATCCAAAAATACAATTTAATAATTGATTTCGAATCTGAAAATAAACCTTTGAAATTAATGCAAGTTATTGTTTAGAGAAATTTTGTTCCATAATCTGTGTATATCTACATCCATCCTAACTCAGTAGCGCATTTTATATACATGTGTATTTTGGTAAAATATATATGTAGCATGATGTTTTAATAATAGATTCGATAATTCCGTACCACCATTGAACTAGAACAGTTCATGGCTTGCGCGTACATGTAAATAAGAAGCTGAATTATCTCTTGACAGCGATTTATGACCCCGACAATACCCAGACTTGATGTTTTGTCCCTGTTAAACTGCTTCGAGTGAACGAGGAGCCATTATAACTGCACAAATAATGTGGACTCTGATTTAAAGAAGATGGATCTTCGGGGGGGGGGGGGGGGGGTTGAAACACCAGATAGATCAGCCGTACTTAAAAGTCTTAATATTGTGAAAGAAGCGTACATCATATTTCGAATATAAAAATTTGTGAATACTGAGTTGCCTTTATTTGACCTACATGATTATCATAATGAAACCGTTGTTCATTTCCTAATAAAGATGATTCTGAATAATGTTTGTAAAAAATACCCACTCTTTTATTGCAACATACTATGTTTCTGTTCGCACATAGTTGCTAAAATTCGACTAAAATAACCTACTTTATGAAAAGGAAAAGTCATCAGCGATATTTACAGTCTAACAGGCATTTTTTTTTGTACATAAACATGATTGTCTGATTGTTGCAAATCACGCCAATTACAAAGATCTTATCAGTGACACGAAATATGCAATGACAGTTACTGCTTACACAATCAAATGGGGTGGAGAGCTACTTGACGTCGGAAGCAAAATGAATGTGGAGTGGTTTAACATTAAAAAAAACACACACACACACAAACCAGACTATACTTTTCAACACCTATGTCTATCTTTGCAAAAAAGGGGGGGGGCTATATCCCCCGGTTGACGCCTATGTATAGGCTTAATGAGAATTTATGTGAAAATATATTTTACGCTCTTTAAGCGTTTAAAACCAAAAGATAAATAGAAACAATTACACAGTTTCCCTTGATTGTGACCGAGTTCAAATGATCCAAAAATCAATTAACAATTGATTTCGAATTCTGAAGTAAAAAACGTTTGAAATAAATGCATAGTCGTGAGTGGGGGGGGGGGGGCTCAAATTGCCACCTATGCCAAAAAAAGGAGCTAGCCTCCGGCTACGCCTTTGTATTGCATGCTATATTTTAATAGCAAAATAAAATTTTGTTGGATAATCTGTAGTAGCGCATTTCTCCAAACGACAACTGTATACATGTTTTTTTGTTATAAAATTGGTAAAATATACATGTAGCATTGATATCCCCGATATTTTTAAAATAGATTCCATATTAATTTTTTAATTAGCAATATATATATATAACTAGATACAGTTCTTGACTTACGCGCTGTGTACATAGGAATGTGAGTTTTATCTCTTGTTTATGACCCCGTCATATGGATACCCTGTTCACCCAGACTTGTTTTGTCCCTGTTATATGTAACTTTGATCTGCGGTCCAACGAGGAGCTCAAGGTCAATAATGTTGACTCTGATTAAACGAAGATGATTCTCAATAGATTTTTTAAAAACACACCAGATTTGGATCGCTAAGATGCTCACAGACCTAGCCTTGTTTATTGCGATAGCCCTTTTTATAGCTCTGAAAATTACATAGAGATATATTTAGGTTTAATAATTTTTGTTTTGATATTTTGTTTTATTTAAAGGTCTACATGGTAGTTCTTGCACTTTAAATAAGTGGGGCAAATGTCTTGAGTGAAAAACCACGTAGATCAACCGTAACAGTTACCATAATTACTCTACGCTTAAACTTTATTTTCATTTTTTTCAATTTGTCAATATATGTTGAAATACAAATCATGAAAAAAACAAACTAAAAAGTCAAACTGATGGAGACGTCACAAAAAGGCTAAACTAAAATTTTGGCCTATGTTCGACCACTTGAGGGTTCTTCATTGTGCCGACACCTATTGTGACACGGGGCCAATCGTCTCCGGCGAAGTTTAAATCCATGATCCTCCACATGCATTGCGGGTATCTTATCCCACAATAAACTCCACGCCTCTCCTTAAAAATTCCTTGATTTGTACCTTATAACTGTGTCTTTGGCCGGAATAAAGACGAGTCGCAATGTGATAAGTAACTCTGTGAAGTGGGCTTTTATATCTTACCATTTCTGCGAAGCAAACACAGTTGGATCATGGAGAAAACGGATACCTCATCGGGCTCTCAACGAAATATTTTTAACGATTAAGAGGTCAGAATTCAATCAATGTCTGGAAGGTTTATAGTATCAAAAATAAAACTGATGAATTCCGTCAATCACACATCAGGTGACACGAAATATGCTACGGCATCATTATACTGCCTGCACTATCAAAATGATTGGTTGAAAGATGACTGAAAGAATTGACTATTATGGCGTAAAGGATGTACGCCCCTACCTCATTTGAACTACCGGTCGAATATGAAAGGAGTTTTTCATGCATTTTAACGCGTATTCATCTTACCAATATATTGCTATGCTATCAGTATATCTATTCTGAATCAGTCGGGAGAAATTCTTTTCTGCAACTTGTAAATAGTTTTTTAAAACTTGGAAAATAAATTAAAAAAGTTCTTAACAGAGAATCACGGAGAATTTTAGATTTTTATTATTATTATTTCATTTGTACTTAAAATTTTTACGTGTGTAATATATTTCACACAGATGCTACGTTTGTTTATCGTTGTTTAACGTCCCACTAAAGAATATTTCAGTCATATCGAGACGTCACCAAAAATTTGCATATGCTCGGCACTTACGACCATTGAGCAGTAAAGGTTCTTTAACATGCCGACACCTACTGTGACTGACATGATGGACATTAAGAAAATATATTATCAAATGCATATATCCTTTTTAATTTTTAGTATTTTTTATGATTACCAAAATGGTTTTTTTTCGATATGCCCTCTGATAATGAAGGCATACAGTCCTTATATACACTCACATCATCCGAGTGATTTATGACGCTGTCGATAAGGTTCAAGTTCAAGTAAGGATACCCCGTTCACTCAGAATCGATATTTTGTCCCTGTTATGTAATAGCTTTGGTCTGCGGTCTTGATCGAGGAGCCATATTTGTAACTTGGTCAAATAATGTGGGATTCTGTTTAACGATAGTGGATCTTCGGGGAGGCAGCAATAGAATTTTTTTTCGAAAAGAAATATGTAGAGCTTGGATCAGTCGTTCTTTAAGATTTAAATATCAGAAAAAAATATTCTTGACTTACTCATGTTTTGGAATCTATATTGAAGTTAAGAATCTTTTTAACAATATTGCCACAGTTTTCAGACTGAGTAGGAAGTATAAAATAATTAATTTAACAAAACGGCTTTTTTTAAATTAACTGTCAGCGATCGTTTTCCTGATTAATATACTGCGAATATGACTCGTCAGAAATACTTTAAAAGTTATAATTTTATCAAATATAAATCACAGAACTGCCATTTTGTATTTACCTCCTCCCAAGTAAAGTAAAATTTTACAACATGACAGAACAATCTCAGCCGTTTACGGTTTGGATTGTGGGTATAGTTCCAATTCTTTGAATTTTAATACCCGAGATCATTTTTTGTCCAATTAATGAACTCGACTCCTTTGGGTGAATAATCTACAGTTCGTTTATCATAGTTTTAGTTTTATCTTTATTTTTACTCCGAGAATTAATCAAGGTCATTTTGGTTTTTATAATTAGATTACATGGGGATAAAGCAAAATTAATTTTTAAAACGGAAAATTCCATCAAAGGCAAACAATCTCACTCTCCCAGAGTAGCAAATATAAAAACATCAATTAAATGAGGTTGGTCTGGAAATATATCATTTAGTTTCAATAGTTTCTCTCTCAACTAACGATATATATTTATATGACCCACAGAGCTTCATGAATTGATACGATGATTGACAGACAAACCGCCAAACTAAATTACGTATACAGGTAGGGGTGGGGTAAAATAATCACCTGAGGGTAATACGTGGACGAAAAGGCGGGACTTCATGACTTCAGGTAATGAAAGCCATATCAAATATCATGTGCAGCGATATATAAAGCTATTAGCTTTATATATCGCTGTCATGTGTTAGAAGATTATTTTTTTATAATAAAAAATAAGAACATGTCTGCACGAGGGACCAACAGGTCAAGTATGACAATGACCATCGTATTCCGATATCGGTATTTCTCATTGCTCTATTTTTCTCAGCTTCGAAGCGGGTCGATGTTTGTATCTGTAAGCGTTTTTTTTTAAAGAATGAGACTCGCGTCACTTATTTGTGCGATAAAGCATTATTCTCAAACGAACAGATTTTTGATAAATATTTAGAAAAACTAGGTTTGCGTAACTAAAATAATTCTTTCTGTTGCTAGTTGGCGAACTCCTTGTTTTTTAAATCAGGTTGAAACTGGCGAGACTTTAAGTCGCGTAAGAAAAAAGTCAAATTATGATGAATATGCTAATGATTCGAGATACAGTGCTTCAGCATTTATGGTAGGTTACAGAAAATAAACGTACTTTTGCTCCGTGATAACAAGTTCACATTGATTATGAGTTGGCAGTTTCAGCGGAATAAATTGTTTTTAAGTCCAGTATAAAACACATTTGATGTTTGCTATCCACATTATACTAATTCAGAATGTTAACTTATGCTGACAAAACATCGATAATACTTTAACAGACCACGCTGGACTGGAATTTTCCAAGTAATGTTAACAAATGTAAAGTAATGATAACCTAATTAGTCATCGATATAATTTAAGTTGCTCACAGCCGCGAACTGCGGCGATAAATTTTTCCATCGCAAACTGCCGCGATAATTTTTTTCCATCGCAAACTGCCGCGATGATTTTTTCCATCGCAAACTGCGGCGACCCGCGTTGAGCTCAATAGCCTGATCGCGTATTCGCGGCGAATTTATTGAGCAAGATTTATATGACCACCGCGATGACGTGACTTTTGCGGAATCCGCGTGGCCCGTACTGTAGTGTCAGGTCATTGCTTATGGGAGCTAATTAAGTTTTGCTCAGGTGACCGTCAAGGCCCATTGGGCCTCTTGTTATTGTTTATTGTTGCTTAACGTCCCACTCAAGAATCTTTCACTCATATGGAAACATCACCAAATGCCAGTGAAAGGCTTCAAATTTTGGCCTACGCTCGGCACTTATGGCATTTGAGCAGTGAATAATCTTTAACATGTCAACACATACTGCGACACAGGACCTCTATTTTTATTGTCTCATCCAAGGACGGGAAACCAACCTGCTGCTGGCTGGACTCGAATTCACAATCAAGAGTTGAACGCGCTACCGACTGAGCTAGGCTGGCTCATGTCTACACATAAACTGATAAAGTGGCTACAAGTTCTCTCCACTGACTTCTATCCTGTGCTGCTCGCCTTATGGTGTTCCAGTTGTAACCAATCTCTTTCATCTCTGTCTCAACTGTAAATGTCTACATGTATAATTCATACATTAACCTATGTTGCTTTGATTCAACCATGTTGAACAGGGTGATTAGACTGAAATTCTGTAATGACTTTAATTCATTTTGTTTGGTAAAATCAGGTATCTTAGTACTGGTAGCAAAATATGGTGACATTTTTACTGCAACATACCGATATATATATCCAACTGTTTAACTATATTTTCTCGTCACTGCCATCTGAGAGTTGTTCATTTGCTAATCTGATTTATAATTTTCATTAATCCTTCTGCATCAAGTTGTGTTATGACATAATTGCATCTAATTGAGACGTGAATTCAGGTACTCATCATTTGTGTACATGTATATATCCTTCTTATTCCATCATGTACATATATTGGAAAGAACATTGATATGTTTGCGGTCAAAGCATGTGACATCCCATACATGTATTGTCCGATTCATATAAGATGACGGGGCAGTGTAACCTTTTGAGTATCATACACAGGGTTTTCCCTGCGATTTTCAAATTAGGAGTCCATGGACTCCCACAACTACAAAATTAGGAGTCCATTTGTTAAATTAGGAGTACATTTTGTAAATTAGGTGTCCATTTGCAGTGCACTTCAATTTGACCAGAATTAAACTGAATGTCAATTGTGCACTTGTGTTGTTGATTACAGACATCCCTCTAGGGAAAATCTTAAAAGTACATGTGGAGCATTTATTATCTGATCATAGCTTAATCATGTCGGGAGAGTGAGTAGTTTTTCCCGCATTCCATTTTTATATGTTACTGTAACACATCATAATTTCCTGGTTTTTTCTTAAACACTCAAGATTTCCCTTAATTCAATATATAATTATTGTATATATATATGTACTATAGATTAAAGGTTTATAAGAAATCAAATAAAATGTAGTTGTTTTAACTACATTTGAAATCATATGGAAAACTGAAAAGTTACTAAATACATGTAGCCTACATGATTCCTCAAATTTAATTATTTTAAAATTATATCCATTTTATTTATTTCAAGTATTAAAGTACTTTATCATATGTTAGATTTACATAAACATTTCTGTAAATAATTCATTTTATATTAATATCATCAGTACTTTAATTTTTATTTTTTAATTTCCATAATTCAAATGAAAGTCAGGTTTGGTATCCCTTCTATAATTTATATTTCAGGAAGTACCCATAAAGTGAGGAACAATGTTGTCTTGTTGATTCTAGATCTACATTAGATCTACATTAGAATTTAGAGGGTTTTCCTGTTTTATCATAAATAAAATGATGGATTCAGTTTCTTGTTTTTTTTTTCTTGTGAAATTGCACTAGAACATGAGAATTAAGAATGGACATAAAAAGGAAGCAAACTGGTAGAAATAGGTCGCAGACATCAAGTATTTAACACGTCCACTAGGACGCAATAGATCTAATTTTAGGTGTCATTTAGGATTTTTATGTGTAAATACGCAGAATGTTTGCGTCAGGGAAAACCCTGCATACAGATGATTCTATTCACTTTTCGGTTATGACGAGCTGCGTAAGAAAAACGTTTTATCCCTCACTGGATAATCTCTTATGTATTGTGACAAGTAGGAATGATTTCTCTAGTCATTGTAATTTTTATGTTATTCTTTATTACCTAAAATTTAAACTCATCCAGGTCAAGAAAGGGTCCACAAGACTCCACCCCACCAGGTTAGCGTATATGGATTTTACTATACATGTATAAGGAAAACCTTATTAGTCTTCTAATTGTCTGCCAATCATAACTTTCTTATATGGAATGTCACAGTACCATATCTTGAAAATCGAAGAAAACTCCAGCTTACAACAATTTTTTGAATATTTTTTCTTTTCTTGAAAGTTTTGAAATTATTCAGTTAAATATTTTTGGAAATAAAATTTCTTGTCAGTGACCATCTATCTTGAGAGACCATTATTAATTCCCTTTCAAGACAGGTTCCTCTGTATTCATAATCAGGTTCAAAATTAAGCATTATATGAAAAGTTTAATCTACTTGTATATTGTACATCATTGGGCATGATGTGTGATGTATAATTCATTTATTATGCTGTAATACTTACCTTTGATATCCATTAACAATGATATTGTACCAGTTACTTTGATCACTGGTACATATAACCTTTATACTCCCTATATTGTATATATCATAAATTGAGAGATGCAATCTGATTGAAGGTGTCAGTTTCAGAGAAATGGCAGTTACAATTTTGACACTTGTGTTCACTCTCCTTGGGTTTCTGCCTTTTTCTGCCTTGGTTTTCTGGTTTTCTGAAGTGCATGTAGATGAACATGTTGTAGAATATCCATTTATCAGCACACTTAAACTTTGACACAGACCCAGATAAAAAGATATGTTGGTAACCTTTTTAAAAATTATTTTTATAGAACATTGAATTGTCCAGATCTTATTGTAAAGATATCTGTTGTATATTAAACAACATTTGAATGTGTAAGATGGTTGCTTTCCCATTACATTATATAGTAATTTTTTGAAAATTTTCAGTTTTTAAAACCCTAATTTTGAGAATGTCCCATTAAAAATATAGGTTGCTTTAGTAAAATCTATAATCAGCTGATGAGATGGAGTTTCGAGAATGCTTATTGACCTGGATGAGTTTAAGTATTTGGTAATAAACTACCAACATTAAAATTACTTAAGCAAGTGTTGTTGTTTTTACTTGTCATAAAACCTACGGGTATCCAGTGAGGAATAAACATTTTTCCTGTGTAACTTATCATAACTGAAAAGTGAGTGGAATCGTATGTATGATAATCAAAAGATTGTTACACGCCTTCAGGTTATGTGAATTGGACTATAATGGTTGCTAAGTGAAATTTGTTTTCATATTTTAACAGATTATGGGTCCATACAGTATATATACATATATTACATCTAAAAATTCCTTGAAAAAATATGTTGTAGAAAGGAATTATGTCCACCATCTTTAATTGAGGATGCAAATTTTTGAAATAATAAAAAATAATAAGATGAAGGCTATATTTTCAGTGAATATATGAAAAAAAATATATGAAATTCTCTTTAAGAGATTGCCAGTTATTTTAAGTAGATTGTTTGTTTTTAATTAGAAATTGAATTAAAGAACTAGAAGTAATGTCACCAAATACGTTAAAATTTTATATACATAGTACATGGTAGCTTTGTCAGTGATAGATCTTTAAGATGTATATTGTCCAACCATCTATTTTCACGCACATCAGTAATCGCGCATTCCGATATTTTTCAATATTTTTGCTATCAATAATAGAGTATGCTGATAATTGTAAGTTTTTGTCTGTTATGCTAAGATATAAATTTATTGAAATCTTAAGTGTGTGAAAAATGGTGCCTGGAGGATAAGTAAACATTTAAGTACATGTAATTATGTGTAAAAGGGCTTGGTTATAGTCTGGGCTTGGCACCATAAAATATGAGAATTTACAAAGGTCCGAGAATATTCTCAACTCGACCTGCTCAGCCAGTCAGATTTCAGAATTAGCAAAAGTTGAGTTCAAATTTTTAGACTTAAGTAATTCTTAAGCTTTATGGTACCAGTCCCAGGTTGTTGAGTCCGAGTCTTTGCAGAGAATTGGACCTGTAGATGCTTACCAAGGGGATTGAGATTTTCTGATCCATTCAACACGCCTGTGAAGGCCATGTTTAATTATTTGTCTTTTATACGTCAGCATATACTAACCAAAAGCAAAGTCATGTTTTATTAACACTTTTAGATGTCTAGCTTATTCTGTAGGGAAGGACAGAATTATCTTTCTACGGGTAAAACTTTTCTTATATGGGCAAGTATGGTAAAATTAAATGTCTGATTGTGTTTTGAAATCTTTGAGCAAGACTCTATACATATTTGAACTATCATGTCAGGGTTGTTGATATGTGCTATGATAAATTTTCACCTGATTTACTTTGTTATGACAACAACATTGAATTCAAGAAATAAAATGATTTACATATAACATGGCGGTTGGGTTGATGCACTTTGTCATGTGAATACTTTCACGTGATATGGATGATGATATTTTTAAAATTCTATTCATTACACATCATGCTTAAGTTTATTTAAGCATGGTTGATTGTACCGAGAATATATTTAAAATGTATTAGTTTACACATCATGAGTTTCAATTATGTTAGTGTAGACTTTGTAGTGTACTATAAACTGTAAATGTACAAGGATGATACAAGGAAATAAATCCACTAGATAAGCTAATATACAGGAAAATTATTCAGAATTCATGAATTTCCTTGTGATTTGATCATGAAACACTTTTAACAGAGTTGAGTCTCAGGGTCTTGTATATATCTAGTTGACACAATATCTAGAATAAAACATTTATATGTACATGTAGGTAAACAACATACATGTACAGTAAAACCTTGATATACTGCCACCATTTCTTCAGCCCAAATTTGGCATTAAAAAGGGGTTTGGAGATAAGTTCAGGCAAACTAAAAATAGAATTATAGGGAAAATTGAAACACGCCTGTGAAGGCCATGTTTAATTATTTGTCTTTTATACGTCGGCATATACTAACCAAAAGCAAAGTCATGTTTTATTAACACTTTTAGATGTCTAGCTTATTCTGTAGGGAAGGACAGAATTATCTTTCTACGGGTAAAACTTTTCTTATATGGGCAAGTATGGTAAAATTAAATGTCTGATTGTGTTTTGAAATCTTTGAGCAAGACTCTATACATATTTGAACTATCATGTCAGGTTTGTTGATATGTGATATGATAAATTTTCACGTGATTTACTTTGTTATGACAACAACATTGAATTCAAGAAATAAAATGATTTACATATAACATGGCGGTTGGGTTGATGCACTTTGTCATGTGAATACTTTCACGTGATATGGATGATGATATTTTTAAAATTCTATTCATTACACATCATGCTTAAGTTTATTTAAGCATGGTAGGTTGTACCAAGAATATATTTGCAATGTATTAGTTTACACATCATGAGTTTCAATTATGTTAGTGTAGACTTTGTATTGTATTATAAACTATAAATGTACAAGAATCATTCAAGGAAATAAATCCACTTCACAAGTTAACTATACAGGAAAATTATTCAGAATGTCCTGGTGATTTGATCATGAAACACTTTTAACAGGTGTTAAGTGCTGTATCATCTATGTGTCAGCAATTGTATTTCAAAAGTTGAGTCTCAAGGTCTTGTATATACTTAATTGACACAATATCTAGAATAGAACATTTATATGTACATGTAGGTAAACAACATACATGTACAGTAAAACCTTGATATACTGCCACCATTTCTTCAGCCCAAATTTGGCATTAAAAAGGGGTTTGGAGATAAGTTGAGGCAAACTAAAAATAGAATTATAGGGAAAATTGAAAAAGCGAACTTCTAAAACTTGTGGCATAAAGTGAAGTAGCAAATGAATTGAGGGACATATGATAAAGTGGTTTTATTATAGTTTATAGAAATTGAGCCAATGGCCAACTTTAAATGTATGCTTTAAAACAAAAAATACATGTAAGGCCATACAAAAAAAATGCCTAGGTTCTCAGGCCACTTTTTAAAAATATGGATGAGGGAGGGAGGCTTTTTTTTTTTTTTTTTTTTTTTTCAGAAGAAGAAAGTTGTCTTTCTTTTTTTCGAGAAATTTCATCAAATCCACTGCTTCAGCTGTCTAGATATATCTTATCAATCATGATCTGCTTACCCTTCCAGGGCACAAATGTGTATTATCAAGATGAAGAAAACTTTGCTCGTATGTGAGATTTGGCAAGAAATTAAAGACATCTCGCTCGATGTCTAGTCAATGTTAAGTAACAGCCTCAATAGAAACGTAACTTTTTTATGTTCGTCAAGCGCACAGACGACTCCGTTAAGTTATTCCTAAACACAAAATCAATATCGGACCGGATATGAAAAAATTCCGGATTTTGACGAAAATAAAAATCGTCGACGCGGGAGTGTTTTTAGGGATGCGGCGGGGCCTGAGAACCTAGTATATATTTTTTTTTGGCCTAACGTATAGATTTTTTATGGAATGAAATTAATAATGGCTGGTCATGCATGTCTGTTCTAAATGAATGTTGGAAGCATATTTTGTACATGTATATGTAATGTACAAATCTTAATATATTAAAATAAGTTTTTGCTACAGAATGACCATCACTCATATCTAGGCTGACCACAATTGCAAGTAGATCATAGCCATCTCTCATTATGTATGTTACATATACATTTGCACATGTACATGTCAAGATACGTGTACATGTCCTCACTATAATAACTATGTACATGTACATAAACATTTTTACAATATACCGAGTAATCTTGTATCCCTGTTACTTCAAGATACATGTATTCTGAATTCAAGATATCCAAAATGTTTATAAACATATTTTCCTATTCATAAAAATCAGGACCTACTGTTCAGTTTTGACATAACTGGAATTTCAACTCCTCCAGTTTTTGGCATAACAAGATTACACTGTACTAGTATATGTATGTAACATTTTTTATTCTATAACATGAAAAACAATGATATTGGTTAGTGTTATTCAGTTCTATATTCATAGAAAAAGTAAATATAATTAGAATCACTTTAATGCTTTATAATAAAATACTTTTTACCAGTTTAAGGATAATTAACAGTGACAGGGCTCACCCTGGACTCAGCAAACCATTAGCCAAAAATTAGCTAACCAAGATAGGACCAATAGGGGCCCTAAAAGGGATCAAAACTTGGTACATCTTTAAAAATCTTCTACTCATGAACCAATGATCAGATGACTTTCAAATTTTGCATGATTGTAAAGTCATTATCTACAAAGTTTGCAAACGAAAATGAAATCTGTTCATAAACGAGCCACTAGGGGGCACTTCAGTAACACAGGGTATATTTGTATTATATATTGTTCAACAACTCAAATCTGATCAACGTTTTATATACAAAGATATATGAAAAAGTTGTTTGGAATTACCTGAGGATCATTTTGACAAAATTTCAAGGTCATGGGGTCAAGGTCACAGGCACCTAAGTAAATGGTCAAGTATAAGTTGTTTTGCGAACTTTTCAACATTTTTGACTACTTCTCCAGAACTATTGGACCAGTTTGAACCAAACTTCACAGGAAGTATAACAATGTAAAGCTGCATAAAGTGTGCTGATGAAAATGGGCTAGGACCAAACATGGCTGCCATGGCTAAATATAGAATGAATGTGTCAGCAGATATTTTTGATTTAATAGGGGTATCTCCAAAATTATTAATGCTAGAGAAAAAAACCATTACATTAAATTGAGCAGCTTGCAAAAATCTACAAATATTTCATTTTGGTGAAGATTGTCGAGTCCACCTTGATGTGAGTTATTTCCTCTTTTTTGTGAATTTTTCATGTTTTTGGAAGTTTTTTGACATTATCTTGATAAGTAAAATAGGTAAAGTAAAAGTGAAAGAAGCAAAAATGTTCAGCACGCAAAGATCTACAAAATTGTCAACAGGGCCAAAATTGTCAGGAGTTTTTCCCCTTTTAAGTGGATTTTTCATGTTTTATTAAATGTTTTTTGACATTATCTTGAAAAATATAGTAGGCAGAGTAAAAATGTAAGAAAAAAAATATTCAGCATGCAAAGATCTACAAATATGTCAACAGAGCTGAATTTGTCAGGTTGCCCTATATGGGAGTTTTTTCTTTTAAGTGGATTTTTCATGTTTTTGGGTGTTTTTTGACATTATTTTGAAAAGTATAATAGGTAGAGTATAAAAGAAAGAAGAGAAAATGTTTGGCACACAGAGATTTACAAAAAGTCAATAGGGCCAAAATTGTCAGGTTGCCTCTTATGGGAGTTATTTTCTCTTTTAAGAGGATTTTTCATGTTTTTGGCAGTTTTGTTTTAATATCTTTAAAAGTATAAAAGATAGAGAGAAAGTGAAATAAGCAAAAAAGCTCAGCATGCAAAGATCTGCAAAAAGGTCAAGAGGGCTAGAATTGTTAGGTTGCCCATTTTGGGAGTAATTTCCCCTTTTAGTGGATTCATCATGTGTTTGACTGTTTTGTTCTATTATCTTGAAAAGAATAATAGATACATGTAGAAAGAGAAAAAAGCGCAAATGTTAAGTACGCAAAGATCTATGAAAAAGTCAACAGGAATTTAATTGTCAGGTTGACCCTTTGAAGAGTTATTTCCCCTTTTAAGTGGATATTTTCATGTTTTGCAGTTTTTCCCTATTGTTCAGTGATCACCACCATGCTTTTGGTTGCTTTTCAGTATATTGTCAGTAAAATACATTTCACTCAGGTGATTGTTAAGGCCCAATGAGCCTACTGTTTTTCATGTTTATTAGTGATTTTATCTTTTACACATTTTTTATGTTTTCTGTAATGTTGACCAATTTTGCCAGGTGAACAACTTAAGGCCCCTTGTGCCTCTTGTTGTTTAAGAGTTCTATAGTTGATCACCACTGACTTGATAATAGTGTTTAAATGCTATATATATTTTATTACACACATGTGCTTGATTGATTCATCAATACATGTAAATCAATACATGTATCTCCAGAATACTTTCTTTTGAAGTTAAAATGTAATTTTATTTTTGAATTATTTAGATACATGTTTGTGTCTTAGATCACCATGAAATTACATCTATCTCTTGATAATACCGGTAAAGGAAATTTGAAGTGGAATGACTTTACAATAGATATTTTAAAGGGCATATTTTATAGAATGAAATGGCTATATATATGGAGCATAAAGAGCACATAGTTGACACAATGATTTCTAAAGATCCCTCCCCCCCAAAAAAAAAAAATGTGACTGTTAAGGCCCATGGGCCACTTGTTAGTAATTCATATTGTTTTAGGTTAATGTATCTTATCAAGTTATAGACCGCTTGCGGTGGTCTAATTTTAGACAGTGGAGCATTTGACTTACAAGTGGAAGATGCCAGGTTCGATTCCTGGGTAACACGGGTCATACCTCAGGTTTAAAAATAATAGTGTCAAGTCACAGGTCTTTTGGATGAGACCACTGAGATGTGAAACCAAAGTCCCATATCATGGTGGATGGAACTCGCAGCATTGGTGTCAGTCGATAGCACAGGTCAAAATTTGTTTTGCTTCACCTAAAGCTAAACCTAAAACAACAATAAAACAAAAAATATTAAGTTATATCTATAAATACAACTTTCAGCAAATTTGAAATTTTTGACCCTACACAATTTGTGAAAGAATATCTTCAACAAATATGTGAAAATTGTGCCCCCATGATCAAGTGTTGACTGTTTCAGTGGATTTGGTTACAGAGGGACAAAGACATACTTGACAAAACTAATGTAGTTTCTTCTCATAATTATAAGGGAGAAAATAACTTGAATGTACAGTTTCTTTTTTGCAGCCTCGGCCATGTCACTACTTGGCAGTAAGAAGTGTAGTTGGGGGCCGTCTTATTGGTGCAGTCATGTAACAAAAGCTAGAGAATGTGGAGCTTTTAAGCACTGCTTAGATGCAGTATGGAGCAAGCAAATTATCAAACAGACAAGTCAGGTAAGTGAAATATCACGTGTATTTAACATGCTGTAATTGTAATTGATGAAAAAAACATTATAAAAGTTTGTTCTTGTTCTTATAAGTATATGAACTATTACTGTACATATACTGTACAGGGGAAATAACTCACAGTGTTAATATTCACTATATCCGTGAATTTGAGAAACAGTGAATACCTTTTCAAATTAAATATACAGTGGAATCTCGTTATCTTGAAATTCATGGGACCGCCCCATTTACTTTGAGATATCTGGAATTTGAGATAACAGAAATTTTCAATTCACATATTTCTATTCATATTGTACAAAAGATAGCCCTACTCAGGCTACTGCTAAATTTAAATTAAATCTAAGCTATTATCAATTACCCTTCACCTCGGTTCATTAATAGGAGTTGATTGACCCGTGTTTTGCAGGTATACAAGTAATTCATTAAAATGCTTTTCGTGTACAAAAAATAAACCTGAAAGTAATTCCAAGATAACAAGTGTCAAGTTTTTAATATTTTGATACTTCGGTCCAGATATATACTTTGAGATAAGTGAAATTTCGAGATAAAAACTTAAAGATATCGGGAATAAAAGTAGTATAAGTATATAGTAAAAAAATCAGAACTGGCTGTTTGTCTTTGAAATAAGCAGAATTTCGACTCATCTGATTTTGAGATAATGAGATTTCACTGTATATATGTAAAAGAACCTGATGTAATCTATTCCAGATACGTTAAAAAAAATTATCATTTCAGGAGCGGGGAAAAAACGTGAAGATTACAACCTCTGCAATTTAATCCCTAAACAATTTATTGTCATACATCTTACATTCGCATGTCATACATATTGTTACATCACTATAACCCCTTATACTTATGTGTTTTGGGGGTTAGTACACATGACCTAACTACTATATTCTTGTAACTGGGTCCTCCATGTGACTGTTGATGGAATTCCAGCCAGCTGTAAAGTCTAAGATAGGCCCATAGATCATGTTTGTATTTGATAAAAGATATAGTAATGATATAGCTTCTTCATCATAGCTGTATAAAATTTTGTTCATTTATTTTTTTCATAATAAAAAATTTTGTCTGATCATGTAAATGTATCACCAAATTTTACAGCGACCTCAGTGTGACCTGTGTCAGATGGTTATAAAAGAGACGAGACTTATGTTGAAGAAGAACACTGAACAGGTAAAATTCTTGATATATGTTATTATGTACTGGCATCCATTAACACACATTTATGAATAAATTATAAGCTTTAATGAACATGATTGTAATTTGCATATGTAGACCAAAATACTTTGTCGGAAGTTAAATTTTTTGTTAGTAAAAAAATCTTTCATTTTTTTTCATTTTAAAAATTAATCAAGTATAATGTTATACTGAGAGTTTGAAATGAAAATGAGGGTGTACTCAAACAACAGTACAGAGATATAAAAGAACCTGTCTTGACTGACCACCCCATCTGTCACTAAAATGTGGTCTCTCAAGACAGCTGAACTCTCAAAAGAGGTTTTATTATTAAAGGATTATTTAACCAAGTGGATTTCAGAATACGGTTTAAGGACAGGTGGTCTTTCATGAGAGTGGTCTTTCAAGACAGGCTTCACTGTACCTAAATAAAGCTTATTAATTATAATAATTAAGTCTTGCAATGTTTTGAGACAGAGATATATTTGCTTCACCATGTGATACCAATGAACTTAGGAATCTCACAAGTCAGTATCCAATATGCTTGATTATATTAATGAGATATTTTATAGGAGAACCTGACATAAAATGCTAATAAGAAGGTTATCGACTTGTGACATTTTTGGAAATAGTACCTGGACACATCAAATCACATGATGAGTTTTTAGTTTGAAGCTAAAGCCATATTTGCATATGCTTTGTTTCATCATACAGTGACAGGAAATTTTCATTAAGTGACATCTAGTGACAATCCCACATTTTATACTGGTACTTGTAGCTACAATTCATGTTCAGTGGGTCCTTTACAATGGTCTATTGATTTATAAACAAAGAGAGACAACTCTTATATAATATCAGTACATTATTTTTCCTTGCGTAAAATTGGTTCTTACATAATTTCTTACATATAGAGTGCAATATTCAGTTTGTTGGGAACAGGGGCATTTGTTTTTCACAATTTTATTTTTTTGTTTATTGATACTTACCTAGAGATTTTTTTTTTTTAAATGTTGAGTGGTAAATAAGTTTTGTCTCGGATACCCATAAAGATGGAGGCTTTTGCTGGACACATGATAATTTGTCTCCTCATTCAAAAACTATTGTAAGGGCTGCATTGTATAATCTGGTAGGAAAATATATATTGATATAGCAGCGCATGAGAAAGATTCTTTTTCCATTTGTAGTATAGATAATATTTGATTTCAATCTATTGTAGAAGGAAGTTTTGGAATTCTTCTCCAAATCGTGTAAATTCATGCCAGATTCTGACTTACAAAGTGAGGTATGTATCTATATACAAACACACAGCAGATCATGTACAATCTATGATATTGATTGTAAAACCAAACATTTATGTGAGCATGCCCTATTCCATAAATGACTGGTCTGTTGCAGTCTGAGAGAACATGACTTTAAAATAATTGGTAGTCAAAGGGTTAATAATCTGTGTAGTGTATCAATATTTATATCATTCCTTGTCTAGATAAGAACCTTGTATATAGTCAAACAGACTTATCTATTGGTTTCTGGTCAGCACAGGTCAGTTCCAGCTGTAACCCAAGCTGTTTTTTGTGAGAAAGTTTGCAGGTTTACTTGCAGAAGGCCGGTGGTCTCTTCCTGGGTATATTGTATCCAGGTTCTCTCTACTCCACTATTAAAAACTGGTCACTACCATATAACTGAAATATTGTTGAGTTGTGGTGTTGAATGCTATTTCTACCATAACTTGTGATGCAATACTACTCTCATGCCGTTATATAAACAAATAACCAACAGGGCTGAATAAATCTCATTTGCTGAGCCCGCACTGCTACTGTAATGAATATGTTACCATAAAGTTGTATCATACCAGTTGTTGGTGGCCAAAGTTGATGATAAAATAAAATGGAGGGAAAGGGGTTCTGTTATTGAAGATTATAATCTCACATATTTATGTAATCTGGAAAAATTGTGACTGAAGCGAGATTCAAGTAGAGTCCAAGCCTGATGGTGTCTAGACATTATGTAGACGCAAGTTTTCAGTTATGGTAGAAACAGATTCAACAACTCATGTAAGTTGATTATCTTGTTTATCTAACTCTTGTTAATTGATTTTCAAAATTTGAAAAGACATTCGGTAAACCTCGTGTCTTTTCAAATTTTGAAAATTAATTTAAGAGAGTTTGATAAATATGATATTTAACTAGCACTCATTGTAGAATCTTTATTTAGTATTCAGTAGACTACTGGTTAACTTGTGTGGTGTCTTAAGTCTGTATTCCAGAAAATAAATTTCATTGTTGCTGTCCTTGAGACTAATCTCCTTAAAGTCATTAATAAGTTAGATAAAGACTCTTTAGGACCCTTGTATGAAGTCACTTGGACTAGACCAGGGCCCTTATATGAAGTCACTTGGACTAGACCAGGGCCCTTATATGAAGTCACATGGACTAGACTAGGACCCTTGTATGAAGTCACTTGGACTAGACACCTAAAGACCCTTGTATGTTGTCACTTGGACCAGACTAGACACCTTGTATGTTGTCACTTGGACTAGACCTCTGTAGACCCTTGTATACAATCACTTGGACTAAACTCCTGTAGACCCGTGTATGCAGTCACTTGAAGTAAACTCCTGTAGACAATTTTATGTAGTCTTTTGCACTAGACTCCTGTATACCCTTGTATGCTTTCACCCTTAAATAGTCTGTAATGTTGGAATATCTCTATTTTTCAGTGTAACTATCTTGTCAACAATGACCTTGATGGACTGATGACCCTCCTCAAGAGCAGTTTGGTAAGTTACAGATAATTTATCTTTAAAACAGCAGATATTGTTTGTTATTATCATTGTTGTTTTTATGCCCCTGGCCTGAAAGGTCTGCCGGGGTTATTCAGCATTTGGATTGCCTGTCCATCTGTCTGTCTGTAATTCTGTCCCACTTACATATAAAGTGCAATATTTCAAGTTTGGATTGTGATACAGTAACCAAACCTAGACTATAAGTTCATCTAAGGGTTGCACACACTTCAACTTCATCACATGCCCCTTGGGATGGGTGGGATGGGGTCAGAATGTCAGATATTACAATATTTTGCCAGCATAGAAATTTATTGGGACCAGGGGCATTTGTGTTCTTAAACAAATCTTGTTAGCTAAGCTTATTTCAAAATGTATATTGAGCATCATCTGAGTCCATCATTTTTTGCAGGTTTTACCCACCTCCCCCCAAAACTGTTAGATTGGTCAATTTCAGTCATATTTACATAGGAAATATTCTAGGAAAAAAAAGTTTTATGTTGTTTTATTTTTCAAATGAAGAGCAATGCACTACTCTAAGGAAAAACAATATAAGATATTGTGAAAGTAATGTGCACACTGTATAAAAACACTGAGTGAACTTATGCATGTTATAAAAAATATTAGTTGGAAACTTAAACGTATTTTAGGGCTGTGTATTAGATGTAGATATAAGAGTTTTCAAGTCAAAACCCCTTGTCTTTGCTCAGCACAAGTTCTACTCAGATATGTGTACATTATTGGTCCTTATTTTGATGGTTGTTTCCATATATATTACTATTTCCTGATTAGAAATTGTTTGCTTAAGTTAAGTATTATTTTCAAATTAGTGTCAGTATGACAAAAAATTATATATTAAAGCGATGCTTCGTCCTATGATTAATTGCCGAACACACCTTTGAAGATTGTTTTCAAATCACATTGATTATTATATATTTTAAATGTGTTTCACTAGACTGAAGAACAGATATGTGCCACCGTTTCCTTGTGTCAAGGTTTTGAAGATCACCAACACAGATATCAGAGTGTCCAGGTTAGTGTTTAGATATTATCCAGATATCAATAAATTGTCATGATTGAGATCTTTTGTTGTAATGGTGATTAAATTTACCCAGTCTTTCAGATTTTTATGATGTTAATTCTGATTAAATTTACCCAGCCTGTCAGATTTTTATGTTGTTAATTCTGATTAAATTTACCCACCCTGTCAGATTTTTATGATGTTAATGGTGATTAAATTTACCCAGCCTGTTAGATTTTATTATGTTAATGATGCTAAAATTTACCCTGGTCTGTCAGATTTTTATGATGTTAAAGATGCTAAAATTTACCCCAGTCTGTCAGATTTTTATGATGTTAATGATGCTAAAATTTACCCCAGTCTGTCAGATTTTTATGATGTTAATGATGCTAAAATTTACCCAGCCTGTCAGATTTCCTAAAAATTTTGTCTGTTTTTAACACAGAAATATTTTGTAAACATATTACATTTCTGAGCACTTGTACAACATGTATGTGCTCTGGAATAGAAGAGGTGTTCAAAAATCTGAAATGTGTTATATAATATATACTGTTTTCTTGAAATTCACAGGACCGCCCCTGTTACTTCAAGATATCCAGAATTCCAGATAACCAAAATTTTAATGAACATTTTCTCTATCCAAACCGGGACAACCTATTAAAGTTGAACATATCTAAAATTTGACTGATCCAATTTTGACATAACAAGATTCCACAGTATATATATCCGCTCTGATAAATGCAGTTGCATGGTGCTCGGGTTAATTGTAAATACATGTAATTAGTCATCAAAGCCATGACAGATAAAAAAAATGAAATTGAACATTTCCGAATACCAGTATCTCAAATATCATCAAACAATGTTAATTATAATCTGTTACCTGTTAGATGAATAAAAAATATTTTTTTATTTCTTATACTGTTATTGATCTTTTAGGGAGCTTTAATCGCAATCTTTTACCCTTTCATCCTCAGAGTATCTTGATTTTCATGAGGTATAAAAGTTGTTAAAAAGTGTACCAGAGTACACTGAAACTAGTATATAATGACCTCCCTAGGAACAGCAAAAAGTGGTCTTTATAGGGAGGTGGTCTTTATATAGAGATTGTTTTGTACTCAAATGCTACTATTGGCGATAGCAAAAGACAGTCTTTGTGACCAGGTGGTCTTTATACTCAGGTAGTCGCTAAAGCAGGTTTTACTTTATGTATTTCACACATTGCTATAGAATTTGCTTGACTATTATTATTACAAGAGTGAATGTAAACAAAAATAATTGAAATATATGTATGTTTTTTTTCTTTTTTCTTCAGCCCCTTCTTTCAGCAGTGTTATCAAAGTCAAAGGCAGGATCTTCAAAAGTATGCAACGACTGTATTACATTTGTAAATGATATACGTGAATATATCACTGACAATGGAACTGTTGTAAGTAAAACTGGCATGATCAAATGATAAGTTTAAACATACTTTTTTTTAACTTGATGTATTGTTTTGAAATGCCATTGTTGTTGAACAGTGGTATTTATATAAAATAGTTATCATTTTAGTACCTAATTCTTGTAGAGTACTTGTGTTCAATTTCACTTGCCAATTTTTGCACACATAAAAATTTAGAAGATTATGTCTTTGAAAAGAAATTGCTGAAATTAAATGTGTTAAAAATTTCCCTGTCAATGTCTGTTTAAGTGGATACTATGAAGTTTCAATTCAGAAACCTTTTTAGGAATTAAACTATAGCTCAATGTCTGACACATGGCTCTCAATGTGCATTTTTTTTTACATCAATCGATTGTGATGTTATAATCACACAAATGTTTGACGGGCCATTTAATTGTGATATCATAATGGAAAAGTCTTCCAACAGATGCCATGTCGGGCTTTTCATGAAAAGTCAAGTGTGATATTCATGGACCCTGGGTACTTGGGTAACACATAAAGTCCATTTACTTCATTTTTTTTCTTTTACCTCACATGATTGTTCATGTGAGCTATTGCGATTGTTCTCTGAATGTTGACGTTGACTGAATGTTGACGTTGACGAAATCAAAACAATATAACTGTGAAAAGTATGCGTACCTCATGTTTTACAATCGTGCTGCCATGTTCGGTGGAGTTTGGCTTGAGTTCATGATCATATGTGTCAAGAATGATAAAGCCAAGAATGCAATGGGACGAGTTAAAAATGGGTCAAGATAACCGGATATAACCAGCATGTGGACAATTTCAGAAACGTTGAAAAAGACATATAGCTTTTGTTTATTGGTCACTAGGTAATTTTCTTAAAAAAATTACAAAAAGTTAATTTGCAGTGCTGAAAGTATGTCAGACAAAAAATAACTTATATTATGGGTTATGTTTGGCAAGATTGTTGCAATTTTACACATGCATTTGTCATTCTAACCACCAGAAGGTCTCTTTGGAATATATGTGATAAAATATCACACAAAATTGCCATGTAAAGTTTTTCACCTACGACTGCTCATATCACTTTGAGAACCACTGAACCAATTGCCTTCAAACTTGGTACACATGTTCCTTATGATGTCCTGACTAAGTGTTGATATCCTTATAAGAAGATTGCATAATGTTAGATTTTCCTGCTTCTACTACAGTCAACTTGCCTTAGCGACCACTTTCATATAACGACTTCCTGTCCATAACAACCATATTTGGACTGCCCCTTGAGAATTACTATATATTTGCCCCTTGCTACCGCTGTATTTCGCCCACTGGTATTTATCTTTCTTGTGTATAGTGACTGCTTACTGGTGGAAGGGAAATAACTTGAAGATAATTCTCGCGGGATATTTCGAGAACTAATGAACAGCATGGCGCAATACAAGATGTTTTGACAGTCACAACACACCTGGAGGTGTCAGTCAATGCCCCGGTTGGTAATTAGGCACTCATACTTGCGTGTTTTTACAACCAGGAACTAACAATCATCGCTGACTGATTGATGATTTGTTTTCGATCATCAGTTGTAGACCTAAGATGATTACTTGATCATCGAGAGACTAAGACTGAAAAATAAAAAAGGACATGCTTTTTAACGAGGTGTCTTTACAAATGGGAGCATTTAAATATCATGGATGAAGGAATGATGTTTTGTTTTCTCATATTCAGGAATGCAATGGGGTAATTATCTTACATCTTATCTTATGGAACATCACTTGATAAGCAAGTCAACATCTCAATCCAGAGTAAAATCACAGGCGCTCATTGCACTGGATTATGTCTAATAAAATGAAAATTAAATAAAATTCATCTATCTATAACTCTCTGTCTATTCTTACACATCTCTGTGACTTAACAACACAGATTACCAACTTTAAGCAGTTTTTTACGAGATTTGTCTCAGTTTTAATAATGTTCTGTATCATGGTGTATCCGCGATGTAAATAATACAATTTCGACTTAAATTAATTAAAATTTATTAAAACATTGAATTATTTCTTATTCTCATTATTTATATGTTGTACATATTAGTACAGGAATTTTTCCTATGCCTATTTTGGGTTCGATTACAGGACCCTTCCCAATTCAGAAATGGATTGTATTTTCCCCAAAATATGCAAAAATTCCCAATTTGGAATTTCAAAATAAAAAAAGTATATTTTCCCAATTTTTCAGATCCTGGACTCAGAATTTTGGAGTTAGGAAAATTCCTTTTATATTACAATGTACATTTACTAAATGGAATATCTAACCAGGGAAGAAATGTGTAGTTGGAAATAATGAAAGTCATCTCCGATCCTTTGGATTTCATTATATCTCATGTACATGTGACCCTTTATATAAAGACCACCTGTCTATAAAGACTGTTTTTGTAATTCTCCCTGAGCGGTCTTTTTTTATATACATGTTTGACTGTACTTTTGAATCATTTAATCTAACTTGCATCATCTTATAATTCTTAACACTTACTATGCCTCAGATGCATTTTTTTGCAAAAATGACAGTTTTGCATATATCTGTAGTTTATTTTATTAATATGATTTAGAAAGATTGATTAAGGTCATGTTATTTTGTGGTTAATAAATAATAATTTTCAGTGTTAGTGTATACGACTTTTCAGTGATAGTGTATACGACTTCTCAGTGATAGTGTATATGACTTTTCAGTGATAGTGTATACGACTTCTCAGTGATAGTGTGTACGACTTTTCAGTGATAGTGTATACCACTTCTCAGTGATAGTGTGTACGACTTTTCAGTGATAGTGTATACGACTTCTCAGTGATAGTGTGTACAACTTTTCAGTGATAGTGTATACGACTTCTCAGTGATAGTGTGTATGACTTTTCAGTGATAGTGTGTACGACTTCTCAGTGATAGTGTGTACGACTTCTCAGTGATAGTGTGTATGACTTTTCAGTGATAGTGTATACGACTTCTCAGTGATAGTGTATATGACTTTTCAGTGATAGTGTATACGACTTCTCAGTGATAGTGTGTACGACTTCTCAGTGATAGTGTGTACGACTTTTCAGTGATAGTGTATACGACTTCTCAGTGATAGTGTGTACGACTTCTCAGTGATAGTGTATACGACTTCTCAGTGATAGTGTGTACGACTCCTCTTCACTGTGTACAATTATTTGTCTTTATCAATTGTAGGACCAGATAAAAGAAGAATTAAAGCAAGTTGTTTGCATCTATTTTGGACAGGAACAAGGATTGGTAATATAAACTTTCATAATTACTGTTCAATAATGTCCTGAAAATGAAGTTTGAAAGGACATATTGTGTTTGCTATGCTGCTGCTTCCTTCTTCTTTCTTCTTTCTTTCTGTGATGGACTTTTTAGCACATTTTCTCTGAAACTACTACATGAAATCTAATGAAACTTTATATGATGATAGGTTTGGTAGTGCAGATGTGCACTATTTATGAGACATCATAAAAAATTGGCATCTATGACATACTGAGGCTTCTTAATAGTCAAAATTTGTCAGGACGTTTTCTCTGAAACTACTTGACGGATTGCAATGAAACTTCATTTGATTATAGGTTTGGGTGTGCAGATGTACACTATGTATAAATTTGACATCATAAAAAATGGCCAACCGAGGCTTCTGATTGGTTGAAATTTCAACATTTCTGATTTTGATGAACTTTTGAATTTATAGGTATCAAGGGATTGCGATTTATAGATATCAGTGGATTGTGATTTCAGTGGTATGGGTTTTGTTGTCGTCTATGGCAGACCAATGAAATTTCACCATTGTCTGATTTTGATGAAATTTGGAATTTATAGATATTGAGGGATTGTGATTTCAAAAGTATTGGTTTTGTTGCTGTTCATGGCAAACTGAGGCTTCTGATTGGTCAAAATCTCAACATTGACTGACTTTGATGAAATTTAGAATTTACAAGTATCAAGGGATTGCAATTTTAATGGTATGTTTTTTTGTTGCTGTCTATAGCAAATGAAGACTTTTGATTAGTTGAAATTTCACCATTGTCTGATTGGTTCAAATTTCAATATTATGTGAAATAAAAGTAACTCAGCCACAGCACCATAAAACATATGAATTACATATGTATAAAATTTTGACTTGATGAAATCCTGAAGTCTGATTGGCCAAGCTGGCAGAATTGAGAAATTTCTAAGACTTGAGTAAATTCTTAATTTTTATGGTGTTGGGCCAAGTCTTTCTTTGTGAGATTTAAAACAGAAATTCTGTCACGACACACATGATAAGTTCAAAGGGGGTATTAGCTGTGTTTACATAAAAATATATATTTCAATTTTGTCTACTTTTACTACTTGTGCTTGATGTACAACAACAAATAAGAGCTAAACACAGGCATAAAAATCTTAAATTCCTATATATTTTGTGAAAATAAGGTCAGGTCCAATGTAATATTTATATACAAATAGTAAGGTTGAGTTAATTGCAATTAAAAAAGTACCAAAGTTGGGGTTTCTCAAGCAATTTTTACATAATATATTGGAATTTAAGAATTTTATGCCTGTGTATATCTCTTTGTGGTTATTGTACATCGAAGTCTAAGTAGTAAAAAAAAGGAGGAGATATGAAAGAAAAAAACAGCTAATGCCCCTTTAAGAAGCCTCAATACACTAGCATTATCATTCCGTAGGTCAAAATGTATGGCACTACACCTGAGATTTATTGCATTCCTTAAAAGTAAAATAGAAGTTTTTGTAGTGGCTCAATAGTTAGAGTGCTTGGAAGGACCTAGGTGTAATTCCCCGTCTGTGTCATTCTTCTTTAAAACAGGAAGTGATCATTCTTTTGCCACATGCTGGGATGTAAACCCAAGTGAAAATGTCCTAATGGAATTAAGAAACAACATTGAAACAAAACAAAAATAATTTGTAGAAGTTATAACAATAGAATTTGTAAATATTTTTTAGTCCAATTAGTTGTTATTTTAATGATTCGGTGTTGTCTTAGTGTCAGCGACTCAGTGTTGATTTGATGACACGGTGTTGACTTAGTGTCAGTGACTTAGTGTTGACTTAGTGTCAGTAATTTGGTGTTGACTTGGTTTCAGTAACTTGGTGTCGACATGGTTTCAGTGACATGGTGTTGACTTAGTGTCAGTGATTCAGTGTTGACTTGGTGTCAGTGACTCAGTGTTGACTTAGTGTCAATGACTCAGAGTTGACTTGGTTTAAATGAGACAGTGTTGACTAGGTGTTGGTGACTCAATGTTTATTTAGTGTCAGTAACTTGGTTTTGACTCTGTTTCAGTAACTTTGTGTTGATTTGGTTTCATTGACTTGGTGTTGACATATTGTCAGTGATTCAGTGTTGATTTAATTTCAGTGATTCATTATTGAGTTAGTGCCAGTAATTCAGTGTTGACTTAGTGCCAGTAATTCAATGTTGACTTAGTATCAGTGACTTGGGTGTTGACTTAGTGTCAGTGACTTGGTGTTGACTTAGTGCCAGTGATTCAATGTTGACTTAGTGTCAGTGACTTGGTGTTGACTTAGTGTAAGTGATTCAGTGTTGACTTAGTGTAAGTGATTCAGTGTTGACTTAGTGTAAGTGATTCAGTGTTGACTTAGTGCCAGTGATTCAATGTTGACTTAGTGCCAGTAATTCAATGTTGACTTGGTTTCAGTGACTTGTAATTGACTTAGTGTCCGTGATTCAGAGTTGACTTTGTGTCAGTGACTCAGTGTTGACTTTTTGTCCTTGACTCAATGTTGACTTGGTGTCTTTAATTCAGTGTTGACTTAGTGTCAATGAATCAATTTTGATTTGATTTCAGTGACTGTTTACTTAGTGTCAGTGACTCGTTGTTTACGTAGTGTCAGTGACTCAGTACTGAATAAGTGGCAGTGACTCAATGTTGACTCAGTGTCTGTGACTCAGTGTTGACTCAGTAATAGTGACTCAGTATTGACTTAGTTGATTTTATTAAAGTCTGAATTTATTTATTTTTGCAGTGTAACCTTTTAGTTGATGAACTTATACCTGAGGTTATGCAATGGCTGGCTGATGAATTTGTAAGTATATACCTGTCTTCTTATGACTCACTGCATCCAGAAAGTATTTCTCAGTGTCATATATCAAAGATATTTTTGTCTTTCACAGAATTCCATGAAATTTTGTCTATTATTGTTTTTATCACAAGTGTTTTCTATTTACTGTAGAAATATGATTAATAACATTGTTTTACCTGATAAAGAGGCACAGGGATAAAAAAGAGCTATACCATATAATATACTTTCTGGTTTTCTCTATATAGTATATATAAAACCCATACAAAAATGTCTATATTAGGCTTTAAATTATTTATATAACTCTAAGTCCGTATAGTTTTGTTTAGCTCATAAAGTAATTTCATGTACCCAAAACTTCAGTTATAAATAAAATGTCAAGCCTTCACAAGACTATCTGTGACAAGTCACATTGATTACCAGTATTTTACCTGCCATGAGTTCCAAAGAGATTAATGGAATATTACATGGGTGTGTAGTGTCGATAAGGAAATCCCTCCTGAGTGGTCTGAATCTGTTTGTCCAATCCAAGGGTACCCTGAGGGATGCAGTTTCCGTTTTTACTCAACACATTTATGATCGGTTATTTTACTCTTATGCTTCAAATATGTGTTCAAGTATGCAAATCATGTTTGATGCAACTTTTTATGCTTACCATTCTTATTACAGTCCCTACATCATTAAATTGTAATGTGATTTCAAAGGATATCAGAATAGCTTGTCCTCACACTAGGGTTTGGGGTCTATAGATAAGATGTTAGTTAATGTTTTGTAATTGCTTACCATTCACTTAATAATGGTTTCACAAGTAAGGGACATATATTGATCCATCAGTACTCTCAGAGTGCTGATTTAGGTGTAACAATAACTAGTTCAGTATTTGAAGTGCAGAAGCACAGTTACACAGTGTTTCATCATCTTCATTTAGGTATAGAATTTTGGGTAGAAAAAATAAAGACTAGGAACAGAATGAATGGATAAATTACAGTTGACCATTTCTATAGAAGAAAATGCATTGGACTATAAAAGTGTGAAAGGTCCAACATTTGTATTATTTTCATCTCTTTGTTTATAATTGTATTTCAGGATTCCAATGTTTTCTGTGCTGTTCTTGCTTTCTGTAATGGAACAAATGAGATACGCAATAAGGAAATTAAAGAACAATTTTTGATTATTTTTGAGAAGATTAGAAAGGTAAGTCACAGGTAAATGTAAATCAAGGGGACCACATAAAATTATATTTATTGACTGTATATACAGATGACTTTGAATCAAGGGACCACACAAAAAATCTTTTTAGAATATATGTTTTTAGGTCACCTGAGAACAGGTCTCAAGTGACCTACAGTAAAACCTGCTCTAGAGACCACCTGAGTATAAAGACCACCTGGTCATAAAGACTGTTTTTGCTGTCCACCATAGTACCATTTGTGTACAAATCAACCTCTGTATAAAGACCACCTCCCTATAAAGACTGGTTTGTTGAGTCCCTATGGTGGTCTTTATATACAGGTTTCACTGTATTCTAATTGTCTTTTGTCCATCATTGTGCGTCTTCTGTTATGCGTCCATAGGCAATTTACATTTTTGACTTCTTTGGATTAACTGAAGGGATTTCGATGAAACTTTACAAGGAGCAAGTACTCAAGGTCCTTTACCAAGTTTGTAGTTTTACGCCTAAATGACCCAGGGATGGATCTAGGATGGGGCAAAAGAGGGCTCACAGTTACACCTCCAGAACTGCTGCACAAATTGAAAAACATATTGTATCTGAGTGATCTACATGGATGTATAATTCAAGTTTGTAATTTTCATAGAAATCTGAATATTATATTTTGAAACATTTTTTGAGGTCTTTCCAGACTTGATTTTTATTAACTTTTGTATGATTTCTTTGGTTTTTCCTTTGTATTCACTATGATGCATTCATTTCATGTAACACCTGTAATTTGGTGAAGGAATGTTTTTATACAAGAATTTTGCAAAAATCTAATTTTTAATATTTTGTTTGGATTTTTTAAGACTGCAATAAGGGAGGGGGCATTTTTTCACACTACCAACCTGTTTTTCAAAATCACAAAAGGGATTTTGATGACACTTAATAAGAAATTAGTACACAAGGATTGCAACCAAATTTGTGTTTTTGGACCAGATTGGCACAACGGTTGATCCACATTGGGCAAAATAGATCGCAAAAGGTACCCCTCTTTGAAAGTCTTCTTCTCCAGATCCATTGCATTAATTGAAAAAACGATTGTTTCTGAATGATCTACATGGATGTATGATTCAGGATTATATTTTTCATAGAAATCAGGAAATTAATTTTTGATATATTTTTTAGGTCTTTTCAGACTTTGTCATTTTCATTCCTTTTTAGGTCACCTGAGACAAAGTCTTAAATGACCTTTTCTAATCGCCTTTTGTCTTTCATCATGCTTCCTCCATTGTTCATCCATAAGTAATTTACATTTTCATCTACTTCTCAAAAACTTGATCCAATTTCATTGAAATTTTGTAGGAAGCTTTCTTGGTTGAATATGCACTAAAATTGTGAATTTTATGGTCCCCATCCCCAGGGGCTCTGACGGGCAGGGCTAAAAGTTGTAAAATTGACTGGAATTTTAGATCTTCTTCTCCAGACCCAGATATGCTGGAATCCAATACTCTTCATAGATAGTAGGGTCTTGGGGTGTTTTATCAAAATTGTAAATATCATGACCCCCAGGCCCTATGGTTTGCCCCTGTAGAGGGGCCAAAGTTTACCATCAGTTCTTATCCATATAAATAAGCTTTATTACAACTAACTGCTAATTGCATAATTGTTTCACATTCATCTGTAATATCTCAGCATATCTGAACTTTTCCAACTTGTACCTACTACAAAAACAATCTTCAGGTTAGCAGACAGCCAAGCTTTATATATAATAATTAATTATAAAAAGATTACTCATTCTTGACAAAAAGTGCATATATGTTCCATTGTTCTCCCAGTCCAATTTTAGAGCCGACTGTCTCCAAAAAATGCAAATCTCTCCATGTTGTTCATCCATTCAAATTACTTCCCAAATAATTCTTATGTACATTTCCAAAGTAATTGAAATATATCATCAAATACCATGCATTATTTGAAACTGTTTTAACTCCAAACTTGTATCTTGTTACCAGATGATTGCTGTAATCATTTGTAACATCACATTCTTGTAATAAAATGTTGAGCTTCAATTATTTCTTTTGATTAATAAATCCCCACACAGAAAAGCAACTACTGAATCTTTCCCAAATTTCCCTCATAAATAATCCTTTCATTCATGTCCTGTATTGTTTTAAATTATGTCTTTTCTTTCACGGCAATAAAAACTACTTCCCCTGATAAACTATGTACTCAAAATGCTTACCTTAGGAGACCGTCAAGGCCCGTGGGCCTCTTGTTCATATTACATGTAATTAAAGCTGATTATTACTTATTTTGTACACCACATGTATGGTGATTGTTTCTTATGCTTTGTTTAATGTCAGATAAAGAACAACAAATAAATCAGAGTGCTTTATTCATATTTCAAATGGGATTATGTTGCATGGTATATTTAATGATGACATTTCAGAAGGAAAGTTGGACACAAACCTTACCAATTCAGTGTTAACTCATCAACCCCTGGAAAACAATGGACTATCCTGTAAATCAATGACTTAGAGCAGCCTAAATGTGTCTTAAGGGGTAAATGGGTTAAGATATGTTGTTTGATTATATAAAGTTAAGTGTTTATTTACATGCTCTTCATACAATATGGATCATAATGTTTGTTGATCTCTAGGTATACCAACTATCTACGGTGATCTATTGCAGTTTTTTACAGATTGTCACTGTTGGATGTGAATTTCACTTTTTTGTTTCACTGAGATTAAAGATTGGGGGACAAGGCACATTGTTTGTGGTCTTTCTGTTTGTTTGCTTTCAATAATTTGGTTTTCAGCAAATAACTTGAGTTTAAGGTAACAAATGAATTTTTTTTTGTCTTGTTGATAAAATTGCTGGAATAAATCTTAAATTACATATATAGTGTTGATTTTTATAATGTACACTGTTGTTTGTGTTGCAGATAAAGAAAACCAAGGGTGATGAGGAATGTCTGGCTTGTGAGGAAGTTGTTTTAGAACTCAAGAATGTAATATCAGATACGACAAACCAGGTCAGTCAAGATTTTGTTATAAATTTGATGAAATCTCGTTATCTAAAAACTCAAGGGACCGCCCAAATTACTTCAAGATATCCAGAATTCCAGATGACAGAAATTTTTAATTCAACTATTTTTTGTATCTTGGACAATGAATAAACTTTCTCAAGCTATTGTTGAATTTCAATTGGATTAAAGCGATTATTAATTACCATTTCACCTCAGTAGGAATAAATATTGCCATGCTCTTGCTCACAAAAAGTAAATCTTTGACTGCTAAAGGTAATTTTGAGATAAGAAATGTTTTTTATGCCCCTGGCCTGAAAGGTCCGCTGGGAGAATCTAGTGTTTGGATTGTCTGTCTGTCTGTGTGTTTGTCTGTAATTCTGTCCCGCTTACATATAAAGTGCAAGATTTCAAGTTTGGATTGTGATACAGTAACCAAACTTAGACTGTAAGTTCATCACTGAGATCACATTCCTTGGGGTTTGAGATGGGGTCAAAATGTAGGACTTTGCAAAAATTTGTTGGGACCGGGGGCATTTGTGTTTCACAAACACATCTTGTTCTGTAATATTATGATACCTCGGACTGCAAATTTACTTTGAAATAAGCAAAATTTTGTGATAAAAAACGAGTTAATCAAAGTTAAAGTATAGATTTATAGTGCAAAACTGGGACCAACCATTCAACTTTGACATAACTGGAATTTTTACTTATCTGGTTTGACACAAACACATAGTCAAACACTCTACCACTGGATCATTTTGAGTTGTACGTATATTTTTGGCTCCATCTGTGAGGACCTTGGAAAATTGACTGTTCAGTTTATTATTCCAAGGCAGATGGGCAGTGATGACTAAGGAAACTGAATTGGCCTAATAAAATATTCCATTTTGGTCATGCCAAATTATTACCATAAATTGGGGTATTTTTGGTCATTGTTTAAATTTGGCCAATTTGGTCACCCTATTTAAACCGTCCAAAATATGTACACAATGTGCTGGTACATTTTAAAATATTTGAGTGTTTTTTATGAACAAACAAGGGATTTTAAAAAAAAAACACTGTGTAAATGTTATATTTTGATATTTCAACCATCTGGAATGTTCAATGCTGTAAGACCAAGGTTTGAGGGTAGGCCAAATTTAAACGTAATGTAAACATAAATGGCCAAAATTTGACTGGGCAAAAAATTGCCCTTCATTTTATTACCAAAGTGGCCAAATTTTAGCGACTCCAAAATACTAGTATCCCAATTTACGGTAACTTGTTCTTAATTTTTTATTTTATGAACATGCGAGCAAGAGATTTGATTATTTTTTTTTGAAAAGATTTTTGTATAGGCAAGCAAACAATTATTTTTCTCAATGTTGTTTGTTTTAAATCAAAGTCATTAACTCAGGTGAATAACCAATATTTCTAGAGGAGTCCAAAGAGCACATAATTAATTTGACATGGCCTTAGCTTTGACAAAGCAGATATTAGATTTTTGCAGTTTATTAATTCCAAATCCTGGATGGTAAGAAGATTAAATTGTTGTTTTCCTGTTGACAATTCATGCCAGATATGGCATGGAGAATTGGGTATTTTTATAGATGTGTCATAATTGTGTTGATATGACATATAGAGATGGTTTATAATGAGGTATAAATATTTTGATATTTAATTACCATGGTCTTAATCACAAAAAATAAACCTTTGACCATGAAAGGTAATTTTGAGATGGGAAGTATTATTTCTATAATATTTTAATACTTTGGACTGCTAATTTACTTTGACATAAGCGAAATTTCGAGATACAACTTTGAGATATACAAAATTAAAGTAGCATGAATATATAGTAAAAAATTGAGACCAACAAATAAACTTTGACATAACTGGAATTGATATGTTTGAGTAAGAGAGGGTACTGAAAATTTATCAATAAATATCAGTAAATAAGAGATGACATAAATAGATAATAGAATTAATTGATGTTCAATTTGCTTATTTTCAGAAACAAATTATGACATATTTGGAGCAGGATGTATGTGTTTATTTTGGGACTTTAGCTAATCAGGTGAGTGAGTAACTGTGTCTTGTTGGGCAGTTTTTAGCTCGCCGGGAAAAAAGTCCAGAGAGCTAATGCCATACTCCTGGCATTGTCTGCATCATTGTCATCGTCGTTGCTATCAGCGTCCGTAGACAAAACTTTAACGTGGCCTATATCTTTTTAATTGCAAGGGACAGTGCTTTGGTATTTCACATAGATATTCCATATGACCAGAGGTTTCATTTGATACCTTGACTTTTGATCTAGTGACTTTGACCTACTTTTCAAAAACTTTAACCATGACTATATATTTTAATCATGAGGGATAGGGCATTTGATATTTCACATGTAGATTTCTTATGACCAGAGCTTTCATTTGGTACCTTGACTTTTGACCTAGTGATGGTGACTTTGGACTTTGACCACATTTTCAAAAACTTTAACCTCGCCTATAGCTTTTAAACCATGAGGGATAGGGCTTTGATATTTCATATGTAGATTTCTTATGACCAGAGCTTTCATTTGGTACCTTGTCTTTTGACCTAGTGACCTTGACCTTTAACTTACTTTTTAAAATTTTTAACCTGAGCTAAAGGAATCAAAATATTTACTAGTCCTTTGAACTTAAAACCTGACAGCTGGAGGTCAGAAACCCATTCTGAAAATTTACACCCATTTTGGCGAGCTTTGTTGTCTTCTGACAACTCTTGTTTGTTTTAGTATTTAATCATTCTCTGCTGAGGTTTCTGTCAATAGACAAGTAAGTAATAATCATGTGTTCTGTTTTTATATATACACAAAATTTATAGGAATATAAGATTTGTTATGCCTGTACATAGCAGTAGCTCTTAATTGTTATTGTACATCAAGTACATGTAGTAAAAGTAGAAAAAAATTAAAACTTTTTTTTTGGTAAACACAGCTAATGCCCTTTAAATAAGGAAATCATGGTGAATTTTGATACCAATTCTGTTATTTAGAAATTTGAAAAGGAAGGTTTTGTGTTTACTGTATTTATTTTTAATGTCGGTGATAAAAAAATATTTCTTTCATATAAAAAAAATTGAATCTGGCTTATTTTGTTAGCACAACAACCCATTTGACTGATGTTGGTACTTTGATTTCATCAATTTTTTTGCAAGAATTAAATTCAGTTGGAAGTTGTATTTGCTTCATAATAATTGTTAAATTATTTCTGTTGTTGAATTCCTACAAAATAACTTATACATGTGAGTTATTTCTATTGCAGTGTAAAAGTTTGGTGGAAACCTATTCTCCATTATTATTTGCATTACTTATGCAAGAGTTGGTAAGTTGATATTGATATACTGTGTAGTTGTCTAATTTCTCAGGCATTCAATTTCCTTTCTCTGAAAGCAACGTTTTCATGGGTATTTAATTTACATAAGACAATTTCCAAAACAGAGTGTAATAGGAGTTATCTCTCTTGTTTTCCATTCAATTAATGAAAATTGTTGTACATGAATTAATTTCTATTGGTAATAACTTTTATAATAAATGAGCCAGGAGCTGAGAAAAGGATCTTTAGGACAATTTTGGGAAACTTATTAATTTTATGTTTTCCAAAACTTGAACATACATTGGACTTACAAAGTATATTAGAATAAGTGCAGGCAAGAGCAACTCTTTTTGTGTCTAGCGTAAAAAATCTACAAAAAAATTACGTCGGATGAAATTCCTTGTTTCCTGGAATTTGGTTGGTTATGTCGTAAGGACCCTTTTCTCAACCGCTGGCTCAACTGTTCTGATAAGTACATATTGTTTTTCTGATACTTCATAAGTATAAGGTATTTTTTCACAGGTACATAATATTATTGTGTTTTAACATGAATATAGCAAAATTAATTCCACCGCTAATACAGTAATGTTTCTGTGTGATAATGTTTGTAAAATTGATAAAGGTACTCTATCACAGATATAGTTCTGTTGACCCAAAATATAGAGTGCATTGTTTTTAAAGATTACATCCCTTACTTAGACACATGGCATTCTAGCATCCCCATGTGAAACTGCATAAAGTTTGGGAATGAAAAGGAGCTAAGACCCATAGGGGCCCCGAAAGAGGCCAAAAAACACCTAAACTAGATACATCTATAAAAGTCTACTTCTCATGAACCAATGATCAGTTAACTTTAAAATTTTGTATACGTGATTGTTAAGTCCATATCTACAAAGTTTGTGAAAGGAAACAAAATATGTTGATAAATGAGCCAATAGGGGGGCTTCAATAAGTTTTCTCACTAACATGTCCACACTACTGTACACATAAGGCAATCCCCTGGCTGGTGTAATGTACTTATAAGTTAAAAAACAAACAAACAAACAAACATTCTTATCTGTTAAACTGTCATTAAAGGAATGAATTATTTTTCTTAAAAGTAATTTTCTTTGCATTCCATAGAATGGCAAAACTCTCTGTGCTGAAATAGGACTTTGTCAAAATGGAACAAAAAAGATACAGCTTCCTATGAAACAAGTTCTTCCTCAGAGAATAAAATCAGATTTCACATGTTCAGCATGTGAAGAGGCTGTTAAGGATATTGATCAATTCTTAGAGGAAACCTCTACCCAGGTATGTTTGTTTTAATATTGTTCTATTGTCCTGAGAAATGATTGTGTTGAGACATCAAATTATTTCCCTGTTACTAACTTTATAACTTCGGGATTACAACTTTCTGTTAATATCATTTGTCAATGGTGTACATGTGAATGCATAAACTGGGTAATAGAGTTTGTACTCAGGAAAATCTAATTCTGTTTACCTCTATGGATTTAAAACAAAAATTTGTTTTGATAGATAATGTGTTCATTTTTCCTGTTTGATAGACCTTTTTCTAGTTGTTCCATTCTTATCGGTTTTGTCACAATAGGCTGTACTCGGATCATGTGACTTCAACACAACATCTAGCATGGTAACATTGTGTCAGGCATAAAGTTTAAATAAATGTTCTTTCTTGTAAAGAATGACCATTAAGAATCATTTGGCCTCTTGTTCTCTGAAGTTGCATACCATTATGACCAACCATGACAGAAACAAGGAAAAAGATCTGTTCCCTAAATGTAGTCTTACTTGCATACATACATGTATTACTGTTTGTTGTAGCAATGACTAGATTTCCAGGTTTGAATTTATGTTAAATATCCTGTTGTATGAGTCTTATGCTGTGTTATTTTCATGCAGTTGTTAGGATCTATTTTATGTGAAAATGGGTGAACCAACTGAAGCATGTTCCATTTTAGGCTTCATAGATATCTCAAGTCATATAAATTGTTTTCAATATTACAGGATGAAGTTAAATCTGAATTAGATAAAATATGTGATAGATTAACAAGCAAGCTTAAAGCTGATTGTAGAGGTGTGGTAGATCAGTATACCCCAGCTGTTTTGGAACTGATAGTCCAAAAGCTGTCGCCACCCAAAGTCTGCAAAAAAGCCTGCAATGCATCATTGAAGAAAATGGATATAAAAAAAGCAATAGAACCAGGTAATATTCAAATTGTGAATTAAACTGTTAAGCAGCACAGAATCCTCTTAATTCTGATATGTTATAATATATTTTTTTATTTTCTTGAGCATATATATTTACAAACATTTGACATATAGTTATCCCCAAGTTTTCAGACATCAATTAAAACTTCACCTAACACGACAAGGGAAGTTGCCTCACGTCACACTATTGTGACGTCATCATAACGCATCATAGTATGTCACAGTAACACTTAATTACAATCAATACATCCTCCTGAAGATTGTTTTAGACATGAAAGCACTAGAGGAAACAAAAACATTTTATTGAACAATTTAGATCTACTTCACCGTGGATAATTATATGAACATATATATATATATATATATGATCTGTCACAAGTTTCCATTCATATCACATTTATGTTACAAGTTCTTTAATTTTCCATTTTGCAAGCCTTGGGCAAGCAAAAATAGAAAATTCATAATGAGTATCATAAATGTAATATGAATGGAAACTTGTTACAGATTCTTTTTATCATATGATCTAACATATGCAATAAAAATGGCATTTTCTGATGACTGGGGGTGAGAATATCTATATTCTCCTTTCTTTTGAGTTGACCAAGTTGTTCCAAATAGGTGAAATACTTGCGCAGAAATAAGTGCACAAAACATATTTGAATATTGCTAATATTTAAATACCTACATTTAGCTTACATTTTAAGTGATTATTTACATCAAAGCATAATTTATCAGATGTTGAAACTAGCAAAATTGGTGACTTGAATACCACAAAATTTTAAAATAATCTTTTATTGGATTGTCCCCATTCAAGTTCAAGTGACATCACAAACACCAATTGACATCATCACAAACCTTGAGATGAATAAAGTGACATCGCCAACCTTCAGATGAATGAAGTCTGCGTATTTAGTGAATAAATGTAGTTCAGTTTGCTGCATGTTAGCCAATCAAATATCCAATAGGCTTTATTATACGTGTTACATATAAGGTATTTATATAATCTGTTATGAATCTGCATAACACACAGATCATATGATATATACCGTTTTTAACCTTAAAAGGGCACCTGCTCTAATAAAGGTGCCCCTGGATATTTTTTTCATGTAGATCTGACTATTTAAAAAAGATCTTGCCTTTTATTTTCAATTAGTTTAGATTACCGCCCGATTTCATGATACTTTTTCTTTCTGATGCAATAAATATTTGATATCCTCAAAATTGCAAAAGAACATCTATAAACTACATTGTAAGCAGTATTTTTAATTTTATCAGTGATTTCTTGGATGCAGGGATGTCGCCATTATTCATCAACAAACTAAATGAGACCAGTCACAGTTACGTTTTTTTTTTTGCTTAAATACTTGTCAATGAAAATGTATTCACTATCGGAAAAATAATACTATCGTATTTTTTTTCTACAAAGAATTATGAAACTTGCCAAATTGTTTGTTTATTCCATAACTTTATAAAACTGAATTCGGGTTCGGGATTTCAAGCGAAGCGTATCATTTGAACCTCCATTTCGTCTACTGCTGTCATTTAAACTGTCTGCAATTACCAAAATGTCTTATAATACCATTTTCCACCTTGAATGTAAGAGATTGCATTAAATCAAAGAAATTGTCCAAATTATTGGTTTCAATGAAGCAACTATGTAAGGCATGTATCACTCATAAGTCATAATGCCTGTTTCCTGATCTTGCAGTTCATACAGTGAATCTTGATTTGACAGTAACAAATTTTGTTACTTTGTTTCTTTTCGACTGTTTATACATCAGGCAGGATTACAAAGTAATTAAAAACAATACAAACAACTGTATATATATACATTGTAGTTAACTTTGCGTAGCAGAATATTTTACCATTTTTTTGCAAGTAATCAAAATGTACTCCAATTACCCAGGCCCGATGGTATATATATTAAGTCAAACTTGCCTTAGCTACCACCCTCATATAACGACTTCTTGTCCATAACAACCATGTTTGGACTGCCCTATACATGCGTATAGTGACTGCTTACTGATGGAAGGGAGATAACTCGAAGATAAGTTTTCTAAAGTCTCGCTGGATATTATACAAATCAACAACATGGAGTAATCCACAATGTTTTGACAGTCACAACCCACCTGGAGGTGTCAATTAAGGCCCTGGATGGTAATTAGGCACTGGGACTTGCTTTTTTGACAGGGTGTTTTCACAACCAGGAACTAACAAACATCACTGGCTGATTGATGTTTTGTTTTCGATTGTCAATTATTGACCTTATTTTTCCGGTGATAATTACTTATCAGTGAAAGACTTAGGTAGTAAGGACTAAGAAGTAAAATTTCAAAAAAGGACATGCTTTGTGACAAGATATCTTAATTTAAATTTCATAGCTGAATGATTGATGTTTTGTTTTCTCATACTCAGGAATGCAATGGCGTAATTATCTTACTTCTTATCTTATCAAACATCATTTAATTGCAAGTCAACATCTCAATCCAAATAGAGTAAAATCAGCAACTTTTTCAGCAAACATTAAGTTTAGAAAATTAATACATTGTACCTTGTACATGCAAAATAATGGATTTTATAGACTTGTTGGACTGTTTATCTAACAACCATTATGGAAAAATTTGACTTCCTGCAACTATTTGCAGCAATGTTGAGGATATGTATAGGAAACTCACAATGCCTCTTACAAAATATTCTACTTTATAAGCATGTTGGACTGTAATTTATATAACAAATATGGGACAAGTAGTATACATGTATGCAATTACATAATAAATTAATTAAAATTATTTAAAACATTGCATTCTTTCTTATTCTCATTATTTATATGTTGTGCATGTATTAGTACAGGGATTTCCATATGCCTATTTTGGGTCCCGTGACAGGACCCATCCCAATGCAAAAATGGCTTGTATTTTCCCAAAAATATGCAAAAAAATTTCCAATTCTGAATTTAAAAAAAAAAAAATTCATATTTTCCCAATTTTCCGGACTTTGGACCCAGAATTTTGCAGGTAGGAAAACTCCTTAACATGAGTTTAGTCAGAATTTTGTAGGTAGGAAAATTCCTTTAGCATTACAATGTACATTTACTAAATGGAAGATCTTACCAAGTAACAAATATGTAGTTGGAAAAATGAAGATCATCTCCCTTGGATTTCATATTATCTCATGTGACCCTTTATATATAGACCACCTGTCTATAAAGACCGTTTTTGTAATTTCCCCATAGTGGTCTTTATATAGAAGTTTGTGTATATATATTTCTGATTTTGACACTGTGACATCAGAAACAGTGATAAGTTCTGTTTTGTCTTTGTAGTAAAGAAAGAGAATGTTGCTGCTTCTGACAAATGTATCGCATGTGAGTTTGTCATGAAAACTGTACATGATGAACTAAATAAAAGTGCCACTAAGGTATGTAAATAAAACAAAGTTTTGTGTGAGTGTTTTATTGTCATGATGCACCAATTTTCAAGGTTTTTGTGTACCCAATTGTAAAAAGTTTTGATTTTGTTATATTTCTTATAGGATGTATAACACTTTATTGTACCTAAGCTGTACACTGTAAGAAATAGTTCTGCATAAATAATCTGAATGAAATCAATTTTTTGTCGTGGCAGGAGGTCATTAAAATGCTGGATGTGCACATGTGTCCATCCTACATTGTAAGCACTCACAAGACGACATCTCTCAATGAATTTTTATAAAATATATATCATAGTTGTGATTTAGTATCCCCTTCAACGACAAATTTCAGTGCCATACTGTTATTAGAGCTTTCCAGTACCAAGTGGAAAAACCTGAACCTTTTTATACCTGTCACTTCCAAAAGTGAAAATGCTGGTCATGTCCTGCATTGAGTAAAAAAAATCCCTGGTCACAACGCGTGCGACATTTTTTCAGACTCAATCTAATAACAAAAATATATTTACCGGTACATATAGTTTTATCTAAAAAAGATATAAAAAAAATTAAAAACAAGTTATCAAATCGATCTACAATTTAAATTGAATTAAAGAATTTGTATGAAAATTTATAAATAGGTCTTAATTGCAAATTTTATTGTATTACTTACTAATAATAATGATTATACAACATGCAGATGAGATAAAAAAGTAAAGATAATTTATCTTTCATTGATTGGGTTTGGTGTTGCCCTGATCATTTACTTGTATATATATTCAGAAGGGAAATTGCAGAACCTTTATTGTTGGCAAGCCTTCTCAGTGGAATTAATTAACCTACTGCTAATTCTTTTTTACTTCTGTCCAGTTTACTGATATCAGTTTGAGAATTTGAATAATATTTACTGGTAGGTAAAATTTGTCTTTCATCGATTGGGTTTGGTGTTCCTCTGATAATTTACCATCTTTGTGCCAAGGAAAAATGGTATGAAGAAACATCACAATATTCCTTGAAGTTAAGAATTTTCAGTGGAAATTAAACAGTATACTGTAAATACTTTTTGTTTTTTTGTTCTATTAAAATTGATATAAATTTCAGAAATTAATGTTTGGTTACTCATTTGCCTATTTCAGACTTAGTTGCTGTCCGTGGTACTTCACGGAAGCATTTAGTCACTCTCACAACATGTCAAAGAAGCCAATCAAACATCAACATTGAGTAACGACCGGTTTCTCATTGGATACAAAATTTTAAAAAAGTGTAGGCCCAAAAGTCATGAAAAAAAAAACGAGTTAATGATCGGGTGAATTCGGATCATTTTTTGAATTCCCGGGTTATTTAATGACCCATCCAGTTATTTAAAAATAGCGAGCCAAAGGTCAAATTTAGGGATGTCACCCGCAAAAAACAGGTCTGTTGACAGGTATGCCTTTTGGTACTTACAGTGTCGTGCCATAAGTCTTCCACGTTTTTCATTGCATAACTGGACATTTCTGTGCAAAAGATGTTTTTGGTTCTTGTTGCAGTAAGTTACTGTATGTTTTTCTAAATATAGGATTGTGTGGTGAAGATGAGGTGACAGGGTTGTCACCCCTATTCAGAAAATACCCGGCTTGCTATTGTAAGCATATTGGCAGATGTCAACAAACATGGAGAAATCTTGCCGAGAAATAACTCCTTCCGAAAAGTAGCTGGTCGTACAGCTACATAAAATGGCAGAAAAAAAATTGAAATTGGCTAAATGTTAGGATATTTTTTTATCACAATCTGTAGGTTTTTGAAGAATTTTCAACAAATGAAATATATTGAAAATAAACATTGAAGTGGAAGGCAGAAAATTACGAGTCAGTAAGGAGACAGGGTGTTGTTTAGCCTTAAAAAAAAAAAACATGACAAACTTTGCATGATTTAACTCATGAATTAAATTCTTCTTATCAGGTACATGTTTCAAAAAGAACTGTTCAGGGTAGACTTCATTATGTGGGATTTTGTGCAGTCCACATTGATTAATTATTGCAATTTTGTGTGTATACCTATACAGTTGTAAATAGTGGAATAGTGGTTAGTTTTTGTTGATTTCTTATTACAAACTGTGGATTTCAGCAAGAACGATGTTTACAGAGTAATTGTAGCAAGGTACTTACCAAATAAGGAGGGCTGTTGCTGTTCAAACAAAATTATATTTATCAGTATTGCTTAAAAAAAAACCCACTGAAAATCATCAACGTGAAGACATGATAATACTGTTTTAAATATTCATTGATTCATATTTGACAAGAGTCACTTCCAGAGTACCCAGGTTCTCCCCTTCACCTTTTAACTGAAAAATTGTTGACTGATGCATAAAACACTATTCAAAATCAAATTAAAATGTGGTAAAACTGGCTTTAGCGACCACCTGTGTATAAAGACCACCTGGTCATAAAGACTGTTTGCTGTTTCCAATGGTAAAATTTGTGTCCAAATAAACCTCTGTATAAAGACTACCTTCCTATAAAGACTGGTTTTGTTGTGTCCCTAATGGGGTCTTTATATACAAGTTTCACTGTATTGTTCATTGTTATTGAACATTTCAGTGCTAATCCCTGTCCCTGTGATAATGAAATGACAAAAACTGTAAATTTGATATCCCTGGGTCAGCGGTTACAGAGATGAGGCAGGCACTGAGGTGGGGTCCTTTCTGTCTTTTTAGAAAATAAGGAAACCCAAAGTTTTCATGCTGTAAGAATGATTTAGATATAACTGAAATAATTTCCTTAAACTACAAAAATTGGTATCTAATACCAACTGGAGAGAGAGAGAGAGAAATAGTAATAAATTCTAATTTATATAAAGAATATGAAGTGACGTATCTCAACAATTTTAATTTGTCCATTTACTATTTACATTTTTTTTCTTTGAATTGCATTTTTTACAGCAAGAAATAGAAAAAATTGTGAATACTATCTGTGACAAACTTCCCACAACTGTAAGGCAAGAATGTAAAGATTTTGTTAACACGTATGGACCAGCAGTTGTTCAGTTACTGATAAATGAAGTGAAACCAAAAACAATTTGTACTACTCTAGGACTCTGTTCAGCTGTCAGTGTGCCAGGTAAGTAGTTAAATAAACACATCAGTATTGACATAGTGTGAAATTTTATCTCCTCATACATCTCTGTATACTTTTGAATTGTTAGTTAAATGTTAAAACTGGTCTTAAGCTTGAAGGGACAAAATGCCTGGAGAGCTAATGCCATACCCTGATGTCAGCATTCTTCATGGACAAAAACTGTAATCAGATCTAAATCTTTTGAACTACTGTGTACAGGGCTATTTTCACCAACAACACTTGCAAACCGTTTCTCCCATTTTAAATTTGCCGAATCTCCTTACAATTCCAATTTACAATATGATTTTGTTTTATTACGAAGTTTTATTTATTTGTCTACTTTCAGCAAGATTTCATTATTTTTTTTTAAACAATTGTGTGTGTTGTTTAAAATGAAAAAAACAATAGATACTTCTTTGCAATTATTAAAGATAGAAGAATTTACCATTTTATAGTTTGACCAGTTTTTAATTCCCCCACTGATGATGAGGGCGAATGGGGTGAAAATGACATGGGGGTGGAAATTTCCCTGTATACAGTATATAGGATATCGTTTTGATATTTCACTTGTACATTCCTTAGGATGAAGGGTATCCAATGGTACCTTAACTTTTTAACTATTGACCTTAACCTTTGAATTTTCAAAAACTTAAACTTTTTTAGCTATTTATTTTTAAATTAGCTTTGAAATTTTACATGTGTAATCCTTAGGGTCTGCTCTTTTAGGTGGTACCATGACTTTTGACCTAACTGCCTGTATAATGCTATTTGCCCAACTCTTTAAAAACTTTTCCTCTGATTTTTTAAATTTTGAATAGCGCTTTACGCCAACATTTTTTCAGTTATATGGTGGCAGCCAGTTTTTTATTATGGAGGAGAGAACCCAGTTACTCAGGAAGAGACCACCAGCCTTCTGCAAGTAAACTGGCAATCTTTCTGACCAAAATCAGCTTAGATTCCAGCGGGGCTTGAATATGCACTGACTTGAAATGACAGACATCACGGTTCAAAGCGATGCTTTAACCACTCAGCCACAGAAGCCCCTATAAATTTTCAAATACATGAAGTAGATCATTAATAGTTAGTATGCACAATCTTTAAGTGGCCATTTTAGATGATACCATGACCTTTGACTTTGTGATCTGGATAATGCCAGTTGACCTCCTGTTGAAAACACAAACCTTTTGAATATGAAGACAAGAGCTTTGACATTTGAAATTTATTTCACAATCAGCCCTTTCAGATGGTACCAGGTACCAAAATCATCCCTGTGGTGTCTGTCTGTCCATCCATCCTTGGGACAGGGACTTTCAATCAAAGGCCACTCAAGGTAATTTCTGAAAGGTCATGGTCATCCCTAAAATATTGGGAAATGGCCTCATATCTCTTAAACCATTCATCAGAATTTTACTATTTTCACATAAATGTTCCTTGGGACATGGACATTCTAACAAAGGTCACTTGAGGTAATTTCTGAAAGGTAAAGGTCATTCAGAATTTTACCTTATTTCACACAAATGTTCCTTGGGACATGGACATTATAATGAAGATAACTAAAGATCATTTCTAAAGGTCAAGTCAATCAGCACATATCTAGAATATTGGGAAGGCCTCAGGGAGCATCCATCAGTTTTTCTTATATTCTTGTTTATTTTGATTTTGATACCTTGGCTTCAGAAACAATTTCTTTCTTTTTTGTAGTACAGAAAGTGAATGCAGGTGGCTCTACTGAATGTGTACTATGCGAGTATGCCATGAAATATATAGATCAAGTACTGGCTAAAAACAGTACAGAGGTATGTTAAATAACAACATTTTATGGCATTGAAAGAAACATGGATTACCATGGGCTTTGCATGGCACATTGAAGGTGTCTTTAATTTCAATGAAACTGTGACAGTCACTTTCGTAACTCACTTTAAAGTCACATTCCGGGGACGTTATTTTGATTTTCTGGACGTTATTGTAATTTTTTACCTTTTCATTAGAAAACCACTACTAACAGTAGGGAGTCCACTCGCTGTAGCGAGAACGTCATGAAATTGTCTATCACATATACTGAACCGTTGTAGTTGATGACTGATTACAGAAAGAATATTGCATTTTAAAATGTTTAATTTCACTTACTTGTTGATTAATTATTTCTCAAAGGATTTACGTGTTTTTCCCTTTTTGTTTACGTGAATTATTTTTGTTATCCGCTCGCGAAAATCGTTGGTTGTGGCATTCTCGTTTCATTGCGTAATGGCGGACCGGCTTAATCACAACACTAGGCCATTGTAAAACGAAAGTACAACATCAGCCAATGGGATTTGTATTTTGAAACGGATGTTGTCGAATAGCCAATTAAATGAGGTTTACAATGATATAAGAGTCCTTCCGCTGGGTAACCCCCTTCGTATGCAAATTACCATGTGAAGTTTTCCCGGGAGATAAAAAATAAGAAAATACAAGTATGAATGACTGACGCATACTGTCGAACAATTTTCAGACATTTGTCTTCCCAATTTGAACTTGATGATTTAAAAAATCCATTCAGCTCAAGGCGTAATTAGTAATTAAAACATACGAGTCAACGCGCCTTCAACCTCCAACACACTGAACACAGGGAAAGGCGACTAGCGTGAGGTTCACAAGGGGTTACGCATTGACATTGTCGATCAACTCTTACTATTGCTATATCAATATTTATGATTATTTTACCGACATGTAGTTGTATTATTTATCATTTTAAGCTGCAAGAATTATTTACAACTTATTCTTACGCTAAGATTACAAGAGAATGTTTTTTATCCTAGAAATAATCATGAAAATAACTTGTACTGTCGTTCGGAAATCATGGGGTCTCATACAGGGAAATATTACGTGACGAAAAAAAAAATATTTCAACACTTGGAATTTTGGAATTTTAGAGAGAATTTTAATTTATAATTTTTATTTCATTGATGTGATATGGATTTCAAATCTGTTCAGGGAAGAATGCTTAGTTTTGAGTCCCTTTTTCTGAATAAAATAGATTTAATACTTCAGATAATACAGGAATATTTTAAGATGAAATAGAATCTAAAGTGTAATTTTGTACATTCTAAAAATAGATACTTTGGAAAATTTTTAATTAACTTCTTCTTTTTCTAGTTCAGTTTGTTCTGTTTAAATAAAAAATAACAAAATACAAAAAATTCTGAAAATTGGTCCATTTTCAGCAGAATTATGCCCATTTTACTAATATTTGCATGTGCGCTCATATTTTCATGCATGTTTGCACATGCATTTGTACAAAATAAAGATTTTTAAAAAAAAACATTTCAAATTTATTGAAAGGACTATCCTTAGTATTTATGATGAATTTATACAAACCTTTTTATTCCTCTTAGTTTTGAAAATATATTTATATTAATTTATATTAATTTAATATATGGTTATTATAAAACTTTCATTAAATTTGCTTGTACCGCTGTAATTTTTTTAAGTCCAATGATGAATTTCTCAAGTTTATAGCTAATTTATTTTTAAATTTCAGACCAAAATTTTTCACCTATCACTTTTTTGTGATGAACTGTCCACTGAGACCCAATTTCAGAAGTTTTAGACACAGAAATTAAATATTTATTTTTTTATTAACCCATTAAAACTGCTTTTCATAACATTTCTGAACAAACTATCAAACAATTCTGAATAACGCCCCTTTTTTCCATTACACATTTGATCATAACTTTTTCAAATGTGAATGGATTTTCAAAATTTTTTTTTATTTTCTTCATCTCCTCAAGCTCTTGTAAGCTACACTGAAAAGAAAAGCATTTAATACAATACAAAATTTGAGTGGACTCCCTACTAACAGACCGAAATGAAAAAAAAATTCAAAAAATTTAATGATTCAATAAGTTATTAGGGTGATTCCATAAGAATTCTTAAATTTACCCTGGTGAACGAATGATATAAAGGGTGTGCTCGATTCACTGCAAGAGTACTGTTCTGGCACAGTTCCAGAACATGTTACAGTTAATGTACCAGGGGAGTAAGTAGTTATTTCAAAGATGTCGATAAAATTTACTTAATTCACATAAGTTTATGGCTAAATTGCTTGCAGGACAGTGTTACAGAGCATTTGATTGGTGTTCCACTTGTCTGGATTGTCCATTACATTGAAATGAACATGCCCAGTAGAGCGTCACCACGTGACCGGCAACACTTTACCGTTTATAAATAGATCAATGTGTTAGGTGTTTTCCATGATTAATTAACTAATTAGTTTGAATAGGTCTTTGAAAATACGATGAAAGTTCATACGAATATGCATTAAGAGAGTACAGAAAAGTTTATTTATGAACATTAATCCCCAGAATGTGGCTTTATCAGATGAACATTTGTCATTAATTTGCATCCATCTTTGTCTATGTCCCTCTCCTTATCTCATGTTAACTTAAAATCAGCTCAGAAACAATGTGATCAATCAGAACTAAATGGAACTAATTCATGTACCACATGATACCCGATAAAGTTTGTGCGGGACTATTGTTTCTATTGGTGATGGAATAACATTAGAAGACAATATCCCGCACTTACGTCATTTTAGCGGGAAGATTACGTAGAGTTACGTTCCATCTCCAATAGAAACAATAGTCCATCACAAACGTTATCAGGTATCACATGGTACATTAATTATTTCCATTAGGCGAAAATATTTATTTCCTGAATATGTACTAGGTTTGTTCAAAATGTGGCTACGAGAGCAAAAAATGGTACATTCTGATTCAGTTGGTCATGTTTCAGTCAGATGAACCATGCTGGCCTAGGTGTGAAAAATTACACACTACTTGATTATCCATATCTACTTTAGGCTAAATGAATGTTAAGTCACTTATATCGCTGATGGCTCTAAAATAAGAATAATAACTGAATAAAAAATAGATTGTTCAGCTATTAAAAATGATTGATATTCTAGAAAGAAAGAAGAAAAATAAAGTAGATCAAGACTTTTGATCTAACAATATCAAGACTTGCACCAGTGCCATATATACAGTTTTTTATCTTAATACCTCTGGCCACCAGATGTACATCACTTTCAGTTTAGCAGATTAAGCCGAGTATTTGGTAAAGGGAAACTACATGTACTCTTTCTAACCTAACATTTTGTTACATTTTTCCACCTGTTTTGTGTAAATAGAGGGGTAAAAAAAATCTTTCTACATAATACTTAGTTTTTATGCATATCTATCCAAAAACATAATAAAATCAACAAAGAGTTTTTGTGTCTGTTGGTCTCTAAGCTGATTTTGTGAGAATGTTTGCCAGTTTACTGTCTTATGGTCTCTTACCAGGTACATGTACATTCTAACTGGGTTCTCTCCTCCACCATTGAAAACTGGCATCACTATATAGTTGAAAAATTGTTGAGCTTGGTATGAAACACTGAACAAAATTGAAAAAAACATGTATAAATTTTGATACATTTTTTACTTCTACTAAAAATTCAGTGGATCAATTATTACAAAATGTTACAGGAATACCCCCTGTGGAAAACTGCATATAGTTTGTGAATGAAAAGGGGCTCCAAAAAGGACTAAAAATCAGTACATCTGTTAAACTTTTGATCAGCATATTCTCCCTGTACTTTTACACTTTACTCGGATAATGTTAAGGCCCATTGAGACGCCTGTTTTTGGTTAGTAGTCCATCTGGCCCAAGGAATAGGCTATTGTCATGAAATGTCTGTTGTCCAAAAATATGCACTTATTTATCTTTACCATTTTAATTTGTTCATTAACTAATCACATTTATTTTATAGAAAGACATAGAAAATCTGGTGAATGGTCTCTGTAAGAAGCTTCCTAAATCCATAGCTGAAGAGTGCACACTCTTTGTTGGCATGTATGGAAAACAAATTGTTGAATTATTGGTGAAAGGCATTAATCCAAAAGTAATCTGTACTGAAATAAAACTCTGCCCTGCTGTCAACATGCCAGGTAAGTTACTAAGGCCATCTTAAAACAATATCATGTTCTCAGACATCCGAGTTTGAAAATATGACAAGGTAGGTAGGTTTGCTATTAGTGTCCTACTGGTAAAACTTTGGGGGGGACAATAGGTTTACCTGTCTTCTGCCCATCTGTCTATCTGAATAAATTTGTCATCGCAACTCCTCCTAGACATATGAAATTTTGAATGAAACTTTGCACAAAGAAGGATCACAACATGTAGATGTGCATGAAAGGAGGAGAATGCTGCTTGACAAGTTTTTAGGGAGTTATTGCCTTTGATCTTCGAATTTTTTGCCTTAATGATACCAACATCTTGTTTGTCCTAGGCTCACCATATGTGTTGCAGATATACATCTTAGGTAGATCGAGTCATTTTCTCAATTTATATATCTTGGCAATATACCTGGTAGGGCAAATGCTTCTTCGATTTGCTGCTACCATATAACTGACAAATTGTTTACAGTGGCATAAAACACCATTTAAAATTCGAATTTGCCTTGTTTTGTTCGCTCACCAGAACTGAAGATTCAAGTGAGCTTTTCTGATCACCTGTTGTCCATCATCTGTCTGTATATCTGTCTGTCCATTAACTTTCCACATTTTCAACTTCTTCTTCAAAAAGGCTGAATGGATTTTGATGAAACTTTACAGGAAGCAAGTATATAAGGTGCAATACACTTTCAAGTACTAAAAAATCTCTAAAAATCAGCACTGCATTTTAAATAATGGTGCTACTTATAACCCCAAAAATATAGTTTAGATTCATCAGTACTCTAATAACATTTAATACTAATCCCACTTGGGTTTCATGTTTTCATTTCTTGTCTTACACAACTCCATTTGAACAAGTTTTGTAATTTTCTTTGCATGTCTGTATGTTGTTCAATTGTATCCATGATAGACAAAGTCAAAGACTATGGGTCTGCTTGTCTGTATGTTGTTCAAGTGTGTCCATAATAGACATAATTTTGTATGTATGTTGTGTCCATGTTAGACATAGACTGTGGATCTTATCTTTGGACCTTGAATGTTTGTATGATGTTCAATTATGTCCATAACAGACATAGTTAAAGAGGACGGATCTGCTCTTTGGGCTTTTGATCAACATTAGAACTGACATATTAATATTTTTAACCGGGTTACCTCTAAAGATCATAAGATCTGCCTACCAGTGTGAGGCAAGTCTTGTCCCTTCTCAAGTCTCCCATGGATTGACTGATGATGGATTATTTTTCTCCCTATAGTAGTCCATGAATATGTTGAAATTGTACAGGAAAAAAAAACCAGAGAAAGAACTACCATTGTGTAATCTTCTAAATTACTGTGCCATTGACAATTTGTAGTGAAAAACAAAACAAAACTGGAGAACTACATGTTTTGTTTGCTGGTCCACCTGATTAAGGGTTTGGTTAAAGTTTTGTAAATACTCACCATTCACTAGATAAAGGTTTTACAGATAGGGGACATGTATTGGTTCATTAGTACTCCCAGAATGCTTGTAAACACTCTACTGGTGAATTAATTGGAGACTAGCTTTTGCCTGCACCTGTCAGTCTATCTTAATTTTTTGGATAAAATTTTGTAATTATTCACTGTTTACTTTCTTATGGTTTCACAGGTAGGGGACATGTATTGATTCATCAGTACTCTCAGAATGTTTATTTTACAGTTAGGGAATGTGTATTGCAGGGTTTTCTCATAGATGTTATAGATGAATCCCAAGGACCCACAAGAACAAAATTTTATGTCCTAAGTTAAATTTGTCAGTACCCAACTCAATGAAATTCAGGAAAATACATGAAAACAAGGACACATTTTCATTTTTTTTTTTTTTTTTGCGGCCTTTAAGCACTCACTAATATTCAGTTTTGCATCAGAAATCATATGCAAACCCTGTATTGATTAATCAGTATTTCAGAATGCTTTATATTCTTGTAGTTTCAGGGAAACATGAGGTTGGATCTACGGAATGTGTTCTTTGTGAGTTTATCTTGAAGGAACTTTCTTCTGAACTAAAGAAAAATTCAACAGAGGTATGAGCTTTTTATGCCCTCACAACAGAAATCAGGGCAGTAACTGTATGTCTGTATAAATCTATTACATTAAAAAGAAGGAAAACTTATGGATCCCCTGGGGATAGTAGCAACCCCCTATGTGTGGATGTTCGGAGTATTAATTGGGTTCAGTAGGCATTTATAGAAACAATGATAAGTCTTAATTTGTCCCCTCTCTTGCATAATAGTAGAGGGATGTAAACCTTCTTTCCATGTTCATGGTGTTGATTTTTATAGCTTACTGTAACTCTAGTTTTATAAGTGGATTTTGAATATTCCTAAATAAAAGTTGACTAGGGTGATAAGACAGTAGATCAATCAGTGGTTTACTCCATATCATAATTTAATTGATAGTTAAAGTGGCATTAGCTGTGTATACCAAAAATAAAAAAAATTATTTTGATTTTTTTCTACTTTTACTATGTGTACTTGAGGTACAAAAACAAATAAGGGCTATACACAGACATAAAAATCTGACATCCCTATATATTATGTGAAATAAGGTCAGCTCCAGTGTGGTGTTCATATACAAATTGTAAGGTTGAGTTAATCAGTTTCTAGTGAATAATTGCCAAACTGGGTTTTTCAAGCAATTTTCACAAAATATTTAGGAATTTAGCAATTTAATTCCTTTTTCATTTTATTACATGCATGTGTAATCATAAATTTACAATACAGAGTTCAATATGCCCATGCAATATGTAAATATGTAATGTCATATTGCACTGTAGTTGGATACTGAAATTTTTACGGAGCTACTTTTCTAAATGGGACTCATGTCATCACTAAGACTGTCAGATTGCCGATTGGTAACCAGGCATGGCTTTAATCGTAGAATATCCATGGGAAACAGAATAGTACAGTATGTGTGTGTCCTGTTCACCTTCCTCGTAGACTTTTATGCTATTTTTGAAAATATGAACAATCACAACTCGAATTATAGTGATTATTTCGCGCATGTAGTTGACAAAGCAAACTGCCATATTGTAACTAAATAAGGGAGTTACATGGAACAGCATATGTAGTATCTTGTAGTTTCGTACTTCAGATTCCCATTTTGTAGTTTTACATTTATTTCAAATTTCATAGTGTCATATTTTCTTTTATTTAATAAATATTTCCCAATTTTTGTCAATTTCCGATTAGGATTGATATTTAAAATTAGTCTGAATTTCTATCTTACTAATGCTCCAATAATGGCCATGCATAAAACCCAGATTCGGGTTAGACCTAAAAGCACGAACACCTTTTTTTCTGCGAGATCTGATGCTGAAATGGGGGGTGGGGATAATACATAAATGCGGATTATACACGGTCGATTACAGTACATATTTTAATCATTTAGTGATTAATTGAAGTGTAATGATTTTATAAATAAAATCATAATTGTTTTTATACTTTTATATTTTATTAATATTATGCACTCATTATATCAATTGTAATATTTTCAGTGAAGGAAAAGATCGAATTCACCTTTTTAATAGATGTCAGAGCATGAATAATTAAATGATTTCAAATGCAACCATGAAAGTCGTGACTCATATTTTTTCGATGGGGTGCAGGTGGAGTTTTGAGGGTGTTCAAGTCGAGCCAAAAATTGCTCCATTGTTAAATTTTTATCCATGGAAATCCCTGCATCCACATCATCAGACTGCATTTGATCGTTGTAGCAGAGTTATGCACTCGTTAAATCCATCTGCTACAACGATCGCTTGCATATGTGTAGTTTTGCCTATTACATAAATCTAAGTAGTAAAAAAAAAGGTAACTCAAACATTGAATATTACAATTTCCAGTTGTTCTTGTTTCCATGTCCATTATCCGTTGTTTACACAACAATTATCACAACTTTTGAAGTTAATCACGATTAGATTGGGATGTATAAACCTAAACTTTTTGTGTAATTGGTTTGTTCATAATGGATTTCAAACAGAAACGGTGTCTTCAATAATAAAAAAAAAAACCTTTATCCATTGCCAAAAGTCTTGATGTCTAAAAGTTAAATTGGTTATATATCGTATTGCTACATCATGACTTTAGGCCCAAATTATGTTGATGAAAAATTATTTTTTTAACATTAAACATGGGGTAATCTGTCTTATTTATATTAATTAATACAAAATAGAGAATGTTGTCTGGTTGTTTATTTAATCTAGGCTGAGTATATGTTCATGTACCACGGTAATAGCCGTAAATAAGATTGTTTACGTTCAATTTTACAATCCCTAAAAAAAATTTTAAATCACAGCCATTTTTGGCTATGAAAAAAATTATTTTACCTGTTCACAGTGTCATGTTTGGTTTAAATTTAAGAAGGTTCCATAAATGCTCACATTTTGTTTTGAAAAGAGTGTTAATGCATGGTAGACAATAGATTCTGTTTAAGGTTGGTGCGTAAGATACAACTAATAAAATTTAAATATCGATTTTGAATTTATTTAGAGGCTTTAAGTTGAATTTTTTTTTGTTTTTATATGCCTGTCAATTCAGATTTCAATGAATTTTTTATAGTTTGTTTCTGATCATAAATGCAAGCTCCCTTTCAATTTTGATTAAATTCTGATTTTCCATTGTTGAGTTATGGAATGGTGTATTGGAAATATGTAAATATTTGAAAAATAACAGTTTTCACAGTTTTGCTTTGTAATGCTTCAACATAGTGAGTTGAAATTTGATATTTGGTTGTATCTAGATGATTTACAGATCAAGATCAAATTTGATAACGGTCGGATGATTTTGTGCAGGGTTATGGCCCATTGATTTAGTAAATTTTTTAAAATTGCCCTCTCTGATAACTCTTTACAAATGTTCTACAAATGTAGAATATTTCCTAAAGGGAGATAATATATCAAGAAAACCACAAGAAATACACAGAAATAAATACAGTATAAATTTGAAACAAAATTCAAATCTACATGTCCACAAAATTTTGAATGAAACTTGGCACAAAGAAGGAGGACAATTTTTAGGTAGTTATTGCCTTTATATATTTTTATATTTGGTGGTATCTAGATGATTTACAGATAAGGTTCAAATTTAGTTACTGTTGGATGATTTTGTGCAGAGTAATGGCTCATTGACTTAGTAAATTTTTAAAAAATATCCCTTTCTGCTCCTTTTCTTTGCAGTGCCTCTACATATTGATTTGATATTTGGTATATTTTTGTATCAAAATGAATTACAGATCAAGTTCAAATTTGGTTCCTGTTGGATGAATTGTGCAGAGTTATGGCCCCTTGACTTAGTAATTTTTTGTAAAAAATATCCCTTTCTGCGCCTTTTCTTTGTAATGCCTCTAAATAGTGATTTGATATTTGTGTGGAAAGTGGCACTAATGAAGTCTTTTTCAGTGTGAAGTGACCAGTTATTTCAAGATAATTTCTTTTAATATTTTCATTAAATCATCATTCGATGATATGACTATTGTTGAAAAATATGCCTTCTGTATCATTCTTAGTACATAAAAGGAATTAAAATCTTCACAAAAAATTCTTGTTGATATAAATGTTGGCCTACAAGTATTCTAGCAATTATTGAGATGCTCACAAGTGGAATCAGACTTCTGTTTAGTGACAGACCTTTTAACTCGAATACCAGCTTAGCTCGATATTTTTGGTTGGTCCCGAGGACTTGGAGATAACAAAGAATGTATGTTATTTATTGCTACAGGGAGACACAGTCATTGGTGTATGTGGGGGGTGGTGCCCATCCTATGAAATATATATTTTTACTTATAACTTAAAATCCATTCACAGCCCCAACCTACAGCCATATATAATATTGATTGTTATGGGTAGACACATTCATTGGTGGGGTACTGCCTCACCCCCTGAAACATATGTTTTTACTTATAACATGAATAGCATTCACATCCCCACCCTACAACCATTATATTCTTGTTCCTTATGGAGAGAGACATGTTGAAGTGTATATGGTGCCTTTGGATGTCCTGCCTTACCCCTAGGATAAATGTTTTTTTTTTTAATAACTTGAAAACTGTTCAAATCGCCACCCTCAAACCATATACTGGTATCTTTTTCATCATTATGGGAAGATACATTCAGTTATGTATTTGAGGGTTCTGCCCCACCCCCTGAAATATATATTTTGACTTATAACTTAAAAGTCAATTACAACCCCACCCTGAAACCGTATATATTGTTGTTTGTTATGGGGAGACACAGTAAGATGTGCATATAGGGGTCCTGCCCCACACCCTGAAATATGTATTTTTACTTATAACTTGAAAACCTTTCATATCGCCAACCCCTAAACTTATTGATTCTGCATGTAACACATTGCTACATTTATCATCAAAGCTGGTATCGGCGAGACTTATAATTACATATAATTCTTGTTTTTTGTTACAGAAAGATATAGAAAATTTACTAAATGCAGTTTGTGGAAAATTGCCTTCAACTATTGCTGATGAGTGTAAGAGTTTTGTCAGTGAATATACCCCAGTGATTGTCAAATTACTGCAAAACGAAATGGATCCAAAACAAGTGTGTACTGCATTAGGTGTTTGTACAACCACATCAGGTAAGCTACCTAATGTTATCACATGACAGGAACTTCCCTATAACTCCTACAGATTGATTCATTTAATCATATCACTATATGAATAAGCATTCATGTTGTTACTTGAACCAAATTAAAGTATGGATAGTTGGTAAGAACACTATAATTGAAACATTGTTGAAGCAAATTAGAAGTACAGTCAAACTTGCATTAAAGTCCACCTCTGTATAAAGAACACCTGCCTATAAAGGCCATTCAAACATAACCTTTATTAGCATTTTAGAATGAATAAACCTCTTTATAAAGGCCAAGTGTCCATAACAGGTACTTTTGCTTGTTCCCTTGAGTGGCCTTTATAGATGGGTTTGTACAGAGAAACCTGTCTTGAGATACCACTCCCAATTTTGTTATATAAACCACATTTCACTGACAGACAGGGTGATCTTTCAGTTCTGGTTTCACTGTATATTTGCACTGAGCAGAATACCAGAAATACTATGACCAAAGTACTGTAGCTATGACCTGAAGTTAAAATTTGTTATGTCGAGATTAGTTATCGATTGACTAGATTAACTTGAGATCAAGTGCCGCTCTCAGCATTTTCCTTCTATAATTTACTAAAACAAGACCTGATCACTCAAGATTGGAAAAGTAGAAGAAAAAAGCAGCTAATGTCGATGTTAAAACATGGTTCCGATGCTTAATTTCAAATGACCAGTTATATCGAGGTATTTTTTTTTTTTACATCTTCATTAAATTATCATGTGATGATATGACTAGAGCTGAAAAAAAGTGCCTTCTCTATTGTTTTTTGAGTACATAAAATGAATGAAAATCTTCACAGAAAAATCGGGTTTACATAAGATAAACATGGAGGCCTACACATATTTTAGAAATTACAGAGATGCTCACAAGTGGTTGGTTTTGGTTGGTTGTATTGTTGTTTAACGTCCCACTCAAGAATCTTTCACTCACATGGAGACGTCGCCAATGTCGGTGAAGGGCTTCAAAGTTTGGCCTATTCTTAGCACTTACGGCTATTGAGCAGTGAGGGTTCTTTAACATCCGATACCTACTGTGACATGGGACCTCAGATTTTACTGTCTCATCCAAAGGACAGGAATCCGACCTGCCGGTGGCTGGACTTGAATTCATGACCTCATGATCAAGAGTCCAGCGTGTTACTGACTGAGCCAGGCTGGTTCACTCACGAGGAGAATCAAGATTCTATTTAGTGACAGACCTTTTATCTCAATGACCCGTTTATCTCGATTTGTTTTGATTGGTCCTGAAGACTGAGATAACAAGGTTTGACATTTAGATACTTAAAGGTGAAAGGGTTAGTTCAAACAATAAAGCAATCAAAAACAAAGTATTTTCCTTAGATATTTCAGGATGTGTTAAAATGATAATAAGAAGGATATAAAGTTATAGAATTGAAATGAAATTTAAGTAAATGATAAAAGTAAAAATAGTTCAAATAAATGATAGTCTTAATAAAATACACAAAAAATAGATAGATATTATTTTTAAATGAAAACTTGCTTTCAAATTTTACATTGATTCTTTCACATTGTAAAATAATAATGTTAGATCATGGATTCACTATTAAATTTAAACTGACAATAAAATCTAGATGGTGATTTATTAGACCCCACATAGGATATGCCATGCTTCAGGTGTTTGATTATATCTACATGTATTTATTGCCAAAATTACCTCGTCTAAGACTAATTATATTTTCATTGCTTTGGTTTAGATGATTTGGTCATGGTCAGGTTAATTGTTGTCATGTCCTGCATGTATTCCATAGGTCAGCATTCATTTAATGCCATTACAGTGAAACTTGTATATAAAGACGCCTTAGGGACATAAAAAAACCAGTCTTTATAGGGAGGTGGTCTTTATATAGAGGTTGATTTGTACAAAATAGTACTATTGGGGGCAGCAAAAACAGTTTTTATGACCAGGTGGTCTTTATACACAGGTGGTCACTGAAGCAGGTTTTACTGTATTATGTAAGTTTGTAGATAAGATTTTGGATGTTTTCCTGTATTGTAAATGTGTGTATTTTTTATCCAGTGAACAAAGTCATGGTCAAACCAACCCCAGAATGTGAAGTTTGTGAAAGTGTCTGTGAGAAATTGAAAATTTTAATGGAACAAAATGCTTCTCAGGTAATTATATAGATCATATATCCTTTATAAAACATTGATTTCCATTATAGGTATTATATTCATTCTTTATATCTAGAATGAAGAAACCTCCTTGGACCTGAATATGGTCGTAAGATTGTACTTTGCTGAACTAATTTTCTTGTGCTTCACACTTGTGTTAAATATATATGTATTCTTTTGACTCACTTGATGTAATAAAATTGCTATTCATAAAAAAAATTGGCAAATATCATATATATATATATACACACACAAACACACACACACACTCACACACACTATAACCTGTCTATTCCGGACCATGAGTATTCCAGATTCTTGTTAGATTCCGGGGTTGGGGTCGTTTGCTGATCCCAAATTATTTCCCTATATGCTCAATGTAAAAATGTATTGTGTATTCCATATCTTATCTATTCCAAATTCCGGCGTAAATGTATTCCCTCAGGTGATTAAATATGGGGGTAATTACACTCTGTAATCTATACAGGTAAATAATTGTTGTACACATGTTCAGAACACGAACCACACTCAATTTGTACTTGACTAAATAGTGACGAGTACAAAATCAACACACTCTAAGATGTATTTAACCTCTGTATTCATGAATGTTTGGTGTAAATTAAATGATTTTCATACACAATAAAACGTGAACTGTCATTTCTATTTGTTTTGTCAATGTCATGAAGCATACCCGGTACAGTATCCTCCTGTATTCCGGATTTTGGGTAATGCAGCCTAATTCTCAAGTCCCATGCTCAATGGGAATAGACGGATTATACTCTGTGTGTGTGTGTGTGTGTGTGTGTGTGTGTGTGTGTGTGTGTGTGTGTGTGTGTGTGTGTGTGTAAAAACAGCACAAATATAGAAATAACGAGGCACCTATAAACTCACCATGCCCCGACTGGGGTTTGAACTCTCGACCTACGGCACTACGGTGCCTTGTTATTTCTGTATTTGTGCTGTTTGTTTGATTTATTTTCACAGAATAGTATCATTTCTGATCCAAGGTCCATAGTTAATGTTTAATGTTGTTGTGATATTTGTGCTTTATATATATATATATACAAACACTGATTTTTACTTATAGCAAGCTATTAAAGAAGCACTACAAGAAGAAGTATGCTCATTTGTGCCAGTAGGCCTAAAATCAAAATGCCGAGAAATCGTTGATCATTATGAAGATAAAATCATGAAAAAGTTGATAGATGGTGTTACACCAGAAAAAGTGTGTGAATTACTACATGTTTGTAGTACAAGTCAAGGACCTAAGACACCAGATCCAGTCATAGTTCAGACCAAGCCACAACTGGTTCCTTTGGAGTTGATGCCGATTCCAGGACAAAGTACGTATGTTACAAACCTGAAGCCAGCTTGTACAGTGAAGCCATCCATTTGCATTTTAACTGATTGGTTATCAGAATGTAGTGTTTCAGGCAGACTGCGCCTTTGCAGGATTTCCACAAAATTAAGTCTCCTTTCAGCAAATTAGAGAAAACTGTGGGTCTAAATTAGACCTAACTAAACTGCATTGGCCTGTATCTAACTTTAAAATGTTTAATTCTACACCAAAGGCTAAGACTGGACTTGCATGTTTCCTTGTTTATAGCTCAATGTTATTTACATGCTTGAAACAGTCATTCATCTTAGATGATCCAGATAATTTTCAGTACATCTTTAGAGTTATCATTATGCCGTTAGTGTTTATACTTTCAAAACTCTTGATAGTTATCTTATAATTAGTGTAAATGGTAATCAAGCATGGAAAAGACTTGTGACATAGTAACAGAGTAACCCTCAGTCGAAGTTTTATAGCAGACAACATTCAACTACAAGTACTTGGAGAATACTTGTGTTTTTAATAAAGTTTTTAAGAAGGATGATGTTAGAAATGAAATAGAAGGATGAATATAATGGGTTTCTTCAAACCTTTACAACAACGAATCAAGTGATACATCAGTTATTAAAAGCACAAGCATAATGGCCATAAGTGAACTTGAAGAAAGTCAAACTGCCATTTAATGTTTAAGTTTAGCAGCCAATAGTGGTGCTACTGTTGTAACTGATTCACTTACAGAGGATAAAATAAATATTTCATATAGATATTCCATTTCTTATAAAAAATCGATTTTTGGTTTAAATTTTCAGTATTTTAGAATTGGCCCATATTTGGAAGAGTTGATTGGCCAATTGGCCCCCTTTTAAGAATGTCTTAGCTAAAACACTGATAATGTGGTCTCTCATGAGAGTTGTCTCACAAGACATGTCTCACTGTACTTATGTAATTAAAAAAAAGAACAATGCAATGTCACTGTGAGAGTAGCTCTGTATGGAGGTACTACATAATTTACATATGATGAGCTATATCTCTATCTCTGTCTCTCTCTTTATCTATATATAAATATTCTACAATTTTGTTTACATGTTAACACAATGGGTGTAAATAATAAGTTTGTACATTATTATTATATCAGGCCAAGTTTGAATGATAAATAGAATTTACCCCAAACTTGAGCAAGCCTTGTGTTTGTCATTCAAGTATCTCCCCCTTAGATTGTAATTCCTTTGTCATACCGTAAAGGTAGGGGTTGATTATTTTTCTCCCATGTCTTAAATGCATGTCTGTGTAGATCTATGCATAATCTACATTTCTAGGTCAAGTCTGACATGTATTCAAGAAGCCAAAGAAGTATTACATCATAAATTGTATTGTGACATCATAGCATGTGAATACCTTAGGATATGACAAGGAAATCATTCCCACGTAAAAAAGGAAAAATCTGAGGAACATGGAAGAAAATTTTGTACAAGACTTTAAATAGCTTTGTTTGTATCAAATATTTCACTAGATCATTGTAACTGTTTTATACATTACACATCTTTTATATCAGTTTCAGGGGTAAAACTGAGGAACATGGAAGAAAATTTTGTACAAGACTTTAAATAGCTTTGTTTGTATAAAATATTTCACTAGATCATTGTAACTGTTTTATACATTACACACCTTTTATATCAGTTTCAGGGGTAAAACTGAGTAGTGACCAGTGTGTTACGTGTGAAATACTCGTCAATTACCTTGGCCTAGCCTTCAAAGAACGATCAACAGTCGGTGCTATAGAAACCTTCTTGAAAAATGAAGGATGCAAACTTGTCAAAGGAAAATTGAATAAAGAGGTAAATATTTTTCCTTTATTTATTTCAACAAACAGTCAACTCATACTATTTAAAGAAAGTGATATGTTATGTAAAACAAAAAAAGATTTTATGAAATAAAATGTTCTAAATAATTAATAATATTTTAATCAACAGAATCCCTCATTGCTCACTTTCAAAAATGATTGATAATGGTACTAACAATTTTTAGTCATTCTTAAGACCACTTATCAGACCTGTCACAAAGAACACTTCAAGTTTTTAGTCATTCTTAAGACCTTATATTTTACTTATGTTATCAGAAATCCTTCATTGATCACTTAAAATTGATTGACAATGATACCAACACTTTTAGTTTAGCATAGCCCTAAATAACAAATGCCCTCATTGGTCACTTGAAAATTTATTGACAATGATGCTTGCATTTAGTTTGGCAGAGTCCTAAAGAACTAGCTTCCTCAATGGTTACTTTAAAATTGATTGTCAGTGATGCTTGCATTTAGTTTGGTATAGTCCTTAATAACTAACACCCTCATTAGTCTCTTTAGAATTGATTGACAATGATGCTTGCATTTAGTTTGGTATAGTCCTTAATAACTAACACCCTCATTAGTCTCTTTAGAATTGATTGACAATGATGCTTGCATTTAGTTTGGTATAGTCCTTAATAACTAACACCCTCATTAGTCTCTTTAAAATTGATTGACAATGATGCTTGCTAATCATTCTAATTTAAGTCAGTTAGGTTTTCTTAATACTGAGTTTCCGCTGTAGTTGTTTATCTCAATGCTGCTCTTTCACAGACTGATGTTCGTAGAGTCAAAGTTTTGTTTTGGCATCAATAGTATTACATGTTTCAATCATTACTTGATAATTTGTATGTAACATCATGGATTTAAAGCAAAATAAATAGACAAAAAACCTATCAGTTAACATTGTTTTACATGGGTGTTATATAGTTTGTAGAAGGAACTCAAACAATGACAATACAACTTATGTGGGAATCAAAATTTGATGATCAGCAATGTCGCAGGAAATAAAGGGGCAAAAAAAAAATTTTGATTTTTTCTACTTTAACTACTTGCACTTGATATACAATAACAGATAAGAGCTATACACAGCCATCATGAAAAATCTTATATTCCTATGTGTTGATATACAATAACAGATAAGAGCTATACACAGCCATCATGAAAAATCTTATATTCCTATGTGTTGATATACAATAACAGATAAGAGCTATACACAGCCATCATGAAAAATCTTATGTTCCTATGTGTTGATATACAATAAATAACAGATAAGAGCTATACACAGCCATCATGAAAAATCTTATATTCCTATGTGTTGATATACAATAACAGATAAGAGCTATACACAGCCATCATGAAAAATCTTATGTTCCTATGTGTTGATATACAATAACAGATAAGAGCTATACACAGCCATCATGAAAAATCTTATGTTCCTATGTGTTGATATACAATAACAGATAAGAGCTATACACAGCCATCATGAAAAATCTTATATGTTCCTATGTGTTGATATACAATAACAGATAAGAGCTATACACAGCCATCATGAAAAATCTTATATTCCTATGTGTTGATATACAATAACAGATAAGAGCTATACACAGCCATCATGAAAAAATCTTATATTCCTATGTGTTGATATACAATAACAGATAAGAGCTATACACAGCCATCATGAAAAATCTTATATTCCTATGTGTGTTGATATACAATAACAGATAAGAGCTATACACAGCCATCATGAAAAATCTTATGTTCCTATGTGTTGATATACAATAACAGATAAGAGCTAATACACAGCCATCATGAAAAATCTTATATTCCTATGTGTTGATATACAATAACAGATAAGAGCTATACACAGCCATCATGAAAAATCTTATATTCCTATGTGTTGATATACAATAACAGATAAGAGCTATACACAGCCATCATGAAAAATCTTATGTTCCTATGTGTTGATATACAATAACAGATAAGAGCTATACACAGCCATCATGAAAAATCTTATATTCCTATGTGTTGATATACAATAACAGATAAGAGCTATACACAGCCATCATGAAAAATCTTATATTCCTATGTGTTGATATAACAATAACAGATAAGAGCTATACACAGCCATCATGAAAAATCTTATGTTCCTATGTGTTGATATACAATAACAGATAAGAGCTATATACACAGCCATCATGAAAAATCTTATATTCCTATGTGTTGATATACAATAACAGATAAGAGCTATACACAGCCATCATGAAAAATCTTATATTCCTATGTGTTGATATACAATAACAGATAAGAGCTATACACAGCCATCATGAAAAATCTTATATTCCTATGTGTTGATATACAATAACAGATAAGAGCTATACACAGCCATCATGAAAAATCTTATGTTCCTATGTGTTGATATACAATAACAGATAAGAGCTATACACAGCCATCATGAAAAAATATTATATATCCTATGTGTTGATATACAATAACAGATAAGAGCTATACACAGCCATCATGAAAAATCTTATGTTCCTATGTGTTTGATATATACAATAACAGATAAGAGCTATACACAGCCATCATGAAAAAATCTTATATTCCTATGTGTTGATATACAATAACAGATAAGAGCTATACACAGCCATCATGAAAAATCTTATATTCCTATATGTGTTGATATACAATAAATAACAGATAAGAGCTATACACAGCCATCATGAAAAATCTTATGTTCCCTATGTGTTGATATACAACAATAACAGATAAGAGCTATACACAGCCATCATGAAAAATCTTATATTTCCTATGTGTTGATATACAATAACAGATAAGAGCTATACACAGCCATCATGAAAAATCTTATATTCCTATGTGTTGATATACAATAACAGATAAGAGCTATACACAGCCATCATGAAAAATCTTATGTTTTGTGAAAATGAGGTCAGTTCCAGTGTGGTATTCATATGCAAATAGTAAAGTTGAGTTAATTAGTTGCTATTGAAAAAAGTAGGCCCATTGAATTATTGATTTTGATTTGTTAGCCACATCATGTGTTCAGTCAAGTTACTTATGTCTGATTCTGCAAATTTTATCCAAGTTTGGTATGGTGCTGTATATCAGTGAAATCTTGGATTAGATTATTTATAGCCATGCATTTACCTGACTTACGGGACTTTTTTCTAATTTTTCTGTTACAGTGTTTGAGTATTGTACAAAACTATACCCCAGTCATTGCATTGAAATTTGCCAACAACATTGACCCGAAACAGATATGTGAGGTAAGAATCATTCTATTTGTATGATATAAACATCATTTCAATGAATAAGACAGGAAGTTACACAATTGATGTGTAACACTATGAGGTTTGGGGGGCAAAATACTTCTAGTAAAATTCTTTACTTATAAATAAATATAAATATAAAATAAAATTGGTGTCACCTGACATAAAATGTAACGTATACTTTGAGGGGAATGCAGGCATCTAATTTAGTTTGGAATTTAGGTTTCAGACAAATAAGTTATCAACAATTTTTTTGAAATTGTCTAATAAACACTAACCCACTTTAAAGCGATATTAACTGTCACAATGATTATTTTTGTCCCCTGACATATAGTCTAGAATATGATAAAATGTGTGTTCAAATACATTATCAAACACGTAAAGAGTTGTGAAAGATTGTCTTTTCGAAGTTATTTGTTTTATTAGAATTTATGTTTTCCCGTACCTTAAAAAATCCAGCTGTATTTCCATTTGCAATGACCTTTAAGCTAAACTCTTTCGCAATATCAAATGTACTTCGTAATTTGGTCAAGGGATCTTGGTCCATTACGCGCTCGGACTATCTTAAAGTCGGCCGATTTTTATATGTTCTATATTTATTTTTAAAATACAGAACGTGAATTTTATTTAAAAGTGCATGTATTATGTAGAATATATGCTTTTCAACGCTATTTTAAATACCTGAAGAAACTCTGATGAATATATGAATAAATATATCAGGTCACTAAAAGAAAATTTCTCAATATTTAATGTTACCCTGAATGCTGAAATTGACAAAATCAAAACAATATAACTGTGAAAAGTCCTCATGTTTTACAATCATGCTGCCATGTCAGTTGGAGTTGGGCAGTTCATGATCATATGTGTCAAGAATGTTAAAACCGAAAATGCAATGGACAACTTAAAAATGGGTCAAGAGATCACCAGATTTACATGGCACGTGGACAATTTCAGAAAGGAATGTTTTGAAACAACGAAAAAGACAAACTTTGCCTGATTTAGGTATGAAATGATGATGTAGGAAAATAAACGCAAAGGGTAATAAGAATAGAATGTATATTAACTGCAAATAGCACATGTTTATTGATCACTCGGTAATGTTTGTAAAAATTTATCGAAAGTTAATTTGCAATACTCAAAGTATGGCGGACAAATAATAACTAATATTACCGGTAATGTTTGGCAAGATTGTTGCAATTTTACACATGCATTTGTTATTCTAACCTCCAGATGGTCTCTTTGGAATATATATGAGATAGAATAGAACATAAAAGAAGCATGTAAAATTTTTCACCTACAACAGCTCATATCGCTTTAATACACTTCAAAATATCCCCATTCATGAAATTACCTACATCTATTGTGATTTAAACCCATAAACTTAGTTTTTCAGACAAGAAATAATCACTGTCTTGCAACAACAGCATTTCTCTGATGTAATGGGCCAGTATGCAGTTGAACTGTAGGTCAAACATTTGGAGAACCTTTATTGCTCATGTAAATCTCGGCCCATTACAACTTGTCCCATGCGGTCTTGGAAATATCATTCTCGGCAATATATCATAAATATCACTAATTATTTCCATTAACAATCCTGTGTTGTATTTGTAAAGTAAATATACAACCAGAGACATATCTCTGATACAACACATAAAATAAAGGCTAATTTTCACAATGTCTGAGTGTGTTATAGACTGAATGTGTGACACAATAAGTGGCTGAGACTTCCCTGAACCCGCATGCTCAAAATATTTGTGGACACTGAAGCGATGTTGGTAACATTTGGTTGGAATCTTAAACTGACTAATTTGGCACAGAAACAAATATCGAGCGTCAAGCTCAGTAGAAACAAAATGTAATTGGATTCCAGTATGACCACTGGATTGCATTACGTGAAAAATTAATTATGAATATTCATTAAAAGGAATGTCTATTTAGCCATGACGCTGCCTGTCAGGTTTGTTTATACTTAAAGCTCATCTGTTTTACACTGTAGAGATATATAGAATATATGCCTAGTTTATATCACTGGAAAAATAAGACCAATTATCATACCTAACTAAAATTATTTTTGGTGTTTTAATATTCTTATAATAGATGCACATGTCTCGCCATGTGCTTCCTTGATAATAGGTTATCTTCATAAAACTTTTCTGAAAGTTGATTAGCAATGACCAGAATGATGACCAATTCAAAGGAACGGATACAACAGGCTACGTTTGACAAGTTAATCATAATTATACACATCCATTTGTTCTTTTAACTGCCAGGTGATCTCTTTGGGATGTCTAGGAGATAAAATCATGCTTAAAATCTTCCATGTAAAATTTTGTGCCAACAACAACAGCTCATATTGCTTTAAGTAAGAGTTTACGCCCTTTCAGACAAACAACACTTTTTTTTTAATTCAATCCTAGGAATCAAAAGCAGATTTAGACAATAAGTTTAAGAAATTGTAGCATAGAAAGGTTAAATAGATCATAATCTTTCATTATCATCTTTGGTAAATAAGATTAGACATATTTTATTATACAGTAATGTTAAAGAATGTAATGTACTAAAACTGCACTAATTTTTATGATGTAAAAAGGTTATGAAAGGTAAAATGCTGATAGATTTTGATATGTACCGGCACAGTGCCTGTATTCCCCCAGCTCTTTCGGGTTGCAATGATAGAAAAGCTTATAGAATCTGGATGATTCTGTATATAAGCATCAGTGTTTTAGAGCTTCTCCAGACCAGCATTTTGAGGCCAGAGTCAACCACCAGACTCTCTGCTACTGTTGCCTGTACTTGTCTTGGCGTTAATAAAAAGTATACGATCACAAGCTAAGTTATTAATGTCTTGTAGGTTACACAAGTACATAGTAAAAAGTCAGAGGTAGAAGTGATCTATAGAAAGACTTTGTCATCAAAGGTCAATATGTAAAAGATTAAATGACTGGTCACCATCTAAAAAGTCAAATGACTGGACACACTATGAAAGGTCAAATGACTGGTCGACAAACAAGTTTTATGATGACGGATTACCATATAAGGTCAATGAAAGGTCATATGACAGGTTTCATAATAATAGCAATGAGGTAACCACCTTGTAAGGTCAAATGACTGGTCACCCTAAGGTCAAATGACAGACCACCCTGTAAAGGTCATATGACAGGTTACCCTGTAATGGTCAAATGACAGGCCATCCTGTGAAGGTCAAATGGCAAAACATCCTGTTAAGGTCAAATGACTGGTCACCCTGTAAAGGTCAAATGACTGGTCTCCCTGTAATTGTTGACCTATTTTATGTGACCATTGGTCTATTTTTATTTGATCAGTGACCCATTTTTAGAGCTGGTCTAGAATTATAGATTTTTGGATAAAACCTTAAGTGTATTATGACCAATACATCACTGCATCAAGTTTCTAATTGAATGAATATAAAAAAGTACAAATAGTTTCTATTTATTTCAGGATATTAAACAGTGCCCAACCAAATTGGAGGGAATTCAAATTCGTCCTGCTGGTTTTGCAAAGAAAGCCAAGTCAGATTCGACTTTGTACTTCAAGCCACAACGTAAAATGTCCAGAAATATGGATATGCCATTCATCAAAATGCAAAGACTAGCAGTGTAAGTGATATAACATGCCTCTATGCTTTGTGAAATTAAACTTTTAATCTGTTGTTTAGTTATGCCCACAAGATTGGGGAAGGCATATTATTTTTTGGTTTGTTTTGGCATTTTTTCATTCGTGACATATAGGCTTCCATCAAACAACTAGAGTTTGATTTCTTAGATTTTAATCAAAATTCAATCAAATCTATGCATAGTTCAATAGGGGATCTCGAATAGTCCATTATTATTCTAGATTTTTCATGCTGCTATCATATGACTTTTAGCCCTTGCTACTTATGCTTTACATTGTTTGCATAGGTCACCAGAGCTGATGCTCCATTTCATACAATAAATCAAAATGTCACAATATTCCATGTCTAATATAATGTTCATACTGTGATAATAATCTGGCCTTCATACTGTGATAATAATCTGGCCTTCAGATATAACTTCATATTATTTCTTGATTGGTGCAAAGACTCCCTACCAGAAATCAGTAGGGCTAACAAACTTGAAAAGGAGCACAAAAAATATGGATCCAAAAACAGATTATGTTAGAATTGAAAAATGGTCTATTGTGACCACTATTTGTTAGAGTTATGACTTCATTTTTGTCCTAATTTTAGGGAACATACTGTATACCTGGAATTTTTCGTTCCTTGTTATTTTCGCCCTTGAGCAACATAAAACATATTCGCCCTGTTTTAATTTTGCTCTTTCACTGTTTAATTAAATATGCCTATTTGTCCATATATAAATCCATCTCTTACAAAGAGTTGTCGGTCCTTGTAGAAAATATGTAGACTTAGTCAGGGTTCCGTAATAACTTGTAATACTTGTTTTCAAAACATATATTCGTGTTTGGTGGTGTTTTCCAGAAAACATGTGAACATAAAATAATGACGGTATTACCAACCTGATTTACTGAGTTATGTTATGGAACCAGAGATTTCTAGTGTATATATTTAATTTCAATGTTGTGTTGTATTTTTTCAATAATGCTCATAGTTCCCGTAAATAGCTTGACAAAATCATGCTCTACATGCATGTTTCCACGCCCTAACATGCGTAAGTGTCCAATCAAGAAGTGATGTACATGTACTGTAAGCGTGTAATGTTGAAAACGAACCAATCCAGGCAGAATGACAGAATTGTTTATGCCATTTTTATTAGGCCTGTCTTATCAACACATTTAGCTTGTGCTACCCGATTTGTTTAGACAAAGTGATCAATTAACATGACCTGTTTGATCTATTGTTCTTTGCAAGTGTTACGTCAGTATTGCATGAACCACATGTGTTCTGACTGACTGGGCACAAACATGACTCAAGTGACACCTCTCCATTGTTTAGTAATCCACGCGGCATTTATGAATAAACAAGCATACAGTAACTCTTGATTTTAATGTATCAATTAATTAATACTGTTTTCACCAATGGCTGACTGCGACAGTTTTTAAAATTATAATCAATATATGGGTTAGGGATTTAGTATGATTTTTAATAATGGCAGCAATTCGAGTGGAACAGTTTGACAGCACATGTACTACAAAGCTGAGACAAATAACATCGTCAATGAACTTGAACAACTACGTATACATTTTAATAATAAAAAAAAGCAACAAGTTACCTGTGATATTATTTTATTTCTTTAGATGGAAAATACCTTCAATTAGAATAAAACTGAAGTGGGTCCCAAACTCAGTGATAATGTTAATTTGATCCCGGTCTCATACTTAAATGTTCACGAGATATTTTTGGAATATGAGCTCCAATTTTTTGCCTACCGACTAGGACTCGCCTATAAGTCGATACCCCTTTTTGAGATAAAAAATTTACTCCAGAAAATCCAACTTATAGGCGAGTATATATGGTAAAACATGAAATGACTCCTATCGATCAATCATGGACAACACACTGTCCGTTATTTCCTTTGTACATTAGTACATAAATTTTCCAATTATGCTTGAAATTTTCGCCTTCCTCTTAAATTCACCCTCTTGGTAAAGGGTGAAAATGGCGAAAATTAAATGGGGGCGAAAATTTTCAGGTATACAGTTTTTCTCAAACACTTCCTTTTTTATAGACTGGTTTGAAAAAATCATTGAATGTATATTCATTTGGATTCTAGAAATGAAATGTTGCTGTGGCAAATCCTATAGAATAGTATCCTGTGGTGTTTGAAATGATATTTTACACCTCTAAGTTCATGATGATTTATACATAATCTAATTTATTTCAGGTTGAAAGACAAGTTGCGGAACTAAAAAAACCAAGGAAAAAGTATTTTTAAAAACCCAGCTTTTATTTCTCCACAGTGTTGTAATTACTAGAAAATAAGTTTTTGTCAGTTTTGTTTCTTGTACTTAATTTTGTTGTTAATAAAATTGAATGTTTTTTTTTTACCAGTTTTTCTTTTGTACAACTGTGTGTACACAGATGATTCTTTAAAAGCATCTTGTAGGTGTGAAAATGATCAAATTAAAATTTCATTTTGATTTTCAGCAGTTTTGTTTCTGTTTATTTGGAATTAAAAAAATGATAAACGGTATCAAAAGTATAAAAATAATTAGTGAATTTTCGTTGACTCATTATTGCAGTTTGTCATGTTTCACGTGATAAGATTTTTGTTGTTCATTGTCATGTATTTTGTATTGATTGATATCTTGAAAATGTTGTACACTGGAAAACAAAGAGTTATATTTGTATTGTTTGTAATTTGACACGTCAATGAATCTTTATGTATATAGCATAATTTTATACGTCAATATTTTTGTATGGTAATGATGGAGGATTTAGCAAGGTGTAAAACACAATGCATTATTTGGGACAGGAAAGTACCAAATTAGCAGACATCATGGAATGTGTTGGGTGATTTGGGACATTTTACAACTATCTATTAGACAGACAAAAGTTTTACATGGTTTATATCATAGTAATTTGTAAATTTAAAATATAAAGTAAATTAAGGTCACATGTTTAACATTCATAAAATAGAAAAGTCATATCAAGTTTAAATTGCCCATAATCAAGAATAACTTTTTTCTCTTGTAATACTTGATAGATTATATTTTACTGTTATCGACATCAGCAGACTATCTACCATATAAACATTGGAACTTACCTTGCAATACACATCATTTGACATTCACATTTAAAAAGATGAAGGTTGGTCACATGATTCTATTGCCATGTTGATTGGTTACCATAAAATTTGAGAACAGCCAAATACAAGAAATACTAATTTGGACTCTACGTTTTTGTCCTTTGAACTATCAGAGTGAATAATGGGTTATATTGGACCTTGTTCAATATCTAAATTGAAAAAGTATCCTTTTTGTGTTATGATGTAACTTGTATATTTTGAAGTATTTTTTGGATTAGATTGTTAATAGACACCATGATATAATTTACTGTTTTCAGCTTCAGAAGGTACTGAGATTTATGTAAAGTTTGAAATTTATGTATTTAGTAAATTCACTTGCAGAGGGAATATAACCAATATTTGTATGTTGCAAGGAATGTTTCTATTGCAAGTATTTGAAAGTATGGAGATAAATAGTATTGATTTGGTTTTTAACATAACTACATGTGTCACTTAAGTTGGTTGCACCATAGTTATTTTTTGGTGGTTTGACATTAATTAGATATAAGATGGAAACTGAAAGTTGTTTCTTTCAGTCTTAAACTCAGAACGTGTGTACCAGTCTTGTTGATCAAGATTAAGTGCAACATTCCATTTATTTGTTTTCTTTTTTATGTAAACTGCTTCGTAATCCAATAAATGCCAATATGTATTAATTGTATGCAAGTTTTGCTTTTAAAATATAATATTAATATGTTTCTGTGTTGTTACCCTTTTCCTAATATGATAAAGCAGCAGTGTATAAGGCTGCAGTTTTCTCTTATTTGATGTGTACTGGTCTGCAGTTTTCTCTTATTTGATGTGTACTGGTCTGCAGTTTTCTCTTATTTGATGTGTACTGGTCTGCAGTTTTCTCTTATTTGATGTGTACTGGTCTGCAGTTTTCTCTTATTTGATGTGTACTGGTCTGCAGTTTTCACTTATTTGACACACACACAATTCTTACTTTAATATGCAACACATGTATGCTTTCATTTTTTCATTTTTGATGGGTGTGTTTGCAGTTTTCTCTTTTTTTTTTTATACATGTACAAGTCTGCCCTTTTGTGTATATTTCTGCAGTTTTCTCTTCATACCGGTAGACGAGATGTATATATTTCTACAGTTTTCTGTTATTTGTTAATTGCTCTTGATGATAAACTATCCAAACTAATTATTAGTCCCCCACAGGTTCTTGAGAGGGGGACTTGTTTTTTTTACCATGATGTGTAATTCTTTCTCATCTATTTTCCCTTACATGGGATCTGTATTCTTTTCTTATCTAAATTTAACAACTGTACATATCAGAAGCAGACCAGTGGGAAGATTAGATCTTAATTTTCACAAAATATGTGTAGGCCTATGTACCTACATCATTTTACACTTCTTAGATTATGTTCAAGTTAGTTGAAATGTATATTACATGTTCATAATTTCTTTATCATGTAAGATCAATAAACCCCAATGTAATCCAATATGTACATTTATGTTACTATACATGTATGAGTATTCTGTAAGGCTGAATAAAAATTTGTCTGTTTCCTGTTACTGCACCTGTATTTAAGAAAACTTTTTACTGACCCTAGCTTATATCTGTTTTTAGCAAATTCAAATACACATATATGATATAGAAAATTGATTTATCAGTGGCATACTACATAAGGCTCTAGTAGGCATGTGTCTACCCTCAAATTTGATTTTTAAAGAAAATGATGATTAATATAGCTGTCTCTTGTCTGACTTTAACACATAGTGTTAAACTTCACACATACAGTGATCAGCAACACTAGTCAAGGACAATGTTATTGTGGCATCACCATCAATAAAAGCACAATAGCCTCCGAGCTTCCAGGGGAGGGGGGACTTTGCCTCCCTGGTCCCCTACCAGGGCTCTGCACTGGACCTGCTGGGGGCCTTGAGCAGCCCCAGACCCCTCGCCATGAAGATTGTGCATACACTTGAATAACCTCCTGGCTATGCCCCTGTTTATTTCTGTAGTAAGTCTAAAAAATATGGGGGAAACATCTAGCAAATCCTTTCATACAATCCTCAGGTAAAGCATAAAATATTGTGAGACATGCATGTTTCTTTCTCCACCATACATGTATACGATTTTATGAATTTAAACAAGAAAGCTGCCAACATACCTACCCATTTTAAAATGTATGTGATAGGAAACAAATATTTTATCAGCTTAGTATTTAGTTAAGTATTGTACCAAGTATCAAGTGAATATTTCTCCCTAGTTAAAATTGTTAGTAGTCAAATGACTTGTTATGAAATTTTCTAGAATCTGTCAATAAATTTTGAAAATAATGTCCCTGAAAAATCATTTTAAAAAATTTCAAAATGTCATGTATATTTCAAAATTATGATTTGAAATATCATCATATACAGTAAGTATCAAGTCTATCAAGGTCTTCATAAATACAAAAAAAAAATTGGAAGATTTGATAAGAAATAATTGTATCATGTTTATATAAACATGAAGGTTTCTGAAATAAAGAAATTTTTGTCTTAATACTGTTTTGTGTATTTTGAGGACACCTGAATGAACAAACTTCATGTGGCTACTCGTGAGGATACATGTAGTTTATGCCAATTTTCAAAATGTGTAACAGTGTACTAAAACCTGAAATTTTATGTTTGCTTAGGTACCTGTGACCTTGAATCTTTGTCACAATGACCCTTCTTAGATAACAGTTTTCTTTATACTGTATACAATAAGAATTGTTTTAAGATGTTTTAAAAGCCATTTGAATAATACCGTGCCCTTTGTTATTAGAAGCACTGCTATGAGTACATCTATGCATAGTTTTGATATGCAAACGTTGATATTGACTATTCAGTTATGTATACCAAATTTAATGGGAATCTGATTATATGTTCATGAGAATATTTTTAAAGAAGTATCAAGTTTTGGAGCCCATAATCTATAGATACTAGCCCCCTTTTTCTCAGCAAACTTGTGCGGTTTCACTTGAAAGATAATTCCAGCCAGGCATGGTTAAAATTGGTTCGTGAGAAATGGAAAATGGGTCACCTTCAAACATTGTAGAGCAAGTGTGTCTAGTTTATAAACTATTAATACAGGTGACTCTCGATATCTTGAAGTCCATGGAACCACCAAAATACTTTGAGGTTTCAAGAGTTCCGAAAATCGAAATTTTGACCGATGTAGGCTCTTATTTCTATACAGAATAAGGGATTTTGATAAACAATCCCCGTACCTAGTTTTCGTGTAAATGCGTTATCTAAATTATATATCCGATTAGAATATTCAAAATCGTGGTCTATGACCTGTCTTTATACAATTATACTGTTTTGATTGCTCTTAATTAACAGTCCTGTAAATCACTACTCGATTAGGTTGGCCTACTGGTCACTCGGTTATCAAAACACCTATTGTTTAATGTCCAAGGTAAGGATCCCAGTGTTGTTCTTGCTTATGGCATTAACTTTTTATAAATTCACTGATAATCACTTGATCTTTGAGGTTTTGAGAGTGAAATATAAAGGAATATACAAATCGGGACTTCAAATCAACTTCGAAGTTTCGATGTTCAAGCCATTGAGAGTCACTTGTATATCACACTTCGGTAAAATCCCTAGGTTACTTTAAATTTTGTGTTATATATGTACTTCTTCTATACTGTAATGGTTATAAATTTGTTGATTTCTTGACGTTTCAGTCAGGAATTCCATAGGCCCTTTCAGCCTTTCATTTTGTGACAACATTATGTATGAAAATTATTCAAATTCCATATAAAGGTATAACAAAATGAGTCACATGGGTGAATGCTGCATCACATTTTACATTGAGCACCATAAACTACATGTACATTTATATTCCAAGACATGAATTCATCTTCCAGAAAACAACAAGATTCAAGATATATAGTATTAGCAACATTTTATTGATAAACTATTGTATAGAAAACAGATGGAATTCACAGATTTGTATAAAGGAAAGTGTGTAAAATAAAGCTTTGGGGGAAACCCAACACCAATTAAAATATAAAGTACCATATTAACTTTAACATTTAACAAAGCTTATTTGTTTCACAAAATGGATACTAGTGATATAAAATTGTTGAAAATTACTGTAACAGAATATGAAATGTGAACTAAAAAATAATACACAACCAAGTATAAACGCCTGTGATAAACTCAAATATGGTAGACAAAATATATACATTCACATGAACATCAACAAAATAATAACAAAAAACCATGATAAATGAAATGTAACACTCATATATCATAAAATGACTTGTTTATTTCGGTGTCCAGAGATTCAATTTTTATACTCTTTGCAAAGTCATTCAGGGCTCCAGTTTAACTTTTTTTTTTTTACCAAGAACCAATGTACCGGTACATGTAATTAAAAACCTATCTCTAATCACTTCTGTTTTCTGATATGTCACATATAGGATCTAACGCAATCCACAATGGGGTCATATGCAGATGACCTTGTAGGTGTGTCATTTCCGACCATTGAAAATGCGATTTAAAGTCTCCTATAAGCAATCAAATGGCAAAGAGATATAAACATTTTCAATATTATAAACAATACTGATCACACAAAATCTGGATGTACAGAATTCTGTTCATAACCTTGGATAGGTTAAAATCACCAAAGATATCTGATGGAATTTCATTGACTGATGGTTTCCTTTTTTATATAATAAATTACATCTCTTTGACATTCATTTAGTAAGTGACATTTTATTGGTCAAAACATTACACATATATGAGAGGTCATCCGCATATGATTATACATATCATATTTGGTATTTATTACATTTTACAAATTATATAATATTGGTAAGTCCTGTAACTCTGGCAAATATTACAGAATGTCAGTCTTTATCAAGCTAATCTTAGGTTTTTATTGATATAAAGCATTATACCAAATTTGGTTAAAACAAAAGGAAGGAAACTCCAGACATTTGATGGAATGCTGCAAACAAAAATATATACTAACAGACAAACAGATGAACCAAAAACAGTTTGCCCTTCAACATTGATTTCCAGGGCATAATATTCTATTACTATTGAGCATGTGTCTTGAGATAGGACTTGGTGATACATTGGATCCTGTCTGAGAGACCACCTCATCTACCACTGAGATATGGTCTCTCAAGAGGTTCTATTTAAACCAAATGGATTTCATAATGTGGTCTTCAAAGACGCGTGGTCTTTCATGAGAATGGTCTTTCAAGACAGGTTTCACTGTACATAGAATTGCTCATGTATGTCTCGAGATGGGACCTGACATGGTGAAAGAGTGGAACCTGTCTTGAAAGACCGCATTATGATGGCAGATGAGGTTGTCTCTCAAAAGAGGTCATAACAAAAGCATTATCTGACAAAAGGAATTTCCAGAAAACGGTCTCTTAAGACAGGTGATTTCTCATAGCATTGGTCTCTCAAGACAGGCAGATAAGGTCATAACAAAAGCATTATTTGACAAAAGGAATTTCCAGAAAATGATCTCTCAAGACAGGTGATCTCTCATGACATTGGTCTTTCAAAACATGTTTCACTGTACATAGAATTGATAATGTATTTCTTGCATTGGGACTTGGCATGGCAATACATACACAATGACAAATTATAACAAATGCCAATTAATGCTTGTAACAGCTTGTAAATAAACATCAGTGTAAATGAATTGTAAATTATAAATGGTTAATATATGTGTACCATTACAATATAAACTTACTATGATCAATATCTAATTAGGTAAATATGTTCTGCCTGTACCTCTAAGATAAAACAAAATCTACATGTGTACAAAATTTGAAATGCTGTCAGCAACAAAAATCAATTTATGTAAATACGGAATGCATGTTAAATATGTATGTCACAGGTGGACCAACTTGACTATGCCAATGACAAAATATAGAGATAGATAATTAAATAAAAAGAAAATAAAGGGAGGTCTCTAAAGTAAGAACACTCAAAACTAACAATTACATCTATTTTTAGCAGAGAAAAAATCAACAAAAGCTAATGTAAATGAGGAAAGGGAGATAATGGATATATCACAGGTAGAAAACAAATTGTAGTTAATAGGAAAATATCATAATGTTAAAACAATAAGTAACATAATTAAATATACTAATATATATATATATATATATTTATATATATTGCCCAAGAATATCTAACAAATATGTAAAATGCTACAGGACATGTGATGTCATTCAAACTATAAACAAGTTCAACAACACGAGACACGTTTAGAAGAAAATAGTGTGTTTGATATCTGTCACTGACCATACACAACTGTGGTGTATTCGACAACTGATGTACGACATTTCAGGTCTTTGTTACAGGATATATGTGTAAGTACCATACATTTCAGGAATCTGATTGGCCATCATCTGGCCATTTATACACATATGTATGCCAAGATGCAAAAGAGTCAACATGCCAAATTTGAAAAAAAGCAGTGAAATTTTACACATTCATGTAAAAAACAACAAAAACCCACTGAAAAACTTAAACAAAAAAATTGTGTAGATCATACCAGCTAACATACATTTGTAAAAGTGTGCTCTATGAGCTAAAATATAATCAATGTATGCCAGTCAAAATGTACCATTAGTATGTTATAGTGTATAGATATATAATAATTTAAAATAAACATGAAAACCCAAATGTTAACACTGATAAACAAATCAATAAAATGTCAACATGTGCACACTTGGCGTCCAAGCACAGTTACAACATGTAAAATTGTGTCACCTGTTTAAACAGGAAACTAACAAAGCTAAAAAGTAGCTTTCAGCAATAGAGATATAGTTTATTATTAAAGGCAGTTAGGTGAGATATAGTTCATAATTAAAGGCAGTTGAGATAGATTATAATTAAAGGCAACCGAGATATAAAAGGCAGTTGAGATATACATGTAGTTTATAATTAAAGGCGATTAAGATATAGTTCATAATTAAAGGCAGTTAAGATAGTTTATAAATTGAAGGCAGTTGAGATGTTTTGATTTGATTCGTTTTTTTTGTTTTACGCCATACTCAACAATCTTTCATTCATATGATGTTGTCCAGTTTTTATTGGTGGGGGAGAAACCCCAGTTACCTGGGTAAAGACCTCAGACCTTCCGTAAGTAAACTGGCAAACTTTCCCACATAATTCGAAACGACCTTAGCAGGATTCCAACCAGAGGTGAGAGGCCTTGTGATTTAAAGCGTAATGCTCTAACCACTTAGCCATGGAGGCCCCCAGTTGAGATGTAGTTTACAATTAAAGGCAGTTGAGATATGGTTTATAATTAAAGGCAGTTAAGATATAGTTTAAAGGCACTTTTCCTTTTAGCACCTGCTTTTACAAGCCACATAACAAGGAAGACTTACATACGTTATAAATGAGCAATTATATATTGGACACATAACACTTTGGATTTACATAGATGTAGATTAATAGAGACAGCTAATGCATTATCAAAACAAGGTCACTGAAATGTATGGCAGCATCTATACAAAGTGAGAAAATTTATGAATACAGGATAGTCACTTTAATTCTATGAGTGGACCTTAAAAAGAGCTTTATCTTCACTGACCTGGAAGGCTTTCATATAATAAAGACAAATAATAATGATAACATTTCAGACAAATAACTGTCTGTAAAGAATTGAACCTGGCAACCCTGGTTTGCAAATATGTGGTTCTAGCAATTAAGCTAAAGATGGTAAAGTGGTAATCCCACTAGCTAAAGCTACCGATACATGTAGTAAGAACACAATAAACATTGTTTTGAATTTTAAATAGTGTTTTATGCCAACAATTTTCAGTTATATGGTGGTGACCAGTTTTTAATGGTGGAGGAGAGAATCCAGTTACAATACACCCGGGAAGAGACAGTCGGCCTTCCGCAAGTACACAATATACATGAACATGTAACTACTTTAATATAAAAATATGAATATCATATCTAAACTTGAGTATCATACATGTACAAGCATGACTAGAAGCCTGAAAGAAAATCAATATCAAATATATCAGTTGTCATGGTAACAATCATACTGGTGAGATGGTGTACATACATGTATAATGTACATGGCAATATATTTTAAAAAGAAAAAAAATATCAATGATAACGATAATTAAAACTGAATATAAAGCAACATTTTATGAAATATTCAATACACTATGAAATTTGAGATGTAAAACTGATCACTTTAAATTGGGAATGGCAAGGAACAGTTCGGAGGTGCCCTTCAGAGACTGTTACCGGTATATGTACATGTAAGGTAAAAAATTGTATGTTCACTGAAACTTATGTTGTGTTGGTGTTTATGTGATGTATTGAACATACACTTACATGTACACTGTAACTGGATCAAAATGACGTAAACAATATAAATTACTCAAAATCCTTTAATTAGGTATTTCTGCATGGGTTTACAGGGATTTTTTTACCCTAGACTTTAGTGTAAGTGGCTGAAATAAGGCCCCATTCCACCCACCCAAAAAGAGAATAAATGCATTTTACCCCGATTTTCTGTTGAAATTTCCTAATTAAAGTAAAAAGAAAATAAATTTGAAGAGATTCTTTTACAATCTGTGTATTTTTATATTTCCCAATTTTAATAAAATGTTGATTAAATTCCTAATTCAAAAGCCAAAGCCCCAGTTTATAAAGGGTGTGGAAAGTTCCTGGTTTATTTAGTTTAAACATTTATGTTTATATATACAGAACTCACAAAAAGTGTGCATTATTCTTTTTTCACTCGTGTGTCTTTACTCATCAACCCCTGTGGTTACATTTAGACTCACCCAAATCAATAAATAGTATGGTCTTCTGTGATACATGTAATACAGGAATGTACAAGTTGATATTGCATATCAAGTTATTGTAAAATTTGGATTATGAATAATACACCCCTGAATTCTGACAGTGGACTCTACCATTCTTTGAAATGGGCGAGCTCAATTGTGGCTACAGAGGGGTCAATGAGTTAATTGGGATGCAATTTCTAAAGCAATGAGAGGAATACTTTAATCAGTTATCTGGAACATTTCATGATCATATATGTATTTGAAATATAATAAATTACATTTTATGTGATTCTGAAAATGAGCACCTTTAAAGTTTATGCAAAAACTGGAATGTTACAAATATAAAATAATCTGTTGAAATTTGTTCAGTCTTTATCTACATATATTCATAAATCACAAGATATCTATATATTAAATCATTCAAGACAAAAAAAAGAATTCTTCTAGAGTAATTTTTATAACACTGTATATATTAATTTTGTATTGATAAATGTTTATGAATATTCAAACAAGCCACAAAATAACATGGGAGTGATCGTTAAGGTTATGTGGAGGTTACGACAAATACAAATCATGTAACCTCCTTTTCGTTTTCGATGAATGAAATTTTTTTAAGTCTTCATTATTGCTACTGTAACCTGCAGGTTACAGTCATTGCTTTTAGTGTAACATTTAAATGAATGATGACAAGTTGTTATTTTGTGGCCTGCCAAATATGCTTTATATTAAAATTCAATATCTTAGTATGGATTTATTTTGATCTTAGATTACATTTTATCTGTAAAGATATAATACTGAGAATATTAAGCAAAACACAAATACAAATTCAGTAAATGCAGTGATTAAATTTTCCCCAAATTCTTACAAATTCTAGTAATGTTGAACAATCAAAAACTTGATAAACTTTTATGAACAGACATTGACAAACTCTTTTGACCCAATAGTATCAATATATATATATATATATATATATATATATATATATATATATATATATATATATATATATATGTAAACATTATGCAGAGTTTTGAGGATTCTTTCGTTTTAAAATGCATGCATAATGATTCGCTGAATATGCTCAATTCAACGATCTTTTAAGGCATGTTCTAACCAATCATCTTCAAGGTCATCCTCTGATTGGTCATCAGATTGTAAAAGTTTCGTGTATTGTATCTGATTCTCTGTCGGTACATTACAGCACCTTTGTAGAAAAAAAAATATGGGACACCAGATGATAACCAGAATTGAACAGCCTCGGAACAAAATATTCAAGCCATACTGATCATATAAAACTCCAGATAATAAACTTCCAACCCCAAATCCTAGTCCGAAATAAACAGAGGACAATATAGAGCGTATCCCTCTGTCGACAGTTGGATTCATCTGAAAAGCTGGGTTACTGAGAACTGCAAACCACATAGCAGTATGGGTAAAGGCATGGAAAATTTCAGCAGGTAAAACAGCCCAGGGCGTCCAAAGATACGAGTAGTAGAGAGTGCGTAGTGATAGACAAACCAAGGACAAACAAATAGTTCCGCCATTTCCAAGTTTTCTCACAAAAAGACCACTGAAGAACAACATCGGCAGTTCTGCCAAACTTGTTATCATTATACACATTGCCATGGTTGTTTCTGTTCCCTGCAAATCTTGTATCAACCAAAAGAGGAAGTTGTTGTATACTGCATATACCAGACCCATGATCAGTAACGTAATGACGTAAAATAAACCGACACATGTGCAACAAGTCATACTCAATGCTTTCTGTATCTTACTTCTGTATCGAGTTTTCTCTGATGCTGGCATGGGATAAAAAAATCCCATTAAAAATGTGAGGCCAAGAAAACCTCCAAACATATAAAAGTGTAACATAAATGGATGAATCTGCAGACCAAACAGACATTGAGTATTGTCTATCACACCCGCCAGGATAATCGGAATCAAAATGAATGCAAATGAACTCCAAATCCTATGCTTTCCATACTTCTCCATGTCATCAATGGACTCCAGAAATTCAAACCAAGAATCATCAGCAATTTTCTCCACAGGGGAACAGAATATTTCTCCAACAAGCAAAATTACTAACACAATGATAAATATGTGATATTTGGAATTCTTCATCTTCATTTTGAAGTATGAGATTTTGTTCAGTATGGAAGACTTTAAGTCATCAAGTGATGATGTAATGTCTCGTTTCTGACGTTTTTCTTCTATGGTCAGAAACTTGATGATTGCATTAATATCCTCTGGTGACAACAATGATTCTATGTATTCTTTCTTTTCTTCATCCTGTAATATTTCTTTGAACAAAAGTAATAAATCCGGTTTTGAAATATTCAAAATATCGTTCACTGGTAAATTCAGCCTTATCAAAATATTCTTGACTTTGGCAAATGTTGCATCTTCATGAGCAAATGATGTTGATTGTACTGAAGCTGGGCTAGTTTTAATTTGAATTTTGCTTGTCAATATATCTATAGTAGATTTTGTGTCATTCAAATCTGATCCGGTTATATTTTTCATCTCATTTACAGATGTTGTACTTGTCGGTTTAAGTGTTGTTTTCATCTTACTTGTGGCATGGTTAATGATTGCTGATGGAATTTCTGGTTTGTTTGAATCTGTGAGACAAGAATTAATGCTTTGATTTGCACTTGGTACCAAAGTGAGTGACAGATATGTGGCAGCCATCATGAATATGGCTGACATCAGGACAAACCTTCTTTTCTGACATTTGATTGAACACCTAGCCCATATGGGTGCAAATATCAATGATGACAAAGTCTTGGTACCTATTATGATTCCAGTTTCCGTAGCTGATAAACCAAGAAGTCTGAAATAAATTGTCAGGAATGGCAATAAACAGGCCTTACTAGCTGCAAACAGGAAGTAGAATATGTTACAGGTAAGAATGGACCTGGACAAGTTCACTGGCTCCGATATATCTATTGGCATGATGGCTGGTTTGTAGTTCCTTTGGATAATGTCAAATGTTCATATTATAACTTGTGATACACCAACACCTACAAGGTAAAGAAACTATATGTATAATAATTAAAATGTATTCAAGGCTAAAAACATTTTCCAGAAAAGGGAATGCAAAAAAAACTTCCCATTAAGGCTTTTGTTTTTATGTTATGCATCCAGACTATTGAAAAATATTTGAAAAAGAGGGATTTTATAATTAGCTAGGGCTACATGAATTATGGTAGTGCTTGTCTGTATGATGGAGGAGAAAACCTAGTTTCACTCTACCAAGGCAGAGGCCACCAAAGTTCCATGAGTAAACTGGCTAACTTTCTCACAAAATCAGCTTATTGTACATGTATGTGTCTGCACTGCTCATCTCAGAAATGAGAAAAAATATCTATAATATTGTCTTTGACATAAAAAATGTAAGTTTCACTAAGTCCCGATAGAGAAAGTTGATTGATAACTGAATAAAGTGCTTACTTTTAATCCTCAGTTTTTAAAATCATGTCTCTAATATCCCAAGAAAAAGTTTTTGATCAACAGTTTCCTGTGTTAAATCAACATTCTAATATTGGTGCATAATTGTGGCATATTTATACAGTCGACATGAATACAAAAAACAATGGGTAGCTAGAATAAATGTCTCATAGATATGGAATTGTGTCATAACTTAGCGACGATAGAATTAAAAGATCAAGTAAGAATATCAACAAATATCAGATGTCAGCAATTAGAAATAGATGGTTAAAATGATCGCTAAACTGCTGTGAAAATGTCACAGCATCTTGCTACAAAGAAAGTATATGGGAGGACTTCTGCCCCTGATTTTACCATACAAAAAAAATTGCTTAAAATCTGGGCAGAAAATTCAGCCTATTTATGTATGTGACATGTCCATAGAAGTGAAAAGCAAAAGACAAAAAAACAATTCCAGCTGTGGATATATCATCTGCAAATACACTCAATAGCGTATAGACTCAATTCATCAATTAAGCATTTAAGGAATGGTGAATTGTTTTATCCACTGAATATCAGAATTTGTCCTGGTAAGCTATTGTACATGCTAAATGAGAATGTGTCTCAAATACTCTATCTTCCCCCGAACATAACCCTTCTATTTGTCGAATGATTCTTGTCTGAATTTACGACACCTCGAGTTTGCATCCTCTTACAGACAGATGACTACTGAGTGATACACATGCACAGGGTGCAGAAAACATGTGCTGCAGCTCGTGACAAAACTTAGCCTACCGTATTTTAAAACACTTTTAACAACAAGCTAAATTATCATTATCTTATTTCATGCTTACCAAATAATGAACGGCATTTAAAAACGAGGTCACCACTAGATACACATGCGACCGTCAAACTTTAGTTGCCAACAGGCCTACTTTAGACCCAGGACTCAACTTGTTGCTTGTTTTTTTTCTAACGTTACAGTACCATCTACGATAGTCGTAAATAATGTCGTGGCGGGTCTCGGCATTTCAATTAAATTTTATTGCAAGAAACACTCCATAAAATTTGCTTAGTTTTTAATATATTATCTATATTTTACCATTATTATCTGTAATTCTTATTGTTATAAGTTTCTTAAAACGAAAGTATTTTTACGACATCTATTGCCAGCGTGTACTTGGAAACATGGCCGATTTAGCAAGCAACAGTGACACAGCGGCACAACATTCATCAGCCCCTGACAAAGCTGAGGAAATGAAACGCTACGTACCAAACGACGAAAAGGTTAACAGAATGAAGAAAGTGACGTTTGCTCCGCGTGCTTTTTCACAAGAGCAGCAGTTCACACAGGTATTTATTAAAATAAGCTTTATTTTCATGCATATCCTGGTGTTGACAGTTTATAAATAGTCACTCGTGTAAAAGCATGTTCACGAGACCTGTGAGGCTGAGTGTTATATATCGATACAAGTCCACAGCTCTGCTATGCATGTAGTATGATGTACCAAGGGCTTCTTTCTCAGTTGGATATTTTGTTTTATTTTATTTATTTTTTTTTGTAATAAAATTTAAATAATTGTTTTGAAGATCAGAAAAAGGGACAAAGTTTTATTTTCTATATGAGATAAAATGAAGTTTTTATTTTCAAAAAAAGACACAGATTATCACATGTTTATATATATCATAAAACAAACCTCACAGAGGTAGTATCGCACACTCTACCTGTTTGTTAAAAATCAGAATTAACATCAGGGCCTGAAGTCACCAAATTTACTCAATACTCAAGCTCAACTTTTATTTCATTATTTTGACTATAAAATTGTTTATAAAACTTTAAGATTTTAGTGATTAGGAAACATATTATTATTTTTAATCATTCACATATAAATTTTCTCATCGCCTCCGCCATTAAAAAGCGAATAAATATGTTGAGTATGGTACTCAAGATTTGAGTACATACTCAAACATTTTTTTAATATTTCTAAAGTTTTCTTTAAATGGGCAATAATTTTTATCATTACTTACAATTGTATGCCATCAATATACAAACATGTCCAATTACAGAATAAAGTTGGCATGTTTTTACCTTAAAATCGCTAAAAGTTAGTTGAGCTTGAGTACTGAGTAAATTTGGTGACTTCCAGCCCAGAATGTATTCCATAGTTTTGTATAGTGTGAGTCACATTAGGTCATGAATTTCAAAATGAATTTGTAAAGCAACTAATGGTCAAAATAAAAATGTTTTTACTGTTACAAGTAAAAAACAAAAAAGTAAATCCTATATCTTTTCTACATATTTTTTTCTTTGTTTGGTCGCTTCAAGTTTTTAAGATTCTCTTCCTACGAGAATTAATCTCTTATGTTATCCATGCGATGTCAATAAATTGGGTCATGTGAGTAATCATTAATATACTTGTGCGTCTCTTGACAAAAGATTTAAATGAAGGGGAATAACTCCCAATATATTATTGTCATAAGGAATCAGTGATTGTTTATTAACAGCAACCTTTCTTATCACAGTACAATACGATAATATTCAAAAGTTCCGAGAATGCATCTTTCATATGATAATGCTCGAAAATTTCTGAAAGCAAGTCTTATCGGATGATTCCATCTGGTATTTGCTTGGGATCCTGGCCCAATCATACTTGGTCAATCAGTGAGCCAGGCACTATACATGTATAAATCTTCACGTAAGTGAGATGGTTAGCTATATTATACATGAGCCTTTGATCAATGTACCATACACATATACAAATGTACCTGTCTTGGTATGGCTGATCAAGTACAGAGAATTAGATAAGGTGGTATAATACAGGTAAATTGGGATAGGTCTTACAAATTATGTTACATAACAGTTACGCAAAACATGAAATCAAATGTTGGATTAAATTTTACATTCATATGATATTTCGTTAAATGTATTTGAAACTATTTCAGTATTTTTCAAACTATTCACTATTTAAATTTCATCAGATATCCATTCAAGCAATTATATGGTAACAGGTACTGTAAATGCATGTGAATCTTCTAATTCACATAAAAACAATCTGCTACTTTATTTCTTATTAATTTGTCTTTTACAGTTTTTCATGAATCCAATGATGAAAGAATTAGAACAGCATGTGGCCAAAAATACAGAAATCCTTGACAGAATGACAGAGTAAGGGATTATTTATTTTAATAGTGTTTAATATCACACTCAAATAATTTTACAAGTATATGGTCAGTTTTTAATGGTTGATGAGAAAACTCAGTTACAGTGGACCACAACTTTCCCACAAGTAGACTTGCAAACTTTCTCAGATAATCAGTTTAGGAAGGGTTTTTCTATAGTATCCACAGTGTTGAATTTTGGCTCCAAATGTTCCTATTGCAAAATGCACATATTTTTTCCCAATTTCATGTTGAGCTCATTACCGTAATGAAAAAAAAAAAAAAAAAAATAAGATAATAATGGGGAAATGCATTTAAAAATGCATTTAGATTTCCATGTGTGCGCACAATTTTTCCCAATATGATACAAATTCAAGTTAAAATTCCCAATTGTGTTGCCAATTGCATTTTCCTGATAGTTCTGGCAAGGCTCAAACCACACAGACTAGGGGTGAGAGACTTCATGATAGAGTAATGCTCTGACTACTTATCTGACAAGGCTCCCAAAGTAAAAAAAAAGTAGATGTGTGTAAAAAAATAATAATAATAACAAGCAAATATAAAATACTGTTAGTGTACCAAACTTTCAAATATATTTCAAAGCATTTTTAGCTCACTACTGATATTACAAGTATAAGGGTGCTAATATTACAGTGGTCCCCTTATTAGCGACCGCCCCCACAAGCAACCACCCCCCTTAAGCAACCAAATTTTCAAAACATAAAGCCTTTTTTAATGATCAATTACCTCTTATAAGAGACCACTCCCATAACGTGACAAGCGACCACTTTTCATCAGCCAAATTATGTTGATTCCATAGAAAAACCCCCTCACGAGCGCCCAAGTGTTTTGTTTAAAAAGGATAACATTAAATACAAAACTAAATTATTTGCTAGCTCTACCGCATAATCAAAATGTGAGTGGCCGATTTTTTCTTTATTATTTTTAAATTTGAATAATTCTAGTCTGCACCATTTCAGATTCTCTTCATCCTACTAGGTTAATGCAGTGATCATAGTGAACAGAATATAACAACTAAATAATTTGGGTTATGTAAAAAATAAAGTACGAAAACATCAAATACGAAACTCAATTACACGGTAGCTCTACTAGGTAACCAATGTTTTTAGGACGATGATAGTTCAGATTGGTTTAAAGGAGGTTTGCCATTCAGAACTCATTGGTGTTATTTGTATGTATCTAAAAGTATGAACCAACATCAGATATTCCGGAAATGACTGTGTTATGTATATTTTTGAAATGTAGATCAATTTCTTTTTAATTGGAATATCATAACTAAATTCATTTTGGATTATATAATTTTTATGTGACCACAACCATGGTGATGTGCTTGTTCCAGGCACTTCAAAGACTGGTTTTCCCTGATAATCTATTTGACCATAATGTGATAGTTCAGATCACTTTAAAGGTGGTTGCTGTTCTGCAATACTACTTATTCTTAGCATAGTGACCTCCTTTAAAGTGATCTGACCTACATGTATCACCTAGAGTCTGTGTCCTGTTTAAATGAAGATTGGTTGTGACCAGGTTTACTGCTTCTGTCGCTATTACATCAACTAAACTTGGCATTTAAATCTTGATATTCTTAGCACACATTACTTCAGATGCTGGGATAGTCCTGTATTCTTTGAAAAAAATTACATTGTATTGGACATTGTCTTTTTCAATGCTGTGGATAGGGAGATTGATTGAGGTCAGGTTAATTGGGAAAGTAAAAAATATTGGTGTGAGCTGAATTTTGTAATCCTTGATTAATCAGTCTTTGTAACATGTTTATAACAATTTTCATTGTTATGATTTATCATTTCTAACTTGGCAACTTACAAATATATAATGACAACACTGGCTGGGAAACAAGCTACTGAAATTGTATTTGTTATATTGACTTGTATGATTAAAATCCCAATTAGCATTAATAGATAAAATATTAATTTTGTCCCACAGTTGAGATTTCACACTGTTTTATATCAGTAAACAATATTAAATATCCAAGTCAAATGATCTCGGCATGATTGATGTACATGGTTTATTAGAACCTCACATGATAGCTTGCATTTTGATTAGTTAATATCACATAGTTTTCACCTTCTCTTGACAACAGCTGACTAACCTGGCAACAAGCACTGTTCCCTTAGAACTATACACCGCAATTAGAGTTGTTTCCCCCTTGTTAGATACATTGTAGCGTTTTCATGAGCATACAGTCAAAATTAAAATTGAACATAGTAAAATGTTTCATATTGTTTCAGGCTTGAAGCAAGAGTTTGACACATGTTTTAAATTCACAATTTATTATATGTTCCTTTCCCTTGTAAACCATTCTTCTATAGTGTTGTCAAGAAAATAAGAATCACAATAATTTCCACATATTCATTTAGATGTTATTAATTTTTTTCAGTTCTTAATTTTTTTGTATATATTTATAGTATCAATCATATTAGCAGTTGTAAAGTGTGTATTTGGAAACATAAAATTACTACCAGCATCAATCATTTTAGCGGTTGCAATGTGTATATTAGGAAATACAAGATTACTACCAATATCAATCATTTTAGCAGTTGTAAACAGTAAAGTGTGTATTTGGAAACACAAGATTACCACCAGTATCGATGACATTAAAACTTGCAGGGGGTTCACGATTCACTGCTAGTTTTTATATATGATGTAACACAAAATTCTTTTGACCAACTTCGATGCACTTGCTGAACTGTTTACATATTTTGTAATACAATGCATATCGAAACATTTTTCAGTGTATATAATTCCTTGCTTAAAATACAAAATATAAAAACTATATCGTTTCACTAAATCGGTATCGAAATTGACAAATCCATATGATAAATCAGTAACTATTTTTAACCGCATCAGTATACTCAGCAAAGTAATTTGGTCATTGATAAAGGTAGGAGCCAGCCAACATTTCATGTCATCTCTGTCGTTAAAATGATAATTTAAAATGTGCAGGCATTAAAATAGGGTTACCATGTGACTGTTTTACAAAAACCAACAGGGTAGCAGCGATTCTCCTGTCAGAAATACCTGTTTCACCGCTTGGCTGACGCCTCACTGTGAAACTTCATTTCTGACTGGGGAATCTCCGAAACCTTGTCAGTTTTTGTAAAACAGTCACATGCTAACCCTTAATTACTTCCAATATGAATCAGTTTAGTGTTTGTAATGTGTATATTAGGAAATACAAGATCACTACCAGTGCTCAGATTTTCACTTTGACTTACAGACAGATGGAGGCAGATCGAAATGCCAAAAGAAAGGCAGAACAGACTGCACATATACCAGAGGCTTTGAAAGGAAGGTTTGTGTTTTTTAGAATTATTATTACCTTTGAAAAGTGCAGCATCAAGTCTAAGGCTATAAAGGACATATATATTCTGTAGGAGCTTTCACCTTTAACCTCACACACGAGGCAAAATTAGGCTTGTGTAGGTATTTGTATATTGTAATGAAGTACCTGTAGTCATCATAGCCTCATACTTTACATGAGGGAAAATAACTTGTGGTGATATTATATTCGATATATTCACAGTGTTAACAAATCTTTGAATTTAAGAAAAAGTAAATAACTTTTAATGAAACTATATATATACATAAAAGGACCTGATGTTAATGTAAGTTATTGCTGATCTGCGAATTAAAAAAACTGTGATAGTCTCAGAAGAGAGAAAAACGTGAAAATTACAAACCGTGGGATTAAACCCATGCATAGTATTTACCGCTCACAGTAGTCTGGTGATAAAGCTTTTAACTTGCGAGTGGAAAGTTCCAGGTTTGATTATCTGACATGGGTCATACCTAAGATTTAAGAAAAGGTAGTGTGTTCACTTGCCAAGTATAAGAAGTTGTAGTGGCTTGTCTTTCAAATGAGTCTAAAAACTAAGGTCCTGTGTTATTGCAGGCATGGCATACATCCATAGTGAAGATAAAGTTTTTGACATTTTACTCATAGCTGAAGATGTCTCCAAACAAATGAAACATTTCGTGGAGGAGAAAGAAATGATAAAACAACAAGAAATCTGCAACATTGTATCTTTAACTTACTTAGCTACATGCCCATATCTTTTAACACAAATCATCAAGAACTGGTACAAATATTATGTTTAAAAGTCATAGCCAATAGAGACCTTGTTTTGGTGGTAAATTATGTTACATTTAACAAGAAATGAAGAAATTACCAGTTTGTCATTTACTTATAATTTTAGCCTAGACAATCTCTACAACTAGTGTTTGCTTATACAGAATTTTGATTTTGAAATGTTAACTTTTTAGTGGCCAGGAAATGACGAGCATTATGAAAACTATGGAGGACATGATTCAGTTTGTTGATGAGGCAGAGGAAGGGGAAAGCAAAGAGAAAGTTAAAAACAAAGACGAAGTAGACAGAAAAGAGGAAGAACAGAGTAAAGAAAGTGAAGAGGGGGAACAAGGTGACACAGGAGAAGAGGAGGGGGAGAAGAAAGGAGAGGGGGAAGAAGAGGAGGAGGACTCATCAGATGAAGAGGATGATGATGATGAGGAGGAGGAAGAAGATAAAGACAGTTCAAGGTATTTGAAGAAGTACACCTATTTCTGTTATCCAGACACATGACACCAATCATCATCCCTTTATTTAAAGATTCATCATGACCCTTTCTGGGTTTATTTTACAAATTAAAGCTTCTATATACTTACAACTAAGAGTTTCTGGGGATTTTCCCTTTTTCCATTCCCAATTAAGAGCCCTATTGATCTGTCTATTTGACTTACAACTTATACAATTGTACACATCACCCTCAGCAAGGCAGTTTTGTGACAGTTTACATAGTTCCATTCCCAAAACATAACCCAGCTGAAGGCAGAGACAGTTGTACATATTACATTTAGCATAAGGCAGTTGTGACAGTTGTACACATCACATCTAACAGAAGGCAGTTGTTATGACAGTTGAACACATCACATCTAGCAGAAGATAGTTGTGACAGTTGTACACATCTCTCCTAGCAGAAGGCAGTTGTTATGACAGTTGTACACATCTGACAGAAGGTAGTTGTTGTGACAATTGTACACATCTACAGGCAGTTGCTGTGTACACAACTCATCTTGCAGCAGTGTAGGACAATAACATTTTTGTAGAACATTTTTACCGTTCGTACCGTATAATCACACGTATTATCCGCACCCCCCATTTCAGCATCAGATCTCGGAGAAAAAAGGACATTCGTACACATCACGTTGACTTTTTTCCCAGCCGTGGCCGAAAATCGTCGCAGTTGATTATTATTGTGTATAAGTGCAGTATGACATCGGAAATATTTTCAAAATTCGCAGATCGGTATATGAAATAGATTATTTATTATAGATATATATATATTCGAGATATTAGAGGGATATGAGCAAATTAATGATTTGAAATGACAAAACATCAGTTCTTTGTACACATCACATCATGCTTTTGCTGACAGATATATTTAATTAATAGTACAGTTGCGGAAATACACATCAACATTAGCAGCACTTGTACACAAGGATCAGTTGTAATATGACAAAGGGATTATATACAGATCACTGTTGTCACACGCATCTTGATTAGAAGGATAGTTACAAACATTAATTACCTTGGTGACAGTGTTATGTACACCTTTTATCATATTTTCAATTTAAAATTAACTCATAGCAGGCATGGCAGTGTAGATGTACTATGACTGGTATATACCTTTTGTACGAAATGTGTAAAATAACATTCTGAACAAAACACCCAGAAAACATTGTTTTAATTAATGGTATCGTTGTTGATGAAAATACGAAACTACAAGATACACATCTCTTCCAGCCCCCCTCAGCAGTTAGGCTGTTCGCTTCGTTTCACCAGTTTATGACAGATTGTTGTACAATAATAACAAAACTGGTGAGAAGATAAGTAGGTACTGTATTTGAAACAAACTTGCCTTTCACAGGCACTTGCGTTATCTCCAGCTATCAAGGGATTGCAGTACACAAGTGCTGTGACAGCCTATTTGTAAACAAACAACAAAAATCAACAAGATCATTTATTGCACCGTCACTGAGAAGATGATATACATTGACCCGTACATCGTTATAAAAAACTTTGTCAGACCACCCACATAATCATTTTCCTACGTAGTACTGTATTATCCGCACCCCCCTGCGTAACATTTTAGAGTGACGGATTATACGATGTATACTGACAAAGAACCAATTGTTTGACTTATATATGTGACAGTTTTTATTGCCCTGTGTTTAGTCTTTTAATTTTTTGTTTTGTAGAAGAGCCAACCTGCTTAACTTAGATTGTCATGCCCAGGCAGCTCTGACTGCCCATAGTCTGTCAGCATATGTTTCTACCCTACAGGAAGATCATTTAAAGAAGTTCACCACTAAAATCACCTCTGATTGTCAACTCTGGCTCTCCAGAATGTTTAGGTAATTATCTTTATATCTTATTCTCATTAATTTTGTTGACTTCTTTGTGTTTCTTGGATTGAGTCTTTACATTCAGATTTGCATCAATGTTGTGTTACCATAAAATTTCTCATATATTAAAAGTTTTGAAGACAGAAATGCCACCTATCTTAAAAAAATCAGAGTAGTTTTTATTGTTTTTAATAAAAGTTAGTGAATCATTGGATAATTTAGTAAATGGGTCATTGGAAAATGAAATTTCAGAAAGTAAGGGAAAATGGATTAGTCACTGACTAATAGTATTATGTAATATTTGTATTGATACTATTTTGAATGTTCTTAGGTTAAAAAATGTTATGTGAAAAAATAATCAATAGGTGGATTTGACATTTCTGAGGGAGGTGGACTAGATGATTGTGGGTGGAGGAGAAGGCCAATGAAATAATGGTTACATCTACAGTCAAAATGAAAAAAAAGGAACAGGGTATTTTGAGAGGAAGAAAGTACAATAAGTAATAATAATAGCATTTGCAATTTTCTTTAGGTTTACAGATTCGTCCGTTTTATATCATGAGGAACCAAGGGATGGCCTTGTAAAGGTGTGTCGTTTGGCACTTTATCAGAAATATCCAAAGTATGCAACTGAAGGATTTGAAGCTTTATATTCCCGACCTCCCGTTATATATGTCAGTTCTGCTGCTTTACCTGGATTGAGCAACTACATCTGTTTACAGGTAAAAAGCATTATCATTATTTAGATTTACAATTTTGATATAAAATCATGTAAATTTTTAGCAGTCCAAGGTTATGTTGAAATATCATCTGGAAATGGTTTACATGTTACAGTTTCATTTATTGATTGCAAAATTTTATGATTCCAAAAATCACCTCCAAATCAGGAAATGAAAATTTCAGTGAAAATACACTTTTGGTTTTATGCTTTATGAACCAATACAAGTAGATACCTTAAGTGTTTTAAAAGTATCATATGGTAATTGTAATTTTGTGTCTCCAGGTGTCTAATATGACTGTGACCACCTTTATATAAAGACCACCTGGTCATTAAGTCCATTTTTGCTGTCCCCAATAGTACCATTTGTGTACAAATCAACCTCTATATAAAGACCACCTCCCTGTAAAGACCAGTTTTCTTGTGTAAGGGGGTTGTTATATAAAAGTTTCTCTGTATGTATGAGATATGTGAAGTACGATGCAGCACATGTAAATATGTGTCATGGGAAGTATGATTTAGCACACATTAGTCATTATGTGAAATATGGTACAGCACATGTAAACATGCATCATTATGTGAAATATGATACAGCACACATGAGTCATTATGCGATGATACAGCACACATGAGTCATTATGTGAAATATGAAATGGCACATGTAAACATGTGTCATTATATGAAATATGATACAGCACAAATGAGTCATTATGTGAAATATGATTTAGCATACATGAGTCATGTGAAATATGATACAGCACATGTAAACATGCATCATTATGTGAAATATGATACAGCACAAATGAGTCATTAAGTGAAATATGATAGAGCACACATGAGTCATTATGTGAAATATGATACAGCACACACATGAGTCATTATGTGAAATATACAGCACATATGAGTCATTATGTGAAATATGATACAGCACACACATGAGTCATTATGTGAAATATACAGCACATATGAGTCATTAGGTGAAATATGATACAGCACATGTAAACATGCATCATTATGTGAAATGTGATAGAGCACAAATTAGTCATTATGTGAAATATGATATAGCACACATGAGTCATTATGTGAAATATGATATAGCACATGTAAACATGGATCATGTGAAACATGTTATTACACACATGAGTCATTATGTAAAATATGATACAGCATACATGAGTTATTATGTGAAATATGATACAGCACATGAGTCATTATGTGAAGTATGATGTAGCACACATGAGTCATTATATGAAATATGATATAGCACACATGAGTCATTTTGTGAAATATGATACAGCACATGTAAATATGAATCATTATGTTATGATACAGCACATATAAGTATGAGTCACCATGTGAAGTATGATACAGCATTTGTAAGTATGAGTCACGTGAAGTATGATATAGCATTTGTAAGTATGAGTCATATGAAGTATGAGACAGCAGATGTAAACATGTGTCATGTGAAGTATGATACAGCATATGTAATTATGAGTCACCATGTGAAGTATGATACAGCATATGTAATTATGAGTCACCATGTGACGTATGATACAGCTCATGTGAGCATGTCATGTGAACATGAGTCATTATGTAAAGAAGTTTAATACACCATATACAGTATGAGTCAGTCTGTTTTTCTGATGGCTATAATAATTTAACATGTATTGTTTATTTTATCTCACAGATAATTTAACCTCTCCTATTGTTTACAGCTTGGATTGCCAACTTCCTGTATATGTACTGTACCAAGTAACCTCACAAAGGGTGCTAGTGGCAAAATGGTAAGTATTTTCATGTAAATATAAAATTGGCTGCTGTACACATGTTTGCTTTTAAAAATGAGTTGTTTTGCATATATTTAAAGATAGGACAAATGAAGTAATTACTATTGATATATGTAAATTTAAATGAAAACTAGAAAGAGGAAGATTTTGTAGGAGTCTATAAAGACAAGTTTTAATTTGGATATTACTTTTAAGAGTTCACAAAATACAAAACTGAATAAACATATGTATGACTAAGAACAGATATGAAAACAAATGATTTAATGTATAAATGAGATCAGAAGCTCAGCTGCCTATATCAAGAGTGAACTTGGCAGTGAGGAGCCTTGGCAGAGCTGTTAGAACACTGCCTTTAAGATCAGAGACAACTAAAAATTTTACCATAGGTGACATTGTTAACATTTTCCTGTACATGTATATCTCATTTTTCCTGCAAGTGTTGACCTGTAAATTATACATGGATCTGTTTGCCATTATTTATGTAATCAGAAAATTCTCATCTTTTTGTTTTTTCTGTCACCTATGAGTAGTTTGACCTGAATGGATATAAATCTTTTGAATACTTTTCATTGGATCAAAGTATCAGTAAAATTTGGCATTTTCAACTCTTAATACATTATTTTACTGTGTAAAAATGTCAAATTGTGTTCATTGATACAATATAAACCAATCAGACTCCAGGTCAATTTCAAAATAACAGCTCCACTTTCCTTACACTTTTCCAACCAATCAATTTCCAGGGTATTTAGTTGTCTCTGACCTTTATTTCAAGGTCTCTCACCCAGTATAGGTTTGAGCTCTACAATCTAAGGAAGTGGAAAGTTTAGTTTACTTGAAAACGGTCTTTTCCTGTTCGTATTTTATGGCCTATACGATTTGGGGGATAGGTCGAATGGCCGATTGGCAAAAATCCAGATAGGTCGAAATGCAGGACAGTCGATGTCGGCAGAGATGGAAAAATTGGGAGAACACAAAAATGCATCGTTTCAATGTTTAATAACTGGTGCTAACACGATACTTATTAAAATAATCAGAGTGATACTTTTACGGTACAGTAAATAGGAGTGATTAAAAAGCTTGTTGTTCATATATGATTAACAACTTATATAACTCGTGTGTACTGATTATGTATACAAGCATCGCCATGTTACCTGTCAAATCATCAAAATGCTGTTTAACCAAGCGCTCAATCCTTGTCCTTACACTTTGACCTAAATTATTATGCTGCTGCAGTCACTTAAATACCAGGTTTAGTGTCAATTAATTTTGTAACACTTTTTCCAAAACTTTTGACTGCCGACGATCCTTATCAGTTGAAGGTCACGTTCCAGTCAGCTTGTAGTGTCTGTAATGAAGACTTCAATCACAGTGGGGGTTTGATAAGGGAATCTCTAAACTGTGGTATAAATATAATGTAAACGATGTATTTTTATTACGCAGTTTCTGAGTCTTGAATCCCAATGATTTGTAACTTGAAAGCTCATTATTTTGTCACTTGATTATGAACACAGTGCATTAACGAGGTCACATTTAATTCCTACTGTGTAAATAGACATGGGTGTTTGGAGTAGGCCCCTAGATTACTGTTGAAAATTTTGAATTACGATGTTAAAATGAGGAATTGCAGATACAAGTTAAATATTTCAATTAAAGATAAGTCGATGCTGTCTGTCACAACTTTGGAGAAAAAAAATATTGACCTATAGGCCGTAAAATACGGTACATTTTAACCAAGTTTTCTCCTCCACAATTTAAAACTGTCTGCCAGTGTTTAACTGAAAAATTGTTCAGTCCGACTTAAAACACCATTGAAAGAAACAGATCAACCGTACAGTGATATTTTGTATTTTATAGGATGTTACCATGCTAGAGAAGCTCATACAGGACGATGTGGCTGCTGCCAAAACACCAGTCTTATTAATAGCATTTGCTGGTAATTTTTTTTCTTGTTGCCATGGAGACATAAATCTAAATTTGAAATAATTTAAAAGCGATTTTAAGCTCATTTCACAGAATTTTTAAAACCTCAATCAGTGCTACAAGAGTGATGGAAATGTTTAATTTCCTAAAGCATTATCAGATCTTAAGGAATAATACAGGGGTATGAATTATCTCATCATAAACATGTATATGAAAAAGGATAAATTTACATGTAAACATTGTTGGATTTTTATGTTTAACGTTGATACTGATTTATTATGATTTTAATGAAATATTTTGTTAACACAAGATGACAACCTATATATTTTCATAATTTTCTCTTTTGTAGGTTCACCACATTTAGGTCATGTTGATAATTTACAGGATCTACAAAAGATATGTAAAAAACATACAATTTGGTTGCATGTTGAAGGGTATGTATTTGTTGATTTCAGTGGCATCATATTTTAGAAAACTAACTTAATTCAAAACATTAATTAAAATTAGTAGAAAACAGTTATGTTGCTTTTGATGTGAAAAGAAAGAATTTCATTGTTGTCACTAAATATGCATTTTTGATAATTCAGTTTTAAACACTCCTAATTTAATACATGCCTTGAATATCTATTTCCAGGAACAATTTGGCAACTCTGGCATTAGTGTCCGTACCTACATCAGTAGAATCAGCTAAATCGGGTGACAGCATAACAATAGCACTAGGAGAGTGGACAGGAATCCCTGGTCTTCCATACGCTGTATCCTAAAATTGGTGTTAAGGTCATGTGAATGACCTTAGTGAAAACAGCTTAAAAAAGGATTACCTAATCTAAAAAGTAGATTTAAAGTCTTATGATAATGGGAAATTCTTTATTTAGAATATAAATCTGAAAAATGTGCATGCCCAGAGTCATGACCTCATTGTTAGGGATATTGTAAAGTAGGTCAAACATAAGATAATCTTCTGGTTATTTTCAAATCTTTACGATTTTATTATCCATTTTCTTGTTTACCAGTGTTCTTGATTTTTTGTGCATTATACAATATCGTTGTTTTAATAGTTACCCAATTAGTTTTGTGAATCATCTGTGTTATTGACATTTACCACAAAACAAAACTAAATCATTGAATTGAACATACAGTGAAACCTGTATGTGCAGGTGACCCTTATACACAGGCTCAATTTAGTTGAAGTATGCAGGCAAGGGACTTAAAAAACTGGCCCTTATAAACAGGTAATCCTTATATAGAGGTGGCCGTTATAGCAGGTTTTACTGTATTTTTCATTTATTAAAGCAATGATATGAGTACAAGTTCCTGCAACTTGGAAAGACCATCTTCTGTACTAATGGTTTAGATAGATATAACAAACACATCATATTTATGCTCCTCGTCAGAAGTTCAAAAGCTTTTTTTGTATTTTCTTAACAATAACACAGACATTATACAAAACTTCTGATCCAGCCTTAGTGCATGCAGCTGGTTTAAACACATTTAATCCTCAGCTGAAACTGAACTGTCTTCCAATATGGGTCTGTCTACAAAGTCTTGGACATGATGGTATGGTTGAGAGGATTAAAAGCTCAACTAGTCTGGTGAGTAATATTATGATAACCTATACAGAGCTTCTTATATCACTAAAGCTCTTTATCATATCTCTCTGGCCACTATACAAAACCTTAGATACTACTACAGCAATATGAGTAATGTCATGGCTGTTTATCATATCTCATCTCTCTGGCCAGTATACTGGACCTTAGATAATGCTACAGCAGTATGAGTGATGTCATGACTGTTTATCATATCTCATCTCTCTGGCCAGTATACAGGACCTTAGATAATGCTACAGCAGTATGAGTAATGTCATGGCTGTTTATCATATCTCATCTCTCTGGCAAGTATACTGGACCTTAGATAATGCTACAGCAGTATGATTGATGGCATGGCTGTTTATCATATCTCATCTCACAGAACTACAGATAATGCTACAGCAATATGATTGATGGCATGGCTGTTTATCATATCTCATCTCTAAGGCCAGTATGCTGGACCTTAGATAATACTACAGCAATATGATTGATGTCATGGCTGTTTATCATATCTCATCTCTCTGGCCAGTATACAGATAATGCTACAGCAATATGATTGATGGCATGGCTGTTTATCATATCTCATCTCTAAGGCCAGTATACCATACCTTAGATAATACTACAGCAATATGATTGATGGCATGGCTGTTTATCATATCTCATCTCTAAGGCCAGTATACCGTACCTTAGATAATACTACAGCAATATGATTGAGGGCATGGCTGTTTATCATATCTCATCTCACAGAACTACAGATAATGCTACAGCAATATGATTGATGGCATGGCTGTTTATCATATCTCATCTCTCTGGCCTGTATACAGAACCAAGGATAATGCTACAACAATACGAGTGATGCCATGACTGTTTAGCACATCTCATCCCTCTGGCCTGTATACAGAACCATATTTGCTACAGCATTGCTGTTTATCATATATAATCTCTCATCTAATATTTACAAGGTGTCCAAGTACATAATGTCCCAGTAGATTGAACACAAAGTGAAGTTTATAATTATTTATTGTATATTGCAGGCAGAAAAAATGAATGAAGAGTTGAAGAAGATTGCAACTCTGAAGCAGATCGTAAGTTTGACTTTTATCATACATCTCCAGATTTAGTGTGTATGTTCTCCATGTTTTGGTTTAAGTCACTTAAAATATATTGAAGTGTGTCATGTATTTGAAGAATAAAGTATATACCAGAGTTTGTTTTTATTTTCTTTTAGCCAGGCATTGTAAACCACTATTTTGTCAAACACATGTTTACGATTACAGGTAATGTTTATGATCAAATCAGTGAGACTGCAGTTTCAAAGGCTATTTATTTCCCATTGGTCACTTACATTTTCAGGTGTTTTTTTGGAAGACCTCATTATTCTACATTATATCCAGTAATTGGCCATGTAAGGAACCATTATATACAGGTATAAGCGGTCATTATATCCAATGATATGGTCTTGTCTGGTAAACACCTACAAATAGTCAATAGTGATGTGCAATGAATGTTTATATGAATATTGAATTTTTACATACATTTAAGGTTTACAAGTATCATAATACATTATATTCATGCTTTTCAGGGTCAGGAAGTGAAGAAGGATAACTCCCAACCAAAATCAGTTAAAGAGCTAATATTTAAAGTTATAGATGCCTTTGTAAGTAATTACCTGTCTTTCAGTCATTGTCTCTCTCACTCTCTCCCTTTTTTTTTACTCTTGTTCATCTCCTTACTTTTACCTCAAAATGACATCTTCAGCATCAACAATGGTATTCACAGTAAAGTTTGTTAAAATGTTTTTAATTTGTCAAGTTTTTCATGTATTACACCAGTGAAGGCAATACATTGTATATTGTAAAGCAAAACACCAAAGTGCAATTCATGATATGAATTTCATTTTACACAAGCGATCTTAAGTATACATATTAGAGCAAGGCAAATGTTTTTCCTTTATGTTAAGCTACACCAGAAATGTAATCTTAATGTAATTTTATGATAAGCTACACCAGAAATGTAATCTTAATGTAATTTTATGATAAGCTACACCAGAAATGTAATTTTAATGTAATTTTATGATAGGCTACACCAGAAATATATTTCATTCCTCACTAGATGTCTAGATATGGTGACACTAGCTGTCTAGATATGGTGACACTAGATGTCTAGATATGGTGACACTAGATGTCTAGATATGGTGACACTAGATGTCTAGATATGGTGACACTAGATGCCTAGATATTGACAAGATGCTATGGTGACACTAGATGTCTAGATATGGTGACACTAGATGTCTAGATATGGTGACACTAGATGTCTAGATATGGTGACACTAGATGTCTAGATATGGTGACACTAGATGTTAGATGCACTAGATGTCTATTGTTGGACACTAGACCTAGATTTTGACACAGGTCTAGATATGATAGTAACAGCTATTCTAGTCCTATGTAATCTTAATGTAATTTTATGATGGGCAAAACTAGAAATGTATTTCATTCCTCACTAGATGTCTAGATATGGTGACACTAGATGTCTAAATATGGTGACAGATAGGAACAATTACTCTAGCTCTGTGTAATCGTAATGTAATTTTAGCCCTAGACAATATTTCATTCCTCACTAGATGTTAGTTATAGGTGTGGTAGTCACTAGCTGTGTAATCTAATATTAGTGTAGCTAAATTACTTTAAACTAAGATAATAATCACATCAGCCTGCCAGGTTAAATGATTTGAACTACAACAATTTTTGCCAGGGTTATTGTTGGATGACAGATTTTCACAGGCATGATGAATAAACATCTTTTATTTTCCTTCAGATATTCTAGCATGCTCAAATTGTGCAAACTTAACATCAGACCATAGGCATAGCCCTGACAATATCATCTGTTTAGTTTAGTGTAGTGTCATCTGTTTAGTTTAGTGTAGTTTCTCACATAAATTAATCATCATTGAAGCATGGCTGTCTCTTGTTTTAAGGCCAACTTTGCTTTCACTAAAATCCTTATAATCACTTTTACTGATTTGTTATTTCAGTTGGTGTTTGAGATTATAAGTCCAACCATTGTGTTCAAATACACTGAAGATCTTACTACTACTGGTAAGTCACTTTTCCTTTTTTTTAGCTCACCTGAACCTTAGTTTTCTGATCGCCTTTTGTCCGTCGTCTGTCTGTAAACTCTTCACATTTTCAAGTTCTCTTCCAAAACCGCTGAAAGGATTTTGATGAAACTTTATATGAAGCAAGTACTTAAGGTCCTCTACCAAGTATGTTCATTTCAGCCGGATCGGCCCAGGGTTGAATCCAGGATGGGTCAAAAGATGCCCCAGGGGTACCCCATAAAAATCTTTTCCTCCAGAATTGCTGCATGTATTGAAAAACTAATTGTATCTGAGTGATCTACATAGATGTATGATTGAAGTTTGATAATTTTGTAGAAATCGGGAAATAAATTTTTGATGTGTTTTTGACATCTTTTTAGACTTTGTAATTTTCATTCATTTTTGTATGATTTCTTTTATTTTCTCCCTTATTATTTATTATGATGCATTAATTTTATGTGTTTTACCTGTGGCAAAATGGGTCTCAGAGGATATCCCCTTTGAAAATCTTCTCCAGAAATGCTGCATGGATTGAAAAACTAATTGCATCTTAGTGATTTTTATGGATAAATTAATTTTTGACATGTTTTTTACATCTTTCCCAGCTTTTGTCATTTTCATCCATTTTTAAGTCTCCTCCACTCCCAAGGAGTGTTAAAATAATTTGTAAATTTGAGATTCCCGTATTTGTAAGATACCAACACAGTTCAGGTGAGCGATGTGGCCCATGGGTCTCTTGTTTGTCTTCAAATTAGTTATTGACAAAATGTCTGTTTGTGTAGGTTACCTTGGATAACATTTAATACACAACAACAGACATCACCAAATATTTATGAATGCATTGTTTCTTAAACAAAGGGAGAAATTTATAGATGCATACATTCCTACTGGAGCAAACTAAAATAAAGTGAAATCTTGTTATGTCGAAATTAAATGAGTTGAAATTCTGGTTATGTCAAAGTTGATTTTCTATATATACTATATATCTATACTACTTTTATTCCAGTTATCTTGAAGTTTTTACCTCAGAATTTCAATTAAGTCAAAGTATTTTTTTTCTGGTCTGAAATATCAAAATGATAAAGAATTACCACTTGTTATCTTGAAATTACCTTCAGCAATTGAAAGCTAACTTTGTATGCGAAAAACAATTGTAATTAATTACTTGTTTACCTGCAAAAATAAACTCCTGTTAACAAGTCGAGGTGACAAAATAACTAATAATTGTGTAAATCCAATTTAGATTAAGTAGTAGCCTGAGAAAGTCTATTTGTTGTCCAATAAGAATAGAAAATATGTGAATTAAATATATTTTGGTTATCTGAAACTTTGGATACCTCAAAGTAAATTGGTTGGTCCCGTGAATTTCAAGATAACGAGATTCACTGTATTTTTATACATACACAAATTTACAGTTTAAAATGTGTAACTGGAGGTAAAACTCTTGTCAGCTTATTGTAACAATAACCTTTAAATCTGTGTGTGGGTATAGCTAATATTTAGGTCTTCATGGAGCTTTGCATTCTCTGTTATGTCAATAATGCCATTTCTTGTTGCAGCTTATGATCAGTTTGACATCTCTAAAATATCTTTATTTTATGACAGGTGTAGAAATAGCTCCCTACTCACTTTCCGTATCTCCAGAGGAGCAGGAAGAAAAGGAAAAAACACGTCAATATTATGATGCATTAAATGCTTGGGTAAGTATTGTCGTCTTAAAATGCACACAAATATATATCCTACTAAACTATCCATGTAATGCACCCACATATACATACATACACTACCAAACTACCCATGTAATGCTCCCACATATACATACATACACTACCAAACTACCCATGTAATGCTCCCACATATACATACATACACTACCAAGTACCAATGTAATGCTCCCACATATACATACATACACTACTGAACTACCAATGTAATGCTCCCACATATACATACATACACTACCCAACTATCCATGTAATGCACCCACATATACATACATACACTACCAAACTACCCATGTAATGTACCTACATATACATAAAAACACTACCTAACTATCCATGTAATGCACCCACATATACATACATACACTACCCAACTATCCATGTAATGCACCCACATATACATACATACACTACCAAACTATCCATGTAATGTACCTACATATACATACATACACTACCGAACTATCCATGTAATGTACCTACATATACATACATACACTACCCAACTATCCATGTAATGCACCCACATATACATACATACACTACCAAACTACCCATGTAATGTACCTACATATACATACATACACTACCCAACTATCCATGTAATGCACCCACATATACATACATACACTACCCAACTATCCATGTAATGCACCCACATATACATACATACACTACCAAACTATCCATGTAATGTACCCACATATACATACATACACTACCAAACTACCCATGTAATGTACCTACATATACATACATACACTACCCAACTATCCATGTAATGCACCCACATATACATACATACACTACCGAACTATCCATGTAATGCACCTACATATACATACATACACTACCGAACTATCCATGTAATGCACCCACATATACATACATACAATACCAAACTACCCATATAATTCACCCACATATACATACATGACTACCAAACTACCCATATAATTCACCCACAAAATCATTACCAATGTAATGCACCCACATATACATACATACACTACAAACTACCCATGTAATGCACCTACATATACATACATACACTACCGAACTATCCATGTAATGCACCCACATATACATACATACACTACCAAACTACCCATATAATTCACCCACATATACATACATGACTACCAAACTACCCATATAATTCACCCACATATACATACATGACTACCAAAGTAAACATGTAATGCACCCACATATACATACATACACTACCAAACTACCCATGTAATGCACCCACATATACATACATCACTACCAAAGTAAACATGTAATTATGTGCACAAAAATCATTAAAATTCAAGTATCTACACAGACACAACTATAATCCAACATGAAATAATGTTTTATGATCAACAAACATTTTTAAAATTATTGATTTTCTTCTCTTTAGTTAGGAGAAACATTAGTGGCAAACCATAGACATATTGATCTTCAAATTATAGATGTGGAAAAAGAGGGCATATGCATTAGATTCTCTCCCCTGGAATCAGCTCAAGGTTGGTAATCTTAGAATTAGATTTCTGGGTGTACAGGTCTACCAAGGTAAATTAGCACATGTATATAAACACAACGATTCTGAACTTGATCATAACAGAGGTGACAGGCTGAGGTTCAGTAATGCATGGAGTCTATGCAAGGCAATACATTTTATATGTACAACCTATTTTTGGAAATGACCGTATTGTTTTGGATTTTGACTGAACTTGGACATGCCACTTTACCTTGGTATAATTATAGTAGTGTTAAATATTACACAAAACTTATCATAAACAAAGCCATATTAGGATTTGATTTAAATGACAAACACAGTAAATGTAGAAATGTTTATGTTGGGATAATCTTTGTGAATTTTATGGTGAGAAAAAAAATTGGCAAATTTAACCATCACACGAAATATTGAATTTTAAACACACAAATGGAACAATTTTGAATGAAATTAACCTTCATTGAATAAATCTATATTTACAGAATCTGACTAATGTTGATATTTGAAGGTAAAAACATGGCATCAATTGGAATTTTGTTTTCAAAATACATCAAAAATGTTTAAATTTACAACAATCTGGCTCTCTACAAATGTTTTATTTATTTTTATATATATATATATATATATATATATATATATATATATATATATATATATATATAAAAACGAATCTAAAACTTCATCTGTTTTTTATTTTTATTTTTCAATACAGTTCTTTGTTTTGGAATAATTAGTATCTTAATTAATTCTACAATCAATATTTTATATTGGTTTTAAACATAGTAGGAATAAATGTAATTTACCACAGCATATGCTTATTATCATATCAAATATGTTGCATAAGAATCAAGATTATTTTTTCGTTTCAGTGAAAAGAACTAGAATGAGTGATATAGAAAATTTTATAGAGGACCTCAAGACCCAAATTGTAAGTTGGTTTTTCATATCCTACAGTAGATTTCAGTCTTCTTTTGATTTTTTTACACTGCAGAAATTACAAAATGAAAATTGTCAAGCATTAAACTCTGTATTTTCTATGAAGTTTGATGTATGTAACCCATATAGATTACTGATTACATGTTGAATTATTGGCCAGATTGTGTAGCAAATACTGGTCTATGAATTGGCGATAACTGTCTATCTGTCTTGTCACTGTGTCCATCTCTCTGTTAGTCTCTGTCTCTGTCTGTCTATGTATCAACAACTTAGTATAGCTACTGTGTTTAGCATTGTTGTAAGAAAACTGCTTGAGAGGCTTGCATCGAGCTTGTCATTCAAGAATCTTATTCCAAGGATTGAGATTCCTTTGTCATCCCTCAAGGTAGGGGTTGATTATTTTTTTCTCCCATTTCTTAAATATGTCTATGAGAAATGTCTATGTAGATTTACACATGATCTACATGTCTATAGATAATCACAAAATAAGATTTCCATTTCAGGACTTGACTCCTCTTAATCTGTGGACAATTTCAATTACCATTATAATGTATGATTCTAATTCTTCACGTCCATATACTGTATTATCCAATATTTGTAAAACAATTTATCCTCTAGTGTTCAAATAGTTATCATTTTTGTTTATTTTCAGGCAATTTTAGATGCAACTGTTTATCAACAAGAAAAGTTTAAAGCCATAGTAAATGCTCAGGACAACTTACAGTTGATAGAAGTACCCAACTGGGCAGGATTAGGGGTTGTGCAGTATGTATCTTTTCACCTTATATATCAATTTTACTTAAAAAAATGTTTGATTGGACAGGACCCATGTGTCAGTGTAGAGTAGTTCATATAGATTCTGTGTAGGGTAATCCATCCAGATTCTGTGAAAAGTAGTTCATATACAATGCTCTACAATGCGACCAAATCACTCGCAAATGCGACAATTTTTTAGATTTTGGCGAGTGTTTATCCTCATTCAGTCGCCACATTACGACCAGTTTTTTCCCCAAGCCAGAAATCAAAAGTTTGTCTGTTTTCACCGTGAAATTACATTATCGAAATCATGGTCTGTTATGCGCTTTACAACAACCAATTTGGTTATTCAGTTTCGATAAACTAGAGCATCAAACTCATGTATATTACTGTATAAAAACATGTTGTATTGCTCTCATGTTTTCGACTTGAAATTTTCCTAACAGCACACGATGACATTTTCTTTTCTCGGTCGATTTCAACAGAAGCATCATTAGCCACTACTAAGTTTAAACAGTCTTGGTTAAAGGAATACTGGAACCAAGTTATGGCTAGTGTTCGACTAGGCCGAACTTTCTGCCCCGAGTTCGATTTTAATTTAAGCAATTTTTAAGTGGTAAAATCAGGGCAGAAAGTTTGGCCTAGTGTTTGACGAGGAGGGCAGGCAGACCACAGCCTAATTCCTTCGGGGATTCTATTATGGGGCAACACAATAAAACGTGACAGAATCCCCAAAGGAATTAGCCACAGTCCGAACTGGAAATTTTATCTGTAAATTAAAATCGAGTGTCAAACACCCGATTGTCGGACAAACACCTACAAATTAAAGAACTTTATAGGTGTTTGTCTGACAATCAGGTCACAGGTGTTGGACTCTAGATTTTAACTTACAGACAAAATTTACAATATTTGTGGGCAGTCTCTATTTTGTTAATTCTGTCGAAAAGAAACTGGCGCTAAAAATTTAAAAACAAAGTTTAAGGTTGCCTCAATATTAGAGCAACAAATATGAAAAATATAGGAATGTAAACACTCCTGGATTGATAAAAAAATGCACAAAAAGGTCAACATGCAGTTAATAACCTTGTTTTAAATAAATTGAAACAATAACATGTTACATCAACTTAGAAAATTAATATTTTATTTCATTTCTGTCATCCCGTGGATTTTTTTATGAACACACACATACACACACACACATATACACATATATATATATATATATATATATATATATATATATATATATATATATATATATATATATATATATATATATATATAGTAAAATATTTATGGCTGGCTAGTAAAATTTCTGGTTCATATGGCCAAATGAATATTATATATGAATTATTTTTAGTGTTGTAGAGCCCTGATATAGATTCTGTGAAAATTTGTTCATATAGCCAAATGAAGAATGAATATTTTTAGTGTTGTAGAGCCCTGATATAGATTCTGTGAAGTGTTGTTCATCCAGATTCTGTGAAAAGGAGTCCATATAGATTCTGTGTATGGTAATCCATCCAGATTCTGTGAAAAGGAGTCCATATAGATTCTGTGTAGGGTAATCCATCCAGATTCTGTGAAAAGGAGTCCATATAGATTCTGTGTATGGTAATCCATCCAGATTCTGTGAAAAGGAGTCCATATAGATTCTGTGTAGGGTCCTCCATCCAGATTCTGTGAATGGTAGTCCATATAGATTCTGTGTAGTGTAATCCATCCAGATTCTGTGAAAAGTAGTCCATATAGATTCTGTGTAGGGTAATCCATCCATATTCTTTGAAAAGTAGTCCATATAGATTCTGTGTAGGGTAATCCATCCAGATTCTGTGAAAAGTAGTCCATATAGATTCTGTGTAGGGTAATCCATCCAGATTCTGTGAAAAGTAGTCCATATAGATTCTGTGTAGGGTAATTCATTCAGATTCTGTGAAAAGTAGTCCATATAGATTCTGTGTAGGGTAATCCATCCAGATTCTGTGAAAAGTAGTCCATATAGATTCTGTGTAGGGTAATCCATCCAGATTCTGTGAAAAGTAGTCCATATAGATTCTGTGTTGAGTATTTCGTATAAATTTTGCATTTGGTAGTTCAAATATATTTATGTAGTTAATTTAGACTCACCATCTCTAGTTTTGGCTTTTAAGGTGTGTGTTTAACAGTGTAAAATAGTTTAAATATGATATATCTGTACCTGATTTTCTCCTGTTGTAGATATATCCCAGAGGATTGGAAGGACCATAATGAAGCACTCTCAGATAAGGGTAAAAGAGGAATCAATAATATTAACATAGAGTTGGTTCACAGACTAAAGTCAACAGATACAGCTTTCTCTCAAGGTAAGTAGTACCGTCATCATAGAAATAATGAGTGGGGTCAAATATTAGTTTAATTTTTTTATCTCTTTATTCTATATCACTCCCAAGAATATATTATTTGGCAACATAGAAATTTGTTGGGATGGGGGGCAATTGTGTTTCACAAACACATCTTGTTCCTTATATGGAAATTTTCCCAACTTTAGGTGAAGTGCCACAAATTTTTACCTATGGTATGAAATGATGTCAGTGCACTGAGGTTGTCATGCTGGCCATGACACAGGAACCAGGTTTTAAGTCTCAGAAAAAAGACTGATGTTTTTTAAGTTTCATGCCAAGCGCTAGCTAAGGAATAGTTACTGCCTTTTGTGACTCATAGGTATGAACCGATACTGGGAATCGAACCTTGGGATGTTTGTGCTTGTCAAATGATCTACCACTAGACCACTGCTAGCAAGATTAACATGAAAGGACTTAGACAAAGACAATACATATTAATTAACAAAATGCTATGGTTTAAAGTTCTCAGAAAAGGAAAATGTTATTCTAGATAAATAAAGATAAGGTAGTCCTATTAGGCAACTTAATTCAGACTGCAGATTTTCATACCTGCCCACCCCTAAATTTATCCTGCCTCAAATTAACTTTTATATCAATATCTGGAAATTTTCACATCTATTCTGATTAGTCTTCTACATATTTTAAAAAATGAAAATTTACAAAGGTCTTTATCGCAAGTGGTAGATAATGTCAGTAGAAAATGATTATCATAAAAGTAACAACTTATGTTTATCACTAATAACATGTTTTCATGATTTACATTGTTATTGACAGGTCAGACCAGTAGTGAACTAGCTTGTGTTAAGTTTGGTTTGATAACGGAAGAAACAGACATAGAGGAATTGATTGGACTTGTCTGTACTCTTGGAAAAGAGATAGAGGAATCCTCTAAGGTATGGTGCATTGTCAGTTATTGTAAACGGTTAATGTTAAGTGGGTAAATGTATTTGAGAATTTGAGACAGTAATGTTGTTAACAGAAAATATTGGTATTTCTGAAAACAGAACCTAGTATCAGAATTTAATACAGTGGAACCTGTCTTGAAAGACCACTGCATCTGCCACTAATGTGGTCCCTCAAGACAGATTGTCTCTAAATAGAGGTTTTATATAAATAATTATTTAACAAACAATAATGTAGTTTCAAAATATGGTCCCAAAAGACAGGTGATTGTTTATGAGAGTGGTCTCCCAGGACACATTCTCAGACCACAAAATAATTCAGGAGCGATCGTTCAATGATCTATCATCAGATTTCTTACAAATTGTACACAAATGATTTCTTATACTTAGCCTAGAGTCTGAAATGGTTGTCACAACTAGACACCGATAAAACCTTGAAAACTGTCTTTGTTTATTGCAGTATTTAGAAGCTCTGTCTGAGAAAATCAAGAAAGGAATTGAAGAGGCAAATCAGGCATTGGAAAAAGAAAATCAAGAGAAGTTAATGCAAGAGGTACAATGATATACAGATTTATTGTTAAATATTTAACTCAAAACACACCTCTAACTTGCCATATAAGAACAGAAACCTCCATTTTCTTAAACAAGATGATGTTAGCCATTTGTATGAGAAGTTACCAAGGTTCACTTCTGATCTGTGTAGTACATGTATACCTCTGAACTAAGAGCAAGGAATTGGGATGTCATTCACATTAGACAAGTGTTACACAATATACCTTTGAACAAAGCACAAAGGGTGGGGATGTCATTCACATTAGACAAGTGTTACACAATATACCTTTGAACAAAGCACAAAGGGTGGGGATGTCATTTGCAGTAGACAAATGTAACACAATATACCTTTGAACAAAGCACAAAGGGTGGGGATGTCATTCACATTAGACAAGTGTTACACAATATACCTTTGACCAAAGCACAAAGGGTGGGGATGTCATTTGCAGTAGACAAATGTAACACAATATACCTTTGAACAAAGCACAAAGGGTGGGGATGCCATTCACATTAGACAAATGTAACACAATATACAGACTGAAGTAAAACAGGCCACCATACATGACATTACCTGTACATTATATGTTGAGCTTGTTCATGTTGCAAATGTCTAACTTTTGTGGGATACAGGAGATGTGTGTATGGTTGTTATTTATTTGAAATGTTGTGTAAGGTATTTTTTTATTATTAAATTTGATATCGATATGACATATTTGTTGTTTTTATTATTTTCAGGGATTGCTACGACAAATGCCAGTAGTAAGTTCACTTTTGAACTGGTGGTCACCTCCATCTAAAGATAATGTAAAGGGCAGAACCTTTAATTTGAAGTCTGGTAAGTATTCTGTGTCTTGTCTAAAATCTAAAAATTTAGAAAACATGATGAGACACACATTCACACACACACACACACACACACACACACACACACACACACACACACACACACACACACACACACACACACAAACATACAAAATGCATACTCACATTACATTCGCACATTAGCATTTACACACACATTCATACGCTATCACTTACACACAAACACACTCACAACTCTGTATCTTGACATGATATGTAAAGTCACATAATAACATCATGTATTTCTCAAAGCATGAGATCACATTTCTTGGTAATACAGGTGACTCTCTATATCTCGAAGTCCACAGAACCACCGAAATACTTCCAAGGTTTCAAGAATTTGAGGTTTTGAGAGTTCCAGAAATTGACATTTCGATCTATGAAAGTTCTTATTTCTATACAGAATAAGGGATTTTGTTTTCGTAATTTGTATGAATTTTGTTATAAACAATCCCTGTATCTAGCTTTCAAGCATAAAAACCGTGTAAATGTGTTGTCTAAATTATATATCTGATTAGGATATAAACAGTTGTCTTCAAATAAGGTATATAATATTGCAAAAGTCTACAGTACCACTTGATTTAAAAGTTAAAATATCATTTGGCTGTGACACTTGTATTTGAAATCGTAGTCTATGACACGTCTTTATACAATTATTCAGTTTTGATTGCTCTTAAATGATTAACAATCCTGTCAATCGGTCAGTCAGTGTCAGTGTCGGGTTTCCTACAGGTCTACATATTGATGTAATGTGGAGAAAATGTGATTGAAGCGAGGTACAGGTTTGACGCGATCATGAGAGTCTGAGCCCAAAGGTATTGAGAAGTAAAAAAGGGGCTAAAGGTTTTGTCTGCTTCCATCCAACTTTCTGTCACTCTGTCCAGATAAGGTGTTTTGTAATTGCTCACAGTTCACATGAAATGGTTTGACAAATTTTCAAAGTATAATCAATTACTCTGAGAAAGCTTGTTATTTATTCAATATTATTTCTTTCTAGGATCAATATCAAGCACAGAAAAAACCTATAAGTATCACATGCAAGTGCAAGAGGATTCCGAGCAACAAAATTCAGCTCCCCCAATGACCATTCAAGATGCCAGCTCATTTAAAGACATTCTAAAACCGGTAAAAACTGACAGTAGTGGTAATACTAATCTTGTTTCACCATCTTCAGCTAATCAGGTATACAGCACTGTTAAATCTTCCTTAATAAACCATAGTGAAAATGAAATGTGTTCAAGTCATAGCATAGAATGTATATAATTCTAAGTTTGATTTATCTATTGCTTGGGGGAGAGGAAATGGAAAAATTAAGTCGGGTTGTCAGCCTGGATTATATGGATATCAATGCCAAAATCAAATCAAAATCTTCCAAAACTGAAAAGTTTGTTTAAGATACTCAAAGCTGTTTTATAATTGTGAATTAAAAATTCTATAGTACTTTAATTTAAGTGACTTGCTGACTTGATCACATCAACATAATTGCAACATTTTCTTATGATTTTGCATTACTAAGAACATGTGTGTTATTTATTCTCCATCTGAACTTTTCAAATTAGCATCCCATAGGACTTGACAGTTAAAAATAGTAGTTTGTATTGATAGTCAGTGTATCATATGTGTAGTTAATGCCTCATTATTGAAAACACTTGTCTCTATTGACAGTCAATTTAACAAATGTAGTTAGTGTTTCACTATGGAAAAGCAATTGTCCATATTGAGAAGTCACTATCATATGTAGTTAGTGTTTCCCTATTGAAAGTACTTCTCAGTTTTATCAAATTTGTAGTTAGTGTCTCACTATAGAAAGCACTTGTCCATATTGAGAAGTCACTATCATATGTAGTTAGTATTTCGCTATTGAAAGTTCTTTTCAATGTATCAAATTTGTAGTTAGTGTCTCATTTTTGAAAGCACTTGTCCATATTGAGAAGTCACTATCATATGTAGTTAGTGTTTCGCTATTGAAAGTACTTCTCAGTTTTATCAAATTTGTAGTTAGTGTCTCATTTTTGAAAGCACTTGTCCATATTGAGAAGTCACTATCATATGTAGTTAGTGTTTCGCTATTGAAAGTACTTCTCAGTTTTATCAAATTTGTAGTTAGTGTCTCACTATTGAAAGCACTTGTCCATATTGAGAAGTCACTATCATATGTAGTTAGTATTTCCCTATTGAAAGTACTTCTCAATGTATCAAATTTGTAGTTAGTGTCTCACTATGGAAAGCACTTGTCTGTCTATTTACAGTCAATGTATCATGTGTTGTTAATCTCCCACTGTCTCTATGTACAGTTATGTGTCTAACTATTGAAAGTCTTAATTCACGTTTTTGTGACAACTTTCATAACATATGCAGCACTGTATCCATTCTTATCTAACAACCAGCAATTCTTATTTCCAGTAATAAGTACATAATTTAAAATGTGTGATTTATTTTCAATTGAAGTGTGTGACAAATTTCGTAAGGATCCACATGTTTCGATGTTTTTTATTAAATGATTTTTACTTATTTCTAGCAAATGGACATATAGTGAATAACTCATTTGTAAGGCTGCAACGTTTACTAAAATCTGTAAACGTTAACACGATACTTGGTAATCGAAGCGTAAATGTGTAACAGGACTACTGAGAACTGTATTACAAGACTACCTCTGTCATAGGTCATAACCATAGTAAACCTAGGCTGAAATTCTGCCCAAATTAAGTTAGTTTGTTACCGTAGATCTGTTTTTCAGAATACAAACATTGCATGGAGCACTGTGGTAAATAAGTTTCCAAAATTAAAGAACTCCAATATATGCGTTCACGAAGTTTCAGTGTGGCAAAGTTAAAAATAATCTAGTTTCACTTTTGATTTGCATTTTATACATTTGTCGGTTTCTGATATATCACGCAAAATTTGTGAAATTTTTACATTTTAAACTCTATAAAATATATCATCACTAATACTTTGCCACCCTGCCAATGTGATATGTCAACCGAAAACTCTGTCCAAAGTTACATGGCATCAGATTGAAAGCATGCATGGCAAAGCATCCAGTTATGTTTTCAAAAGTAGAAACTTACAAGCAGGAGGACCAATGAGGGTTTTTATAGTGCACACATTGAAACCTATCGTACGTTTGTTCAATGTATATATGTTTATTCATCATCATTACATAATGTATTAAAAGTAAATATGAAATTGACCCTCAAATTATTCTTTTTATTTTACTGTATTTATTCATGAAATTAAACTATGAATGTTATTGTATCTCCTTTCTGTACCTCTCTATCAGTCTCTGATCTGCAGGCACAGAGATAACGGGGCTCAATGAAGGTTATTTTTATTATTATAATTACCTGCAGTATACCTATTAAACAATCTATGTAATTTTTGGTCATAGTAAAACGGTGTATCTAAATAGATATATATAACACCAAGTAATGTGGTTTAGCTTTATTTTAATGTTTTTGTTCATGGTAATAACATTACTGAACCATTCCCTTTCCGTGCCTCACAGGCACTAAATTTAGAGATATAGAAAATAAGGTCAAAGGCTGAAAGCAGCTATCAGTAAAAACACACTTTACCTGAGCGAGAATTACAGATGTACATTTTATTTTTACTGCATAGAGAGTTTAAAAGATATTTTACTGCATCTTGCCAAAAAGAAAATAACAATTATGCATTTATGGGGGGGACTTTTCTCCTGATTTTATTTACATTAAATGTTTGTAGGCAATCACATTGCGCAGGTCGTGTACACGATATTATTGTTCATCTCATGTAACAATGAGTTAATTATCGACCATACAATCTTTATTACATCTTTATTTAACATATTTTGTTTGTTGGACTTGAATCATGTTTTTGTAACTAATACACTTTAGAGCCATTAGGGTTCAGTGCTGCTGGAACCTAAGCTGATTTTGTGAGAAAGTTTGCCAGTTTACTTGAGGAAGACTGGTGGTCTCTTCCCAGGTACATTGTAACTGGATGTGAGCGAAAAATTGTTGAAAATGTGTTGATGTGGTATAAACACCATTCAAACAAACATATTAGAGTAGCAGCCAAACAAGGGAAATTTCAATTTGTCAGATGGGAAGATTAGGGTTATAAGTTGCCTAAGGCAAATAGTCATTTGAAAATCATTTATACAGAAAAAAATGGTTCCATGGAGGATTTTGTTGTGGTCATTAATAAGAGGTAGTCAGTAAATGCAGTGAGTCACAAAGGCAAGTTGGACTGTTTATATGTAAAGCCTGTAATGTTGAATACACAACTGTTGGATGAGGATATATTTTTGTTTATTTCAGGATGACAGAGCTGACAAGCAAAATGTTGTCACCATTGATCAGACCAATCAGAGTCAAGTTCAATCCCATGATGCAACATCAGCTGAAGAAATGTCGGGCAATACACCACAGTCACCTACATTACAAGTGAGGTATATAATGCTGTCATCAGATAACATAAACGTCAGAATAGTTCTCACACATATGATATCACAACCCTACTAATATTGATGGCAAATTCTGATAGTATCACACAAGCAAAATCACCACATTTAGTATTAAGTATATGATAAAAATGTTCATTTATAAGCAAGAAAATACATTTTTGCATAATTTTTGTGTGAGCTGTATAATTGCAATTTGTGACAGTGACTTAAAGCAAGTTTTGTAGGCGTAACCCCAGAGCCTGTGATTGTCGTATGATCTTTATATTTTTATAGGTTTAACCCCAGAGCCTGTGATTGTCGTATGATCTTTATATTTTTATAGGCTTAACCCCAGAGCCTGTGATTGTCTTATGATCTTTATATTTTTATAGGCTTAACCCCAGAGCCTGTGATTGTCGTATGATTTTTATAGGCTTAAACCCAGAGCCTGTGATTGTCGTATGATCTTTATATTTTTATAGGCTTAACCCCAGAGCCTGTGATTGTCGTATGATCTTTATATTTTTATAGGCTTAACCCCAGAGCCTGTGATTGTCTTATGATCTTTATATTTTTATAGGCTTAACCCCAGAGCCTGTGATTGTCTTATGATCTTTATATTTTTATAGGCTTAACCCCAGAGCCTGTGATTGTCTTATGATCTTTATATTTTTATAGGCTTAACCCCAGAGCCTGTGATTGTCTTATGATCTTTATATTTTTATAGGCTTCAACCCCAGAGCTTGTGATTGTCGTATGATCTTTATATTTTTATAGGCTTAACCCCAGAGCCTGTGATTGTCGTATGATCTTTATATTTTTTATTTTACAGTGAAGTCAGCTCAACACCAGATCTTAAATAATATCCAGGATGTGAATTGTTAGTGTATTACTCATCATTCCATTATTCCATTCTGTGAGGAAGGATTGACAAACCCATTTTGTGTGTTGCTTGTGAAATCAGCATGACAGTGGTGTTTATTTTTATATCAAGCGATATCTCATTTTTCACTTCATCAAAATTCACATCCTGTGGGAGATTTTTAAACTTGACATAGAATTCGGGAGTGAGGTTCAGTGGTGTTATGGTCATTATTGTAAAACTCTCAAAGTTATTTGGTACAATGTGGTGGATTGGAATTGTGATTATAATCAAAGGAAATCTATGTGACAAAGAAACAAGCAACTTTACACTATCTGAATATGGATTATGTGGATAATTCTGTGATTTTATAGATAGGTCTAATTATTGGGATACTTAAATGTGATATGTATATATGTGGTTCATATTTATCAATATTATCATCTTATTTGGGATAATGCTCTTCTTTTTTGTTTAATCAAAACCATTGAATTTTAGGACAACTGTTATGAGGTGAATTAATTCCATAATGATTACTGAGAAATAAGAAATAATGCACTTGGTAGGTTTAATGTCTTTTTTTTTATGCCTCCCCCAAGTTTGAAGATGGGGGAAGGACATATTGTTTTGTGGTCAATCCATTTGTATGTTTTCAACAATTTGGTTCTCATCAAATATCCTGCATTTCTCTCCTCATATTTTAACTCATTGACCCCCTATAGCAACATTTGGAATTGCCCATCTCAAATAATGGTAGAGTCCACTGTCAGAGTACTGGGGCTCATTTTACAAAAAGTCTTAAGTCCTAAATACTAAGTCTTAGTCCTGATTGTCAAGAGACTGACCAATCAGTGATGCATTGTCATGGTAGCTAGGACTAAAAGTTAAGATTTACGACATAGGACCTTTCATAAACCAGGCCCCTGGAGTGTATGATTTAGAATCTACACTCTACGATTATTTCACATGCAATATATATTTAGTTACTCCTAAATTATGACAGTAGACCATACATTTGATTGATTTGGGTGAATCTAAATGTGACCACTGGGAGTAATGGATTTATCAAATGTTATATGAAGCGTTATGACAATAAGATCTAGGGTGAATTCCATTGTGACAAGAATTGCCAGAGTTATGGGTCTTTAAAATCTTTCATATAAATTACTTCTGGGAGCATCATGTTTCTCAAACTTATGCTTTGTCTTCATGTTTTTGACTTGTGTAACATTTTACCATTGTACAGACATATCTTCTTAATTGTGTAAATCATGATTTACCCTCATTATATTTAGGAAACGTAGAGAGCATATGTAATTGATATTGTTTAATCTTAATCTTGCACAGAGATTTATTTTTTTACTACTATGCATCTTATTGTTTTTGTTGTGGTATGTTTTGTTGTGCTTTGTTTAGTTATCTATTTCCTTGTGGTTTCTAGCTTGGACATTTAGTGATACAATCGTGTGTATGGCGATCACACAATCTTTATTGATGATAAGGTGCTTATTCAACATCTCGATTTACCATTAGCCAACCAGAATCCTTGCAATCCATGATCCCTCTCCCAAGACAAGGTTAAAATGTAATACATGTAGTTTTGTAGGTCTGTTGCCATTTGATTATAAATGTTGCACAAATTCCCACATCATCTTTGGTTAGTAATTGTTTCAGATGCCATGTTTTACCCACATTTTATGTCGTTAATCCTATTGGGTTTTTTCAGGACCAAGGATCTTCTCTAAGCTTATCTATAACATTATTGTACAATGCAAACTTATAAACTGTGTCTTATGCATGTATCTTGACTGATGTTTTGGTACAGATGTACTGAATATAAACTCAGAAATTTTACAGAACCTTGGTTAAGTTTACCCCATGTGTTTATTTATTTTGGGTCAGTGTAACTACCTGTAATTTTTACATTAGAATGTCATACATACTTGTATATGTAATGAACATTTTCTGTGGGATATTTGACTTATCTTTAGTATATAAGCACTTTATATTTGTAGATCGACTTGCTGGGTATATTGGCTTTACTACAAATACACACTAGATATTTTTCATGTATTCACTTTTTCACTATATTTCTTCAAACAGTTATATATTATGGTAGTTTTGCGCCTGTTTTTTTGTTGAACTACATCTACAAATCATTTTTACTTAACTAATAGGATCCTCTGTTGTCGAGTGGTTACAGCATTACACTTTAATTCACAAGGTCTCTCATCTCTAGTCAGCTTGGGTTCAAGCCATGCTAGACCTGAGCTGATTATGTTATTGTAAGTTTGTAAGTTGTAGAAGGTGAGCGGCCTCATCCTGGGTACATTGTGACTGATTATGCTTCTCTATCATTAAAAACTGTTCATCAATTAGTTATCACTTTTAAATTTTTAGCATGACATTAAAACATTTCAACAGCATTTCTTTTGAAAAACATTTACAGATCTTTTTTTTTGGGGGGGGGGGCAAAAACTTTGCTGGTAATTTATGGACACCCCATTATTTATTATTACTATATATATTTGTTTTGTTTTTTTATCATTACAATGTATACTAGTCAGTAATATATTTTTTTGTAAATATCCAAGATTTAATACAATTAGAAATACATGTATTTTTCTTGCCTATTTTAATACTCTCTGCATTACCTATGATAAGAGTTATCTCCCTCTGCGTGTAAATCTAACTTTTAATATTTGACATGTATTGAATAATATAATGTGCATATCACTTTTTCCTTCATCGTTTGTTCATTGTTCATACACCCAACAATTTTTTCAGAGTTTAGGCAGAATTGTTTTAGTGTTGCTTTAGAGTGTAAATTCTCAAGGAAAATGTTTAAAATGAGTAGAACTATTGGATTAAGTTGTTCAGATGTTATACATTGTAGGACCTGATTACAGATTAGACTACAAAAACCATGTGTTTGAACTCTCTACAATCGTCCACTTTTCCTTGGATGACTCTAATGAGGACAATTATAATGATCTATTTATACATTGTAATTTTACTACAGTTTGTAATTGATCTTTTTAACATCATAGATAATCCCCATCTCTCTGTATTTGGCAGCTGCCATATACGTTTTGTACTTTGACATATTTAAGCCTCTTTTAGATCTGTCTAAATGGTTATAAAAATCATAATCTCTGTAACAGTGATCAAGTTTAATTTCATACACCCCCTCTGACAGTAACAAAAGAAATTAATGAGATAATTAATATAAAATATTAACTAATGTGTTTAAGTCAATGTTGACATTTCTACCTATTGATAGTTAATTATATACAATGTCAACTGTTAATTGGCAGAGCTGTACTTTTAAAATCTCTAGCTTGCTTGTAATGTGTGTTTTTGCTACAATATCTATAGAAGTACTGAAACAAGAAAACCACAACTGTTGTACCTGTTAGTGTGTTTATTGTTGTTTGAAATGCTGCCAAGAATTGTTCACTTACGTATAGGGACGTCACAACCTGTAGGTAAAATGGGACAAATTTTGACTTGTGCTATGGACTGATAGGCTACTAATGCTGCACAAGTGTTTAAGTCTTGGTTGTTGGTTGTTAAGTCCAGTTTTCTGACAGACTGTAACTTAGTTTTGGTGCTGACCCAAAACATTTTATCTGTAAAATCTGGAAAATGTTTTTATTATTACTCATCACATTTTCTTTCATTATGCCAGAAATCATTTTGTGTGTTGACATCTATACATACATCTTACTCAAAGTTTCACTCGTTATATGGTCAGCCAACCTAATATTGATTGACAAGTACATGTATCATCAATAGGTTGTACTACGTATGCCAATTTCATTCATCAATAGTAAATCTCAAGGTCATCATAGATTTTCATCAATGTTCAATAAAATAAAGTAAAACTCCTCATCATAAAAATTCTTTGTAGACTTTGAACTTTAAGTGCAATATTATTGTGCTTGTCTTAATTCTGTCAAATGACAATGTCAATACATGTTTTATAACTGCTAAGGTGGTAGAACTAAGTTTTTGGTTAAGTGGTGGATCTAGAGAGGGTTTATGTACATTGTTCACTCACATTGTAGCTGTTTTGTTTAATTGTTTCAGTGTAAATGAACCTCCTTGTAGTCATCCCATGTCAGTGTTGTGTTTTATGCTAAAACTGACCACAGTAGCAGAAGCATTTCTACTTGCATTCATACCATTCATTCTGTAATTCTAAAGCTTTCGGCTTTAAATTTGTCAATTTTAATATTAAACTGCAAATGGTCCCAGAGTATTATATAATATGAAAAATGAGAAGTTATCAGAGCAAGACCATGGCAGCATTGTACAAGAATGGTAATCAATTCTCTATATCCTCTCTTTGAATTACAAATCAATAGATATCCTTAAAAAAGTACTGCCTTGTTTTGTTTCTTTAGACATGACATCATTTAAGTACGACAAACTGCCATTTTTTCTTCTATCAGTTGAAATATATATGTAATCAAATCTTAAAGTTATGGCTATAGAACCTTGATCTGTCCTGTGAAAAGTGTCAGCAGGAAATGAAAAGTGTCAGCATGAAATATAAGCATAATTCAGTTGTATCATATACATTTTATCAAACTTAATGAAATGATGACAATAAAAATTTGATCTGTCCTATGAAATGTGTCAGCATGAAATTTGAACATTGATCAGTTGTAATTAGAGTTTGTTACACATTAAAGGTGACATTCAACTAATCTATTTTGTCAGATTGTATGAATGGATCACTCACTGTCTAGTTTATAACATGTCAATTACTACAACTCTCTATCACCCACAAAAATACACTGAGAAAAACAGAAAGTTATATAGAGAGGAAAACAATACACTATTTTTAAGATTTAATTTGGTTATTGTAAAATTTATATATTTCAACTCATATATTCTCACATACAGATGTATACTAAGAGAGAGGGAGACACAGATAATACTTTGTTTATTGGTTATTTTAAAAAATTATATTACCACCTGAGTTTGATAATTTTCTGAGGGAATTGAAAATGGTTAGAATTGGTCAGCCCAGTATTAATAATGTGGAAATGAGATTATTCTTTAAAATGATATACTTGTCAATTGTTGATTATCATTGTATGTCACCAAAGCTTCTACAAACTTGAGTATAAACATGTAACTAAATCATCTGTGTTGTATACAAGTAATTGTATGAAATTGTTCTACAAGATCCAACAACTTACATTATAATAAAAAAATATCTACAACTACTTTTTTGTAATATTTTTCAGTGATTTTAGTAATTTATATTTGTTGATATAAAATTCAAATAAAAACATAATCATGATATTGTAACTGTTGTCTATCCTGTACCATGTTGATAGCCATGAACAGTTAATGATAGGTAGGCAAACATCCTGGTCTAATTTCAACATACTTGATACATGTATATCATAATTATTCTGATGTAAGTTTGGTACGAACTTATAATGGTGGTAATGTAATTGGAGCATCGATTTGTAATTTATAAGTACAAGTATATACTCATCTGTTTTCATTGTTACATCAGAGTTTGTTTTTACATTTGTTTTTTACAAGTACAATATACATGTGTATTCATCATTATTTTAGTATGTCTGGTCTGGCACCATCAGATTCAAGAAATACTCAAATTCATTTTTTTTAAAGTTTTATGGAAAATATTTAAATTTAACTTGATATTGTAATGAAAAAAATATTTACTTAATTTGTGATTTCTTGTCATTCACATCTAAAACGTTTTCAAATAAAATAAAAGTACCAGTATGGTACTCAAAATTGAGTATGCACTCACACTGTTGTAGTTATTTCTAAAATTTTCTTCAGAGGGGTAACAATTTTCAGCCTTATTTATAATTGTATGCATTACATTTGCAAAATTGACCAGGAGCAGCTTAATTTATGTATATTTTTATAATGAGGTAATATTAATAATAATAAAAAATGCGCTGAACTTGAGTATGTACTGATATGGTGGTGCAATGCCCTGGACTTGGGTAACCGCAAAATATGTAAATTATTTATATAAATATATATATATATGAAGTTTCGCTAACATCATGTGATTATAAACACAAATGGGTGCATCCAACATAATTCTTAATTTCTTGTGCATTAGTAAGATTATAGATATATCAAAAATTGTTTTTGTTCTCAAAAAATTAATTCAGAGTATGTCGGCATTCACCAAAAGAAAATGCTAGATAAACTATTTCTTTAGTAGCAGTATCAGCAAAATGAAATTGTCCAATATTAAAGTTGGCAGCTAGTAACCAAGTCATAGAGTTTTCTGATATGTGTTCTCTGTACATTTCTGTGCTTTAGTGTTGTTCACCAATTTTATATCTGATTCAAGTCTTTCTGGTTTATATATATTTTATCAGTCCCATCTTTTAATCTGTTAGGTACACTATTCTTTTCTGCTGATTTGACTTTTATCTGATTTCCTTTAGTTTTTGTTATGGTATTTATTTGTTTTTCATTAAAACCAAATATGATTAAAATAATCAGTGACTTATTATTGTTTTGCTTATGTTTTGATGAGTAAAAGTGAAATACTCAATCTTCATTGCAATTTTAAACTAAACATGGACAGATAAAGTATGTTTGTGGCTAGATCTACAGTGGGACCTAAAAGGTAAATTTTGAAAAGTGTTTTGCGCCACAGTCAACAATTTTTCAGTTATATGGTGGCAGCCAAATTTTAATGCAGGAGAGAACCCGGTTACAATGTACCCAGGAAGAGACCATCGGCCTTCCGCAAGTAAACTGGCAAACTTTCACACAAAAATCAGCTTACGGTAGGTTCCAGCCAGAGTGGTGATAAACTATAATTAAAAGCATGATGCTTTAATCAGTAATCCATGAAAACAAAAAGATTGATGAAATGATTTTTATATCACTACCTCTTTTGAGAGACAATCTATTTTGCCATATTGATGGCACATGACAGGGTCTCACAAGACAGGCTTCACTGTACAACTGTGACTGCATATCCTAAAATTTTAATTATTAGCCAAACCAAGCATGCACAACAACCAGGTATTATCAAATATAAATGTATGTATGTTAGAATTGCTGTAAACACTGGAATATATACCACTACATAGTAATAATACATGGTAATAGCAGTCATAGTCAATATACAGCAGAACCTTGTCTGAAGACCACCAATCTTATAACATCATCACACATTTAAGACTATAAGTATTCAATCTCCTGAAAGTTTTGTCTTAAATATTTAACCAGTTCATACCCACACTTCAGAAACTCCGAGCTAACAATACCACTAAGTCATTTAGGTGGTCTGAATAGAGGTTCCACTGTATATCTAGGGAGGCAATTAATTTAAATGAACTTGATTTCTTATTTTTTTTATGTATAGCTTTAAATTCAAGATCAGTTTTTCACCTTTTAAAATCATGATGGAAAATTGATGCAAAAACTGAATAAAATTATTTTTATTATTTCTCAGATATTTAAATTTACTGTTTTGCTTCAAAATTGTAGTTTAAAATGATTCAATTTCTATAAAATATTTGAGCTATAGGGTATCTTTGTTAAAAAAACAAAACAAGGAATTACATAAATATTTTGTGTTTTTCTTTTTATATAATGAAATGGAATTATGGAAATCACATATAAGTAATTAAATCAACAAGCGTATTACTAGACTTATGTGTTCATGTAGAATCAGTGCCTCTAATTAACAGCTGGTGTCATAATATGTGTAAATAAAAGATATTTGTGAACACTATTCTAGAATATCTGTGAACAGACAGTAAACTTTATTGAATAGGAAGATCAGCTGTTAATAATACCTTGTAAATATAGAGTTTTGTGTAATCGTCTTATTAGCATTTTGAAATATTAATGGTTTCAGTTTTACTGTATTACGTGTATAAAACTCATATTTAAAGGTAGAAGTATTTGATATTTCAACTCCATTAGTTATATATATATATATATATCATATAGGCGTCGGATATATACCATAGGCGTCGGAACCCCCCCCCCCCCCCCCCCCTTTTTTTTGCAAAGATGGACATAGGTGTTGAAAATTGGGGCTTAGCCCCCAGACGTTTCTGGCGTGTGTGTGTTTTAAATTAGTTTAGCAACCCCCCCCCCCCCCCCTCACACTTTCAATTTGCTTCCAACGCCTATGTAAATATATATATATATATATATATATATATATATATATATATATATATATATATATATATATGAATGCCTGTGCTAAATGCATATATTTGCATGAGATTATTTAGATTTACATTTGAAAAGTCCCGTTACTATAATATTAACAATACTTTTGAAATGTTAAAACATTATTATTAAATATTTCTCACTTTCTAGAGGTAGATCTACGCCTAATGTTTAGAACAAAATATTGACATTCCGAACATGTTCAATAGACGCTTTGGTATAGACCCAAATATTTAGGTCAAAGCCAGACCGGCAAGTTTTTGTTTATAAACAGTCTCTACTGTATTTTTCTTTAATTTTGACAACATTGTAAACATTGCGATTTGACATCATAACCTCGAATAATTTATTTTGTATCCAATAGGATAAATTGTAAGCATGTATATGAGGAATGACTCTACGAATCAACATCGCGGAGACATACTCGACAAGAACGTGTGTATTCCCGCTACCATAGCTGGATACACAACAATCAAATTATCCAATCATCATTCTCAAAAATATTTACATCTGTTTACATCGTTGCTACGCAAATCATTCTTATTCATAATGTCGATCTGATGAACTTTCAATAAATTATCATTTTGCCAAATGTCCAGCCGTGATAGGAAGCATTTGTTGCAAGATCATTTTTGCGACATGGACTTAAATTTATTCTGAGGCTTTTTGTTCCTAATAGCACTGTATTGGATCAGTACGTAACTGGTAGCGGTACAATCGCAACAGGCTTGGACATATCAACCTCACCTGGATAGCGGGATTCACCGGCATCCCGTTAAACGTGGGTGATATTTTTCACACATCCTTCAGGTAATTATATATTTGTCATGTTGTTTTTCATTGTTTCGACACATCATTTGATCTAGACATGCAAGTCTTAAATTCACAGTATGACTTCGTCGAAACACGTGTTGCGGTGACTATAAATAAAACGTAAACATGTATGGGCTATTCATATGGTAATTAGCGTTCGGCTTGACGCCCTTTTCTTGGCATGCCTTTACTTGTATGCGATATTGTAAATAGTCTATAAAGTGTCTGAACTTGCACTTGAACATTTACCGGGTAGTTTCAATCCTGGAATGATCTTAGTAAATTCAGTCAGCATTATCAGAACGGCAATAGACTGAGGTAGACTCGGTGGTTTGGAGTTTGGAATTTATTAAGGTAAGAAGACATCGCAGTCTTTAAAAAAAAAATTTTCTACTACTAATATGCATACAATAGATAAATAGATCTAATATTTTTCGAAAAAAAAATCTCCTAATTTTTATTTTAATGAAAATAATTTCTAAGATGTGTAGATATATTCAAGGTCAGATATTGTTTTGCAAATGAGAAAAAAAAATTGTCAAAATGAATTAAGTGCAAAAATGTACTTCAAAAAAAATAAATTGATTTTATTTTCCATTAGGCCTATAACAAGACTTTGATTTAATAAACTTGTTTCCTTAAGCTAGCATGCTGCATGTTTACTTTTTATTATTTCAGTATTAGATAAAAAGATATAATTATTGGAATAAATTAAAAATATATATATTACTCTTAGAGCAGATTTAGATCTACTATTGAATTTTTTATTATTATTTTTAAACAGGCTGGCATTAATCATTTCATTATACTGTGTTCATATAGATATATAATGATAGGAAAACTTACACCCAAAGCACCCAACAATATGATAATTAATAAGAAGGATGTGTTTTCCCCACTTTAATTATTTACAATTATATATGTAAACCATATTTTCAAATCACTGACAGTTCTCAAAATTGTATATGACAGATCTACATGCATATATTTCCACATAGAAATGGCATGGGAATCACATTATTTTGATTCACAGAGAAACTTACTACACTTGTTTGATTGTCACAATTAAAAATTAATACAGGTATATATAGGCTGATGCCATTGTGCCCCACAGATTATTGTTTTTCATCAAGTTTAAACACATTATATTGATTTCTGAAATAGATTTAAAGTACATGACCTCGGAGTCTGGCATGATTTAGACACACTGTACAGAAAAGGCGACTGAGAAATTGTGTTCTCTGCATACATTTGAATGTTTATTTTTGCATGCAGACATTTCAAGCTCTGCAGACTGGCTTTATCTATGGTGTTTTATGTACAATGAGACATATGTATTGAAAGAGCACTTTTGGAAATGGTCACCTTTCTGGAAGGACTCTGTGAAGTAGTCCACTGAGTTAAATAATCTTACATTATTTTAATAAAATGACGTAAGATTATTTAACTCAGTGAACTTCTTCACATTTTTATGAAATAAATTCTTCATCTAAAGTCCATATTTTAGCAGGAGAATGTGACTTCTCATCATCTCATGATGGGTACCACTTAATGATCAACCGTAATTACTGGTATGAGGCACCGTATTACTATTTATAAAGCATTTTAAGATATCAAAAAATGAATTTTTGATATCATAGAATCATATTTGAGATATCAAGAATTGAATTATGATATCATTCCTCATATATAATGAATGTTTTAGTAATCATTTCTGGATAATGTACTGACTAGTGAAGTACTCAGTACTTGAAAGTCATGAAGGACAATAGATTTAATATGTTGTCTTATTTTTATTACTTAGTCTAGACAATAAGGTACAGTCAGGTTTTTAATATCATCTAATTTTATTTACAGACAAAATCATTTTTATTTTGGAATAACCCACCAGTCAAAACGAAGTTCCCACAAGCTTACGCGGTGAATTGTCACCAGGGGCAGGGGTCAAGAAAGATGCCCGTCATGACTAGAGATCACTTGGCCGTCAAGTTTCGCCAGAATTGGATGGCAAAGTATCCTCTTGATACCTGCAGCAATGGTGGCATCAACCTGGATGACAGTCTAACAAGTCTTAACTGGCTGCAGAATCTAAACATTATGAAGATCACCTCTCCTACCCCTCCAACGAGTCCAGGGCCATGTAATAATTACCTCAATATTGACGTCAACAAGAACATGAAGGTCAATCCAAATGCTGTGTTGAATGTTTCATGTGCACCACCACAGTGTAAGATGGAACCTAAGTTCCACTTAGCGGATCCTGCTTCACCCACAGCACTCGGAGGCGATGCAATAGACTACAAAACCAATCCATATGTCAAACCACCTTACAGCTATGCAACTTTAATTTGTATGGCCATGAAGGAAACCAAAAAAAGTAAAATCACACTATCAGCAATCTACAACTGGATCACAGACAACTTCATGTACTACAGATTAGCTGACCCAAGTTGGCAGGTTCGTCATCATTATATATCACTTTGTACTTGTTATTTTTGTAGAAATTTCTCTCACATGGGTATTTTGAAAACATCCATCATGTATGTTTGAATAAGACTGATATGCTCAAGTTAAAATACAGATGAATCAGGAAAACTATCAGTATCAGACTTCTGTTAAATAGATAAAACAACAAAGTGTTTTGTCTTTTGAAAATGAACATTAAATTATGGTGTCTATAAAGCATTGCTTTTGGATAGAATCAATACTTGATATTTGTAGCTAAGTGTACATCAGTTTACTTGTCGATTTCAAACTCACGACTGATTTATAATCAAACTTCTTTTACATTTCAGAATTCAATTCGTCACAATCTTTCGCTCAACAAATGTTTCCAGAAAGTTCCCCGAAGGAAAGATGAACCTGGCAAAGGTGGATTTTGGCGAATAAATCCAGATTATAATGAAATGATTGAAAATGGAATATTTAAAAAGCGCAGAAATAGTCGTGAGTCATCATGCACACCTCCAGTGAAAAAGATCAAGAAGGAACAAGATGATGGCTTTAGTTTTTCACATAAACAAAGTGACAAAGTGATACATTTCAATGGCCAGGATGAACAGGACCATCTGAAAGGTGATTTTAATTGGACTTCCATACTAAATCAAGATATAGAAATAGGTGGTATTCGAATTAAGACAGAGGACTTGCTAGATAAAAATGATGGAAGTGATTCAGGCCCTATGCAAGCTATGAGTCCACCATCATCAGAGTGTAATTCAGACGATTTTAGCATAGAAGATTTCTTTTCACAAACAGAATTATCAAATGATGTGCCAATAGATTTCACAACCAATGATCCTCTAGACTTGACAATCAATGGACAACATATTACAACTCCTCAGTGGTGGGAGGAGGACGGTTCAAAATTAAACGTTAAATCAGAGGACTTAAACGGTGATAAAAATGGTTTACACACACCAATAGCTCCATCACCCGCCAGTGTTGATGGAGATTTAGATGCCGAACATCCTTGGGCTGAAAATGGATTTGCTGATATCGGAGATGCCTTTGATGTTGATAATTTATTTGATCTCGAAAATATCCCAAGTCCCAAACTCTCATAGCATTTTTATGCATGAAGAAATTCATATTTATTTATTTAGAATCTGCTATTTTGTACATAAAATTTAAGGTATTGGTATATATTGGTTTGAATTGAAACACCAAAACTAATAAAAAAAAAAATACAAAATTTTAATTGATGTTAAAGGATGAATGAAAAGATTCTTCTGATAATTTTTGTTTCGAAATCAGAAGAATACATATTCTTAAATTTGAAAATCACATACAGACCAGCATGTAGTGTTTTTTTTTTAAACTTTCTAAAAATTGTCAGATTTCTGGATTTATATTTGTGCTATTTATAGATGATAAGATATGCTGCTATTTACTTATTTAATAGTAGGTTAATAAAAAAGTCCAGACAATAGAAAAGACAATAAGAAATAAAGTGATGTAATATATTTATATATGAAAAAAATATAGGTGTGTAATAAGTCCATGATTTCATTATAAAGTCAAGGACATTATTAACACAAGTCTGTTTGTTTCAACTGAAGTGTGCTCGAATCAGCTGTTAGTGTTACCGTACTAATTTTATTGTTTTTTCAGTGTGGGAGTTTGATAGAGTGGTAATGTTTCATTATGAACTTCATTTCCATCATTATTTCATCTATTTATATCAATGGTCAGTAACATTCCAGTGTCTTTACAGTTTGATTTTGTTGTTGCTTTTAAGTGCAGATTTCTGTTGCTTTTATGGGGATATATGTGGCTAGAGAAGCATGTTGTATGTATAACATTCGGACCTATCACCATACAATTTGAGAATTACTTAAATCTTATAATTTTACTAAAATTTCACTAATCCTGAAATCGGATTGGCTAAAGCAGACCAAGCTAAAGTTATTTACGGACTATTATTCTCAAGTTTGATGGGGCCAGGTCCAGAATTCACACATATCTTCATTATATGCAGATACCCAAATCATGTAATTATAAATTCTGAATCTTTTTCCTGAAGACAGAATACCTGTAATATATATGGTCTTAAAATTATATATGCATACAACTACACACGACCAACTGTCACGTGTTTACAACAATTTTAACCTATGTTGAATAATGCCTGTTAAGTCTATTAAAGCTCCATATATATTTTAATGGTGTTCATTTAAACCACTGCAAAACATGGATGATAAATTGTTTCAATCTTAATGCTTGAATTGAATTCTACAAAGTAACTTATAAACAGTTTAAAATTTAAATATTCATTCTTCAAAATGTCTTCTAGACTTGTATCGTATTTTACTATTGTTATAACTTTTCTATGACCCATAAAGTTAAAGAAATCTGTAAACCCACCCCCCCCCAAAAAAAAAAAACCTGAAAATTTATGGAAAAAATAAATAAAAATGAAATGAAATGCGAATGAAATTTGATTATTTTAGACTATTTTTGTGATATGAATTCTTATGTGATACCTAACACAGGGAAGAAAGATAAAAGAAGAAAAAACATACAAAACTGTGTGTCTTTGTTATCAGAAGTATTATTTTAAAACAGATATAATATATATATTTGTTTGATACTGTGATAATTGTTAAAATTCACTTTTATTTTTATATCATTTTACCAATGTACATTTCATCATCTGTCATTTAAAACAGACATGCTCCGACCTACTTTTAATGGATGGACAAGTATCTCAAATTATTATGAAGGTAATAATACTTTTATGCCATTTATAACCATTGTTCAGCATTGGTTTTACCTTTGTTTCCCTCCATTTATAGTTTGTCGGAGGTTATTGGACATTCCAATATTACCACCAGTATTACTGAAACACATCATCAACTTCATGTCACTTCTTGTGTCGGAGTATATTTATTAAAATGAAAAAAATAAAATTTTAAAATTTAAATAAATCTTGTCTTTTCTAATACCTGAAGAAATACAGTCGCCTAATCAGCACAGTTTCAAGCTGATTTTGTGAGAAAGTTTGCCAGTTGAGTTAGCTTGCAGAGGGCCAAGGGTTTGGTGTTTTTAATGCCACATTCAACAATTTTTCAGTCACATGGTGGCATCCATTTTTTTGTGTCAGAGGAGATAACCTGGTTACATTATACCAGGGAAGATACCATCAGCCTTCCCTGAGTAAACTGGCAAAATTTCTCACAATCATCTTAGGTTCCAACTGGACTCTATCCATGCTGATCAGAGATGAGAGACTCCACATGGTTTAAAGCACAATACTCCAGCCATGGAGGCCCCTTTAAATATCTCCAAGAACATGGGCACTAAAACACCCAGTGATGACTTCTACTTTCTCAGGTGATTTTGAAATTATAATGGTGCTTTTTGTGTATACACTGGAGAAAAGGAGTAGCAGGTACTTCTGAAGGCTGTTACAGGGGAAAATAAAGAATTAACATTGCAGTTAAATTGAGGGATAAAAAAAGAGAAATTCCTCCTGTTGTGGGATATTTTTATACATGTATCTGTGTATTAAATACTTACTTATAATGTCAAGTATAAATGTAAAGGAATTATCATATATATGTATATGTTACAGCAGTTGGGATCCAACCAAATCTAGTTGTGTAAATCTAGTTCTACCAATGAGCCAAGATTGTGGTAGTGTAAACGACCTAACTATCAATGAATATGTCATATTTTATGCTCTGGATAATTTGTTCAGAAAATGTGATATAGAACAAGTGTATTATATATGTTGACATGCCCCAGATACACACCAAGAAATGACAACAATGCATTAATATTTGTCTTCATAAATTAAATATCTGAATATTAATGAATACTTAGATACAGACTGATAAAAACATTGCTGATACACACATACAAACAGACAAAGACATACAGGGGGTTAGATGTAGTCACATGGAACAATCACAATGTAATATCAAGATGGCCGAGGATAACTGATATTGGGAATATGAAGTGACCTGTAGCGGGAAGACAAAACAATGGACCAAGTTAGATAAAGTACCCTGTACAATTCGAGGGTAAAATATCTGCCACTGAGCTGTCGTACTAATACCCATACACTACAATTTGAGAGTAAATTATCTGCCAAAACTGCCATACTTATACACAGCTGCCATACATTTGTACTAATACTTATACACTATACAATTTGGGGATATATTACTGCCACTGAGTTGCCATACTAATACCCATACACTACAATTTGAAGGTAAATTATCTGCCAAGGCTGCCATAATACTCATACACAGCTATCATACATTTATACAAATACTTATACACTATACAATTTAGGGGTAAATTATCTGCCACTGAGCTGCCATACTAATACCCGTATACTTTACAATTTGGGGGTAAATTATCTGCCACTGAGCTGCCATACTAATACCCATACACTGTTCAATTTGAGGATACATTATTTGCCACTAAGATGTCATACTAATACCCATACACTTTACAATTTGAGGGTAAATTATCTGCCACTTTAACTGTACTGATCTGCCATACATTACTCTATTACAATTTGCTACATCAGCCAGTCTGAGCTACCATACTGTTGCACATTACAATATGAGGGTAAATTGGCTGAACTAATTATATATGAAGAAATACAGACTTCTTCTTTCTGTGATAACTCATCTTTACTTTAACTGCTAGCAATGGTCTAGTGGTTGAGTGTTCGACTCACAGGGAGAAGATCCAAAGTTTCGATTCCTGGTCATACTAAAAACTTTTGAAAAGATAGTGACTGTTCCTTCACCAAGTGCTCAGCATTAGCGAAAGTCACAGGTATTTCAAATGAGGCATAACACTGAGGTCCCGTGTCACATAAAAGAAAACTTACTTTATAGGCCTCAGACCGTAGCCCATAGCACAGGTATAAATTTGTGGCACTTCACTTAAAGTTGGTGGCATCTCATCTTGATATGAGTGAAAAATTGTAACTAGGATGTAAAACAACTAAAAAACAAAATGCATGTACTGTATTTCACTTTGTTTATGTGTGAATAATTGTAATAACTCAATTACTTTATTCCTCATATTGTGTTAACTCACTTGCTTTACTTTGCATCTGTGTGGATGATAACTTCCTCATATTGTGATAACTCAGTTACTTTAATTTGTGTCTGTGTGGATGATAACTTCCTCATATTGTGATAACTCAGTTACTTTAATTTGTGTCTGTGTGGATGATAATTTCTTCATATTGTGATAACTCAATTACTTTACTTTGTGTCTGTGTTGACAATAACTTCTTTATATTGTGAGAACTCATCTTGATTTTGTGTCAATAATAACTTCATCATATTGTGGTAAAACATCTTGATTTTGTGTCAATAATAACATCATCATATTGTGATAAGTCATCTTGTTATTGTGCTGATGATAACTTCATCATAATGTGGTAACTCATCTTTACTTTGTGTTGATGATAATTTCATTATATTATGGTAACTCATCTCTACTTTGTGTATGTGTGGATGATTACTTCATCATATTGTTGTAACTCATCTCTACTTTGTGTATGTGTGGATGATAACTTCTTCATATTGTGATGAGTCATCTTGTTATTGTGCTGATGATAACTTCATCATATTGTGGTAAGTCATCTTTACTTTGTGTTGATGATAACTTCAACATATTGTGGTAACTCATCTCTACTTTGTGTATGTGTGGATGATAACTTCATTATATTATGATAACTCATCTTTACTTTGTGTATGTGTGGATGATAACTTCATCATATTGTTGTAACTCATCTCTACTTTGTGTATGTGTGGATGATAACTTCATTATATTATGGTAACTCATCTTTACTTTGTGTACCAGGTTTGTATGTATGGATGATAACTTATCCATTTATTGTGATAACTTATCTTTCATACCTCAGTTGTATACAAGTGACAAATTCATATATTGACCATGATAACTTATATTTACTGTGCTTTAGGTATTTATAGATGATAACTATGATAAGTACTTTATAATTCTGCTTCATGGTTCCATAACTTTGCATCATACATAATACAGGAGTCTTCTGTGGCCGTAGTTAAAGCATCCTGTTTTAAATCAACAAGGTTTTTACAGCTAGTGTGGGTGTTTCTGGCTCCCATTGGGACCTTAGTTGATTGTGAAGTCTACCACTTCTGGAAAGCGGGTGCCTGTGGCATTTTCCTGGGTACGTTGTGACACTTCTCCACCATTAAGAACTGGTCACCCCAGTAAGTCTGTAAACTTGTTGAGCGAGGCGTAAAACACCATAACAACAAACAAAGAAATACAACAAACATGTTGTTCAGGTGTTAAGTGATATCAATAATTAATTACATTTATTGTTTTCTCTTCACCTGCTGATTACTCATTGTATGTAGTTTTTAAAAAAAGTATCTTAATTCCTCACAGCAGTGCTTTTACTTTACAGGTTGGAGGATTAATTTAATGCTTTATTCATTTAACAATGATTCCCTACAGCCCGGGGGCTATTGATGGTTCTCCTCAGTGGGGGAATATAATATTGAGTTACTGAGGTAACATAGGGGAAAGAATCATATCGGAGATAAATATTACGTAAGAAAACAATAAATAGACGAGATATTTAAATCATGGAGTCAATGTTTCTTGTTGTGTTTGTTGATTACATTGTTGTTGTCATACCCTGATCTTTCATTTAACGATTATTCAATACTTTTCTCTTATTCGTAATTGGATTTGAACTGTAGTAAACAACTTCATTGTAATGTAAATAAGACATATCAGTATATGCTTTCTTCTCCATCAGATATAAAAAGGTGACGGTATAGACAAGTCTGTTCACATTTTGTTCCAGTTCAATCTATTTTATATTTTATAGCAATGCTATTTCCTCCATTTATTGTAGAAGTATTAGATTTTAAAGTTATAGAATGAAGTTAACTTAAAGAAATTCCTAACTCTGAAGTGAACAGAAACCTTCAGAACATTTCTGACGTTTGTAGTGTCAATTGATTTTCAATTTTCACAGATATCAATGTCAAACATTATCTAATAAAACCATATCAGAGTAAAATATTTACAATTTATTTACAATTGACAGGATCCTGTACTAAACCAATAAAAATAATCGTTACTTATAATTTCAACCTGAGAATTTAAATTCAGTATTTGATGTTCAGTTCTTTCGCTTATGTTGAAAACTACACAATTTACTTGTTATGAACCACACCACTTGCCTGGAGTATTTTCTGTAAACGTGAAATAAGAATCATAAAAAATGTTAAGCCACAGTTTTCTAAATTTGGTCTTGCAAGGTTGCTTCCAATGTACATTTACATGTACTTGTTCATCAGTGATAAAAGTTAGAAATCAAATTTGGTCTGATAGAACAAGTTCCACTGTACACATGGGGCAGTAATAGATACAATGTATTTGGAGATCATCTTTGGTCTTTAACTCATTTACCTCTAAAGACAAGTTTGGACTAGTCTAAGTCATTGATTCACAGAAGAGGCTGAGTCCATTGTTTTTCAGAGGTTGATAAGTTCAAGGCAGTTTCTGCTCACTATTAGTCTGTACACTGTATCATTAATGCACAACTGAAAATCGTCTTTATAGCTCCTGTCACCTAACATTACAAGCGTTTGATGGAACAAATTAAATAGTTATGACAATGAGAGTGTAGATGTTAGGATAATCTGCCCCAGAAACAATACCCCAAAGTTTCATGTTATCAATAATTGAAACATTTCATCATGTTTAATAAAAATCATGTTCAGTCCTGAACTTAAGAATAAACTCCCAGCGATGTCCCAATAATTCTACTAGTTTACAATAGGGTTATCGACAGACTTTCATACTGGTTCTACAACAATGGATATAAATTAATTCTTTCTGTACATTAAATCATTAATCACTCAGTATCAATCCCACTCTAGTAAATATGGTGAAAAAAAGTTCTTTATTAGAACTTACAATGGTGCTTTTAATTCATTATTAAGATATTGTGATTCATATGAGCCATAATCCTGTCACATTTAAATGGCTGTTTGTTTATTAATATGTTGGTGGGGGTATAGTCTTTTCATGGTTCAAATCTTAGTATAAAACACCCTTCACTAATAACCTGGCCCTTTAACTACACAGTAAACATGATCATTATTTTGTAACAACCATTTTCATACCTAGTGGCTTGTATAGATCCACTTTAAAATATTGATTCAGTCTTTTCTATAAGAGATTGCGCTTTATGTTATGGGAATTGAGCTATGTCCACACAAATAGGTAAAATATAGATCAGCAGTTCAATATTGATCGCTTGACCTAGATCTACTGAAGCAGTGTTCCTGCTTTGTAAAAAATCTCCAATGTAAGCCAATAATAAAATGCTACGTTTCTACAAGGTGAGAAAATGTAATTAAATGCGCTACTAATCATGTTTCAGCATGATGTGTAATTGCAATAATTAAACGTTTGTTGGTAAAAGCAAACACGCACAGTGTTGCATATTGTAACAGTGTCATTTAAGTGCACAGAAATTCAGTATCTGACAGGAAGTGAGCAGATGTACTCCTTCAGCACATATCAACATTAGCAATCTCCAGGGATGTCAATAGAATACCATTTGAATCATTTCTAGTTTATAAATAAAAATCAATTAGCCAGTAAGGTTTTGGTCAGTTTCTATACATACTGAAAGAAACTATGGCTATTATACAATTACATATGTATATTACATATCCGTATTTTAGTTTTAAGCAAAATATAATGTATAAACAAAATGGAAAAAATGAATAATGAGCAATCTACATGTATACATGTGCATATATGTTTAATTATCATGTCTAATAGAGGACAGTTTATGGGTACATGAACAGATTGTATAGGACAAACTTAATAGGCCTACAATGTCTGTTGGGTACAACACCAGTATGTAGTTAAAGTACAACATGTCTGTCAACCTTCTGTACAATTTTACAAATGCCTGTCTGTACAATCAAAATCAATATTTCTATAGGGGACAACCTTATTTAAAGTTGAAGTACAATATGTCTGTTTGGAACAACCTACTGTAAAGTTAAAGTATAGGGGACGACCTTCTATACAGTTAAAGTACAATATGTCTATAGGGGACAACCTTCTATACAGTTAAAGTACAATATGTCTGTAGGGGACAACCTTCTATACAGTTAAAGTACAATATGTCTGTTTGGAACAACCTACTGTAAAGTTAAAGTATAGGGGACGACCTTCTATACAGTTAAAGTACAATATGTCTGTAGGGGACAACCTTCTATACAGTTAAAGTACAATATGTCTGTAGGGGACAACCTTCTATACAGTTAAAGTACAATATGTCTATAGGGGACAACCTTCTGTACAGTTAAAGTACAATATGTCTATAGGGGACAACCTTCTATACAGTTAAAGTACAATATGTCTGTAGGGGACGACCTTCTATACAGTTAAAGTACAATATGTCTGTAGGGGACGACCTTCTATACAGTTAAAGTACAATATGTCTATAGGGGACAACCTTCTATACAGTTAAATTACAATATGTCTGTAGGGGACAACCTTCTGTACAGTTAAAGTACAATATGTCTATAGGGGACAACCTTCTGTAAAGCTGATTGTTTGTTTGTTGTTGTTTAATGTCCCACTCAAGAATCTTTCACTCATATGGAGACGTCACAAATTGCCGGTGAAGGGCTTCAAATTTTGGCATATGCTCGGCACATACGGCCATTGAGCACTGAGGGTTCTTTAACATGCCGACACCTGCTGTGACACGGGATCTCGATTTTTTCTGAAGAACAGGAAACCAAACTGCCGCCGGCTGGACTCGAACTAACGATCTGTAAAGCTGAAGTACAGTATGTGTGTAGAGGACAATCTATACAGCTGAAATGTCTGTAGGGTACAAGATACTAAACAGATAAAACTGTCCACATTAAACAGATAAGTTACTCATTATTATTCAGATATACCTATACAAACTTTCATTTATCACTGACAGACATTAAATTGCCGCTTATACAAAATGTACTTCAAATATCATGTTGCTACTAGGTTAATGCAGCCACCAAGTTTTAGAACAACCATTACATGTCTTATTTGTACTTAAGCCTGGCTTCCTACAGTGTTGTGAAGTGTTGGGGCTTGAAGAAAATGCAGAGATTACTTCATATCCCCATGTGCATTGTGTGTGGGCTTTCTGCTTTGTTGGTTAATCTTTACAGATGCAAAAACCTTAAGTATAGCTTTAAAGTTTGTTTGGGAGACATATAAAGCAATAAAATTTACAATTAGGTAATAAATATAAGAAAAGATGTAAAATTGTTTACATAAATAAATGTCTGAATTCATTCATTTCAAAAAAGAAACAAACAAAAATAAATACATGTACATGTATGTACATTTGTACCAATAAGTATGATTAAAATAAAGTAATTTTTTAAACATATCTGTTTTAATAACCTTTAAATGTTTATAATTGTAAATTATTTCATTCTTTTCATTTCAAGCACTGTCAACACCTACTGGTAGAGGACCAGTAAACCGGCTAGGACCAGTAGCAGGCCATGGTGTTATTTTGTCTTTAATATGTACCTAGACAATATTTGTTTTCCTCCAATAATGAACATCTAATTCATCTAATTTCTATTCCAATAGTATTTCCACATTGAACTATTTATCGTGATCAGTACATTTTTCCACATTTTGGAGAATATTTTATGCAATTAACAGGAATTCTTGGTTTAACCTATGCAGTTAAAAGAAATATTTTACATATAAGAGATAGGAAATGGTTTTGTGTTTTGAGTTCTTATGGAATAAACAGGAATATGCAATTAAGTGCAATCGCCTAGTTAAGTTTTTTTTTATTTGTTTTATGCCAGACTAAACAACTTTTCAGTTACACAATATGTATGATGTACTCAGGAAAGACCAACATTATCGATTTTGACTATAGGAAAGATGTATTTTTTTTTATATGAACAAATTTCAGTTCCAATGCATTGCAAATGACCTATACATGTCTAGGATAGCCCTAGGGTCAAAATATCAAAGAACTTATATGTGTTGAAAAGTATAAAAACAATCATTCTAATTACAGAACCCTCCATGTAATTACTTGTGTTTTACACCATCGAACTTTATATTTACTTATAATTTCTCCCTCTCACAAAATCTTCAAAAAATAATTTATCCTTGTTTGTGACCTCGGGCTAGTTACTTGAACCAACTTGAATGTCCATTTTCTAAAATTTCTCACCTTCAGTCATGAATGAAATGCCTCTAACCATTTAATAATCATTACACACAAACTTGAAATTTTAGTTATTGACTTCTAAATGATCAAATTCAGGTTTAAACACATTAATATTGATGTCGTTAAAAGGACAATTCTCTGGACCTAAGACTTTTTTCTTACAATAAACATGTAGAACTGAGCAGGAAGTGTCTATACATTTTGTATGTATTGTTATACTTCTTCATGATCAAGTTAAATACATGTATAGACTATGTATCTGACATCAAACCAAAATTTAAAAATTATCTGTTTGATTTGTCCTGACCAACTCATCTAAAAAGTCATGAAGCCAATTCTTAGCCCATGTATTTTGTCATACCCTTGCCTTTTAGTAAGACTTCCTTTTGCACCCCCATTGAAATATTAACCCCAAAATAAAATAAATGCTTTTAAATCCATTAATCAATTTCCAGATACATTTCATTTATGTCATTCAAGAAATTTTCAAATCACATTTGTCCTACAGTCACATTTTTATTATGTTTTGGGTATAGACCCTTTAACGATAACTGCGGTCCTGTAACTTTGAGGGAATAAATGATACAGATACCCCAAAAAATATAGACGTCGTTATAGTAACTGATTGTTTCTTGACATTATCTTCCTGGAATCTGTATCATTTATTCCCTCAAAGTTACAGGACTGCAGGTATCGTGAAAGGGTCTATTATATGAATAGGGGAGTGCAAAAGGAAGTCTTTCATTATTTATCATAAAAAGTTAAATTCTAGTGAGCTAACAAACTTTCATAAGTTTCAAAATATCTAGTATATTATATTCAATATATTCAAATATTTCAAATGGTATCAGAATAATTTACATGTAAATTGATTTTATTATCAGAAGAGGAGACACATTATTTTGTGCTTTTTTGAATGTTACAAGCAACATATCTTAACAAGACAGAACATGTACCACAAATCCTAGCTGGTATTAATATATTAGGATTCACCTACATGCAGTAGGCTGATGATACATGTATAAATTCACATCTAAATGCTAATTAATACTGCACTCTACCACCAATACTAGGATGCTGTCATGTATTATAGTAAATACATGAGTGTGTATATGTGTAAGTTTGTCTTTGTTAACTGTTCAAACTATAATTGTATTTTGTACATAATGTCTTTGTCCTTGTAATCTTCTGTACCATAGTTTATTTTTTATCTTATTATCTTAATTGCCCTCCTTTTCTTAATATGGGGTATATAGGATAGTGAATATATAAAGTGTTATCTGATTTATACATAAAAATTGAAAGAAAATTAAAAAAACAAAACATGCCTACCATCCACCCCACTTCTAAAACCCTAGGTTGGGACAGAAAAACAATTTTTAATATTGGCCTCAGGTAAAATAAAATCATGTGACTGTACAGAAAAAAAATCTACATCTTCAAATGTATCAAAATTGGTACCAAGGACTTGACTTTTGATACTACAGATAGACATAAATCTCAATGCAGAAATGAGCAAAAACTACTAGATATTTTAAAACTTATGAAAGTTTGTTAGCTCACTAGAATTGAACTTTTCATGATAGCTGTGGTCCCAGGGGTGTCTGGTAAGCGCAATGCAACCCATGTTCGATCCTTGGATTGGATAGGGGCATATGTGAGATGATATGTGAGATGATATGTGAGATGATATGTGAGATGGTATGGTGGTCACCAAGTCGGAGACATGGGTTTTCTCTGGGTACTCCAGTTTCCTCCCATAGCAGGGACCCTTCTAATGCCAACATCATGGTCAATGAGGGACATTCATATAAGTTGACATAACTTGTGTGTCAATCGTTGTAAATAAATAAAGTTTAACCTTTTAATCCTGTAACTTTGGATGGTAAAGTTATACAGATTTCCCCCCCAAAAAACATAAATGTTGTCAAAGTAATTGATTCTTTTTTTTCATCATTTTTTGGGAATCTGTATAATTTATCATGAAAAGGTCTAACATGATGGAACAAATGTAAAGTGATATTCTTAAAGAGAGAAAACTTGTTTATGTTATTACAAACATACATGAATATGTCTTCTGTAAGAATAAGGCAAAAATTTCTGAAATTCAGTTTTTGAGATGTTTTATTTGACATTAAATCTGATCATTAAAACCAATAATCAATTTCTACAATTCGACACTATCATAAGATTATTTACAGCATCAGTAGCACGCAACAATGTCTGTAAAATGTCACATGATAATCACATGATTTGATGATAAATGAAATGAATAACTAATAAAATGCAGAGTTTGACTCAGCTGTTGAATGAATATTTCAAAATTCATAAATGTCCCAACAGTGCTATTACCAACAGACAAAAACATTTACCTGTCTAATATTTACTAAGTAAGTTACAAGATCCACCCACTGCTATCAATAACACCTTATGTAATCCACAGTAATACCTTTTTGTACTCTGTCACAATCACATATGAATCAGCCATGTCCACGGAATATATTTGTTTTGATTTATCTGTTTATGTAAACATCTCCATAGCACACCAGGGGAGATAACTCCTATATTTATACTGCTTGGAATTCTAGTGCAGATACATTGTATTTCAAAGTAGTTACATGTAAATGTAAACACTGCCTTCCATAACAAGCATGAATCATCTGTTTTCTGAAATGAAAATAGACAAAAATATGTGAAATTATACTGAGTATCTATGTGGATGATAAACAACAAACAAATTAACAATTAGCATAGATGTAACAAAAACTACATTATACAAAATAAGGTTTGTTTTGTTTATGTGGTTTTTACACTACACTTAACAATCTTTCAGTTAAATGGTGATAGCCAGATTTTTATGGTGGAAGAGATATATATACTGGAAGAAACCACCAGTGTTCTGCAAATAAACTGGAAAACTCACAAAATCACCAGGGCTAAAACCCAATCTGACTTGAGGTGAAAACTTCATGGTTTAAAGGGGCATTAGCTGTGTTTTCCAAAAATAAATATTTTGCATTTTTTTACTATTTAGATTACTGTATAATAACCAATAAGAGCTATTCACAGGCATAAAAATTCTTATATTCTTTTATATATATTGTGAAAATAATGTCAGGTTCAGTGCCATATAAATATACAAATAGTAAGGTCGAATTAATCAATTGCAAAACTGGATTTTTTAACCAATTTTTACAATAATGAAAATTAAAGAATTGTTATGCTTGCATATATCTCTTTTTACTTAACATACATCAATCTTTGTAGAAATAAATGAAATGAAAATTTTAGGAAATTTATTTGTATATTGATGATACACCATTTAAAATGTTAGAAAACCTCCCACAAAAGGGCAGTTGTTCTAATATATATCTGGCAGTTGTACTAATATATATCTTACAAAGTCTTTGTTTGACCTAATATGGGATATACACCATCAGTAAATTCTATATACATGTAAGGTCAACCAAAGACTGTGTAAGTTGTAATATATATCACTGTATACCCAAAGCAAATACCAGTACTTGTGATTATATACATATCACGCAACACGTATTTCAAATGTCACAAAGTACATCAGGACATGTACCGGTGTGATGTCAAAAAATGGGCTCAAAATTTGAGTACATAAAAGGAATAAGCTGTCAAATTATTTCTCTCTTTATAAATAAAATGTTTTGGTTTTTTTCTTTCCATAAGAATGTTTTTCATTTACGTAATAGAATATCATTATCAAATTTAAATGTTTAGCTTTTTCTTTATTATTGAATAATAATATTAAATGTCTTTAGCGATTTGTGATGAGTATTCACATGTATAACCTTTTCCCTTATCCCCTTTTACAAATGAATAAATTTGATGATATGATAATCTTGAATATTTGAAATATTGAACTATAAAAAATGACTTGTTTTGGGGTGGAGTAAATCTCTTCAACTTTCTATAATCCTTTATAAACACAGAAAGATTTCCTGTGATATTTCCAACAAGTAAAGTAATACTCAAGTTTGGGTTGGTTCACACTTTTATAACTTGCCAAGCTCACTTTTCACCCTGACACAGACACCCATCTGTAATCTAAGAGATATCTTACATACACTTGATGTCACTTGAATGCAGTGAAGTGAAATCAAATTCTCTTAGTTCATATGTAAACTTTCAGAATTGACGTCATGCACCTAAAATTACTTTTGCAAATCATTATTGATTTTACTCTGTTCAATGCATTAGCTTACTTCTTATTGACAATCTTATTAAAATTTTACAACCGTACAATGCGACAGACCTTTAACTCAAATATTTACAATGTAAATCTATTTGATACTATTCAAACAACCTATGCTAAGACATTCTGGATATTTCTATTTTAATATTGGAACATAGATGCAGAAATATTATTATGGTAATCAATACATCAACAATGACCCTGGTTCTTACTTACAGGTAATGAACCAGTTTAGCAAACAATATTTTTAGGTGTGGCACTTTAATGGGTCTGAAGATATTTGATTATACAAATTTTTAGGGGAGAGGAGATAGTTAACACAAAGAACAATCTATGATTTCATAAAGCTTTGTTTAGAGAAGATTATGCTAGTATATGTATGCAATATTAAAGTTCAAACAAAATTTCAAAATACATGTATCAATTTTACACAAATCTTTATTCAGCATACATGAACCAATCATAATATGGGTGAAAATTTGGGAACAAAATGTTTATTCCTGTGTTATCCAGCTGGTTTGAAATCTCTTTCATGAAAGTTTTACTCAAGGTTATATATGTAAGTGCACATTGGGTGTCAGTCAGAGATCACTTTCATGATAGTCTCACTCAAGGTTATACCAGTAAGTGCACACTTTAATGATTGTCTGACTTATGGGGCTCTTACCACCGACAGGAAAAGACAAGAGAGTAATATTACTAGTTTGTTCTGAGAATGGTTAGGTGTCCAACCGCAGACACACTGACACCTGGTACTAGCTTGGTTCCTTTCCATGATTCAACAGTATTACTGATGCAGACACTGCCAAAAAACTGAATTTATGACTTATTTTCTAAAGAAACAATGTTTTCAAATGATCAGAAACAAAATACAATGAATTTTCAGAATAGAAAATGAATCTTTTATTTATGATGAAAATATTTTGTAACTTGTCAGTCATGCTTATGTTTGACTTCTAAAACACTGACAAAACCTGGCTAGTGTGTCCTGTACCAATGTTAAGCACCTGGGGTTATAGGTGCACACTGGGTGTCTGTATGATTGTCTGACTCTAGGTTACAAGTGCACACTGGGTGTCTGTTTGAAATAATTTTCATGATAGTCTAACTCAAGGTTATAACTATACTGGATGACAGTTTGAAATCACTTTCATGATAGTCTGACTCAAAGTTATAACTATACTGGATGACAGTTTGAAATCACTTTCATATAGTCTGACTCAAAGTTATAATGCATGCTAAGTGTCAGTCTGAAATCACTTCATATTGAAGTATAAATGAAGTGTCTATCAATCAGATTTCAAAAGTTTTGAACAAAACAAACTTTAGTTTCTTACTCAGTCATTTGTGTCATATTTCAAATAGGATCTTAAAAGGTTTGAATATGTATACGCAGATGATCTACAGAAAGGTAAAAATACAAACAAAAAACTCTATTAAAGTTCATTTAGTTCTTATTCAGTTTTAGTGTTTTAATGTTGAAATGATTTTCAAGTTCATTCAAGTTTTGACCACAAGAATTTGAATGTTCTGACAATCAATAAACTTATTGAAAGATTAATGCAAGCAGGGGAGTAGGGTATATTTGATAAAGGGATACTTGGCGGAATAAAGGGTTCAGCTGATTCAGCTTGAACAAAAGTGAATACCGTTATAAAGAATCTTTTCCTACATAATTAAGACTTTCATACATACAGGGTAAACAGATTAATGATTTTAGATAAATGTATATAACAAGTGAATATGAAAGTAATCCTTCCATGTAACACAGGTTGCTGAGTTTAAAGTAATTTTCACAGAACATGCCAAATCTCATAAAATTCTGTTTATAAATTTTTCTATCATTTCTATGAATTGAAAAATATAAAAACACCCTTTTTTAAATTGCATTTCTAATTAAGAAGCATGAGGGTGAAAAATAGTATAGATACAGCATCACATACATTTTGTGAGTCTTTTTTCAAACTACCGGTATGATTATTAAAAAATGATTTAATTCATTCAGAAAAAAAACCAAAACATATTATTGGCTTTTATATGTTTATATTGTTTTATATGTGATGTAGTTATGTTCAACTTGTTCAGTAATTACTGAAAAAAACCCATAAATTTAGCCCAAAATAAAATATGACCCTCCTACACACTACATACATGTAGGTAAAAAAGAGAACCTTTAAATGTACTCAAAGCTTACAATAAGAAATGTAATGAAAGACAAAAAGATGACTTTTAAGTTGATTCCAGCTTGAACTATATATGAAGGTGATAAACCCACATAATCGAGATAATAGACTGGTAAAATACAGACAGGGGAGTAGCTAATATATCCTTAGGGATACATTTGAAAATTTTAAGATTAAGCTGAATCCAGCTTAACGTAAGAATGAAAATGAACCCAACCTGTTCTTCTTACATTATATATATATATAAACAAGTATAATGAAGTTGTAATGTTCCTGGGAAAAGAGCAATGAACTTCTGCAGGTAGACTGGTAAAACTATATACAAAATCAGCTTAAGAATTAAGTGAGTCTATTCAGCTAACATAACCAGAGGTGAGACACACCTTGATTTAAATAATGTACTGAAATATATCTATCACTACTAGTGCGGGACCTATTCTCGGACAAAAATGGAGGTTTTTACTGAATATCTTCAGTTCAACTGATAGAATTGCTTTGAAATTTTGTATCACAATAAGTTACCTACACATGTATAGATGCAATATAATTTGATAAGTCTTGGTGGAAAATATGAAACAACAAAAAGTGAATTTAGCCCATTTAAAAAACCCAACCTGAATGCTGTAATCATGATGCAGGAGGACCTATTGTCGAACAGTAGTAGTATTTACGTTGCTCTGGTGACGTCACTTCCTTCCCGGCTTGTGTTGCACAGTACGATAGAAAGATGAGCAATTACAATGTTGTAGTGGAATTATTAATCTTAATTTTTGTAACATGTTTCAATCAATGTTTAAAGTCCGACAATGTATTAAAAATATCTGGAAAAATCTTGTTCATTTTCGTGCAAAGAGAAGTGTCCGACAATAGGCACTGTCCGAGAATAGGTCCCGCACCAGTACAGATATGTATCCTGTTATTGTTTTTACTCATTTATTTTTTTCATTTCTGATATAAATTTAAGTGACAGATATTGATATATATCTTTATACCACTGTTTGTAATCATAGATGAGAATAAGTGATAATCAGTAGTGACAAATGTTGACAAGTGTATCTAAAGACAAGAGAATATGTAAATGATAATCGATAGTTACAAATGTTGACAACTGTATCTAAAGACAAGAGAAAATGTAAATGATAATCGGTAGAGACAAATGTTGACAACTGTATCTAAAGACAAGAGAATATGTAAATGATAATCGGGAGTGACAAATGTTGACAACTGTATCTAAAGACAAGAGAATATGTAAATGATAATCGATAGTTACAAATGTTGACAACTGTATCTAAAGACAAGAGAATATGTAAATGATAATCGGTAGTTACAAATGTTGACAACTGTCTCTAAAGACAAGAGAATATGTAAATGATAATCGGTAGTGACAAATGTTGACAACTGTATCTAAAGACAAGAGAATATGTAAATGATAATCGGTAGTTACAAATGTTGAATACTGTATCTAAAGACGGAATATGTAAATGACAATCGGTAGTTACAAATGTGACAACTGTATCTAAAGACAAGAATATGTAAATGATAATCGGTAGTTACAAATATTGACAACTGTATCTAAAGACAAGAGAATATGTAAATGATAATCGGTAGAGACAAATGTTGACAACTGTAAAACTGTATCTAAAACAGACAGTTTGTTATGCTGAAAGTTGTGACTTATGTAGCTGTCTGTACAGATCAGTTAAGATATTTCTATGACAATATTCAGTTCCAACTGTGAGATTTGAATTATTTTCTGAATGTCTGTAAAGACACGTGAACGTATATGTTTCACAATCTTGAGTGACAAGTGTTGACAACTATTTCTGCATGTACCAACAAATGTCTTACAACTGAATTTCTATATGTACAATGTAATGACAAATGTTGACAACTGTATTTCTGTATGTACTGACAAATGTTGACAACTATTTGTGTGTATACTGACAAATGTTGACATCTATGTGTATATACTGACAAATGTTGACATCTATGTGTATATACTGACAAATGTTGACATCTATGTGTATATACTGACAAATGTTGACATCTGTACTTCTGTATATACTGACAAATGTTGACATCTATGTGTGTATACTGACAAATGTTGACATCTATGTGTATATACTGACAAATGTTGACATTTGTACTTCTGTATATACTGACAAATGTTGACATCTGTACTTCTGTATATACTGACAAATGTTGACATCTGTACTTCTGTATACTGACAAATATTGACATCTGTATTTCTATATATAATGACAAATATTGACATCTGTATTTTTATATATACTGACAAATATTGACATCTGTATTTCTATATATAATGACAAATATTGATATATTTATTTGTGTTCATACTGAAATTCTCTATATACTGACAAATGATTACATCTGTACTGACAAATGTAGTTATCTGTATTACTGTCTGTAAGATGTATTTGACAGACAACTTTGCCTTACACTTATTTTTTATCAATACTAACCTTTAACCATTTGAAACCTAACCACATAACCCCAGCTGACTACCTGAAAGAGTGCAATACTACTGGCACATTGCCCAAATTTGATAGTATACATTACATGGGTATAAACTGCTGAATTCCTAGAGATTAACAGTATTTAAATGTATTTAACACGTGTGGTGTCCATTTGTGGATCTTTTAATGCTTCTCAATCAGGACACTTTTTTTAGGACAGAAATTTAAATAGCTCATACTAAGATCACAATAAACAGGACTGTCTCCTTAACATGCACGAATGCTTTAATATGAATCGAGCCTTCATCTGAATTAAATATGCTTTCACACTACTAAATCACTGTTATTAAGCTAATAATCAGATACTGTATAATACATGTAATATCTAAATATAATATCAAATTAAATCTTGTTACCACTGTGACCCAAAACAAAAACAAGGTAAGAACAATGTATAATATCCTGATAAGACTACCTATATCCCAATCATATTTTACTGTCGGTGAGGTCATTTTACTCTGTAAATTTAATCTCAAGACAATTTTTTTTGTTCTACTTATTTATCAAAAAGAGTTGAAAATTTTACTGGTAGTTTTTTTATCTGATTAGAACTACATGGGTCTAAATTTTTGGTTATTGACTTTGTATGTAGTTTGTTTGTATGAAGTCTAGGGTTTGATTCCTGGTAGCAGGTCATACATGTACCTAAGACTAAAAAATGTCATGGTTTTGCCAAACACTCGGCATAGAAAGTGATATTAAAGGTCATTCAGGGTTGTAATTGTGGTCCTCTAAGACCAAGTGTAAGACTTAGGACCTTTCTTAAAATGGTCCCCTGGTCCAAGGTCATATCTAAAACTTAAAAAAGGTCATGACTTTGCCAAACTCTTGGCACAGAAAGTGAAATTAAAGGTCATTCAGATCAAATTTAAAACCGATGTCCTGTGTCTCAGCATGTAACATCAAAAGAACCCTCACAACGTAGGTCCATAGCAGAGGTAAAAATTTGTGGTACTTCACCCATACCTGTGATGTCTCCATATAAGTGAAAAATATATCAAAAACATACAGTAATACAACAAAATGAAGTGAAATGAAGTTTGGTGGATACCATCAGCACTTTCAATAGTTATTGGAGTATACAAGTTATGTAAAATAGTCAGCAAAAATATATAGCCGAAATTACATATGTAGTGTGTGTCTGGGTAGATATAAATTGGTCATTTTTTCTGAACAGAGGAGAAAGTAGCCAAAAACTTTCACTGCTTTCCATGAAGATATTCGTAGTTTCTGTATTTGTTGGCTATCAGCGTTTATAGAAAGGCCTGTGTCATTGATAAACATGTATAGTCACGTACTGTATATATATCAACATCTGATAAAAATCAAATATAATTAGAATGTAGTGATCCAGGAGATCAAATTATTCTAATTTACCTCGATGTTATAGGGATATTGAAAACATTTTGATTGACTCACTACAATGAGTTGACGAAAGCATTTATCTTAAATATTATATCCTTCTTTAAAGGTATGATTATTGATTTACAAATCTTCAAAGTTCATATGATTAAAAAAAGTCTTACCTTTTATAAACATGTAAACAAAAGTATTATGTCAAATTGTGTTGTCTTTTAAGATATTAATACTCTGATTTTGTAAATCCATGAAATGAAAAACAATGTAAGAATCACATGCACTTTTCAAAATGATAATTGTGAAAATGATGAAGAAATTACCGGTATACATGTATATATATATATATATATATATATATATATATATATATATATATATATATATATATATATATATATATATATATATTTTTTTTTTTTTAATCATTTAAACTCTCATGAAGATGTCGACTCCATGGCTGAGTGGTAAGAACATCACACTTTAAATCATGATGTCTCTCACCTCTGTTCAGGTTCAAAACATGATCAAATTATATGAAGAAGTCTGTCAAGTGTTTTTCCCCCAGATACTGGTTCACTGTAACTGGGATTTCTCCATCAACAACAAAAATAAACAGAAAACATTCACCATATATTAAATTTGCCCTTTAATCACTACAGACTCATGGATGGCATATATATCCATGCTTTAATTATTTGGCTTGAAAATTTCACTTTCATTTTAAATTTACCCTCTCATCTAACAGCGAAATTGGCGAAAATTGAAGATGAGCGAAAAATTCCAGGTATACAGTATTACAAAAAAAAAATGATAATAATAAATAAATAAACACAAGGACCAAGGGGCTTTAAGTCACTTACCTGGCAAAATTAATCAACATTGCAAAAGACATAAAAAATATGTAAAAGATGATAAAATGGCTAATAAACATGAAAAACAGTAGGCTCATTGGGCCTTAATAATCGCCTCAGTAAAATGTATTTTACTGACAATATACTGAAAAGCAACCAAAAGCACAAAAAATTCATTCAAAAGGAAAATTAACTTGTATAAGGGTGGACTTGCCTTGCCGACATTTTTATAGATCTTTCAAGATAATGTGCTACAACAGTCAAAAACATGTGAAATCCGTTTAAAATGGGAAATAACTTTCACAAGGACCACCCTAACAGTTTTTGCACAATACCTTCGGGCCAGGTGAGCTAAAAACATAATAAATAAATAAAAGATTATGAGGTACCATTAGTACTCAAAAACTAAACAATAGTTCTGATGGAAAAATTTAATCAAAAAGTCTCTGAACTTACTAAAGACTACTTAATGTAATATCTACCGGTAATATGTAAAACGTTTCTTGACAAAAATAACATAGAATTCAGCTTAAACACATTGCAGTCTAAATCTCCTCTAGACTTGCAAATGCTAAAACATTGCAAATGTAATAAACACAACTGTAATTGACAAAAGAAAAGGGAACCACACAAACCATAGCTACAGAAAACATCGGAAATTTTATTCTGCCATTTTAAATTTTGCCATTTTGCCCTTAGAAGAGGGGGCCAATTTAAAGTGAAGGCAAAAATTTCAAGCTAAATGACTAAATCATGGACATAATTACCATACACATTATGACATGTCTATGATAAATTTGTGCAAATTCAAGATGGCAAATGTTTTCTGTTACAAAATGGCTGAAATAACCAGGGGTGGAAATGTCCAGATATATAGAGTATACATTATAGACTACTGCATGTAATACATATTAGTATTACCGTATTTGACCCATTAAGCGCACATGTCCTTATAAGTGCCCCTCCCCGTTTTTTACGTGTAATCAAGAATATTTTCTAGCTAATTGATAAGGAGATATTGACCTGAAAAACCAATAAGTAACAGTTTATCTGTAGCCCCCAGCAACAGAATTATATTGATGTATCCTCGGTATTAACAACTTTACCATTGTGTCTTATAAAAATTAACTGTTTTACGCCCATTTGATTATTGATTGGTCCCATTAATGCGCCCATCCCTTTTTCTGATTTTTGTAGGGCTCTAGTCGCTTAATGGGTCCAATATGGTACTGGTATGTCTGGTATGCACAATTTCACTTGACTAAAATGTCAGAAACTCAAACAAAACTATTGCAATCAAATCTCCTCTAAACTGCCATTATACACTATTGACAATTACATGTAATATACCAGTATATATGAACAACATGACATGACTAAGCATTAAGATCTCAAACCTGTCATAAATACTGCTGACAAGCAGAACTCTAAATATCTGTCTAAACTGCTAATACATAATAAAGTGATAATGTTACCATTGTTATCACATATAATATCTAAATAGAAACTTAAATCTCTGCATATATGTGTGTGTTTATAATTGATATACATCTGAATAGAAACTGAAATCTCAGCATATGTATATGTAGGTAAGTTTATGATTGATAATACATGTACTGGGCCCCGGCATCTGATACAAAACAATACTGTGAAACTTTGATATAAAGACCATCTTACAGATTACAAAACAGTCTTTATAGGGAGGTCATCTTTATACAGAGGTTGATTTATAAATAAATGATACACTTGGGGACTGGTGGTCTTTATACAAAGCTAGTCACTAGGGGAAGTTTTACTGTATTAAATTTCAAATTCTGTCAATAAAATGTATATTTACCACTTTTTTAATTCCAATTTTGCATTCAGTGGGCACTTTGTAGGATATACAATAAAAAACGTTTAACATTAGAATACATTATATGACATCCGGGAAGTTTCAACTATGATTTCAAGTTCTGACTGACTCAAGCCTTATGACCAGAGTCTGACACCATAAATTTTGAAAATTATGGGTACCTCAGTCTAAATATTTTACTCAGCTTATGCTAATCCATGGACTGGCATCATTACACATTAGAATTATGTATTTAAATCTAAAAATTTACTGAACTTGGGCTTATCCTAAAATAAAAAAAATGAAGTTGAGAACATTATCAGTCAACAGAAAATTCTTAAGTGAATCATTGTGATTATGATGCCAGGCCCTGGTGACATGTAATGCATCATATTGTACATACATGTACTGTACCCATCAAATTAAACATGGAGGATATACATGTAACAAAACCTGCTACGGGTCACATTGGAATGACCTCTTGTAGGTGTGTACTTATCGACCAATTAAAATACAACTTACAAGATCTTGAAAGTTTATCGATTGGTAAAAAGATGTAACTCAGTTTTTCAATTGATCTTATCCAAGGTTACAAAGGACATTCTTTATATCATTCACCCCTAAAGACAACTTTGGACTAGTCTAAGTCATTAATTTACAGAAGAGTCCATTGTTTTTCAGGGGTTGATGAGTTAATGTTTAAGCATTTAAAATCATAATTCAATCCCTACTGGAATGTAAGCTGCTTATGTGAGGATGTTTGTCAGTTTACTTACAGAAGGCTGGTGGTCTTTCTCAGGTTCATGTACATTTTATCCTCTGCCATTAAAAACTGACCATCATATAACTGAAAACTTGTTGAGTATGGCACAAATCACAATAAAATGTTTCAACGCTACAGAATGTAGAACATAATAAACTGGTCCTAAACAGTAGAAGAGAACATACCATGTAGATACATTTGTACTTATAACACTACAGAGTGTAGAACATAATACATAAACTGGTCCTAAACAACAGAGGAGAACATATCATTTAGATCTTAGGGAGGAAAGGGTTAAAAAAAAATAGCAATTATGATTGCTTATTTGATTCAATACAATATATCTACCTGTATTTATTTATTCTATTATTTCCAGGATTTTAATTCCACTGGTTGTAATTTTTACATTTTTTTCTCTCCTGAATCAATTGCAGGGTTCTGAATTCGCAGACTGGGAATAGCTTACAATAACATCAGGCCCTTCTAGGACAGCTGGTGATACATTATGTATATTTCATTAAAAACTTGTTCATCGTTTCTTACATTCACTGATTTATCAGCACCATGAACTGAATATAGTAAATATTAACACTGTGAGTTATTTCCTCCCTGTACAGTACCAATATCTGTTTTATCCCTTTTAACACTACAGACCATAACAGACTGCTCTAAGACAACAGAGGAGAGCATTCCATTTAGATACGCAGGGGTGGAAGACTTAAGATGTATGTGCTATATGTTTCCTAATTTATATAAGTTATAATCAGTGCTTGCCGCCATACAGTTATACCGATATCTATTTCTCTACTGATGATATCAATTTCCATCAATATTTAAATTTACGATATTAAATCACTTAACTTCACCACATGCGAATTGTTAATTGTATACCAGGCCATATTTTCCTCATTCACAATGACAACTCATTAAAATAATTTTCTACTTTCACACAATGCAATTACGTCAATTCATTGAAATATGAAAGAATAACAAACGAAACATCACTGGATAATGAGAATGGGCCAATCCATTTTTAAATGTTTTGTGTACATATAAAATAGATAATTACTCTACAGGTCACAGCAATCTCATATACATTCAGCCGTGGCACCATCAAATAAATAATACACAACTGCCGATAAAATGGAGGTGAATGATTTGGGGAAACGTGTCAGTTGATACACAACATTTACATATTAAATGATGCATACAAAATCATTCAAAGAATATAAAACAATTCAAAAGAAAAATTCTTGTACACTGGATTATGACATACCGTATGCAGTAACCGTATCAATGAAGATTGTATATAAAATCAGTGAAATGTGAAAAAAATATATATTAGTAAAATGAGAAAAAAAAGATTATATATTTCAATAACCAATTACATTTTCATCTTAATATTATTGACTTTTCAAATGAATGTGAACTTTGAAAGATAGAAAATAGTACCTCTTGAAAATTTTACTTCAGAAAAAATAATGCGAGAACCATAAAATCTATGATGATTCTTTTTCCTCAGTCAGATTGTCACCAGAGCTTATGAAATAAAATATGCAATGCCCTTGATACAGGAAAGATTGTAAGTATTTCAATTGCTAATTTGTTCATGACAATCTATTGTACACTACACATATGAGCAATTTCACAAGTTAAGATGGAATTAATACCCATATTTTCTACATTCACTATATTTAAGATTACGGTAATATTTGACCCTTAGATGACTTATATATTTTGTAATCAATATCTCAACTGTTTTCGAACACTATTGATTTGACATTTCCCCATTACATTAGATAAAACAGTACAAATTGTGTAATGTTTGTATTGTTGTCAATGCTGATGACAGCTACTTGGGTGTTGACGAGTATTAAAGATAGGTTATGAAGTACATTCTGTAAGCAAATTCAAAGTCTAGAGATAAACAAACAGGAGGTCAGCAGGTATCTCACCAGTCCATAGGCTAACCTACAAACAGCCCAACCCACAAATATCCAAACCATACAAAGAGCCAAATCATACAAACAGCTGAACCCTTCAAACAGCCCAACCCTACAAATATCCCAACCTACAAAAATCACTACAAGCAGCCAAACCCTACAAATAGCCCAACCTACAAACAACCAGATCCTACAAATAGCCCAACCTACAAATATCCAAACCATACAAAGAGCCAAATCATACAAACAGCTGAACCCTTCAAACAGCCCAACCCTACAAATATCCCAACCTACAAACACTACAAGCAGCCAAACCCTACAAATAGCCCAACCTACAAACAACCAGATCCTACAAATAGCCCAACCTACAAATATCCAAACCATACAAAGAGCCAAATCATACAAACAGCTGAACCCTTCAAACAGCCCAACCCTACAAATATCCACAACCTACAAACACTACAAGCAGCCAAACCCTACAAATAGCCCAACCTACAAACAACCAGATCCTACAAATAGCCCAACCTACAAACAGCCAAATCATACTAAACCCCTTTTTTCATGTATACATGTATGAATCTTAATAGGGATGCAATTTTAACAAATAGTCCAACCCTACAATAAGCCCAACCCTACAAATAGCCAAACCCTACAAATAGCCAAACCTGCAAATAGCCAAACTCACAAATAGCCAAACTCCACTAAAAGCTGAACCCCAAAAATAGCAAAACCTACAATTAGCCAAACCTACAAACACCCCTACCCTACAAATGGTAAAACCCTACAAATAGCAAAACCCTACAAATAGCTAAACCATACAAACAGCTGAACCCTACAACTATCCAACCTACAAACAGCCAAATCCCACAACTATCCCAACCTACAAACAGCCAAACCCTATAACTATCCCAACCTACAAACAGCCAAACCCTACAACTACAGTATCCTATCCTACAAATAGCCAAATCTTTAAAACAGCCAAACCCTACAAACAGCCAAACCATACAAACAGCGGAACCCTTCAAACAGCCAAACCCTACAACTATCCCAACCTACAAACAGCCAAACCCTACAACTATCCCAACCTACAAATAGCCAAATCCTTCAAATAGCCCAACCTAGAAATAGCCAAACCCTACAAATAGCCAAACCATAAAAACAGCTGAACCCTACAAACAGCCCAACCCTACGACTATCCTAACCTACAAACAGCCAAATCCTACAAATAGCCCAACCTACAAATAGCCAAATCCTTCAAATAGCCCAACCTAGAAATAGCCAAACCCTACTATACCTCTTTTTCACCCTACGTGTACGAATCTTAATAGGGGATGCAATTTCAAAAACTGTACAGTGAATGTTTTTTGATTAGTTAAAAATATTTTCTAATAAATATAATAATAATCTCAGATACCATAGTACAAATCCATAGGATGCCCATTATATAGGTACAAATCTGGTAAAATGGACAAACATGGACCTCTGGAAATCAAGAGGTGGGATCAGGTGCCATGGAGGAGTAAGCATTCTCTGTTGGTCGGTCACACCCGCCGTGAGTCCACAGTCAAATCATAATGAAATACTTGATGAATGAATCCTTATCACAATTGGTACAGACGTCTCAACAACCACCATCAAATAGGCAACTCAACATTTCACTTAGTGAAACAGAGTAATATCAACTTCAGTGTATTTATGTGTAGAATCAGAGTGGTGTTGGACAACATAAGTATCATGATAACCATTCACTAGATATTTAAATTTTTGGGAAGTTTCTCCCTAACAAGGATTCATGTATCTATTAACTAAACTGTGTTGTAGAAACATCAGTTTGACAGATAGGATATCTATAAACTATGCTGTAGAAATGAATGTTTGACAGAGGGCTATATAAATTATAATGCAGAGCAGAAATGTAAGTTAGACAGACAAAATACCTAAACAATACCAAAACAGAGAAAGTTGCAATCTAATTAAAAAAGGTTACTAATTATAAACCATGCATGATGTTTCTTTTTCAGAAAATTGAAGTACTGAAAATTTAGTATATGACTGATGTTTTATAAAGGTCATATAGAATAGGTAAGAGAGAAAGTACTTTGTACGACAAGATTTAGAAACAAGCAAATTTAGAGTATGTAAAGACACAACTCGTTTAACATTAGTTACAACATTTTTACATTAATTTCTACAAATATCTATCAAGTTTAAGTCATGGTTTACTGGAGTGTTTCAGAAACGCTATGTTAACATGAGCTATGTCATTCAGTCCAAGAACTATGGAAATATATCACCAAATGTTGTTGAGATCTTATTGATAAAAAGCAACATTCCAAACTTGAATGAAATTTGGGAAAAGAAACTCTTAAATGTCATTTGACATAAGCTAAAGCTTTCTCTGGGGCATAAAAAGATGACAATACTTGAAAACATACATGTACAGTATGCAAAGGGATACAACTATTACGACATATGGGAACATATTTTCAGGTTTATATCTACCAACTGTTTTCAAGTTATGGTGTGCTCAACAAAGTACTAGCAGACTATGTAGCTTTTGGTGTAAGAACTTGCATATTCTTTATGTAACAATTTTCTGTTATTTGCTAAGCCATGTGCAACCAGACAGAAGCAGGAATGATTCTTCCAAATAACATCTTGAGGCAATATCCATCTACATTTGATAGATATTACCACTGGATACTTTATAAGACTCTATTGGTCTATCAAGATAAATTGACACATGTTTACAGACACAACAATTCTAAATTATATCATAACATGACTGACAGACAGACAGGTTAATTTTCAGGACCAGACTATTAGAGGTATAGGTCTACCAAGAAAAACTGGCGGTTGTTTACAAAAACAAGATGTCTAAATCTGATCATAACTGGCGTGACAAGCTACTTATATTGTATATTTATGCTACAGTAATGCATGGTATCAAAACATGGCAAAATGTTTTACTTTCATATCACCATTTTGGGAAAATAGACTGTATCGTTTATCCAGATATGTCACTTTATACTGGTATACTTATATGGAGGTAAAGACCAAGAAAGATAACTCTAACATCTCCCTTCTCTATATAAAAAGTTAAGAAATAATAAGGTATGTGTTAGATTGTACAGCTTCGCCTCTGGGAAATAGATTTTGTCAAGGAGATCCAGAAACCATAATGTGACCATAAATAACCATAATTTGATAATTAATAACCATAACTGAACTGTAACGGTGATTTAAATTAATAAATATGTTTTAATTTACTTAGTATGGATTTATATATACTATCATTGTTTCGGTATCATCATCTTCATCATTTCATCTTCACATAAATTAAACACATTGTATATCATATTCATACATCATCTATGTTGGTTTTAAATATTAGACACCTTACCTTGGTCATTGTTTTATCTTAAACTTTAATGACCTCTAGTACCGACTGACCATTGGTCAGTACTAAGTCACCCTCACTTTGGTTTCTAGTTTAAATTTCTTTGTAAGACAAACAGATAGACATTTTGAGATGGACACTTCTGTTCTTCTGTGTATATATTCAGCAGAGAGAAATTGAGAGTAAGTTTCCACTAACTTAATTTATATTCCTTCCATACTAATATATCTTTACTTATCATTTCTTTGCGTCGTATTCATTCGCGATTGATTTCTTATTTCTAAATTTCAAATTTCTAAAACTAAAGTTTATTGTTGTACTATTGAGAAATATACACTCAATATTTCCTTCCAAACTGATATGAAATAAATTATTTTTTTGTACATTTATATTCTATATTTTACATGGATCTGTATATATTATATTGTTATATATCATACAGACCCACATCACATTATATCATTGGTGTTTGATGACATTGATACGGTTCATCAGCCATACTGAGGTATAAATATTTCTTCTATAAATAGATAATGGTGTAAAAGCTGGGTTTTACATATCTAATTATTGCCTATATTATATTTATTAATACCATTTATACTAGTGATTCTGATAATGCTGCTTAAAATTTAAAAAGTTATGTTGAGATCTAAACCTTATATTTATTAACGTACTTTATTATATGACATATTGTCTATATATTTTATTCATAACCACAAGTAAATATCTGTTTATACTTTTATATGTATTATTATTTATACAAGTATCTGTATATGTTTCAGGGCCAAATTCAGACTAATCACTATTGAATTAAAATATTCATATAAATTGAACACCCACACCTTTGCTGTGAAGAAAACCTAGGATGGTTACATAACTGTACCATGTGAAAAATATAACTATGTACATATTCAACTTTACAAATGCAAATTTGTTTATAACCTGTGTAATTCATCAAATACGTAAACTCAAATGGGTGACTGATAGATAATATTTCAGGGACACAACATAAAATTTGTTTGTTTATGTGACTGAAGGGAAGGATGAGAGTGTATTTTCCTACCTGACACACTGTTATAAAATTTGAAACAGAAAAATTTTAAATGGAGATTATTATTTCAAGCATAATAATTGAAGCATGGACACACACACACACCATCTATGTGACTATGACACATTAGAGAAAATTCAGGATTAGGAAAATATGTTTACTGTTATAAAGGGCAAAAATAACCATGGGGAGAATTTCTAGGTAAATAGTAAATATGTACCTTATCAAACAGAATGAAAATAAAAATAGCAATGGTTGTCACGAGTTCAGCAAGTACTCAAACTGAATATACACTCAATCTTGGGAAACATGACAAAAGATTTTTTAAAAAATAAAATTTTTTATTAAAAAAAATCTTTTGAAATTATGCAAGTATTAATTGTTTTTTCTATCAAGAAATTTAAGATGCTCTTTTACAGAATTTCATGAAATTCTACATGTTATAATTTTTTTCTGTCATAATATGTCTCTATTCACTCAGAAAATAACATTCATTATTTTAAAAAAATGTATCTCCAAGATGCAGTTGGGTGAAGAAGAACTATACAGTGTCCGACATTTTGGGAGATCACTCTAGATACTGCATAGAACTTGAACAGAAAAATGTTGAATTAGGGGCTTTTAAATGATGGCAAAAATTTTAAGCTCAATAACTGAAGTATATTTTTTTCATATTGATGCAGTTATGTTCAACTTCTTAAGTAATTACAAAAAACCATAAATTCAAGTTAAAATAAAATTTAGACCTTAAACAAGACAATCTGTGAAAGAGCCCCTTTAATCTATAAAGTTAACGACTTACAAGAATCACAACAGGTCTTCCATTTCTTTCATAAACTGATCGTAAGCATCATCCTTCGTCTTTGTTGGCATTGCTGACACAGTAGGTGCTGCCACCTGTGATATTCCAAGAGGTCTACGCTCTTCTTCCTTTGCTGAAAATATAGGATAGAATATTTTTACATTGTTTCTTTTGGAAACGATAAATAGATAAAATATGAGGAAATGTACATGACAAATGACCTTGACACTGATGTGGAAGTCATTACAGGAAGGTTACATAAAAGTTAAATGATGAAAGAATTAAAAAGAGTACCTTTTAATAATTAAAGTTAAATTTAAAAGTAAATGAGACATGTACAAATATTCATTTTTACATCTGTGGGGTTTGATGTAAACAGGAGAGCCCCGTGGCTGCTAATTTATGCTTAGTTAAGAATGCTGATTTTGTTTTATCTGATACTGTACTATATACATCATGCTTATATAAAGATAAAAATGTTCCCATAAATTACATCTCCACGTGTTGCTTTGTATGTCAGTAATACAACTGTGACAGTAATAAACAGCTTTCAGTGGAGATCCCACTAAAATTTTCATGATTGTATTGCATACACAGGTTTAATTCATGTGATCATTTTGTATTATATAAGCATGATTTATAGAATATCAACTGAAAACAAAATTGTTCCCCCTAATTGAGCATAAACCGGATATCAAAGGGCTTTAATTAAGAAGGTTGGTTGAAAGTACACATTTCTGTGAAAAGAACATCAAACTAAATTGTGTAAAATATATTACTTGTGAGGGGTCATCATGGTTAAGTGGTTATAGAATCACACATTAAACCAAAAATTATCTCCATTCTAATCAAGTACAGATTCAAGGACTATTGGAACCTATGCAGATTTTTTCTTGAGAAAGTTTGTCAGTTTACTTGTGAAAAAACTATGGCCTCATCCCAGGTAATCAGGTTTTATCCTCCACCATCAAGGTTTTTCTTGTCCTTCAGATGACAGAGTAAAAACCAAGGTCCAGTCACAGTGTGCGTTAAAGAACCTTCACTACTCAATGGCTGTAAGTGCTGAGCATAGACCAAAATTAGAAGCCCTTCACCAACATTTAGTGACATCTCCATATGAGTGAAAGATTCATGAGTTGGACGTTAAACAACAATACACAACTACAAAATCCACCATAAAAAACTGGCTGCCACTAAATAGCTGATTAATTGTTGAACCACGTAAAATGCCATTTAAACAGTTGTCAACTAAATACTTACTTGTCTGTTTGACTCGGCCTTTAGCATCTCGAATTTCTCTCTTAACTTTGAGAGCAGTTGGCATGAACCGTGTCACATCACCCATCACATTCTTGATCTGAGGTTTGGCCTCTATTGTTGCTGTATTTTTCTTTTCTTCATCTCCAGATTTCTGTGGAGGCTTCATTATACTTGGTGGAGCACTAAGTACATTTGGATTTTGTGGTCCAACACCTGGTGGAGGTGGTAATCCAGGTGGCATCAAGTTTGGTGGTCCTCCAGGAGGCCTGATCATTCTTGGCGGTGGAACACCTACAATTTTAATGAATGATGCAGTGAAGAATTAATGAGTTCATCATATGGTGCATACTGGCATTACTGTATTTTTTATTTTCATGTACCATGTAATATACAGATATCCTATGTAGGAAAACAATGCAAGAAGTTTCTGTCTCACACATCATTTGTCCTTTTCTTTCTTGCAAAATGACAAATGATTTTGTCACTTCATCCACTTGCTAAATAAGAACACAATTTTGAAAAATCAAATCAATTTCAAACTGTAAAGTTCTTAATATTTTTTCATTAAAAATTCAAATCACCTCATTAGTCAAAGGATGAATCTCATTATATATACTATGTGCATATACATACACATCTGACCTAAATATGTCACCAAGATTCAAAGGGGAATAACTATATATTTTTTTACACTTCCTGATCTTGTTTTCTGTTGGTACCTACAAGTAACTTAACCATTCAGGCATAGAAATATTTTCTTTAAAAGAAAAGAAAAAAAAAACAAACAAAAAAAAATAATTCCAAAATGGCATCCAACATATACTGGTATAAAACAATTTATTGGATTTACATCTAATTGGTATTGAATTAATCATGGGTTCTGCACTTTTTGCAACTCCTAAGAGGATGTTTTCTACATGTGTATATAAAAACAGCTTCTTTTTTATCTCACAGTTCAACAAAGGGGACAACTTGACTCTATGTAAAACTGTAAGCAGTGTTCCCTTTCAATATGATCATATCAACAATGATTGGATAATGACTTTCTACTAACCTGGAGGTCCTGGTGGTAACCGATGGCCTGGCATAATGTTTGGAGGTAAACCTGGTGGTGGTCCAGGTGGCAGTCCTTGTGGTCTACCAGGTGGAGGACCAGGAGGTAACAACCTTGGTGGTGCCCCTGGAGGACCTCCTCGAAGTGGTGGAGGTCTGAACATCACTGGTGGCGCTCCAGGGGGCGGACCTGAAAATATATAAGAATTTAAGCTTATTGATACTGACACAAGATCAAAATAAACATTTCCATTGACATTCATCACGAAGAAATAAAAAAGAATGCATCTGAGGACATATATGCCTCCACTCAAACTTGCTTGTAAAACTAGAAAAATACAATGTGAGTGCATTTGATATGAGCGTGACAATTTCTAAGTTTAAAGGCATAACTCTATAACGGTAAATGACTCACTACCCAAATTCATATTCTGTCTGTGTCTTGTGATTCTTAGCACTGTGTATTAGTTTGATAAAAATTTAGATGAATCAAATTAAAGGCAGAGTGTGGGGAAAAAATCAAATGGATCGAAAGACAGATGGACGGACAGTCCAGAGTAACATTTAATGCCCAAATCACTTAGCAGAAGGGACATAAAAATCTGAAATACTTCTAAATTCACAAAAATGAATAATGATAAATGAATAATAACAATAGAAAAGATAAATTCAAAATAAAACAAGATTGGTAAACATGAAGTATTTGAACACTACTCCCTGGAATTAAGTAATTCTTGAAAATGTCAAAATCCCATAACTCTGGCAAAAAATCAAACCCATCTGAAGTTTTGTTGAAATAAATCTTCATCATCATGACAAATTTAGTTAAAATTTGAAGAGGGAAATTCATGTTATTTGACAGAACTAAAATGTTGGAAATGGATAGACCAAAAAACATGAACACCCCAGCCCAGACATCTTGTATGTGGCATATAAAAATGATACACACCTGGAGGTACACCTGGTGGCATACCAGGTGGTGCTCCTGGTGGTGGACCTGGTGGCACCAATCTCGAAGGTTGCTGTGGTATAAGTGACACAGGATCTTCTCCGGGAGGACCATCAGGAAGCTGGGCCATTTCCAACATTTTGTCTTTTTCTTCGTTTACTGTGTCTTCTTCCTCTTCACTCTCCTCACTTTCCTGAATAAGTTAATTAAAATGTATCTTTTAGCATACTCAACACTTCAGAATGACTGAATTGATTATTTTGGTAATTTTCTTTAAATCTCAGAACCCTAAATCTCATTCCCTAGATAGCTTGTTCATGTGGCCAACTTTTACTCCAGAAGTAAACTTGCATGATATGTAAATTTATTCACCTACGTAAAAGCAAATTTGCTATGCATTCACGTGGAAAAAATAGCATGTGTTTTAACTTGTTATTTGCACTTGGTTTTGCTTAACAGAAGCATCACTGTGGCGGATTTAATGGGTGGTGTACTTTGGATGCCAAAGCATAAATGTATGTATAATAAAAATCAGCTATATACGAACTTCACAATATTTTTCAGCATGCAGGCTGAGCAAATTTGCACTGACTTATGATGGACTATGTTTTGCATAGTATCCTTTTGTCCATCCTTATGCATTGTCCAGGTCATATCATCCTAAATTGTGCCGCTACCACCTGTATTTTTAGTGTTACACGCCTTTGTTGATTTTTCTGGGTCATATCTAAATTATTTCTTCACTTAGGCTCCCAATATTTGTTGCAATTGTGCATCATAATATGATGGAATGTCAAGTACAAATATTGGACTCCTATCAACCTTATTTCTAGAGTTTCCCCTTTTTGATGATTTAATACATCTTGGTAATACATGTATGTCCCAGCTATTATCCTTGTTTTATATCATTATTTCATTTTTGCCAGTGTCAAACTATTAAAGAAAAGTTATCAGAAGACAACAAAGCTCAACAAAATGGGTGTACTTTTCAAAATAGATATTTGACTTACAGCTATCAGGCTTTAAGGTCAAAGGATGGCCACCAATGGTATGGCTTTACCTCTCTGGACTTTTCGTCCTGGTGAGCTGAAAAATTATTAATCCTGACAGTGTGCTCCTATGATAAAAACTTTGTATTTGAATGCTTCAGCTTACATGTAGTAAAACAAGTGCAAATAACAATTTTACACACATGCTCTTTTTTCCATGTGAACACATAGCAAATTGCTTTTACATACCGTACATGAGTAAATTTACATAACATGCAAATTTACACAAGGAGTAAAAATTGTTCACATGAATGGGGCTTACAACACACTATATACAAAATTTGAAGAGAATCAGCATGACAGTTTTAAAGATTTTAGAATGCCAAAAGTTTAACCATGATGCACGGCCACACACTACAGAATACAGATGGCAACAAAATAAAATAGTCCATCTGAATAACTCTGTCACGCCGCTTGACTCTCTATTATTGGAGTCTTTACATAAAAGTAATGTCAGAGAATGCTTACTTCTTTTTCCATGGTCTCTTTTTCTGATTCTGGCACTTCCTGGCCAGCTAATCTTAACATCTTTGCTTGTAGTGGTGTGACACCTGCTTTCTTCGGTCGACCAAATTTCAATCTTGTATCTTTTTCATCTTCAGCAGGATTTCTTACATCATCATCAATAAACCTAATCTTCTTCTGTTTAACTGCAATTTGACAAACAAATATATTAAAAGAAATTTTTATTCAGGGCCAGTGAGGGTCATTTATCATTTTATTGTGACAATAATGCAGGATTTGTGTGCCAGGGAAAACCCTGTAATATATATATATATATATATATATATATATATATATATATATATATATATATATATATATATATATATATATATATATATATATATATATATATATATATATATACACACATGTATTTATATATACACATACAAATGAACACCCTGCATCAGCAGACACCCTGCGATAATGGACAATTTGTCTAAGTCACGATTTACATGTTATATAAGACTACAATTCTGTGACATGATTTTGCCTACATAAGACCCCGATCTCGAAAACACCAAATGAGACAGAATCATAAAATCTACACAGCATAAATCAATTATATTCGCTTATTCAATTTTTTGACAAAACATGTTAATTTGTCTGAAGAAATTCATGTAAAGTGAAAAACAAACTACAGACATAGTGTTGTAACCCGAGGTCCAAATGTCACATGATTTTGCGCACTAATCAGTTTCCATGTGGTTGAAGATGTAAATCAGGTATGGTGGTCTGTATTCCTTCTTAATATTTGACTTGAAATTCAATATGATGATTAGATTGATTACAAAAGGGATTAAAAAGTTTGCACCAATCTAGAACTAATTATTCCTAATATTCATTATAAACGAATATCGTCATGATGATGTAGATGTAAATGCTGCTATAGCTGACCAAAAGGCTCAAATGAGGTAAAATACTTGTGTGTTTTTACATTTAGGATAACAATCATTGATTTTATACAATCGTTGTAAAAAAATGCATTTAAACTTTTTATTTTAAAAAGTTTATCAAGATGCACAACCTCTGAAGCAAAATTATCATCATATGCATTGAGACGGACAGAAGCATGGGTGCACAAAATTATGTGACACGCAAAATCATGTGACAAATCAGTACTAGTGACTGTTTTAAAGAAATGGACACCTCCCTTACCTGGACAATGGACATAAGCACGATTTCTGTATTTTAAACCTTGATGATTACAAGAACAGTTGTGTTGGTGTTACATATGAATATATTGCGTTTATGATTTTATATCGGAAATTGGTATAGGGGCATTTTTAATGATTTAATGAACTTTTCTCTTGGTATAATTTTTAGACAGTAAATTTACTTAAAACTTATGTGATAAAAATGTTTTATTTTTACAAAATTATATTGGTACAGATAGGGAAAAGGTATTCATCAATGCTTGTTGATGTGGGTTTTATCTGATTTGCCAAACTCTGAAATACTCATGCCAAATTGACATTGCTAATACCTATCTGATACAGGGGATACTGTGATATATGTGACAGATACTGTCAAGCCCACTCCATATCACATGATATCAAATTTTGAACATTTCAAATAAATATGTCTCCAAATATCCACCTTTTAATGAATATTTTAACTATGCCATTCTTGATATTACCTATATATCCATATTAAGGCCTACACATACATGCTGTCATGTTATTAAAACTTCAACAAACAAGCATAAATGAAATAAAAAAAATAAAGTCCAAACCATGGCAAAATAAAAAAATATCATAAACCATTTTTAATTTTTACTCTGCAGTATAAATTAGTTGTCCATATATTCTCTATGCACCCCCACCCCAGTTTTGACAGGTAGAAGACTAATAACAAAATTACCTTTTGGAGCTGGTTCTTCCTCCATAGGTTCATCTTCAATATCCTGAGGATGTTCTACATCAACATCTACTGTGCCAATATTTTCCTCAATATCTGTATTGTAAACAAAATTCAAATTTAAAGCACAATAATACTCTTGTATTCTGATCCTATTTTTAAAAAATTTCCATTCCAAACATAATTATTTATTTGCATTACTTAATTAAAACATTTAAAAAAATATATTGTAAAACTGTGAATTAAATATACAAAGAGTTTTCAAAATAATATCACTTTTATCTTACCTTTAGCTGGATCATACTCTTCATCTTCACTATCACTAAGTGGTGGTGGCAATCCAGGTGGTGGACCTGGTGGTTTTCTTTTTCTTGCTGCCTCTAGATCATATTGTGACAAATCTTTCCTGTAAGGCAAAATTCAATTCTATTTCTGAGACTATCAAAACATGAGTGTGTGTGTGTGTGTGTGAGTGAGTGAGTGAGTGAGTGAGTGAGTGAGTGAGTGAGTGAGTGAGGGAGGAGAGAGAGAGTACAAGATGACACGCTACAAATAAAACAGATAAAATGAAAAAGAAATGGAAATATTACCCATAGGCTGTTGTTTTCTTTAATATTCCATGTGAGGGATGTTTTTCACCACCTATCATGGGTAAGGGGATATCACTGGGTAAGGGAATCATTGATGGATCTGAAAGAGAACATTCAACATAATTAATCTATCAAATATGTTAATACAAATCTGGACAAAGGGATTCATATCACAGTTAATGCAATAGGGGAACCACAGTACAACTATAGGAAAAGTCTGGACTAAAACAATGGAACATATTCATGTTATTTCTTCATCTGTAGTATATTAGTGACACCATATTGGGTCACATATTTTCCAAGTTGCTTTCTGACACTGATTACAGTATATGATTATCAACTGCATAATTGCATAGATTTGAAAGGTATATAATCCGTCTATATATGTATTATGAAAGACCAACTAAAAACTATAGGTACATACTTGTATCTTGTTGGGGAATATCGGGAAGGGGGATCTGATCCAAACGTACTCTTTCAGCATTCTTCACTTGTTCTGAAAGAAATTTTGTATAAGAATCAACCATTTGTAACTTTAAGTGCCTGAAAAAATAGATGCAAATAAATTAAAAAATTGTAAGGGCTAACACCTCTGATTGTGATATCATCTGAAAGTAGTAACACATCTGATTGTGATGTCATCTGTAAGTAATAACACATCTGATTGTGATATTATCTGCAAGTGATAACACATCTGATTGTGATATTATCTGCAAGTGATAACACATCTGATTGTGATATTATCTGTAAGTAATAACACATCTGATTGTGATATCATCTGTAAGTAATAACACATCTGATCGTGATATCATCTGTAAGTAATAACACATCTGATTGTGATATCATCTGTAAGTAGTAACACACCTGAGTGCAATATCATCTGTAAGTAATAACACATCTGATTGTGATATTATCTGTAAGTAATAACACATCTGATTGTGATATCATCTGTAAGTAATAACACATCTGATTGTGATATCATCTGTAAGTAATAACACATCTGATTGTGATATTATCTGTAAGTAATAACACATCTGATCATGATATCATCTGTAAGTAATAACACATCTGATTGTGATATCATCTGTAAGTAATAACACATCTGATCGTGATATCATCTGTAAATAATAACACATCTGATTGTGATATCATCTTTAAGTAGTAACACACCTGTTTTGTGATATCATCTGTAAGTAATAACACACCTAAATGTGATTTTATCAATATTCCTATGTGTTGCACTTAACGATTGAAGTAACAGCCAGGCATGAATGCAGTTAGCATCTCTGAGGCTCACACAGGTAGGAAGTGAGCTCATCATTTGAGCCTTTGCTGTGCACTAGTATAGATCTAGTAACATTCCACCGAAAATAAGATTTTCAACAGATTTACATCATAATTCATTATTTTCAGATTAGTAGGAGAATGAATTTACTCATTTGATGACCTTACATAGGGCCAGTGATTTTCCATGATTGCGGAAAAAATTCAACATGCAGTACAAAATTGTTAACTTATTTCAGTTTCCATGAGTTATAAACTTTCTTTTTTACTTTATTGACAATTTTTCTTTGCTTAATTTTCATGGTTTTTCGTATATAACTCTCATTATTGCGTGGGACGTAACCTACAGGCTACAGAACACCTGCTATACTCTGCAGGAAGTCAACAAAGTTGGCATATGCGCAAACCACTTTCAAAAACCGAAAGTCAGTAGATGATAATAAATGCACATGCGCTATTCCAGCCTTGTCATCTTAATCAAAAATAACGTTCACAGATATATCAAATTATGTTTCCTTATTCTTTCTTCAATTACTTAACATACGTATCATAGTTTATAATTGATACTAAGTATAATTTAACTATGTAAAACAGCTCACAACTTTTTTTATGACATACCACTTGGGAGCCAGTTTTCCCTGACAACAACAAATGTGCTGGGCACATGATTGTTTACATCCAGTGATGTGAGATGGCTTACGGTGGAGAGAGTTCCGATGTCAACAAAGTTAAGAGAAAATATAAATATCATTCATTTTTGCTTGCCTCTCTAATTGATAACTAATACTGTATGGCAGACTAATGAAGGTATCATTATGGGTGTGTAATATTAAATATTCTTTATCTGAACTATGTGTTTTAGTTTTCATTTAATGAAACTGGTAAAAAACGGACTTCACCAAATCTTGAAACGGAATTGAGGCAAATTTGAAATGGAAAATCACTGGCCCTACTTACAGCATTCTGTTTGCTTTATGTACATCGATTGATCTACATGCGTGGCAAGGGGCGACTCCCAAATAATGTTGTTTAGCTGATAAATATTTTATTGTCGTTTGAGCAGACCAAATGAGACAATAACATGTGAAATATATATTATGTATACAACTTATTGTATTACTAACCATAGTACACTTGTAATTGTAATCTTTTCTTGTCATAATCTACTTCCTGTTTTAACAATTCCTTTGCAAAGTCAGGATTTTCTTTTTCCTGAAACATGTAAAGTCTCAAATATATCATCAATAGTCTATAAACATCAAAACAGTCACTGTTTGTCAGTGTAAATTACAGGAAAACATCTTTTTTGTAGCCATCCCCCTAACAGCAGAATTTTGATAGGTGTATTTGGTAATAACTACAACAACTTTACCAGGTTGCCATATAAAACAAAATAACTTTTTAAGTGAATATGACTTTTAATTGGTCCCAATAAGTGCCCATCCCCTTTTCCCACCTTTTTATTAGCATCGAATAAGGTACTACATGTAACAATAAGAGTAAACAGCATTTTATGTTTGGCATCATAATTATCAGTAAAAAGCATTACATGATAAACATATTGAAGTGTTGTAGGTCGGTTTAATGTATCCATGTAAATATCATTTTGTTTATCAACTGACAATATAGATAAGTAACTGGTGATTGTTATCATGTTATACTCACATATAAGCGTAAAACCCTCTGAAATGTTTCCTTCAACTTCTTTCTTTTGTCTTTCAGAACCTTTTCATTGAGTTTAGGAGCCTCAACTGGGTTGAACTCTGCAATCAACAAGACATGATTAAGTACAAATATCACCAAGCAATCTGTCAGTGACTGTAGAGTAAGTTCCTGGTCTATCTGGCTGTATTGTACAGGTATAATTTTGATATTCTGTCAGGGTCTGTAGAGTAAGTTCCTGGTCTATCTGGCTGTATTGTACAGGTATAATTTTCCTGGTCTATCTGGCTGTATTGTACAGGTATAATTTTGACATTTTGTCAGTGCCTGTAGAGTAAATTCCTGGTCAATCTAGCTTTATTGTACAGGTATAATTTTGACATTTTGTCAGTGTCTGTAGAGTAAGTTCCTGGTCAATCTAGCTTTATTGTACAGGTATAATATTGACATTTTGTCAGTGTCTGTAGAGTAAGTTCCTGTTCTATCTGGCTGTATTGTACAGGTATAATTTTGACATTTTGTCAGTGTCTGTAGAGTAAGTTCCTGGTCTATCTGGCTGTATTGTACAGGTATAATATTGACATTTTGTCAGTGTCTGTAGAGTAAGATCCTGGTCTATCTGGCTGTATTGTACAGGTATAATTTTGACATTTTGTCAGTGTCTGTAGAGTAAGTTCCTGGTCAATCTAGCTTTATTGTACAGGTATAATTTTGACATTTTGTCAGTGTCTGTAGAGTAAGTTCCTGTTCTATCTGGCTGTATTGTACAGGTATAATTTTGACATTTTGTCAGTGTCTGTAGAGTAAGTTCCTGGTAAATCTAGCTTTATTGTACAGGTATAATTTTGACATTTTGTCAGTGTCTGTAGAGTAAGTTCCTGTTCTATCTGGCTGTATTGTACAGGTATAATTTTGACATTTTGTCAGTGTCTGTAGAGTAAGTTCCTGGTCTATCTGGCTGTATTGTACAGGTATAATTTTGACATTTTGTCAGTGTCTGTAGAGTAAGTTCCTGGTCTATCTGGCTGTATTGTACAGGTATAATATTGACATTTTGTCAGTGTCTGTAGAGTAAGTTCCTGGTAAATCTAGCTTTATTGTACAGGTATAATTTTGACATTTTGTCAGTGTCTGTAGAGTAAGTTCCTGGTCTATCTAGCTGTATTGTACAGGTATAATATTGACATTTTGTCAGTGTCTGTAGAATAAGTTCCTGGTCAATCTAGCTTTATTGTATAGGTATAATTCTGACATTTTGTCAGTGTCTGTAGAGTAAGATCCTGGTCTATCTAGCTGTATTGTACAGGTATAATATTGACATTTTGTCAGTGTCTGTAGAATAAGTTCCTGGTCAATCTAGCTTTATTGTATAGGTATAATTCTGACATTTTGTCAGTGTCTGTAGAGTAAGTTCCTGGTCTATCTGGCGATATTGTACAGGTATAATATTGACATTTTGTCAGTGTCTGTAGAATAAGTTCCTGGTCAATCTAGCTTTATTGTATAGGTACAATTCTGACATTTTGTCAGTGTCTGTAGAGTAAGTTCCTGGTCTATATGGCTGTATTGTACAGGTATAATATTGACATTTTGTCAGTGTCTGTCGAATAAGTTCCTGGTCAATCTAGCTTTATTGTATAGGTATAATTCTGACATTTTGTCAAGGTCTGTACAGTAAGTCCTGGGCTTGTACGCACAAAAAATCTTAGAATTGCTCTTAAGCATGGCACTTATCCCCAAAACAATCTACTTAACTAAGAGATATTCTTAAACTGTGTTGCTAGAATTTTTTTCAGCATATTACTTATCTCTTCCTAGCTAAGTAGATCGCAGTTTTGTTAAGTTCTTATGTCATAGAAGCATGACATCAAATTTGATACATTTTTACATCATTGCTATTCCCGTATTGACAGACACCTGTGACAACGGCTGAAAAAAGCAGAAACCAAATTGGATTATGGAAGAGTGTCTGCATTTAACACACTTGTTTAACCAAAACAAGAAAATTCTGCGAACAAAATTTGGATGTGGGGTAACAACCCAAAAGAAAAGAGAAGTTTGAAAGTCAATAACTGATTCAATAAACGCTTCTAAAACCACAACCATGCACATGGTTGGAGAGGTGGAGTAAAAGTGGCATAATATAGTGGCGTAGGAAAGTGGAGAGGGGAGGGGGACAATTTTTTTTGGGGGGGGGGGGGGAATGATTTTCCAGTAAAAATTGTTTTCATATGCCTTTTTGTTATGCATTTAGTACATACAACAGTGGTGGATATTTGTAAAAACTTTAAAAGGTTTGTGTTTTTAGGCTGAAAACATAAAATTATATCTATTTGTGATGCAATGCATACATAAAAAGCACACTGAAGATTCAAAGTTTAATTAGGTGTAGATTTAAAATTCATTCACCGAGCGGAGCGAAAATTTTGGGAAATTTGTTTTTAATTTTCTGATTTCTTATAGAAAAATTAAAGGCATACTTTATCAACTTTAGGGCACACTCTCACTGGTTACTTCACATAATTTTAAGTGTTGGATTAATTGTGAGGCAATATTTTATTAGAGGGCATGTTTTACGAATCTAATAAAACAATTTTTCTGTAAATTTGGAAGCCCATAATAGCATTTTTCAGTGTCTAGACGCAAAAATATGCCTAGTAATCTGCTAGAATATCAATATAAAATTTGCATGTGAAAAAGTGGGGGGCCCTTGCCCAACCCCTGTTCCTATGCCTATGTATATACACATGAAAGGCAGCAGAGAATTTGCAGATCAAAAACATAACTTACAGATGACAGGTACAAAAATTCATTCACTAATGTGTAAATCCGTTTTTTTATTAACGCATTATTTTGCAAGAGTTCTTGCTCGTGAGAATAAAATTATCGTGTAATGAAGTATGGTAATAGCATGACGAGTAGGACATATGAAATCGCGAAAATATTTGATGAAAAAGGTTAAAAGACATAATGCCGTAGAAAATGTTAACATACCACGCATATATATCCTAGAAAGAATGAAATACATGGGAGATTGATATTTCTGTCACCCACGGAAGAATAAAAAATAATGTTTACTCGCTCATTATTTAAATTCGACTTCCTTTCACAAATATGTCATCATTCATTTCCAATTCTGAAAAATTAGTCCTGTACTCATTTTCAATTTACCAAAACATTTTTTTTTTCAACCTGGGATTTTTGAAAAAGAACAAAACATTTTATTTGCTACGACTTCATTTTGCTGATTGGAAAATATATTCATCCAACAGACTAGAAATAAACTCAATTCCATGCCTGTCAAATCTATAATGAGTGAGAAGATGTATCCTGTCATATTCTTCAAATGGGGATAATCTTTCCCCAGCTGCTACTCATTGCCTACGCCCGTCTGCCATTTTGCTCTACTCGGAAAGCAACATGCTTAGATATTTAGGACAAGGTACAAAGGAGTTTAACCTTAAGCATATTCTTAGACGAAAAGAAAAGAGTAAGAAACGTCATGCAATCCACTTACAACGTTAAGCAAGATGCGTAGCATATGACATCATTTTTTTAGCGCACATCTGCAATTAGGAATATGCTTAAAGACATAAGAAGTTTTATGCATACAAGCCCTGGTCTATCTGGCTGTATTGTACAGTCATAGTTTTGACAAACTGTTAGATTTTTTACAGAAATGTCTGTACATGTTCTACCTAGCTGTACTATACAGGTATATTTTGACAATCTGCCAATGTCTGTATAAGTCCTGGTCTATCTTGCTGTGTTTTGACATCTTGTTAGCATCTACACAGTAAGTCCCGGGTCTGGCAACATAAAACTTGAGAATTTACTAAAGTCTAAGAATATTCTCAATTAGGCCTGCTCAGCCAATCAGATTTCAGGATCAGTCAAAGTTGAGTAAAAAGTTTTAGACTTAAGTAATTCTTATGATTTATGGTGCCAGGCCCTGGTCATTCTGTTTTTAGTTTACAGTTTTCATAAGCTGTCAACAATGATTGAAAATTTGGTCAATATATTAATGACTGTATAACAATTCTTTGTCATTCAGTTATTGGTTCTTCAGTATATTTCTTGGTCTTTTTATTTTATCATTAGTTTGTTTTGTTTACCTCTAGTTTAATCTAATTTTGTTGACTAAAGAGTAAACTTTTACAACTTAAATATCTTACCCATCTGGTCTATTATCTCCATTTCTTGTAACAGCTTCAGTGGATCCTTTCCTTTTAACACAGCTGTTCTCACCATCATACGCTGCTTCTTGTTCTGTAGCCAGAAAATTAAAAATATCTACACATGTGCATTATAGACAATTAATTTTAGCTCAAAACACTCAAACAAGTTTTCTGAATGAATGTTGCAGTAAATACAGATAACTTTTCTATATAGCTTTTACTGTTAAATGTTCACCTACATTTATATACGTGGTTTTTAATGGTATTTGGAATGTTGAGAGTGCCATTTATTTATCATCAGTGATCACTGCCAAAAAATAAATACTGAAATCAATTAAACAAATCATATAATGGTCCTAGATATTGACTGCAAAAAGAGGTTCACATACAGTACATAAATGCATGTCACATGATACATCTGTAATAAAATGTGTCAATATCATCTCAGAAAGAAAGCAGTCAGTTTAGATAAATCTTAAAGTACATTGTATACATGTATATACATGTAATAAAACAAACTATCAAAAGAAAAATATAATCTTACAATCTTGTAGTTTTACATCCCACCAAGAACTTTTCACTTATATAGAGATGTTGCCAACTATATGTGAAATGCTACAAAATATGTGCTGTGCTATGGAAAATAGTCAATGCATTGAGGGTTCATTTATGTTCCCAACCTATCGTGACAAGGTATTTTGGGTTTTAAGCCTTATCCAAAAGACCTGTATTACTTTTACTTTGTATGCAGAGCGTTTGGTGAAGGAACAGTCACTATCACCTTTTAAAGTCTTTGGTATGGTTCAGTACCAGGAATCAACCCTGGACCTCCTGCTTGCAGGTTGAAAGCTCTACCACTGGACCATCACAAGTGGTCCTTAACAGAAGAAACAGATATCAAAAACATATGTAGTCAAATGAAAAGATTTGTACACAAACCCTTCAAATAGGTAAAAATGATACAAACCTTTTTCAATTCTTTCTTTCTAGCTTCTTTACCTGAAAGACAAAAATGTGGTGAAATTTAGATGGACACCAGTGAAGATTTATAGAGAATAGACATGATTTAAGAAAGTGTCTGTTGCTGAGCAGGGTTTAAGATACTGCATGAGTTGCCAAAAGGCACTAAAGTTCGTTCCGAAATAATATTTAGCATTATGGCATATTAAAAAATATTTTAGAACCAAGCCAAAATTATTTGTATCATGTTTATCTTTTGTTTTTTCATGTTAAATGAACTGAATATTTATTATTTACCAAGCATGGTAAAGTTCTCAGTATTGGATTTGAGATGCCATTTTGATCATATTAAAAAGTATTTTCAAGCCAAAATTATTTGTATCATGTTTATCTTTTGTTTTTTCATGTTAAATGAACTGAATATTTATTATTTACCAAGCATGGTAAAGTTCTCAGTATTGGATTTGAGATGCCATTTTGATGGCATATTAAAAAATATTTTAGAACCAAGCCAAAATTATTTGTATCATGTTTATCTTTTGTTTTTTCATGTTAAATATTTATTATTTAAACATGGTAAAATTCTCAGTATTGATTTGAGATGCCATTTTGATGGCATATTATATTTTAGAACCAAGCCACTTTGTATCATGTTTATCTTTTGGGTTAAATGTCTGAATATTTCTTATTTACCAAGATGGTAAAGTTCTCAGTATTGGATTTGAGATGCCATTTTGATGGCATATCAAAAAATATTTTAGAACCAAGCCAAAATTATTTGTATCATGTTTATCTTTTGTTTTTTCATGTTAAATGAACTGAATATCTATTATTTACCAAGCATGGTAAAATTCTCAGTATTGGATTTGAGATCATTTTGATGGCATATTAAAAAATATTTTAGAACCAAGCCAAAATTATTTGTATCATGTTTATCTTTTGTTTTTTCATGTTAAATGAACTGAATATTTATTATTTACCAAGCATGGTAAAGTTCTCAGTATTGGATTTGAGATGCCATTTTGATGGCATATTAAAAAATATTTTAGAACCAACTTTGTATCATGTTTATCTTTTGTTTTTTCATGTTAAATGAACTGAATATTTAATTTACCAAGCATGGTAAAATTCTCAGTATTTATTTGAGATGCCATTTTGATGGCATATATTAAAAAATATTTTAGAACCAAGCAAAAATTATTTGTATCATGTTTATCTTTTGTTTTTTCATGTTAAATGAATGAATATTTTATTATTTACCAAGCATGGTAAAGTTCTCAGTATTGGATTTGAGATGCCATTTTGATGGCATATTAAAAAATATTTTAGAACCAAGCCAAAATTATTTGATGTTTATCTTTTGTTTTTTCATGTTACACTGAATATCTATTATTTACCAAGCATGGTAAAATTCTCAGTATTGGATTTAGATGCCATTTTGATGTTTTTAGAACCAAGCCAAAATTAGCGTAATGTTTATCTTTTGTTTTTTCATGTTAAATGAACTGAATATTTATTATTTACCAAGCATGGTAAAGTTCTCAGTATTGGATTTGAGATGCCATTTTGATGGCATATTAAAAAATATTTTAGAACCAAGCCAAAATTATTTGTATCATGTTTATCTTTTGTTTTTTCATGTTAAATGAACTGAATATTTATTATTTACCAAGCATGGTAAAGTTCTCAGTATTGGATTTGAGATGCCATTTTGATGGCATATTAAAAAATATTTTAGAACCAAGCCAAAATTATTTGTATCATGTGGAACTGAATATTTATTATTTACCAAGCATGGTAAAATTCTCAGTATTGGATTTGAGATGCCATTTTGATAAAATTTTAAGAGACATATGGATGTTTATATATTTTGTTAGATTAAACAATAACACTTTCTTGAAACAATTTATACACTTTGCATTGGGGGTCTCTGTTGATGACCTACATTTACAATGTCTTTGAAGTCATGTATGCTCATGGTAACAAATATTATAATGTATAATAGATGAAGTGCGAAGAATTAAACAACTTTAATAAGGTTGAGGAAACTTGTAGGTATCGGGGTTTAAACCATAATTTTATTGTTGATTCAGCATACACAGTAATAATATGTGTATCAACTGATTGCTGAAAGATGACTTCACATGTGTAAACAATAACAATTTGTTTTTCAAATAGCGTAATTTATTGATACAACGAGTAGCGCTTAGGGTGCAAATAGGCTGACAGCATTGTACTTTGGAGCAAACGTAGACTTAATTTCTATGGAAACGCTGGGTAAAATCAAAAAATTTTATCCAGCGTTTCTACAGAAATTAACATAGACTCAGACATAAGTTAATGCATAGAACAGGGGTTGCATTGGACTTCGCCAAAGTCACAAATGGCAATTTTTTTATTTCAACTGACAAAAAATTGCTTCTGGCGATATTTCTTGTGCCTCCATTTTATTAAAATATTAAGACATATTAGGTTACATGAGTCAATTATATCTTCCAAATGGTAATCAGGAACAGGGACTAATAACCCTAATAATTAATGTCATTAGACTATACTGAGGTGTAATTATCAGAAGAGTGCTCAGGGTAATAACTTACACAATGACATGTAGTGGTCAGGTACATGATCGTACAGATAGAGTGATTACCTGTATATTTAAACCTCCACACCTATAATCACTATCTATATGTTCTGTCCTATATGCAGACTTAGAATTTCAACATAATTCATGCTACATTATATCCATGAAGCTTGTATATCAACCCTCAATGATTTTACTTAAAATAATCGAAGCAAGATTGTGGTGTCTTCTACGACGCCCGCACTCCACACCATAAACTATACAGTGTAATGAAATGGATGCATCTTTAAAAATTGTGATGATTTTAATACAACAATGATGTTTTATTTTAATTACATAATAATTTAAAGACAGACAAAAATGTCTTAATGTAATTCATTGAATTGAATTAAATAAATTCTTTTTTTTTTTTTTACTTTGAATCTGACTCCAAGTACTGGAAACTGGCAATAGATTTTGACATTTTGTTTTTGAGCCACAAATTTTTCAACCAGTGCAACCCCTTTAGGAAAAAATAGATAATTCACAATTGAACTTCTCCACATTTTACAGGGTTAGAAATTGTATTATCTCTACACATGTACATGGTATTGGACAAGCTCCAAAATTTTTAAACTGGCAACAAAAAATCAAAACTGGCAACAGAAAATCACAACTGGCGATTTTTCTGGCGACAAGATTTTTTTTAGCCAGAGCAACCTCTGCATAAAAAGAACGATACCAGCATTAACAAAACTCATTTTCAGACATACAAATTATGAATATGTCTACATTTTTATTTACAAGTACCATCGGGTCCGGTGGATTTGTGCATCCAGTGGAGTTGTGCAGCTCAAATTTCGATGACATAGTTTTACTTTCGCTTTATTAAAAGACGTTTCCGTACGTCTATTGCTCCAGAAAATTATCTTGTCAGAAGACTCATACGAAAAAATAAAACTAGGAAGTAGGCCTAATAAAAGCATTACCCTAGTAAAGGTTGTGATTTTTTTTCTTTTTACCGAAAGAATTAAAATATTACTCAAACCAGTCATGCCATGACGTAGGCCTAATGTTTTAACTGATAAGGTCTATGAATATGTTCAAGCGGTGGGAACTAGGTCAAGTCACTCAAGGGAATTGTCATCGAAAACAAGTGGTTAAGATTAAGATAATAAATACAATTCCAATGAAAATTCATATTTACAATTAAATGAGCATTAAATGAGCTTTAAGAGATTCTTTGTTATACAAAAAATGGTCTGACGAAATTAATTTATCCAAATGAAGCAGACATAATGATCGGCTGCAAGCCTCTTGTGATTGTGACATGATGCAATTGATATATATGAAAATGAGAATGGACCTCCATACTTATTGGACTTTGTTATAAACTGTAAACAAGCCTGTTGTATTCAATGCGCATCTCCACCAGACATGGCCGCAGCCTTTGAGAACGACAAGTTGGTATTCATTTGCAGTTACAATAGTGTTAAAAATGGAATTTTAAAATTATTTTTCATATGTTTTGAACAATTATAAAGTAATCTTTTGTTCTGACGAAATCGTGAACGTGATTGTGTTTTTAACCATATGTAAATTGACCGATAAATGCATAAGTGCACAACTCCACCGGACAGCATCGTACACGTAAAGTTACAACTTTTGCATCTACATGTATGCTTTAGTGAAACTAAGCCCACCTTCTTTGTGACTTGACATTAACTTTATCTATTGACAAAGACATTTAAATGATATATATAACATTCTTACTTGAAGCCATGTAATTAATTTACATCACGTACTATAAAACAATAACAGTACACTGGAACAATTAATTTTCATTAGTATTCTCTATCTGCAGTTTAACTACTTACGAGCTTGATCTGTAGGGTTCATAAATTTACCACTTTTCGTGGTATTGATCGAACGTCGACCCATCTTTTCTTTTAAATTTCAAAATACGCCCTTTATTCAAAAGTTGGAATCACTATTTCCCTTTATGCAATCAATATTGGTTGATTAATTTGATGTTACTTTAGCGAGTGCATGCTAAACGTTGAATTTTCTTCCATGTTGGTTTTTGTACCGGAAATCGACTCAAGTTTACGACAAAGCGAACTTCACAGAACATTGTTAAAGAAAGACAATTATTTTTAACACATTATTTAATCATTGTTCATAATAAAAGAAGTAAATTCAATTTCTTTTATTTATTGAAATAATTATTTCAATTTTAAATTTTACGACTTTTACTTTTCGGCTAATTTCTTATCTGAATCAGATGTGCGCTTTAAATAATTGTTTAATGACCATGTATCTAAAGATGTAAATATACATTGATTGCAAAAAATAAGGAGGAACAGAAAATATTGGCCATTTGGGACTCGACTCCATCTACAGTTCTACTGTGTCAAAATGGGGGAGATTGTAATCCTCAAATCAGATATTGACAACAAACTAGAAAGAGTGAGTCATACAATGTTTTAACAACTATATTCTATGCTGGACGTTCCGTACCCAAGACAAATTGTACATACTGAAATATGAATTGTTTGTCTATCCATAGGCTAACCTCGGCATAATCCAGTGGATTTTAATTTTTTATTTGAGTGCAAATTGTCTTGATCAAATCGTACCAAGTAAACATTCTGGTTCGATTTGTCCTAGACAAATCGTACCCTGATGAGGACTATTTTTGAGTGTTGAATTTGTAAGCAAGTTGAGTAAGATATTTGGGGCAGAACGATTTACCCAAAACATCAAATAGTTATGTCTAATACTGTGGATAAATTATTTTATTTCTGATAACAGATATGGAAATAATAATTTTGATTTATATTTTGGCATAAAATGACAGTTTAACAGGTTTGTGTACAAGCCAATGCAGTACGGATTTGTGAATGTAGGCCTCCAGGATGTGTGCAAACACATGATACATTCGAACTACAAACATAATATTTTCCAAATAATTCCTGTAAATGATATCCAATAAACCTATGGAGAGGGCGAAGGCATTCATCAACAGTTTTACATGTTCAGTTAATCTCTTTAGGGATTAATATTCAGTGTTTTTATCACGTAAATGTCCCGGTCATTCACTCATTGTTTTAAATAAAATATTGAGTGGCTGACTGTTTCCTTGGTGCTAAAACTTAGATAGAATCTATGTGGTATTTATTAGTCATGAAATGCACAAACATGCTTTAATGCTATATATTTTTCTCTATCCCAGTGTATCCATCATTTCGTGCAATTCTCATTACCAGAATAATGGAGCTGCTTTGTGATCAGGCTCGATGTACAACCCTAGTCGTTATGGCCTAGTCTTGGTCTACAAAACGTTTCTTAGTGTGGTAGTTTATAACTTCGTTTGCAATGAGCTTTTAAGTAATGACTTTGCATTTCCGACATTTTGTTTATGTCACACGCAAATTCCCGATGTGAGCAAAATTTTTACCATTAGTCCCCGGATGTAGTAGGAATAAAAAATGTGAGCTTCTCTACATATATGAGGGCTTCGCCCTCTATAATAAAGCTTTACTTTAAATATTATATCACTAGAAAAGAACTGAAGAGGAAATCTACCTTTAATATTTACATTGGAATCCACCATTTCTTGACTGACTACTATATGTGTACATCAAATACATATTGGCCAAATTTGAGTGAGAACGATGTACAAATGTAGCTAGGCTTATCATTTTATATTAAAACTTTTTATACATGCTTATTTCATTTATATATTTTAAAAAAAAGTTGTTGGAAGGTGTTTTTGTTTTAGTTTAGGGTGATATTTGGTAGTTGTGGGTAAATTGTGCTGCTGGACATTTGGGTACGATTCTCAGGTCCATTATTTATTTTTCATAATAATCTGAACTAAGGCAATGCCTTGAAAGAGAGCGCAGCTCCTTGTTTTATACATGCGGGTCAGTAGGTCAACACTTCCCACAAAATGACATAACAGTTAAATTATGACGTTAAACATTTAGAACATAATTTGCAGTTCTGGTGTTACCATGAACTTAATCTGCAAAATGTTTGCTAGTGCAGTAGTTAATTACTTCCTTGTCAAACTTATTTAGAAGATGACTTTTTAGTGTTCATGGAGAAAGTAAATGATACTATAGTATAGTATTGCATTTTGGGTAATTTCTAATCAATAAGTTCACTTTGGAAAAGGCCTTTGGACGTTCGAGCTGTGATCTCTAATATGATGAAGGCAATCCCTTAAAAGCGATTGCAGTTCCTTGTTTTATACATGCTTGAAAAAAGCATACATTGAGAATCTATCCTATCTTAGTAGGACAACATCTTTCCAGCAAAAATGATGTGACAGGGCTTGACATTAACGTTAGTCAGATTGTCCATGTCCGGGTGAAAATCGGCTCGGACAAGTAAATCTTCCAAAGCACGTGTCCAAGAGGACAAGTTAAAATAATCAACAATATTTTTAATCTGTGATTTCAAACCTCAGCCAAATTAATGTTTATCCATTTAATGTCTAATTGAGTAATTCAAAAGTGAAGATTGAATTACACAGATAAACATCATCGTTGTAGTTTAATTTTATCTTCATAAACATAGATAGACGTTGACTTCTGATGAAATCATAATAAAGAAGGTGGGGATGTAGAGTTGTGTGGTCTTCCGAAAAATAATCACTAAAGCGCTTGTCACCTATGAGAAATTTAAAATAGCTTTCAAGGCTGCAGTGACACTGACTTGATAAGAGATTTGCTCTGTTATCATAAACATGGAGGTTTAATTTAACAATTTAACGGTTAATGGCTGATGAAAACAATTCATAAACAAAGTAATACTGAAAACTGAGTTGCAAACAAAAGAAACAGTGAGAGACAAGTTGAAATTGAGAGCAGTTTAAAAAACATTTGCAGTCAACCAACTGCCCAGGATCAAACTTCCAACAATAAGGTTTTGTGTGTTACAACTATAACAGTGTAATTTGAAAAGTGGCAAGTTCTAGACATTATCGTAGTTTATGAATACACATTTTTTTTGTCTTGTTTAGTTTGTGGTAACATCTCTATCCTTGATGTTGCTTTTTTTTCGTTGTCTGATGAATATTCTCTTATCTAGTAGGCCTGATTTTTTTTTTAAACTTTTTTTTACTAAAAATATATATATATTTTTAATCCTATGTTCCTTATGAATTTTTTCTTTGTAAATTACAGACAAGTGGAATTTGGATTCGGACAAGTTACTTTTGGTTATTACTTGTCAGATTGGACAAGTGAAAAAAATCCTTATTGTAGAGCCCTGTGTAACAGTTAAATTATGATATCAAATATTAAGAACATAATTTGCAGTTGTGGTGTTACCATGAACTTGGTCTGTGAAATACTTGCTAGCACAGTAGTTAAGTACCTCTTAAAACTTTTTTAGAAGATGACTTTTTCAGTTTTCATGGAGAAAGTAAGTGAGACTATAGTATAGTATTGTATTTTGGGTAATTTCTAATCATTAAGTTCACTTTGCAAATAGCCTGCACTCTCTTTGATTGTGTAATGTGTAACTAATACTGTGTAACAAATTCCTGATGTGGACAGATGTATTACTATTTAATTACTAGTATGGGAATCCACATGTGGTGCTATATACATTGTATATGAACTAATGGTGGTGAAAGATATTAAGTGTATATTGTATTTCATTAAATATTTGCTTTCTTTTTCATTTCCAGGAAAAGACAAATTTGATGACATTGAAAGATGCCCTAAATAAAAGTAACACAAATACAAACAATATGTTGACCATATTATCAAGTTTTGAAAACAGATTGAAAAAGTTAGAAAGTACAGTTGAACCTGTGTATAATGAAACTGAGATGTTGAGAAGAAGACAGGAGAGTATCCTTAATACAAAGAAATCAAATATATTGTACATGTAGTCTCTATATATCATCCTCTTAGCAACTAAAGGTTTGAGATTTATATAAATCACTGTCTAGTTTATAATGTATCGATAGACAAACAAAAGCTGGAGTCATATTCACAAAGAAACTACTTTACACCAAAATTGTCTATACATATATATGTCATAGACCATACTCAAGGCCTTAATGCAACAGGTTTAGGTAACTAACAGTAGAATTATAAAGTTGATGGTACATGTAGGTTCATAATTTTGTCACACAAAAATATTATGAATCAGAATTACAACAAAATGGAGAGTGATGCTGAAGGCATGTAAATGTATTGGAGAAAATAGTAGTCATAAAGGGTTCTTATAATCAGAGAAATAAAATTTCAGAGGGTCAACATCATTAAAAGATGTGAACAAGATTCTATATCATGTATAAGCCGGTTGGATTACAAGTATTTGTTTGCAATGTACTGTTGACTTTGCAGTGTGTACAGTGTATTAAGATTGACAAATATACATTTGTATTAATATGCAAGTTTCCTGAACAGAATATAGACATCGAAAAAACTATGGTAACATTAGATAATGTGTTGGGATACTATCACATAGCCAAGGAAGTTGAGTACCAGATTAAAGAAGGGTAAATATGTGTTTTCTAATAAACTAACAGCTGATGCTATATTTAACATTAAACAAGTGTAGTCTTTGTTTTGTGATATATACAGCAATTAACTCATCAGCCCCTGAAAAACAATGGATTCTCCTGTAAATCAATGACTTGCACCAATCCATGTGTGTCTTTAGGGGGTGAGTGAGTTAAAGACACTTTTTCACAGATTGTCTGATAATAGAGTCAAAATCTTATTTTCCTGTAAAGTTAGATTTTTATTTTCTCAATGTGACTTGGTGTATGTAAGCTATGGCTGAATATCAGCCAGTGTCATGTAGCCACAGTGCAAATACCCTAGGTCATACTGAGCCTGAGGATGTGGTTTTAATAATTACTTGATTATGAATTTAAACAATATTATAATTATATCAACTTTAGCCAATATCATAATTATATCAACTTTAATCAATATCATAATTATATTAACTTTAAACAGTATAATAAATATAACAACTAAAACAATATCATAATCATATCATCGTTAAACAATATTGCAATTAAATAAATTTTATCAGTATCATAATTTTTTTATTAGTTTATAATGCAAAATAAGTTATGCTTTACAGAAGAATTTGGAACAAGATAAATCATATCATGAATAAATACATGTAATGAAAATAAGCATAATTTACAGTCCATATATCACATATATCAAGAGCAGTATACATTGTTCTTGTTTAATCATCATAATTTACAGTCCATAAATCAAGAGCAGTTTTTAATTTTATGTCTTTTAATTTTCATTCACTTTTATACTAACTGGAGAAGTCTGTAATGATTATTGTTGTTTACATTTGTAGTCCAATACATTGTGGTTTGGAGAGATATTTGACTATAATGGATCGACTGCTACAGGCAAACAACTACTTCAACAAACACAACCCAACCTGCTTAGAGCTTACAGATGTGGTAAATATTTTACTTTTGTTCCAATCTCTCAACTGCTAATTGCATAGTATCATTTACAAATGTCTGAGAGGGGTCTCCATAGCTTAGTAATTAAAGCATCACACTTTAAACCATAAAATCTTTCAGTTCTGGTCATGGGTTGGAGCTCAGCTGGCTTTTCCTGTTCTTTGGATGAGATGGTAAAATCAGAGGTCCCGTGTCAAAGTAGGAGTTGGCATGTTAACTCATCAACCCCTGAAAAACAATGGATTCTGCTGTAAATCAATGACTTAGACCAGTCCAAATGTGTCTTCAGGGGTGAATGAGTTAAAGAACCTTCACTGCTCATGGCTGTAAGTGCCGAGCATAGGCCCAAATTTTAAGCCAAAATTTGGTGACATCTCCATATGAGTGTTAGATTCTTGAGTGGGACGTTAAAAAACAATACAACAACAACAACTTTCAGCACTGGTCAGCAAGGATTCAAGTCTTTTGGAACCAAGCTGATTCTGTTTGCCAGTTAACTTGAGAAGGTCAAGTTTCACCTCTGCCATTTATAAATGGTCATCATCTTGCAAAAAAAAAAAAAAAAAAAATATAATTGCTTGTTGCAAAAACAGCAATAAAAATTAACAAATATTTATAAGACTTCAATAGAGGTATCACATATATGTGGTTAGTTCGATTAGAATTCTTTTCAAATTTTTAAATATTTGAAATCGACCAAATTGAGTATGTTTGATCAGTGATAATTTTTGTTTGTGTTTTGAATCCATTTTTTACAAATAATTTATTCTGTCTCAGATGCGGGTTTATGAGGAGGGGAAGGATGCACTTCAAATTGAATTTCGAACTCTGTTAGAGAGACATGGCCGACCGGTCCCTGCTGTCATGATACTGGATATGATTGGCGTGGATGAAGGTATAACTAAAAAATTTGGTTTAAATGTAATACTGTATACCTGGAAAGTTTTGCTCCCATTTAATTTTCACTATTTTTGTCCTTACATGAGTGTGAGAATTTAAAATGGAAGCGAAATTTTCAAGCTAAATAATTGAAGCAAGACCATATTGCAATCCATGTGATTATGGTGAGTCAGGGCAAATTTAAGACGAGGTGAATAGGTTTTCTGTTGATAAAAGGTGAAAATAATCAGGAGTGAAAATTTCCATGTATATGGTTCAGTCAGGTGGTTGTCCCTAATTTTATATTGAACTAAGTTGAAATTCATGTAAATATCATTTTGACTGAACAACCATAAAATTCTTAACTTGTGAAAAAAGAGACAGATTTATCTGCAGTCATGTAAAGTAACAGATGTTTTTTCCATCTTGTTGTAATATAGGTGTGTTTTTCATCAGGTAAAATACAGATTAGTATATTATCATCTGAGTTGTATATACTACATGTACCTGTATTAGGAAAATGTACATTACAGGCTTACCTGTAATCAAGTAAAGATTTATTGATATAAAAATAAAGGAGTTGCGATAAACATCAGAAAAAGTTGCAATTGTACTTTTTACCATTGAATTAAGATGGAACTGCCTCTAAAATGAATGAATGTGTTTGGTACCTGACTTTTTATATATCTGCCTCTAAAATGAATGAATGTATTTGGTATATAGCTGCCTCTAAAATGAATGAATGTGTTTGGTACCTGACTTTTTATATAGCTGCCTCTAAAATGAATGAATGTGTTTGGTACCTGACTTTTTATATAGCTGCCTCTAAAATGAATGAATGTGTTTGGTACCTGACTTTTTATATAGCTGCCTCTAAAATGAATGAATGTGTTTGGTACCTGACTTTTTATATAGCTGCCTCTAAAATGAATGAATGTATTTGGTACCAGCATTTTTTATATAGCTGCCTCTAAAATGAAAATGATTGGTATATAGCTGCCTCTTTGGTACCTGTGTTTGGTACTTTTTATATAGCTGCCTCTAAAATTAATGAATCTATTTGGTACCTGCAAATTTTATTTCAAACACTTGGTCAACATTTGCCTTTATTAGGTCTGTCCTAATGCGATCATGTTTTGTTTGTCATCATGCATTGTCCATCATTAACTTTTTAAATTTTCAAGTTCTTTTCAAGAACCAGTGGGCCAATTTTAACCAAACTTGGTATATAGCATCCCCACATAAAGTTTGCAAATGAAAAGCGACTAGGACCCATAGGGGTCTCAAAAGGGGTAAAAAAGGGCCAAAACTTGGTACATATTTAAAAAACCTTCTTCTCATGAACCAATAATCATATGACTTTCAAATTTTGTATGCATGATTATACAGTCAATATCTACAATGTTTGTGAATGGAACAGGAAATCTGTAGATAAACGGTCCACTAGGGGGCACTTGAATAACATAGGGTACTGTTGTATACAAATTGCTTAATAACTCAAAACTGATTGACTTTTTGTATTCAAGGATATATGAGAAAGTTGTTAGGAATTATCTAAGGATCATTTTGATAAAATTTCAAGGTCATGGAGTCAAAGGTCAAGGTCACTGACACTCATGTAAACTGAAAGTATAAGTTTTTTGTCAAATTTTAGACATTTTCGACTTTTTCTCAGGAACCAGTGGACTAATTTTAACCAAACTTGACTCAAAATTTTTCTCAGGTGACCGTTAAGGCCGATTGGACCTCTTGTTTGTCACAGAGTCATAGGACTCTAACACTCTATGTAATTTTCTGTGTTTTAATGGTTTGATGGGTATATTACCCCTGTTGTATTTCTTATTGTGATATTCAGAATTAATCTATCATTTATTTATTTTGACAGATGTACAAGCAGGTGATACAGATATACCCTTAGAACATTATCCAGAGAAAATCATAACTGATCTAGGCCTCATCTCCAACTGGCTGTTTACTAATGCCAAAACCACAGAGTACATGAAAGATTACACCAAAATGAGAGCATCCATAATTGTCAATTCTCTACAGCAGTAAGATATCTATAAGACAAATGTGTCAATTTCATGACAATTTAAAGGTTGAAAATAGTATGAAATAGAATAATAAGATTTGTTGTTGTAAGTTTATTTATTTACATGTACATGTATGCGTAAATGATACTCAAGGGAGCTAACTATGAAATGCCCAACACATCAAATTCATTACAGTGACAAATTTGATATAACATCATTTGTACTTGGGAACAAACAAGGTCATTGTAAAGAGGGTTCACTGTATATGTAATATATATCATGATTAAATTATATCAAATGAACTGTTAAAATGTATACATATAAAATACATCTTTTTTTATTTCAGTTTGACAAAACATCTAAAAGCCTCAAGTGCAAGTAGTGCAGTGGCTCTATTTCCCGGACAGAGTTCACCAGCTCCAGTAAGTCTCACATTCTCTGTTCTCACCTGTATTGATCTCATATTTACAATTTGTTCTAAATTTATTGTTATTTATGTCTAACTATCAGCATGTTCAGTATTAGCATCTCATTATATTTTGTAAAATCAGTTAGTTTGAAATGAAATTTGAGTCCTCATCCAGTCATCTTTAATTTCTTTGTTTTATTACTTCCAAGATTTAAAATTGGTTTGAATATGCTAAAAGAAATAGCGGATTATTTTCATTTCTCCATTTACAGATGATCATGTTTTGACAAATTGTTGATACAATCATGAAATAGGATATGTTAAAATTTGGTTAATTAAATATTAATGTGGGTCCCATAAATTTCTTTGTAAGTAATTTGGACTGTGTTTTAATCTTTCAGTATCTTACACTCATTGTCTATCACACTTTCATAGTTATTGTCTCTTGTAGTCTCATTGTTGTTATCAGTCTCTTCCTCACTGTAATCATCTGTCTCATTCTCACGATTATCATTTGTCCCGCACTCACATTCAGAATCTTTCAGTCAACATCATTACATCCTTTTCTAATCAAAACAATGATTATTTAATAGGTTGCTAAATTCAGAGGAACAAAAGACATCCCAGTAAGAAGAAGTGTTCGCAGGATTGCGTAAGTTGAACAAAAATAATAGAAATGTTATTACACATGATATATCACATTCTGCTTTTAAATTTCTTACTTTTAAATTTTAGAAACTGGAATCTGGGCCCAGGGTCTTAAAACTATTATCAGACAAATTTTTTGCGCAACTTCAAGATTTTACTAAAATCTTGAGAATTTTCTCAACTTGGGTAGTCGTGGACCATAAAGAAATTCTTAGACAAATTTCTTTCTTAAGTGATAAAATACTTAAGTACAGTCTGTAGCTGACTTAAATAATTCTGAATGGCGAAAATGGTGGCCCCCTATCTTTGCCTCGGAATAAACAACCGCTAATGTCATTGTCATTGTCGCTATAAAGTATTTCGAGACATGTTTAATCATTTGGCTTTCAAAAACAATGTGTTATTTAAGCAAAATGAGTTTAGAAGACCAACACTTCTTTCTCTGTTGGCTTGTTTTGGCCATACAGCATTTGTTTACATTAACAATATGGCAGATGTAAATTTAGTGCGGTACATGTTCCCCAGTGTATGTCCAAAGTCATTTATCTTATCTTATATACTTATGTACTAATTTACTTGTATCTTGAAAGTTGTTGATTATCTACATTATACATATTATATGTATAAATTACTGACTTCGGTCATGTATTGGCATTTTACAAGATGCTTTAAATGTTTTTTAAAAGGTATATATCTACTCCCCTTTTTTATGCCACAAAACGTGCTGCCTATTTGATTTTAACACATTTTATACCGGTTATTAAAAAATTAATCATAGATTATGGTAAGAATAAGTCTCAAACATCGAAGTTAAGTGAATTGAGACATATTTTGTGGACGGGATTTACACTGCTCCTTGACAATCTTACCTCAGTTGAGAAAATTCTACAGTTGTTTTATGGTCCCTGAATTTTCACTTTTTACTCAGATGAGTAAATTCTTAACTTTTGAGAATAAAATTTGTCTCAGAATTTTCCTTGTTTATGGTCTCAGGCCCTGGACTGATTGGTACATTCATTTGTAAATATGATCTATCTGTAAATATATGTAAAAATTTTATGTCAACAAATTATATGTAGTGGAGAGTGTCATGTAAGACCACTCCTCTCCGTCACTGACAGCTCATTGATTTAAAGTCATTTAATAAAACGGAGTACTAAATATTCAACACATTTAACATACTGTGATACAGTGTAACATACATCAGTTTGCGTTTTGTGTTAGTTATAAGTAGTTTAATGATTACTTCCTAATGTATTTCAGCCATTCATTCAAAAGGAAAGCTACCACAGCCCTTATGCAATCACCATTTGATCCAGGTAAAATATTTCTGTAGTGTTGAGGAAAACAAGCCTTTCTCCTGTAGTAATGACTGAACAACATACGAAACAGAAATAATGAATTGGTTGAAGTCACAATAGATCATGTTTGTATATATTCATATTGTTTTGTTTTGGTTTTTCATCACATCAAGTCACTTACCTGTAGACTGCACCAGCTTTACATGAAGTGCCACAAATTTTGACCTGTTCCATAGACTTATGCCAATGCAGTTTTAAGATTCTGTCTGTTGTGATAGAGTACTTTGGTTATAGGTACAATAATCTCTGTAACAGATTGCTATCATCTGCACACTGTGTTTGTGTGTGTACATTGTCAAAAATCCATGATGCTGGGGTAAAAAAAAATGATTTGTAAAATTTTATGAAATCAGGCTCAAAAGAAAGACTTGTGATTGTTAGCTCCCTAGCACAAATGTCCTGAGAGCTAATGCCCTACTCCTGGCATCATTCTCTCTGTCGTTGTTATCATTGCCGGCGTCCATATGCAAAACATTTACCTGGACCCAGTTGCACAACAGGTTGTTAAATTTAACGTGAAGTTAACCAATGTTAAACCAATGGACTAACTGTAAGTTAAATTTAACAATGTGTTGTGCAACCGGGTCCTGGCCTATGTCTTTTTAACTGCAAAGGACATGACTTTGATATTTCACATATAGATTCCTTATGACCAGATCTTTCATTTGGTACCATGACTTTTGACCTAGTGACCTTGACCATGGACTTAGACCTGCTTTTCAAAATATTAACCTTTGCTATATCTTTTAAACCATGAGGAATAGGGCTTTGATATTTCACATATAGATTTCTTATGAACAGAGCTTTTGTTTGGTGTCTTGACTTTTGACCTAATTATCTTGATCTCAGAATTTGACCTACTTTAAAAAAAACTTTTACCTTGGCCATATCTTTTAAATAATGAGGGACAACACTTTGATGTTTCACATAAATATTTCTTATGACTAGAGCTTTCATTTGGTACCTTGACTTTTGACCAATGACCTTGATAATGACCTTGGAATTTGACCTACTTTTCAAAAGCTTTAACCTTGGCTATATCTTTAAAGCCATGAGGGATACAGCTTTGATATTTCATATATAGAAACCAGAGCTTTCATATAGTACCTTGACTTTTGATCTAGTGACCATGACCTTTGACCTACTTTTCAAAACTTTTAGCCGGAGTCGAAGGAATCAAAATATTTACTATACCATGATCTTAAAACCAGACAGCTATAGGTCAAACACCTATTTTGAAAATTTACACCCATTTGTGGTGAGCTTTGTTGTCTTCTGACAACTGTTGTCATTTGTTATATCAGTGCCAGGTGAATCCAGGACTTTACATTTGCCAGACAAACAGTCTACCACTACAGGCAGATGACATATTCTTGCCAAGGACCAGATCTGTGTAAAATTTTAGTACAATACTTGGCACAAAAACCAAAATTTGTCCTCAAACCATAAACCTTGTGAGAATTGATCTCCAATCAATAGACCAGTGCAAGCAGTCTATCCACATTCAAGGCTCACCCTGGAATCAGAAAACAACGAGCCAAAAGTCTACCAAGATATTTGTTAACCAGTTAAAATTTTGTTGTAGCCAGCTCAATGAATACTCAAATGAAATGCAGTTGATAATTTTATTCAGCATGGTAGTAAGTGCAAACTATATACATGTACATGTTGCACAATATTTGCAAATCTGGAGGTTGACTTGAATGGGAGAATTTTCAAGACATATGTATCAGCTGTCTGCCAATATGCACAATGAAGTTTTAGCAGTAATCAGCCAATTACAATAATTTTCAGCCAATCAGCCAATGGCTAAATTGGCCAATGACAGTATGAAGCCTGGCATTAAAAGAATAGGTAATCTATATTTTTTCATGTTCTTTGTTGCTTTTGTAGGTCACAGAAGACAGGGATCGTACACTGACACCCCTAAAGAGGAGGTCCTGGATGTTGAAGTAGACATATATATTACTGAACTCTCAGCATTGTTAAAACTGATGCAGGTAAAAATAAGTACACAAGATGAAGAAAGTCATAACTGTTACTCTATGTTTGTATTGGAGGCTTAAAGGTTACAGAAATTCATTCCACAAACTTTCCATGTTAACCTACTTGGATCAAAATATATTATATATGCCTCCAAGATCATGGATGTTGTTTTTGGTCTTTCCAAATGTCTGTTTTGGTTTATGCAGAATATTACAAGTTTCGTTTCTCAACTTTTAGCCAAACTTGGTATGTTCCTTTATATCAATGAGATATCTGATTAATTAGTATCCTGATGTTTTCGGGGAGGTAGGGGGGAGTATAGTTTTGTGCTGTGTCTGTCTATCTGTCTATCTGTTGTTCTGACCATATCTTTCTCATTTCCTCAACTAGGCTCCCCTTATTTGGTGCAAGTAGACATCTTAAGAAGATGAAGAGTTTTATATATAAAATTATGCTCCTGCCACCCTTATTTATTCCCCTTTGTTGATTTTATTTTTTTTAAATGACCAACGTTGAATGATATTTACCAGAGTTATAGGACTTTAAAACCTCCATAAATGGCTTACTTTTAGATCATAGTGTTTCTCAAACATATATTCCTTTTATTTTGCCATATCATGATCAATATTTCCTTTGAACACAAAAATACATTTGCCTTAACACAAAATGACTGCATATTGTTAACAGACAGGCATCTTAGGCCAAGTAAAAAAATACTTCTAGTTCTCAGACACCGCTGCGCGCAAAAAGAAATCAACGATGAAATAATTTTATTCACATTTCATAAAAAAATCACCGCCGCGCGGCAAGTAAAAATGTCAGTCACTTCAAAAGGCTTAAGTTTCGAAAATGATCAATTCCCTTCTATTTGTAGTTCAAACTGCATTTCAACATGTAAATCTTTACCTCATGCCCGAAAATGTCACAGAACACATTGTGTGTTTTCTGCTGTTGCTTGCAGTTTATGGAGGTAGTGGAAGTTGAGTTCAGAATGAAAAAACCGATAACAAATGGAACTGAATTTCAGGATGTGTTAAAATGATGATACATGTAACACTAAATAGTGTATAAAAGTTTTAAAATCTGAATTAAATGTAGGTGAATGATAAAAGTAAAATTAGTTACAGTAGATAAAAGTTTTAATAAAATACATAAAAATGGATAGTTAAAATGAAAAGGTTGGAATTTGCATTGATATTTAGACACATAGTACATGTAGTTACATTTTGTACAGCTTTGTAAAATAGTAATGATAATGATTGATGATAATTATAATGATGAATTTACAATTAATTTTCTTGTAGTTTCAAAACATTTTTATGTTTTGATAAATATATAATCTTTTAGGTATTTTATATTTTTGATGATATCTCAGTTTTAAAATCAAGCGAACAAGACAATCACACAACTTTTTGTTACAATTTATTGAAGGTCTCAATAAAAGACATTTTTTGTTACATAAAGTCTTCTTATTTTCTTGCCTTCAAGGTATTTAAACAAAAAATTGGAATTAAAAAATAAAAATAAAACACCTACCTACCTTAACCATTTTGGAAGGCTAATTGTCTGTGAACCAGAATATTTTTTTTACATGACCTTATAATTTACTTTTTATATTTCATTACTGCTTTTAACCTTATAATCTTGTACCTCTAGTCAGTACAGGTTTGAATCCCACAGGAACCTAAGCTGATTTTGTGAGAAAGTTTTCCAGTTACTCGCGGAAGGACGGTGGTCTCTTCCCGGGTACATTGTAACAGGGGTCTCTCCTCCACTACTAAAAAGTGGCTGCCACCAAAAAAACTTGTTGTGTGTGGTGTAAAACAACACTTAAATTATATTTCATAATTAAAATTTTAAGATTCCTATATTTGATTACCAAGAACTTGTTTTACAGAAGGTCCTAAGTTTTAAATTTGATCTTAGGACAAAACTGATGACTTTTACTTGTTTTTATGTCACAATATACATGTATTCTATAGCAATATATTTTTTTACATATTCAGAGTGAGTTACATCTGATGGGCAATATTATACCAGAGAGACATCGTAGATCCGTATTTGATAGCATCATACAGGATGCTCTTGATGCTGTATATAAGAATGGAGAGGTGAGGAGTTAGCATTTTATAATACATTGTTCATTATTATTTTTTTTTGTCTTGAACTTCTATTCTTTCTGGGTATACTCCAACTGTTGATGACGACATTCTTTGTGAAGGATTACTGTTCATGACAAAACTTCAAGTAGAGTTCACTGTCAAAGGCAACATCCTAGATAGAAATCTATCAATCATACTATATAACCCTTTTGTCTTTTGTAATATTCAAATTTCATGGGGTTTTTTTTCATACAAATGAAGGATATTTTGATTTTGAAAAATATAAGAAAAAGATGTTTTTCTTTTAAAGTTTTATTTAATCATGAAAATATGAAAAAACCCTTGTACATATTTATATTTTATAGGGCCAATTACAAAACACAATGTTGCAATAAAGTTATGCCATGCTTGATGAGCTGAACTGTTGTTGAATAATTGTCATTTTTGTGTAACGATTCCATCATGAATCTGGCAAAAAATAACCAGTTATTTCAGAAGAAGACTATCGATTTGGAATATTTTTCTTGAACAACACAGTTCTGTTCACCAGTAGGCAGTAACGTTATAGACAACATTACAGTGTTAATGTAATATTTCCTCTTTACATAGTGTTTGTCTGCCAGTGCCAAGAAGAGCATAGCAAAACATGACTTCATATCTGTGGTATCCGTGTTTCCTGTAATAAAACATCTGAGAGCTATCAAACCCGATTTTGACTTTACACTAGAGGTGAGTACAAAAAGTATATTGCTGCCAAATATATTTTTATGAAATTGAAATTTGTGAGATTCCAAGATGTTATCTGAAAATGTTGAGATTTTAACATGATTTTAAACTTTGAAGATGCATCCAGAGGACCCATGAGTTTCAATTCTTATACTGAGCACTTGCATCTTAGATAAGATCTGATGTTGTTAATCAAACATTAGACCATCAGCTTGCAGGTCAAAAACCCTAGCACTAGATTACTTTAAGTGATATTTAACAGTATGTAAATATTAAGTGATATTTAACAGTTGGTATGTAAATATTAAGTGATATTTAACGGCCAGTATGTAAATATTAAGTTATATTTAACGGCCGGTATGTAAATATTAAGTGATATTTAACGGTCGGTATGTAAATATTAAGTTATATTTAGCAGTCGGTATGTAGATATTAAGTGATATTTAACAGTCGGTATGTAGATATTAAGTGATATTTAACAGTCGGTATGTAGATATTAAGTGATATTTAACAGTCGGTATGTAGATATTAAGTTATATTTAGCAGTCGGTATGTAGATATTAAGTGATATTTAACAGTCGGTATGTAGATATTAAGTTATATTTAACAGTCGGTATGTAGATATTAAGTGATATTTAACAGTCGGTATGTCATATATTAAGTGATATTTAACAGTTGGTATGTAAATATTAAGTGATATTTAACAGTCGGTATGTAGATATTAAGTTATATTTAGCAGTCGGTATGTAGATATTAAGTGATATTTAACAGTCGGTATGTAGATATTAAGTGATATTTAGCAGTCGGTATGTAGATATTAAGTTATATTTAGCTGTCGGTATGTAGATATTAAGTGATATTTAACAGTCGGTATGTAGATATTAAGTGATATTTAACAGTCGGTATGTAGATATTAAGTGATATTTAACAGTTGTTTGTCATATGATTGTCTCTATTGTGCTTCATGTCTTTATCTGTAAATAGAATAATGATATTTCAATCATGTACATATGGGAATCTGAATTGCCAAGATTGGGTCATCTGTAGTGCCAATATTGGGTTATCTGTATTGCCAAGATGATCTCAAAGCTTAACAATATTGAATACTTGTTTGATTGTAATGTTTCTTTACTTTCAGGGCTGTCAGACACCCACCAGGAATAAGTTGACCTCTTTGTTGTCCAGTCTCGGTGACACAGTATGTATATTGACCTTGCATAACATATAGCAACCTCTGACTCTCTGTTGTCTATACTGAGTTACTCAGTATGTATTGTATTGACCTCTGTTATACAATCAAAGCTACTCAGTATAATATATATCAACCTCCAATGTACAGTCTTTGTCAAACAATAGTTATAGACATTTATATTGACTCTCTGTTGTGTGTACTGAGTAACACAGTATGTGTTATACAATCAAAGGCACTTGTTATAACATATATCAATCATATCCAATGTACAGTCGTGTGATACTATAGTTATATACATTTATATTGACTCTCTGTTGTCTATACTGAGTGATACAGTATGTGTTATACAATCAAAGGCACTTGTTATAACATATATCAATCATATCCAATGTACAGTCGTGTGATACTATAGTTATATACATTTATATTGACTCTCTGTTGTCTATACTGAGTGATACAGTATGTGTTATACAATCAAAGGCACTTGTTATAACATATATCAGTCAAATCCAATGTACAGTCGTGTGATACTATAGTTATATACATTTATATTGACTCTCTGTTGTCTATACTGAGTGATACAGTATGTGTGTTATAACATATATCAGTCAAATCCAATGTACAGTCATGTGATACTATAGTTATATACATTTATATTGACTCTCTGTTGTCTATACTGAGTGATACAGTATGTGTGTTATAACATATATCAGTCAAATCCAATGTACAGTCATGTGATACTATAGTTATATACATTTATATTGACTCTCTGTTGTCTATACTGAGTGATACAGTATGTGTGTTATAACATATATCAGTCAAATCCAATGTAGTCATGTGATACTATAGTTATATACATTTATATTGACTTTCTGTTGTCTATACTTAGTGATACAGTATGTGTGTTATAACATATATCAGTCAAATCCAATGTACAGTCATGTGATACTATAGTTATATATATTTATATTGACTCTCTGTTGTCTATACTGAGTGATACAGTATGTGTGTTATAACATATATCAGTCAAATCCAATGTACAGTCGTGTGATACTATAGTTATATACATTTATATTGACTTTCTGTTGTCTATACTTAGTGATACAGTATGTGTGTTATAACATATATCAGTCAAATCCAATGTACAGTCGTGTGATACTATAGTTATATACATTTATATTGACTCTCTGTCGTCTATACTGAGTAATACAGTACACATATACAGGTGACTCTCAATACCTTGAAGTCCATAGGACCACCAAAAAAGGTTTCAAGAGTTCGAGGTTTCCAGAGTTCCAGAAATCGACATTTCGACTGATGTAAATTCTTAATACTGTACAAAATAATGAAGTTTGTTTTCTTAATTCGCATGAATTTTGTCATAAACAATCCCGGTACCTATTTTTCAAACATAAACAATGTGTAAATACATTATCTTTATTATGTATTCGATTCGGATATAAACGGTCGATATATAAGGTATATAATGTTGCAGTAGCCTATGGAACCGCTTGATCTAAAAGTTAAAAATACCACTTGGCTGTGACATTCTTTACTGTATTGTACTTGAAATCGTATTCTATGACACATCTTTATGCAGTTATTATGATTTCATTAATCTTAATTAATTTACAATCCTGTCAATCACTACTTGATAAGGCCAGCGCCTACTTGTGTCTGCTGGTGTCATTTTGGCTTACGGCATTGGATTTTATGAATTCACCAATAATTACTTGAACTTAAAGGTTTCGAGAGTCAAATATAAAGAAATATACAAATCGGGACTTCAAATTGACTTCGAGGTTTCAAAAACTTCTAGGTATTGACGTTCGAAAAATCGAGCGTTAATTTACTTAAGTTATGAAGGAAAAAAATCAGGACCTGTACAAAACTTCAAGGTTTTGAGAACTTCGAGGTTTTGATGTCGGAGCCATCGAGTGTCACCTGTATATTGACCTTCCACATGCTCAATGTAGATGACAAAGTTGATATGGTGACAGACACATGTCACATTACAATATATTATTCAGCAAGTGCTAAGAAATTCTTAAAGTGTTTTTTAAAGTTAAAACACTATATATACCGGTCAATATCTCTTATTGGCTCTGATGTTGGCATAAGGGGATGCTTATTTTGAGAGGAATTTTGATCATCTGGAGGAAACCAACATAGCTAAGCTGTTGTTTACCATGTCATGTCATCCAGTGCAATGATCAAACCTGGATTGTGTCATTGTCTATTGGCTTCCTCATTATGGAGAAGAAGTATGTTAACCACTTCACAACTCAGACACCCGATAACACACTGAAGTTAGATATAAACTACATTGTGTATATACTTCAATGTAATCAACTCAAATTGGTATTGCCAACATTCTCACTTTTATAACCAAAACTCTATGAAATACCACATGCAGAGGACAATGATAATGATAGATATTTTGTGGGAAAATTATCTTTCTATTTGTGCCTCATAAAACAAAGATTTTGTTTTAGTCCATCTGTTTTTCCATTTGTCTTTTTTCAACATTTTGGAATTTCATCATGTTCAACATTTGCCAGAGTTATGGAACTTTAAAATCTAAATTTAATGACTTGGCTCATTGTGGCCTAATGTTTCTCTGTTACATCTTGTTATCTTAACATTTACAGGGAGCTAAAGCATTAGAAGAATTTATTGAAAGTATAAAGGTATGTCTCCACGCATCACTGTCATGGTCTATTGACTTCCTCATTATTTCATCACATTAATGTCTATTTTATCAATTTATCATGTTTTATAAAAACATGTTCCTTAACTGATCAATCTCTGAAGTCACTTTTGGACCTGCTCATTTGAAAGAACGGTTAAGTCCAATTCAAAATTTAGGGGTGTATGAATTAGAGTAAAACTTTTGTAATAATTTCACATGCAATATGAATTTGTTCATTCCTGAATTAGGACTGTAGACCATACTATTTATTGATTTGGGTCTAAATCTGACCACAGGGTTTGATGAGTTAATGTATTGTGTGTGTGTGTGTGTGTGTGTGTGTGTGTGTGTGTGTGTGTGTGTGTGTGTGTGTGTGTGTGTGTGTGTGTGTGTGTGTGACTGTGTATGTGTATGACTATGTGTATGTGTGACTGTATGTGTGTGACTCTGTGTGTGTGTGAGTGCATGTGTGTGTGACTGTGTGTATCTGTGACTATGTGTGTGACTGTGTGTATGTGTGTGTGTGACTGTGTGTGTGTGTGTGTGTGTGTGTGTGTGTGTGTGTGTGTGTGTGTGTGTGTGTGTGAGTGAGTGAGTGACTGTGTGCATGCATGTGTGTCTGTGTGTTCTAATAGGACATTTGTTTCAACATAACTTTAGCAACTATTATTTGATATTTCCTACCAGTAGATAAATGTAAATATTTTTTTTATGTGTATACTTGTAACAAACACATTTTGTACTGTAGAATGATCCTGACAAAGCATCTATGCCAAGGGATGGAACAGTTCATGAATTAACAAACAGGGTAAAGTATCATGATTCAAACTTTTCTAAAACATAAGGTGTGTTTTGAATTTATCATAAAGGTGCTCTTTCACAGATTGTGAGGCAGAAAGGTACCATTTTATATGAGCGTAATGTTTTTGGCAATCACTTGATGAGTTGAACATAGCATCATTGACTTAAAACTAAATAAAATACAAAATAAAACTATAATTTGACATTTTTCGACCTTGATTTTACATAACTTGTAACTAGGTAACTCACAGAGTGTCTTAGTTGCTATAGCATTTTATATAGCTCATAACTATGTAACTCACAGAGTATCTTAGTTGCTATAGCATTTTATATAGCTCATAACTATGTAACTCACAGAGTGTCTTAGTTGCTATAGCATTTTATATAGCTCATAACTATGTAACTCACAGAGTATCTTAGTTGCTATAGCATTTTTCACTCCAGTGCATCTTGGAATGTTTTTTTTTTAAATGCAATGGATGAAGAAATATTTGTGATTGAAAAAATAAAAAATTAAAAAATGATGAAATTCTGTCACAGAAATTGTTTAAATACATTTTAATGTTAATTTGTACATGTATGACAGATTTTGTATCTAAGTATGAATCAATTTTAAATCAGTCCTTACTGTAATTCTCAATTGTTTAATTTTTGGTAAATAATAAAAGGACTGTACAGTTATCTACTAAGACATGCTATTAGTGTATGCTGATACTGCTAGAGCAGCATTCATCTATGTGCTGTATCATTTCTTTTTCTATTTATGTTGTATTTTAAGGTCATAATTATCTGGAGACTTTACCGGAGCATGTCAATAGTACGGGAGCAGCATTCATAGATGTGTTGTATCATTTCTTTTACTAGATGTGTTTTGTTTGCAGGTCATTATTTTTCTGGAGTCTTTACTGGAGTATGCTGATACTGCTGGAGCCATGTTATTGACACATGGTATGTTGTTTGTACATTTTAATATTTATTCATTTCCACCCATGTTGGAATGAAACAAACATTTTTTATTATTCTTAAAAACAGAGATTAGTTAGCAGTATTTCTTTGAATTTGAATATGTGAATTTATGTTTCACTGAAACCCAATATCCAGCAATATATAGTTTTTGGCTTTAAAAATCAATAATGAGTTTCAGGAATAGGTAAAGTTAGAAAAATGAGTAAATCTTAAGCTTTGTGGTTGTGGGTCTTAAGATGGAGCCTTGATGTCAAGTGTGTGAAGATGTATTTTATGGATCGTTATGTAATAACAACTTTATATTATGGGTTTACTTCGAGGCCTATCCTGTTATAAGTGAAAAGGCTGCATTTGCAATAAAAAAGATAGTTCAACTCAAGAATTCAAATTTAACAGAAAAGTCAAATATTTTGGTGTAAATGAATATAAATTTAGTTTGAGTAATCATTTAAACATATTGCATAGTTCTACTTTTGAAATTATACAAAAATCATTGTAATAGTTTTAACACAATGCAATCAATCAATTAATACATTATGGAAATCCCACTATATAAAGATTCTAGTGAACCTGAGGTTGTGATAGAGAAACCAAACAAACTGCAGTATTCCTCCACCATTCATTATATTGATATCCACAGCCGTACATGAAGACAGCAATGTATATAGAAATCATTACATATCACTGATATCAACATGAAACCTCGTAGAATATGTTTCATAGCCATGGTAAAACGAAAATGAAAATTGAAAACAAAGCAGAATACAGAGATAGTGTAGCATCAAGTAGGAGGTACTTGTTTTGTAAATGAAACATCAAAGTTATAGTAGTCATTATTGTCTGTTTTAAATAAGTTCCTGTTCATTTCATAATTAGCAACTATATCATGAGCAAATATTTATTTCAAATTAAAATTTAAATCATGGTTACATGTGAATTCATGTATTGGACATTGTAGAAACAGACTTTAGATCAGTGTCATCATTCATGGTGGCATCTCCTATCAGCTTACCTGTTATCCATCCAGTTACTTATAACCCACAGACTAAATAAACAAATCATTGTGAATATTGGTATCAGTTCTTGCACTTATGATGTAATAATTTGAATTCAACATGCCGATACACAAACATCCAAGTACATGGTTTTTTAAATCGGGATCAAGGTGCGTACAAATTGTACCCCAAGCATACAAATGTTGTGCAGATATGAGGAATGACTTCACTTGTGCGCCAAACTAAATAAACATTTTAGACAAGCACAAAATCAAGAAAGTATTATGAAATGCGTATCATAAACATTTAAGCACAAGAACTTTACACATTTAGCTGGTGACATCTCCATTTATGTAAATGATATTGGCATGAAGTAAAACAAAATAACAAAGACACATGCACACATGCACACACACACATGCATGCATGCACACACACAAGCATCCCTGTTCTGTTAGAGATGTGAAAACATTGTACACAATGCTTTCCTGATATTTTTTCAGATACTTCATTGCAGTTTCAAATAATTTTACCATTAGGTTGTATAATGAAATAATGGGGGATTTATTTATTTTCGTTCCCCCACAGCTTTTTATGTACACAGGAAGCATGATGTTTGGCGTTAAATATGTATTTTTTAATTTTGAAATGTTGCCTATATCAGGTTTATCTTTACATACAATATTTACGTTATATTTTTATGAGAATATTCTGACCATGTTCTATCCATAAGCAGCCATTATTTTGCTCTTGATTTCCTACCTTAATTGCCAATTCCATGTCTGTTCTATATATACAAACATATAACATCTGTAAGATCTCTCTGTAGAACAAAAATTCTGAATGAAGTAAATAAGATCACTTTGTCTTATGTTCAGTTTCCCTAGTTACGTTTATTTTAACTGATTTTCCTTCTTTAGCAAGTCACGTTTGATTATTTTGTGTATGCTATTTACTTATCTATTTGTAATACAAATATATGTTCTGTGTGTATGTGTATAGGTCTTATGTGTACATATAGGTCTCATGTGCACATGTGTAGGTCTGATGTACGGTACATCTTTATATGGCATGTACATGTATAGGTCTTGTGTAGATTCATTAAGTCTGATATATACATGTATAGGCTTTCTATAAACATGTCTAGCTATTTCCTATTCATGTATACATGTATATCAATTATCCGATATATATTTTCTAATTTACTAAATTCTTACCATTTGGTTAACATTATTTAATTAATTTGAAAGTGGCAAGGAGATTTACTGAAACAGATTTGAATTACTGAAAGAGACCGAAAACAAGGCCAAAACACAATAAAATTACTAGAGCAAGATACAAATGTTGTGATATATGTTGAAGGATATGTTAAAAATGTAATTTGTAACTCAACTTATGTATAACTATGAATTTATTAATAAATTTATGAAACAAAACTGAAACACACTAGGCTTACAATTACCGAAACAGACAGAAACAAGAGTTGTCAAGACTGAAACACACCGCAATGACCTCAGCAAGATACAAATGTTTAAGTAATTATTTAAAATATATTTTGTAACATGACTTATGTATAATTATGGATTAAATTTTACAAATAAATCCCTGAAACAAAACTGAAAAACACCACAATTACCGAAACAGGTTGGTTCTTGTTTCTGTCTTTTTTTGTAATTGTATCTAGAATGATTAAGTCTTGTTTTGGAAATTTATTTGGAATTAAGCCATAGTTATACTATATTATGTTACAAAATACATTTAAATATATACTTCTACATTTGTATCTTGCTCCAGTAATTGTGGTGTGTTTCGGTAATTGTGTGTTTCTGTAAATTGCCTTACTCATTTGAAAGCCTAATTTTCTTACCTGTTATATATTTAATGACAGCAGTTGAAAAACATTTTCAATTTTTTTTTTACATAGAATTTAATCATGTTAATAGAATCTGATTATTTATTTAAGTATTTGTTACTTGTTTTTTTGCATTTCATTTTTGGGTCAAATTTATCTTTTAGATAAGACTTAGAAATAATATAGGTCATATTCAGATATGGTCTTATCACAAGAATTTTAACCACATCAGAAATCTTATCTTTGTCATAAAGCAATAACTATTCTTTTTTATTTTACCAGTGAAAATTCTGGAGTTACAAAATCTAAGTATGATTTTTTTTGTTTCAAAGAAATTTTTTTCATATAGATTTATATTTCCAAATTTGGAATGTTCCACATTTTCCCATATTTTTATTTTATTGATCTTCAACACAGCTGTATGAACTGTTAGTTCCCAACTAATGAAACTTCGTTTATCAGTCTGTCCGGTCAGTGTTTTAACTAAAGTATTGCTGACCGTTCACTTAATGGTTTCAGAGGTAGGGCACAAGTATTGATTCCTCAGTACTCCCATGTATTGATTCATCAGTGCCTATTTCACAGGTAGGGCACAGGTATTGATTCCCCAGCACTCTCATGTATTGATTCATCAGTGCCTGTTTCACAGGTAGGGCACAAGTATTGATTCCCCATCACTCTCATGTATTGATTCATCAATGCTTGTTCCACAGGTAGGAGACATGTATTGATTTCTCAGTACTTTCATGTATTGATTCATCGGTGCTTGTTTCACAGGTAGAGGACATGTTTTAGTTCATCAGTACTCCCAGAATGCTTGTTTTGGATTATGAATTATTGTTGCTTGATATCAGCGTGGTTTGATAATCAGTTACAGGTGGACATCACTATGTTTTGATTTGTTATTTCTGTGTTTTTACTCTCCATTTTGATTTATATCTGTATTTTTACTGTTTTGATTTATATTTCTTTATTTTTACTGTCTGTTTTTATTTTAACATGTCATTTTTGTGTTTTTACTGTCACTTGTTTAAAATATTTCTGTTTTGTTTCTATTTTCTGTTTTTACTGTTTTGATTTATATTTCTTTATTTTTACTGTCTGTTTTTATTTTAATATGTCATTTTTGTGTTTTTACTGTCACTTGTTTAAAATATTTCTGTTTTGTTTCTGTTTTCTGTTTTGATTTATGATATTTCTGTGTTTTTGCTGTCTGTTTTGATTTATGATATTTCTGTGTTTTTAATGTCTGTTTTGATTTATGATATTTCTGTGTTTTTACTGTTTTTTTTTCATTTATTTACATCCCAAATTTCAATGATAGTAAAATTATTCAATATTCAATACCATTTCATAGGCATACTTATGTTAGAAGATCAATATATTGTCATTATATTCTTACAATAATTTATCAATTATGATTGAAAGTTTATTAATTTTTTGCAGGAAAACAGGCTGCACCATCAGAGGCAGTTGATATTAAGAAAAGTCGAATGAAGTTGGCTGATTATATAAGTAAGTTTATAAGGGATATGATTGGCTTCCAGAAATATAGGAGAAGGTATATTCATACTCCAATTATTACAGAGTATATACATGTATATACAAAGTATTTATATATCACTTGTTTACTTTTATAAAATTATTTACAATTGTTTTACTATATTATTTAAAATGCTGGAAAACATGCTCTTTCACAGAACTTTATAAAATTCTATATATTATTTTTTATCATAAAATATTTCTATGCACAGTTTAATGATATGCCAGTTTATATGCTTTTTAGTAATATATATCATTGGTAATCATTGTAGTTAAGTTCAATTCCAGTAATGTCCCCAAAATTTACACAAAATACAATTTTATGCACACTATCTGCCAGTCAGTGTAAAAGCATCTTCAGGGGTCCCCATAGCTGAGTGGTTACAGCATTATGCTTAAAACCATGAAGTCTCTCACTTATTGTCAGTGGGGATTCAAGCCCTGCTGGAATCTAAACTTATACTGTCAGAATGGTTACCAGTTTAGTTGCAGAAGGCCAGTGGTCTCTTCCCAGGTTCATTGTAACTGGACTCTCTCCTCCATTGTTGAGTGTAGTGTAAAAATACTGTTAAAAAATAAAAGAGCATCCTATATGTTTGTATAAAGTTAACATCTATATTTAAAGCAGGTAAACAAACACGTTACTTGTCATATATGCAAAACACATCTGACTCATATTGTTACTGTTGTTTTTATGTGTTGTAAGTTAATAGCAACCTATTACGAGCTTAGGCCTTGTCTGAGGACTATCCTGTTAGTACTGAAGGGTCTGAGGACTATCTTGTTAGTAGGGAAGGGTCTGAGGACTATCCTGTTAGTACTGAAGGGTCTGAGGACTATCTTGTTAGTAGGGAAGGGTCTGAGGACTATCCTGTTAGTACTGAAGGGTTAGTATCTTGTTACTGTAAATCCTGTTTGATTCACAAGAATTGTATTTATGGGAAATTTCATGAGAGTGAAATAAAATTATTGTGTAATTAAGTTTGATAATAGTATGACAAAATAGGCATTAAAAATCGATTGAGGACTTCTAGTAGAGAAGATTCTGAGGACTATCTTGCAGTACTATCTTGTTGAGTACTATCTTGTTAGTAGTGAAGAGTCTGAGGACTATCTTGTTAGTACTTGAGAGTCTGAGGACTATCTTGTTAGTAGAGAAGATTCTGAGGACTATCTTGTTAGTAGTGAAGAGTCTGAGTACTATCTTGTTAGTACTTAAGAGTCAGATGACTATCTTGTTAGTAGTGAAGAGTCTGAGGACTATCTTGTTAGTACTGAAGAGTCTGAGGACTATCTTGTTAGTACTTGAGAGTCTGACCGAAGAGTATAAAAATCTTGTTAGTAGTGAAGAAGTCTGAGTACTATCTTGTTAGTAGTGATGAGTCTTAGGACTATCCTGTGAGTACTGAAGAGTCTGAGGACTATCCTGTGACTACTGAAGAGTCTGAGGACTATCTTGTTAGTACTGAAGAGTCTGAGTACTATCTTGTTAGTAGTGAAGAGTCTGAGGACTATCTTGTTAGTAGTGAAGAGTCTGAGGACTATCTTGTTAGTACTGAAGAGTCTGAGGACTATCCTGTTAGTACTGAAGAGTCTGAGGACTATCCTGTTAGTACTGAAGAGTCTGAGTAATATCTTGTTAGTAGTGAAGAGTCTGAGGACTATCCTGTTAGTACTGAAGAGTCTGAGTACTATCTTGTTAGTAGTGAAGAAGTCTGAGTACTATCTTGTTAGTAGTGAAGAGTCTTAGGACTATCCTGTGAGTACTGAAGAGTCTGAGGACTATCCTGTGACTACTGGAGAGTCTGAGGACTATCTTGTTAGTACTGATGAGTCTTAGGACTATCCTGTTAGTACTGAAGAGTCTGAGGACTATCTTGTTAGTAGTGAAGAGTCTGAGGACTATCTTGTTAGTAGTGAAGAGTCTGTTAGTACTGAAGAGTTTGTTAGTAGTGAAGAGTCTGAGTACTATCTTGTTAGTAGTGAAGAGTCTGAGGACTATCTTGTTAGTACTGAAGAGTCTGAGTATGACAAAGTAGTGAAGAGTCTGAGTACGTTACAGTACTATCCTATTAGTATCCTGTTAGTACTTAAGAGTCTGAGGACAGTACTGATGAGTCTTAGACTATCCTGTTTTACTTAAGAGTCAGAGGATATCTTGTTAGAAGTAATCTGAGGACTATCAGTGAAGAGTTTGAGTACTATCCTATTAGTACTGATGAGTCTTAGGACTATTCTGTTACTTAAGAGTCTGAGGACTATCTTGTTAGTACTGATGAGTCTTAGGACTATCCTGTTAGTACTTAAGAGTCAGAGGACTATCTTGTTAGTAGTGAAGAGTCTGAGGACTATCTTGTTAGTACTGAAGAGTTTGAGTACTTTTATACTGAAGAGATTTTCTAACATTTGCACTTGTATACAGTGTAGTCTGATATAAAAAAAATATGTTTTACAATTAATTTAGTTTAATTTATTTTAATTTATTTTTATTTTCAGCGAAGTCTCTGTCTGCTTTGGGTTTGAATTTGAGTAACAAAGCAGAGACGTACAGTGATCCAACACTGCGACCGGTTTTCATGTTGAATAATTATCACTACATTATCAAATCACTTAAAAGGTAAACTTTTGTTTTGTTGAAGTGAGAAAATGTATAATATGTGTAAATTTTATCGAGATAAACAACTGGTCAGGTTATTAAATTTCAAAATATTACATATTCACCATCATGAAGCTATTCACTTTATTCAGATTATAAGTCTGTCTGCCACTATTATTGAGTATGTTAAAAAAATACTGGGTAGTCAGATGAAATGAGAGAGAGAGAGAGAGAGAGAGAGAGACAGACAGACAGACAGAGAGGGAGACGGGGTAGGTAGGTGATAATACTAGCAGACATCTGACCTTAGTTACTAAGTTTAACCTTTTCAACATGAAAGTCCATAATGGACTAGACTAATATAACAGATGAGAGCATACCGTTTAAATAATTGGGTGTGAAAGGGTTATTGTAAATGTATTGAAGCATATGACTTTATAGCAGGCCTAAAATTTATTTATTTTTATTTATTTACCTTTTTTCCTCCACTAGATCTGGCCTGCTTGAACTTATACACTCCTGGAACCATGAAGTTGGACTGTATTATGATGACAGGGTTGTACAACAAAAGAAACTTTACTCAGAAAGGTTCGTGAAGCAAATGCTCGTCTATGAATTGACAATGTCATTCTGTCCATCTGCATTAACAATTTGGTTCGGCCTTTACATTTAGCTCTCTTATGAGAACGCCATTAAGAGCATCACACATTACAATGCTTTGCAATTCGACCATACTACATTTTAAAAGGGTTTCTTGTTTTTCTTTTGTTTCAAGCAAGCATCATATTTGCTAATGACTGAAGTATCTGACTGTTATCTTTAACGTTAAAAGAAAGAAATCATGTTTATTGACATTATCTAGTATACTTCAACATGTAAGGTCTGTAAATGTGTGACAAGTTGAAACATATTTCTTAAGATATTTTCCTGTCACAGTTTTATCTCTAGTCTAGAAATAGGTGATGGATAAATGGTAGATTCATGCCCTGCATATTTCATAGTCTGATTGATGATGGGTCTACAAGTCTACATAAACCAGAAGATGCCATGGTAGAAATATATTTCATATGGCAGCTGCCACATATTTTTCCTTTTTATCTGGCAGTCATCACATAATTATCTGGCAGTCATCACAGGAATAACTAAAAATGTTTCTAATATGACACCCATGGACTTCCATACTTGTCTATTTTGTTGTGAAAGAGCACCTTGTATCAGTGTGTTGTGTATGGTATTAGGTGGAATAAATGTTCTCAAGCCAGTGTTGAAGTAATGTTTCTAATATGACACCCATGGACTTCCATATTTGTCTATTTTGTTGTGAAAAAGCACCTAGTATCAGTGTGTTGAACATGGCACCCATGGACTTCCATATTTGTCTATTTTGTTGAGAAAGAGCACCTTGTATCAGTTTGTTGTGTATGGTATTAGGTGGAATACAGCTTCTCAAGTCTGTGTTGAAGTTAAGTCACAAAATGTATGTTTAATTTCAGCTGGAGCAAAGTTCTTCATTATATACTAGAAATGAATGAACCCATCTCACAGCAGAGAATACAGGCCATGGAATCAGGAAAGGTATTGTATAAACAATATGTATCCAATGTATCAGTTAAAGTTAGAATCAGGTAATATCTTCATGCTTCTAGAATTTTACATTTAAATATTTACATTTAAAATATCAAGACATATAAATGCTTTCAACCCTACGGACCATAATACACTGGTCTAAACAATAGAAAATGAGCTTACCAAGTAGATACATAGGGGTGAAATGATTAATACAACATATATTCTTGTTGGTATGGGTAAGCATTGAAATAAAAGTCCTGTCTTAAACCAGAATGCTAGGGATTTAAAATGACTCTTAACAGGAAAGAATTATAATGTTTATATTTCAGTTCCAATATATTTTTACTCAAACATTTACTTATCAACCCTGAAATCATATTTGGACCTGTCCATTTCAAAGAATGGTTAAGTCCACTGTCATAATTAAAAGGAGTATGATTTAGAATCAAAATTTGATTACAATTTTACATGTAATATGAACTTGTACACCCCTGAATTATGACAGTAGACCATACTATTTATTGATCTGGATGAGTCTAAATGTGACCACAAGGGGCAATGAGTTAAGCACAGTTGTTATCATTTAGTTTTATCTTGATTGCAGCTTAAAGAGAAAGAAAAACAGAACATAAAGGATAAGTTCACTGTAAGTACATATACAGGTTATTTTCACTGTTTGCAATGAAATCATAATGCGAAAAATAACAATTGGAAAAATGTTAAGTGTATCAAGCATAGGCTAACTTTATGTACTGCACATGAACTTGTGCCATGAGTTTTCTGTATTTTCATGATTTAATAAATCTTTAAATCTAAAAAAACTTTTTTCTCATATTTTTCCTCACACCATCGAGGAATATGAAATTTTGTTTAGCTATTAAAAATTCATGATTTTTATGAAAAAAATTTTTTTAGTGTTACAATAATAAAATATCAGTTATTCAGTATTTGTTTTGAAATTTAACATGATTTTATGACTGACGAAGACTTAGTGAGAGAAACAATCATCTAGAGCATTTATTTTTACTTTTTTATGAAAGCTATTACTGATATAATATCTATAATATTTACCCTGTAATGTTATTAAGTAAAGGAACCATTTTGGCAATTTTATTTAAAACAGTTGTTGAAAATGTAAATCAAGTGTTATTTGGCAGGTTCTGAAATAAAGTACTAAATGATAATCTAAAATATTCTTAAAAATATTAAATTTTTAAAGCATTTATATATTGGATAATAGTATCATACTTATTTCAGCTGTCTTATACATAATAAAGGATACCTGATTTTGCATACCCAATTATAGTGTGAATCTTGAAGTTCACAGGACTGACCTTATTACTTTGAGATATATGAAATTCCAGATAACGGAAATTTTAATGAACATTTTTTCTCTGCCCCTAAAAATTGGGACTGGTCATTGAACTTTGACATAACCAGAATTTTGAACTATCCAATTTCCACATAACCAGATTCCACTGTACATATTGTTTAACATTTAGCAGTCTGAAATTTAAATGCTCCCTTTTGTCTTTCCAGGGTTTTAATAAAGAATTAGAGGAAATTCTAAGAATACAGAAAGGATATGCCATTCCTGACCCTGAGCTTCGAGAATCAATGAAAAAGGAAAATAAAGAATATATTGTGCCACGATATAAAATGTTCCTAGACAAATATAGACGACTTAACTTTACCAAAAATCCAGACAAATATATCAAGTATTCGGAGCATGATGTGGATGCCATTTTAGACAAATTTTTTGACATGTCTGCTTAAAGCTGTTACATATTTATGTCGTTATATATGTGCAATATACTGTTAATTAATTCAGCTTACAAAAAGGACTATATCTGAAATGAACTAGTCTAGTTGAATGTTACTATATTTGGCATATGCTATCTAGTCAAATAATACTATATTTGGCACATAATAGTCTAGATGTATCCCAGACATTTATTGAGAACAGTGACCTCCTTAGGGACACAAAAAACCAGTCTTTACAGGGAGGTGGTCTTTACATAGAGGCCGATTTGTACACAAATGGTAGGATTGGGGACAGCAAAAGAACAGATGGCCTTTATATACAAGTGGTCGCTAAAGCAAGTTTTAATGTATACAGACATACTTAAACTTTTGTATACAAACTTAAATACAAAACATGGAACAGATACACTAAGCTTATATTTTATTCCCCAACATAGGACCTATAATATAATATTTTCTGTTATCAATTTCCTTTACAAATTAAGTCTGTAACATTCCGCTATAAAGAGGAATCACTTTCACATGTTTGACAGTTTAGAATATATTTGACATTTTTTGTGATACCAGTAAGAACATACTTCAGTCACTTAATGCTTGTGCTGTAATATGATTGTGCAATATTTATATATTTATTACTTTAGTTAAATATCACAAGAGTAATAATGTAACACATGTATATTACTGTAATAAAATATGTCATCTATAATGCGTACTATCTTGTTAAGACTTCTTACTTTTTAGATGGTCCCTATTCCTGCCTCCTTTAGAAAATGACACACGGTTACTCCATTATTATACGGATGCAGTTGAATTTAAACTTTATGTTCATATCTAAATACAGAGGAACTGTGTATTGAAATAGAAAAGACTAAAACAGAATTAATTCTACTGATAATTTGATATATTTAGAACCAATTTACTACAAGGCACCATATCCTTATTAAGAAGTACTGTACCATAATTAAGATTTTATTGTTTATTCACTGTGGAACTTCTGACAGTTTGATATAAGCACTTGATGCAACAGGAAAACATGATGTTGAAGTGGATTGTTTTATTTTCTATTATCTGTGGTGACAGTGATCTCTCAAAACAGGTTCTACTGTAAAAAAATCCATTACTAGATATGGTGTGGGATGGAGAAAATTTAAACTTCAGTGGATGCGATCTGCAATCCACACCATAACTAGCAATTTTTTTCTCACTTCTGTATCACAGTTTATGGACTAGCTATATATCAGTGATGTCATATAAAGCCTTTATATATTGCTGATATAGCTATAACATTGTGAGTTACAAAGCTACTACAGCATAGTACAAGCTGTCTCACCATGAGACAATGAAATCTCTATATAGTAAAAATGTGGTAAAGCCATTTATCATTTGCGAGAAAATTAGTTGTGAAATGTTGTTTTAAGCCACATTATTTTTCAGTTTTATGGTGGCAGCTGATATATAATGGTTGAAGAGAAAACCTGGTTACAGCATACTCTGGAAACTTGTCTAACTTTCTCCCAAAATTTCCTTTGGTTCTAGCAGGCCTCTAACCTGTGCTGACTAGAGATGAGAGACATTATGGTTTTTAAAAAGTGTGGTGCTCTTATTAAAAGTGTGGTGCTGTTATAACTTGGCCACAGAGTTGTGTAATGATAAGATTTGTCCTCCAGGTTGACATTTGAGAGAAATATTCTACAAACATTCCAATGCCCTCTCTCTACTTTGATTATTTCTTATTCCTGCATTCTCATCTTTATCTGACAGAAGAGTTTGTGACTGCTTAACATTCAGTGGAACAGTCCAGGTCCACCAAAGGTAACGTGTCCAACCGCAACCACACTGGCACCTGCTCTGAGTTGGGTTCCTTCCCATGATTCAACAGTATTGGTGTTACAGACACTGCCAAAAATTTACGACTTTAATATTCTCAAGAAACAACGTTTTCAAATGTCGGTTCTAAAACTGATCAGAAACAAAAAATAACAAATTTTCAGGATAAAAAATGAATATTTTATTTGTGATGAAAATATTTCGCAACCTGTTTGTCACGCTTTTGTTTGACTTCTGTACTATTCACAAAACGTGGTTAGTACTGGCCAGGTCCTTGTGAATGGTAAGCAGCCTAGGTGTCTGCTTACAGGCAGAACATTTAACCACTGTATTGTTTTTAGATTTGATACCTGGTTATTGTATACCTGGAAATTTTCGTTCCCTTTTAATATTTACCATTTTTGCCCTTTGACGAATAGGTGAATATAAAATGAAAGCAAAACTTTACAGCTAAACCATTGAAGCACGGCCGTATATATGCCATACATGAGACTGGTGATTATGGGAAAATTTAAGATTTTTTGTTGTAAAAGGGCAAAAATTACTTGGGGGGGGGGATAATAACCAGAGGTTAAATATTCCAGGTGTACAGTATATATACAATATTAAATTACATTAATATGTAATATGTTGATTTATTCAGATTCTTTTCACCAATCCATAAGTTTTTCTTGTTCCAAATATTCATATTGATATTCGTGTATATATATATATATATATATATAGATCTTGATAATTGACATTTTATCGTTGTCTTGGTATATGGCATAGAAAAATAACGATAAGTTTGTAGAAGTTCCTTTATAAAAAAAACCACTATAAACACATACAGAAGCAGATTGCTGCCATTTGTTTTGTTGTTTAATCTGAGATGTAAACTCAACATTTTGAAATGTTGACCAGAAATTTAAAGTTATCATCTCAAAATATAAAGATAGTAACTAAAATACTAATAAAGAAATATGTAAATGTCTGGAAAGTTTTTTGTGTAAAAATCGAGTGATTTTCAATTAACATTTTGAAATGTGTGACACCAATATGCTTCTGAACACAACAGACACAGTATGATGTCCAGCATTATTCAGAGTTTGAAGCATCATGGCATATGAAATATAAATGGTGTAAAAAAAAAACCATCTAGTTTTTGTAAAGTCTCAAGTGTGTGTTTTTTATAATATTGTTAATATTTAGCATCAGAATATTTTCATTCCTTCAATCATTTGTTGTTGCAGTCACTATGACAACTTTTAGTCATATTTTTGCAGTTTCTGATTTAACCAGGTTAAGAAGGTTCTGACATGTGTATAAACACCAGGTGAGTTGGGATCTCCACAGCCTCTTCCCCATGATGTCACGCCTAATATAGTGTATTTACCTACAAAGAAAATATCACTGCAATTATTAACAACTGGAACCTTTACATCAATTGGGTTTTATGCCCCCACAATCAGAGATTCTGGGGCATATAGTTGTTGTTCTGTCTGTCTGTTTGTCTGCAGAAACTTTAAACTTGGCCATAACTTTTGAATAGTAAGTGATAGGGCTTTCATATTTCATGTGTATTCCTTGTGACAAGACTTTCTTTTGAGACCATAATTTTTTACCTTGATGTTCAAGCATATTTTTAGGACTTTGTTGCTGAAAGAGGGCATTCACGTTTCACATCTTGTTTACCTGTTATTATGGGGAAGTTTTACAGTTCACTTAGAGAATGCTTGTGGTCTGTTCTGGGTGTATTGTTTGTGAATTTGTCACTCCACCATTAAAACCTGATAGCCATTCTATAAGAAAATACATGAGAAATTTTTCTGCTGAATTTAACTGTCGGAACCTAGAAATCGACATGTCACCCTTTTGTTCTATCTAAACTTACAAGTTTTCCATTTCCTTCCAAAATTGTTCTGTAGATTTTCAATACATGTATGTTGTTATATATTGTAGTTGCTTTTGAGTTTTAGAATGTTGGTGGATCATGATTATTTACTCTTACTTTACTTTGAATTTCATTCCACTCCAAGTTTTAGCTCACCTATTTGAAGAATATGGGGGCTTATGTTGTCACGTCTGCATCCGGCATTATCATGTTAAAGTTTTGGGGCAAGTGTTGGAAAGCACTATTAATCATTCAATATGTGTAGTAGAATTCTGTTATTTGGTATGAAAGACTCCTCGAGGGTAAAGTATCAATTAGCAAAGTGAAATGTGAAACTTTTTTGGAATAAATTCAAATTTTAACATGTTTTGTGACTTACACTTTATTCATGAATATCAAAGATTTCGGTTTTGGGGCAAGTGTTGGAAAGTACTTTAAATCATTCAATATGTGTAGTAGGGGGTTGTTGTTTGGTATGAAGGATTCTTTGGGGGTAAAATATCAATTAGCAGAGTGAAATTTGAAGCTTTTGGAATAAATTCATATTTTGACATGTTTTGTGACTTAAACTTTTATTCATGAAAATCAAAGGTTAAAGTTTTGGGTAAGTGATGGAAAGCACTATAAATCATTCAATATGTTATAATATGTTATGGGGAGATACATTTAGTGGCATATGTTGGGGACCTGCCCCACCCCCCAAAATAAGAATTTTTACTTCTAACTTAAAAGACATTCAAAGCCCCACCCTTTCAAGCCCAACCCTTAAACCATATATATAATTGATTGTTATGGGGAGAAACATTCAGTGGTGCAAATATATGTCCTGCCCCAACTCCTAAAAAATACATATTTACTTAAAACTTAAAAACCTATCACAGCCCCACCCTTAAACCATACATATTACTGTTTGTTATGGGGAAACACATTTAGTTGTGCATATAGGAGACCTGCCCAACCCCTGGAATATATATTTTAACTTATAACTTGAAATACATTCACATCCCTGATCCTACACTTATTAATTACTTTGCTACATTTAATATCAAAGCAAGACATATAATTATGTGTAATTCTTGTATTAATTTGCACCGATTTAGGTGAGTTTTGTTGTTGTCTGACAACTCTTGTTTAGTATGTCATATATGTAGAAAATTGATTTCAATCTTTAGCAATGGGCTAACTTATTTTCTTTTTTATGAATTTCAATGCTGGTAGGGAATTTGATATTACTCAGCAATACTGCCAGTATCCTTGTTCTTAATGCAGATTAGATACCCAGTCAATTGACTTTCATGTTAAACACATGACCTCCACAATGATTTTAACCACAAAACAAACTATTGTTAAGAAATGTACAATTTTACATGTTCATTTCAGTCATTTGCTGTTTGGAGACTTGGAATTATTTACAGTGGTTGACATACCTGCAACATTACAGACTAGTGGTCCTCCACTGTCACCTTGGCAACTATCCACACCTCCTTGTATAAAACCTGCACAAAACATACCATTTAAAAGTGATCCTTTGTATAGTTTATTACAAGTGTTGTGATCAATAATAGGAATCTTGGCTTTTTTCAGCATGGATGGTGTGCCTGAAATCAAGAAATACATATATTTTGAAAATCTTTTGTCTTTTATTTAAGTTTTTTTTTCTGTTAACTTAATGATAGTATTGGAAACTGTACACCTAAAAAGAATGTGGCAGTTTATACACGACTGGTGTTCTACCCCAATCTGTTACAACAGCTCTCCAGGGCATAATTTGTGCAATGATACTTAAAAACCATCAATTGGAACTAATAACCCACATAAGTCATGTCTAGCCCCTAGTGTATTAAAGATCTGAATCTAAACCTGCCAGTGGGTGTCAATCTGAATCCTGACCAACCAGTGCAGTGCAAATCTGAATCCTGACCTATGTGTAATGTAAATATGAATTCTGACCAACCAGCATAGTGTAAATCTGAATTCTGACCAACCAGTGCAGTGCAAATCTAAATCCTGACCTAATGGGTGTAATGTAAATCTGAATTCTGACCAACCAGTGTAGTGTAAGTCTGAAGTCTGACCTAATAGGTGTAGTGTAAGTCTGAATCCTGACTTAATAGGTGTAGTGTAAATCTGAATCCTGACCTGCCAGTGTAGTGAATATCTGAACCCTGACCTACAAGTGTAGTGTATCAATATGAATCCTGACTTACCAGTGTCGGGTAAAGTCAAACCTACCAGTGTAGTGTATGCCTGAATCTTGATCTACCAATACAAGGTATATTTGAACCTTTACTTACCAATGCAGTGTAAATCTGAATCCTGACCTACTTACCGGGTAGTGTAGTTTAGTTCTAGATTTTGGCATACTTAGTGTAGTTTAACCCTGAATCTTGATCTACAAAGTGGTTTTATTCTAGATCCTGACATACCATATTATAGGTTAATGCTAGAATATGACCTTCATAGTGAAAGTCAACTAGACTCTTACTTACCCAGTTTAGTTTAATTCTAGGTCTGGACTTTCTAGTGTTGATTAATCTAGATCCTGATTCATCTAGTATTGTTGACCTGCATAGTGAGATTTAACTAGACTCTTACTTGCCTACTGTAATTATCTCGGTTTTAACCAATCTAGTCAAGTTTTACCCACTTACGACAGATGTATGTTGCCTAGTGAAGTTTTACCCACTTACTACAGATGTCACTTACCTAGTAAAATTTTACCCACTTATGACAAATGTGTGTCACCTAGGGGATTTTTACCAACTTACTACAGATGTATCTTACCCAAAAAAGCTTGAACCACTTACTAAAGATGTCTCTTAGCAAGTTGAGTTTTACCCCCAATTACAGATGTATCTTACCTACTGAAGTTTTACCCACTTTTACTACAGATGTCTCTTATCTAGTGAAACTTTAACCACTTACTATAGATGTCTCTTAGCCAGAGAAGTTTTACCCCCAATTACAGATGTATCTTACCTAGTGAAGTTTTACCCACTTTTACTACAGATGTCTCTTATCTAGTGAAACTTTAACCACTTACTATAGATGTCTCTTAGCCAGAGAATTTTTACCCCCCCCCCCCCAATTACAGATGTATCTTACCTAGTGAAGTTTTACCCACTTGCTACAGATGTCTCTTATCTAGTGAAGTTTTACCCTTTCCCCAATTACAGATGTCTCTTACCCAGTAAAGTTTTACCCAGTTACTACAGATCTCTCTTACCCAGTGAAGTTTTCCCCACTTACTATAGATCTCTCTTACCCAGTGATGTTTTCACCCACTTACAATAGATGTATCTTTCCCAGAGAAGTTTTACCCACTTACTACAGATATCTTTTACCCAGTGAAGTTTTCACCACTAACTATAGATCTCTCTTACCCAGTGATGTTTTTACCTACTTACTATAGCTGTCTCTTACCCAGTGAAGTTTTATCCAGTTACTACAGATCTCTCTTACCCAGTTAAGTATTCCCCACTTACTACAGATCTCTCTTACCCATTGATGTTTTTACCCACTTGCAAAGATGTCTCTTACCTGGTGAAGCTTTAACCACTTACTATAGATGTCTCTTACCCAGTGAAATTTACCCCCAATTACAGATGTCTCTTACCTAGTGAAGTTTTACCCCCAATTACAGATGTCTCTTACCTAGTGAAGTTTTACCCCCAATTACAGATGTCTCTTACCTAGTGAAGTTTACCCCCAATTACAGATGTCTCTTACCATGTGAAGTTTACCCCCAATTACAGATGTCTCTTACCATGTGAAGTTTTACCCCCAATTACAGATGTCTCTTACCATGTGAAGTTTTACCCCCAATTACAGATGTCTCTTACCTAGTGAAGTATACCCCCAATTACAGATGTCTCTCACCCAGTGAAGTTTACCCCCAATTATAGATGTCTCTTACCCAGTGAAGTTTACCCCCAATTACAGATGTCTCTTACCTAGTGAAGTTTACCTCCAATTACAGATGTCTCTTACCTAGTGAAGTTTTATCCCCAATTACAGATGTCTCTTACTCAGTGAAGTTTTACCCCCAATTACAGATGTCTCTTACTCAGTGAAATTTTACCACTTAGTACAGATGTCTTTTACATAGGGAGGTTTTACCCACTTACTACAGATGTATGTTACCTAGCAATGTTTGACTCACTTACTACAGATGTCCTTTACCTAGTTAATTTTACCCACTTACTACAGATCTCTATTACCCAGTGATGTTTTTACCCACATACTACAGATGCTTCTTACCTAGTGAAGTTTCACCCCAGCCAGAGATGTAACAGTCCAGATCAGATGAGTAGATGGTTGATTCTTTGGGTAGACAGGCTGGCTGTACATAGTTATTAAATTGTATACCCCGGCCATTCTTGGGTTGGATTTTCAGTAGAACAATATCATTCATGTAGGTATCACCATCTAAAAATAGATAAATCAAAATTACTCACAAAGAAACAAAAGATTGAATTACTGGTAATATATCTGTACACTTTTCCTCTATTTAACAAGTAGAGTGTTGAGGGTTCAGACAAAGAATAAATGTGGTCTTTGTTTATTGTACAAAATATGTAAGCATATATATATATGATTTCCTTTATTTTGATGATGTTTATAGGAAGTAGAAAACAAGGGAGAGAATAAAAGTGACCTGAAGAAGTTTCTCAAATGTGGGTCCTCCATACATATTTTGCCATGAACGGATCCAGACAAAAAACAATAACACCTGTAGGGGACAACATAAATACTTTATCAAGTTTCATTAAAATCCCTTCAGTGATCCTGAAATATAAGATGACAGTGTGAAAAATGGAGTTTTTGGGACCCTAATTTGCACCACCCTGGTTCACTTAGGTGCCTGTGAACTTGACCTTTGATCCCATGACCTTGAATATTTGTCAAAATATTCCTTGGTAAAAATCAGACATCATGCCATAAAACTGTACCCTATGCTATTGAAGCACTCCCTAATGGCTTGTTTATGGACAGAATTTGTTTTCATTTGCAACCTGCATACAAAATTTGAAATTCATCTGTAATTGTTTTTGGAGAAAAGATTTTTTTTAATGATGTTTTGTCCTTTTTAGGGCCCCTGTTGTCCTAGCCCCTTATCATATTCAAACTTCAATCAGCTTAAATAGGGATACTTCCTGTCAAGTTTGGTGAAGATTGTCCCTCTGCAAGGTTCTTGAGAAGAAGTTGAAAATGTGTAAGAGTTAACAAGGCACAAACAGATGACAACAGATAAAAGATAATCACAATAGGTTACCTTGAGACTTTGTCACAGATTACTTAAAAATACTCAAATGATGAAATAAACAAATTACTTTAAAAAGCCAAATAATAGAACAATAACAATGAAAGCCCCCCCCCCCAAAACAAAAACAAAAAATGATCCAGAAACGTATTGTACCATTATATGATTCATGCATAACAATGACATCAACAGAAAATTCCTCTTCATATGTGTCATCCACTTTGTTGTTTAGATCTCCGGTTCGAAGTAAAATCTCTGTCTTCTTTAAACTGTAACAATGTAGAAAATCTTTGTAGTTAAATATAGGGTTGTCTAAAACTGATGAAATACATTCAGTTGATCTAATGAATATACTGGGCAAACCAATTTATGTATTTACTGGACATAAATATTGTAGTTGAATGATTTTAGTTTATATCTGACAAAAGGTTAAACTAAGACTAAAACGAGGTACAAATGTTTGAAATTTAGTCAAGTCGAGTAAACATTAACCAAGTATCACAGTCTATCAGACATGTTTCACGAACTGTTTTAAGTAATTATTAAATTTAGAATCTGTGAATATATAAAACATACAGTATATTGCTATATACACACAAATATCTTGTACATGTAATTATGGCTAGCAAGAAAGATTGTGAATACTGGTATACAAATGTAGTTTATGAAATCGAAAGCTATGATTCAAGAATCTTTCATTACTGTCTTTTAAAAAAGATTCAGGTGAATTTGTGAAGTCAAGAACAAATGAAAATTAACAACACAAACTGAAAAAAATGAACTGTTGCTTTGATTACCTCAGAGAGTAACAAGAAAGAGATAAAGGTGAAAATAAGAACTGTGAACAGACAATAGAGATATAAATTACTTAACCCTACAAAAGCTCACTTGAAAATTCGGCTTAGGTGAACTAATACTAGATGCTTCCAAGAGCCTGTTTAGCTCACCTGTACTATACTGACCAACTTAAGTTTCAATTTGCAAAGCAGTTTCAGATGTGTTTCCCATAGGATCCAATGTTAAACTATGTTATCCATTGGAAGCCTTCTTGGATGGGATGTGGACCTGCTGAACACAATTTTTACAGGGGACCAACCAAATACTATTGTGACTAAGTTTGGTTCCATATGGCCTGGTGGTTTCAGAGGTCAAGAAGACCTTGGAATGTGTTTCATCGTTGGGTTCAATGTTAAACCATGTTTTGCGCTGGCGGTCATGTTTTATAGTGCATCGGAAAAATTTGTGCAATCTTAATAAAGGACCTTCCATACATCATTCCTGTAAAGTTTGGTTTTACTGATAATATTTGAAATTTATACTTTTAATTTATATAGTTAGCTATTATAGTTTTGGAGATAAAAGCTATGAAAATTGGTAAAAGTCAATATTTCAGGGGCCATAACTCAAAATCAGTACATTAGATTCTTCCAAAATTTTGTCCTGCTGATCATTTTTGGCCAGTTAGTTTTGATGCACTTTGTATCATTTTAGAAGGAATAGTGAAAAAATCCAAAAACTTTAAAAATCATTATTTCAGGGGCAATAACTAAAAATCGGGTCATCAAACTAAATGAAAATGTTTGTGTATTGTTTTGTTTTTGAGCTATTTGCCAAAAACCAGTTTTACTACTATGTTCTATTTATAGCTATGGCAGCCATGTTGGATGGTGGACAAGCATACTGGATACAATTTTGTATCTAGACACCCCAAGGATGTGTGTAGCCAAGTTTGGTTATATATGGTCTGGTGGTTTCAGAGGAGAAGACTTTTTAAAAAGTTTACGCCTGACAGATGACAGACGCTAAGTGATGGCAATAGCTCACATGACCCTTCGAGTAATGTGAGCTAAAATAATAGAGCTGTCCTAAAGGGACAAATATCCTTGTGGCAAGCTTGACCTTGTAGATATGATCTTGGTTCAAGGTAATGACACACCCTTGGATCACAGACAATAATTGTAAAGGAGGGGGGTGGGGTGGAGGAACAATGTCCCTGAAGGTAGACAGTATAAATAATCGTAGGAGTCTTCACCATGGATACTGAAGGTATACAGAGTCCACAAAATAATAGATTCAAAGAATTCCACAATAATTGTGTGAAATAACATGTCCCTCGAAAGTAATTTACATAGAGAAGTTGTGGCCTAGACAAAATTGATGGACAGATGGACAAACAGGGTGATTCCTAAATATATACATTTGAACTTCCTTTGTGGGGGTATGAAAAGTAGTATGTTCTGAATTCAGTTCATAGATAAAAATAAGAAATTTAGATAAGCAGGTTTACCCTTTAAAGCAGTGGGCAGCACTAAGAATCCAGTACTGGCTGATAATGGTACCACCACACCACTGCTGACTGACAATTGTGGATCTATATGTGTAGATAATTTTCCGAACACCAACTTGCCATGGGAACATTCCATAGTCTGCATTGAAGCCTCCAACTATTTTCAGTGGTGGACGTAGTTCCCCAACAGTTCTCAAGTCCTTTAAATCTCGTCTCTTCCTAGCATTTATAAGTTTTTCTATCGGGCGTTGACCACAGTCTGAAAGTAATTTACCATGCTATGAAAATATATCAATAATAAACATGTACTGTAAAGCAGATACATGCTATGTGAAATTAATTTTAAACAAGTGAACACCTTTCGGAGTATTTATGTTCAATCTGGATGCTGTTTGGGTGACATACAAACAAAATTCAGTTGTAGAACGCACCTGTAGGCAGAATGTTAAGTGTTTCCTCTGGCTCAGAGTCTCCAGTAGAACAAATTACTCCAGCATCCTCCTCATGGAGACAGTTGTTAGAACCAAATCCAGGATTACGGCAATCTAGTAGTGACTTTTCAATACCTGTACAGGCAACATCATCCAGATAAATAGGACCACTTCCTTCGCCAAATTTACCGCCAATAACCGCCACTCCTTCTCTGTCAACAAACACAGGAAATATCATCTGAATTTTATCAGAACGCTAATGTAAGTGCCTCGGTTATTACTTTATTTTATTTAGCTAAATACTGAAATGATATTCAAATCTTATATTTATATACAAAACTTTCACTACAATATTGATTACACATCCACAATTTCTGAAAACTTGATAAAAAGGAATTGATGCTAGGATTTTTTTATTTTGTAAAATGTTATTAAAGCAAGAAGAAACTCAGGTATTTACTATAAACCGAAGGTCTGCTTTATTTTAAATGCATAAAATTGTCATTGTAAGCTTACTTATATAATAAAAACAACAACTTCAGAATAAATCTGACAATTAGTGTTGGAGTACTAGTATTGTATAATTTACAAAAAAATTACATCAAAGATTGATTTTAACTACATATATTTGTTTCTGTAAATTAATGATTACCTGTTTACCAGTAACATACATACTGCAGCTTGTGATTACCTGTATCCTAACTGTTTAGACACTAAAGCTAGTGATTACCTGTATCCCAGCTGCTTACCTACTAAAGTTAGTGATTTCCTGTATCCCAGCTGCTTACCTACTAAAGTTAGTGATTGCCTGTATCCCAGCTGCTTACCTACTAAAGTTAGTGATTGCCTGTATCCCAGCTGCTTACCTACTAAAGTTAGTGATTGCCTGTATCCCAGATGTTTACACATTAAAGTTAGTGTTTACCTGTATCCCAGCTGTTTACACACTACAGTGGCATCCTTATCATCCCAAGAGTCATCACACACTGTACCTGGTATACCATTATAGATAACCTCCACTCTTCCTCTACCTTTTCTATTGTTCACATCATTTACAAGTCTGACACTTGTTCCACCTGTAATATAAAAAATCTCATAAACGTAGTTATTTTGACTATTATCACCTTGTGATACATAAAATATCACTCAAACTCCCTGTCAGGTCTCTTATATCTAATTTCCATGTCACATCACTTGACCTATGCACCATAAAGATGTGGCAACACACCAACAAATAACAGCCTCTATGATTTACCCATTGTCCTAAAACCACTATCCGGAAACGATATGCCCTTTCCTACCTGTGGTTTCATTGGACCAAAATCTCTCATGCATATTCTATCATTTATGAAGTCTCAGCCAGTGAGAGTAATTACCATGCTTGCATTCATCAACCAATCAGATTAAGGCTTTTAAACAATTTCAGAATTGTATTAGATCAACAGACTATATACAATAACTTCTGTAGCCTATCACAACAACTGTAATTGGATATACTGGAAAAACCTACTCCTTATAATATTCATTAGCTATGAGAGATTTCGGTCACATGAAACCATAGGTATCAAAAAGTGTAGCGATTCCGGACAATGGTTTTACAACAATTTGATCTACCTGACATAATTCTATATCACCTATACATTGGGCAACAGTAAATGTTACACACACACACACACACACACACACACACACACATATATATATTGTTGTTGTTCAGACTGTTGTTGACATCTATCATAGAACAGTTTTATATGTTGTTTACTCTTACGTTGTTGTACTGTTGTTGTTTTGACTGTTGTTGACACCTGACAAATTACTCCAACATCTTCTGTATGATCACAGTTTGTAACTCCCCATCCCCCATGATTACAATCACTTATACTTTTCTCAGTTCCTTTACATTTGACGTTATCTAGAAGGATGTTTCCAGTACCAGTACCAAAATATCCTCCAACTGTAGAAACTCCATCACTGGAAAGAGAAATAGACGTGTACTTAGGCCTCTAAGTATAACAGAAACTCCATCACTGGAAAAAGAAATAGAAGTGTACTTAGGCCTGTGTCAGCATAACAGCAACTCCATCACTGGAAAGAGAATTTAGAAGTGCACTCAGGCCTTCCAGCATAACAGTGGCCCAATCCCTCACTGGAAAGAGAAATACAAGTGTACTCAGGCCTGCCAGTATCACAACGACTCCATTACTGGAGAGAATTAGAAGTGTACTCAGACCTGCCAGCAAAACAGCAACTCCATCACTGGAAAGAGAAATAGAAGTGTACTTAGGCATGCCAGCTTATAACTTATACAGATTACCCTTTCAACCCTAACTGTATCTAAATGGTATGCCCTTTGCTATTGTTTTAGTTCAGTCTATTGTGCTCAGAAGTGTTGAAAGGGCTAGAAATAAATTATATTTCACATTTATCCAAGTTTGGGGAACTAGGCTTACTGTAGGCTAAATGCCTATGGATTAACCATTTATGGTATACAAATGAATTTTCAAAAGAAGGGGTCTACCAATGCTCTACTGATTTGTAGATTGTTTCTAGATATTTCCATACCAGGACATTGCAGCACCTGGATGTTTCAGCACCTAATAGGATGTTTTAGCACCTGATAGGATGTTTTGGCACCTGATAGGATGCTACAGCACCCAATATAAGACATTTCTGCACCTGATATATAAGACAAGATATTTTTGCACCTGACAGGTGTATTTGGCACCCAAAATTAGACATTTTATCACCTGATATATGACATTCTAACACTAAATGGGAACTTCTTCTTTCAATATGTAAGATGATTTTAAGACACGTTTAATCTTTTAATACATGTAGTATAATTAAATAAATAGAAAATAAAGCATTAAAACAAGCAGTATATAGCAGTGATCAGAAGAGTATTGAATTATGTGGATTTAAATGTTTCAATATTTAAACAAAGATTACCATGTATATGACACTGTTATCAGTACTGTCCCAAAAATGTCTAAAATCATCTGAAATGTTAAAATAAAGGTCTTCATCCAGGTAAGTATGGAATAAGTGATATTGGTAAATATGTGACTTTTAAGTGTATAATTCACCTTCTTGTATTACATTGATGAAAGAATCAGCAAATGACTAATGTTGATCACACAGTCAACTTTATAAGTAGTTCCTTCTGTACTTCCTTTATAGCACTAAATGTGGTTTGTCAAATAACCTAGAGGTTGACAAGGAAAACTCTCACCCCCTCCACATTAAAAAGAGTGATAAATTTGTAAATGATAAAGGAGTTTTTAAAGTACCTGTAGCCTAGCATTACACAAACAACTTTAGCACTTGCTTCATTGAAGTAGTCATCACAAATCGTCCCTGAAATGTTGCCTCTGGTAACTCTCACACGACCTTCATTTGGAGAGCGGCCATTTTCTAACTCTACTGTAATGGTTGGTTGTGCTGTTGGTATACAAAAATGCAATTATATTCATTTTGTGATTTTTAGATTTTTGAAATGCAGAATGTGAACACTTAGCTTAAATGAAATCTCAACACAAACAAGACTGGCTCGTCAAAAAAAAAAAGAACAGCTGGTCACTACAGGAATAACTGATTGGTCATTTTATTCAATATAAATAGAGGTCATTTTATTCAATATAAATAGAGGTGAATGGCTGATCACAGAACAGGGACTTGTTGATAATCCAAGGAGGACTAATAATTTACTGTAGAAAAACTGGTTGATTACTTTAGTGTGACTAGTCAATTACATTATATGAGGAATTGCTTATTACTAGAAAAACAGGCTGATTTCTATAATGGGACTGGTCAATTACATTATATGGGACTTGCCCATCACTAGCAAAACATGTTGATTACTATGGTGTGATTGGTCAATTACCATTACAGGAATGGATGATTGCAAGAAAGAAAGGTTGATTACTATAATGGGACTGGTCAATTACATTATATGGGACTTGCCCATCACTAGCAAAACAGGTTGATTACTATAGTGGGACTGGTCAATTACATTATATGGGACTTGCCCATCACTAGCAAAACAGGTTGATTACTATGGTGTGATTGGTCAATTACCATTACAGGAACGGCTGATTGCAAGAAAGAAAGGTTGATTACTATAGTGGGACTGGTCAATTACATTATATGGGACTTGCTCACTAGCCCAGGGTTGATCACTATGCAAAACAGGTTGATTACTATGGTGTGATTGGTCAATTACCATTACAGGAGTGACTGATTGCAAGAAAGAAAGGTTGATTACTACAGTGGGACTGGTCAATTACCATTACAGGAGTGACTGATTGCAAGAAAGAAAGGTTGATTACTATAGTGGGACTGGTCAATTACCATTACAGGATTGACTGATCACAATAATGATGGGTTGATTATTATTGTGGAACAGTCAATTACCATTACAGGTTTGGTAATGATTCTTGCAGCAGAGTATTTAGAGTTCGTTGTCAAAGTTCTACAGTTTATATCAAATTACTCTGCCATCCACTCAGTGTGAGCAACTAAAGTATTCTCACCTGTGCTATCTCCAGAATCACAAATAACTCCTATATCCTCTGAATGAGAACAATCATTAACACCCCATCCATCATGTTGACAGTCCAGTAAGGAGTTCTCTAGTCCTGTACAGCCTAAAGAATCCAGTAAGATTTTTCCTGATCCCTCACCAAACAGTTTAGATGGTTTACCATTCCTATGTAACGCAGAACTCAAAATTAAATATCTCTGATTGTTATCATAGGTTAATTTACATAAATACTTTTTATAATTTAGTATCTTTTTACATATTTATATCAAATTTACAGGCAGTTTGAAAATCTTCTTGCAAATTGACAGTTTGAAATCCTCCTCCCAAATTGATATCAAATTAACTGAATGTTTGAAATCCGTTTGAAATCCTTCTCCAAGACCGAAATCAAATTTACTGACAGTTTGAAATCCTTCCCCCAAGTGACATCATAGTTACTGACTATTTGACTATACACCATGTATTCTCCTGATAGAGATTAGCATTAGACAGCTTTAAGGTAAAGTACAGCAGATGTATACAAGGAAACAATGACAATCAGACGGTCGTCGAGGAAACAATGACAATCAGACGGTGGTCCTATTTGTATATATATATATATATATATATATATTTGTATTTTTATGAATGATTGGGTGGTATTTGTAATGGGAAACTTCAGAATTACTACTTACTTATATCCTAACATCCTGCAGACAACAGTCGCATCTTTGTTATCAAAGTCATCATCACACACAGTCCCTTTTATCCTGTTGTATGTAATTTCAATGCGGCCCCGTGACGGTACTCCGCCATCAGCTAACTGTAGTTTAAGTGTGTTTCTATCTGTTGTGTAAATAAATTGATCATCATGTGCATTCACATGTAAAGTCAAACTTGTCACAACAGGGATTCATGAATGTTCTTTTTAAAGTTCCTGTAGGCCTACCGTTATTTCAGATATATCTTAATAACATAGTTAAAATACAAACTATGTCAGCAAAGTATCTTGTGGAAGGCTAATTTTAAGTTGTACAGACAGTTTGCGTAGGCATACTCCGTAATCTTCCCACATAGCAATTTCCATAGAAATTAAAAAAATATATCTGTTATTAATATTTAATATTTGTCTATTTACCAGAAGAATTTTAAATATAAGATAAAAACAACAAAACATGACAAAATCTGTATCACATGACGTATCAACCCTCAGGGCGATATTGGAGTCTTGGGTTGATATGACATGAGATGCAGATTTTCCATGTATTATTTTTTATTTATTATTTCTTTACTAAAGTTTTGAGTTTAGACTAAAATGGACTTTAAAAGTCAGTCCAGGGCCTGAGATCATAAAGTGATCTCAGCCTCCAGACTTCAATTAAGTGGCAGCCGCCAGATAAATAAGTGGCGGCTGCCAGATTAGTGGCAGCCGTCAGATAATTAAGTGGCGGCAGCTGCCCGATAAAATATTTTCACTCTCAATAAAAATATTTTGGTAGGTGAGCATAATATGCTTCCATAGTACAATGAGATGGCCTTATCATAAAACAACTTGTGGATGATATTAAAAACATGGAAAAAGATATGATGATACCAGGTGCAATTGTTGTAGGCTTTGGTTTAGGCATTGTTGAAGGTCTGGTTGTAACTTTGGTAATTTTTAATGGTTCTCCACTTTCTGTGGGCCTTGGCCTTGATTCTGTTGTCTGAGGTCCAACTGCATTGATGTATAAAAATAATGTATTGGACATACATGTTACAAAGATTCTAGACAAGGTATTTTTATAATTCATAATTGTATAGTATAAGAAAATATAGGTATAGCTTTGGCTACACGACTTATGTTCAATACTTGTTTGAAAAACATTATCCCCCCAAAAGTAAGCCATTTCATAAAAATTTTAAAGTCCCATAAACATTGCTGAATGTTGGCTGCAATCAAAAACAGAGCTTATATTAAGCTTCATACCAAATTTAATCAAAATTTGAGAAAGGTTATTAATAGCAATGAAATGTTATAAACAGAAAGACAGATAAACTGACAAATACATAAATAGACAAATACATCAATAGACAAACAGATCAATAAACAAATAGATTAATAGACGAACAGAATAATAGACACAGATCAATAGACAAATAGATCAAGACAAATAGATCAATAGACAAACAGATCAATAGACAAATAGATCAATAGACAAACAGATCAATGGACAAAGATATCAATAGACAAATAGATCAATAGACAAACAGATCAATAGACAAACAGAATAATAGACAAACAGATCAATAGACAAATATATCAAGACAAATAGATCAATAGACAAACAGATCAATGGAAAAAACAGATAAACAGACAGAGATCAATAGACAAAGAGATCAATAGACAAATAGATCAATAGACAAACAGATCAATAAACAAATAGATTAATAGATGAACAGAATAATAGACACAGATCAATAGACAAATAGATCAATAGACAAACAGATCAATGGACAAACAGATCAATGGACAAACAGATAAATAGACAAACAAATCAATAGACAAACAGATCAATAGACAAACAGATAAATAGACAAATAGATCAATAGACAAACAGATCAATGGACAAAGATATCAACAAATAGACAATAGACAAACAGATCAATAGACAAACAGAATAATAGACAAACAGATCAATAGACAAATATATCAAGACAAATAGATCAATAGACAAACAGATCAATGGAAAAAACAGATAAACAGACAGAGATCAATAGACAAAGAGATCAATAGACAAATAGATCAATAGACAAACAGAATAATAGACAAACAGATCAATAGACAAATATATCAAGACAAATAGATCAATAGACAAACAGATCAATGGAAAAAACAGATAAACAGACGAGATCAATAGACAAAGAGATCAAGACAAATAGATCAATAGACAAACAGATCAATGGACAAAGATATCATTAGACAAATAGATCAATAGACAAACAGATCAATAGACAAATAGATCAATAAACATATAGATAAATAGACAAACAGATCAATGGACAAACAGATAAATAGACAAACAGATCAATAGACGAATAGATCAATGGATAACATAGTTAAAATACAAACTATGTCAGCAAAGTATCTTGTGGAAGGCTAATTTTAAGTTGTACAGACAGTTTGCGTAGGCATACTCCGTAATCTTCCCACATAGCAATTTCCATAGAGGGACGCAAGTCATGAAAATAATATAGAAATTAAAAAAATATATCTGTTATTAATATTTAATATTTGTCTATTTACCAGTAGAATTTTAAATATAAGATAAAAACAACAAAACATGACAAAATCTGTATCACATGACATATCAACCCTCAGGCCGATATTGGAGTCTTGGGTTGATATGACATGAGATGCAGATTTTCCATGTATTATTCTTTATTTATTATTTCTTTACTAAAGTTTTGAGTTTAGACTAAAATGGACTTTAAAAGTCAGTCCAGGGCCTGAGATCATAAAGTGATCTCAGCCTCCAGACTTCAATTAAGTGGCAGCCGCCAGATAAATAAGTGGCGGTTGCCAGATTAGTGGCGGCCATCAGATAATTAAGTGGCGGCAGCTGCCCGATAAAATATTTTCACTCTCAATAAAAATATTTTGGTAGGTGAGCATAATATGCTTCCATAGTACAATGAGATGGCCTTATCATAAAACAACTTGTGGATGATATTAAAAACATGGAAAAAGATATGATGATACCAGGTGCAATTGTTGTAGGCTTTGGTTTAGGCATTGTTGAAGGTCTGGTTGTAACTTTGGTAATTTTTAATGGTTCTCCACTTTCTGTGGGCCTTGGCCTTGATTCTGTTGTCTGAGGTCCAACTGCATTGATGTATAAAAATAATGTATTGGACATACATGTTACAAAGATTCTAGACAAGGTATTTTTATAATTCATAATTGTATAGTATAAGAAAATATAGGTATAGCTTTGGCTACACGACTTGTTTGAAAAACATTATCCCCCCCAAAAGTAAGCCATTTCATAAAAATTTTGAAGTCCCATAAACATTGCTGAATGTTGGCTGCAATCAAAAACAGAACTTATATAAAGCTTCATACCAAATTTAATCAAAATTTGAGAAAGGTTATTAATAGAAATGAAATGTTATAAACAGAAAGACAGATAAATTGACAAATACATAAATAGACAAATACATCAATAGACAAACAGATCAATAAACAAAAAGATTAATAGACAAACAGAATAATAGACACAGATCAATAGACAAATAGATCAAGACAAATAGATCAATAGACAAACAGATCAATAGACAAACAGATAAATAGACAAACAGATCAATAGACAAACAGATCAATAGACAAATAGATCAATAGACAAATAGATCAATAGACAAACAGATCAATGGACAAAGATATCAATAGACAAATAGATCAATAGACATATAGATAAATAGACAAACAGAATAATAGACAAACAGATCAATAGACAAATATATCAAGACAAATAGATCAATAGACAAAGAGATCAATGGAAAAAACAGATAAACAGACAGAGATCAATAGACAAAGAGATCAATAGACAAATAGATCAATAGACAAAGATCAATATACATATAGATAAATAGACAAACAGATCAATGGACAAACAGATAAATAGACAAACAGATCAATAGACAAATAGATCAATAGACAAATAGATCAATATACAAACAGATCAATGGACAAACAGATAAATAGATAAACAGATCAATAGACAATAGATCAAGAGACAAATAGATCAATAGACAAACAAATTAATAGACAAATAGATCAATGGACAAATAAATCAATAGACAAACATATCAACAGACAAATAGATCAATGGACAAAGAGATCAATAGACAAACAGATCAATAGACAAATAGATCAATAGACAAGTAGATCAATAGACAAATAGATCAATAAACAAACAGATCAACAGATCAACAGATAGATAGATAAATAGACAAACAGATAAATAAATAAACAAATAGATAAATAGACAGATAAACAGACACAGATAAATAGACAAATAGATCAATGGACAAATAGACAAACAGATAAATAGACAGATAAACAGACACAGATATATCAATGGACAAATAGACAACAGATAAATAGACAAACAGATCAATAAACAAACATAAATAAACAAGATACTTTATTACAATGAATACACATAATTATGTTCCTACAAGCAAGACATTTTATTACAATGTATTACACAAACAAGACACTTTGATTATTTCAATGCATTACACAAAGGAGACACTTTATTACAGTAGATTACACTGACTTACAGTCTCTCAAACAAACAACACCAGCATCTTCTTTATGTTTACAGTTGTGATCTCCCCACTTCCTGGTACGACATTGGAGCAATGATGTTTCATTACCAATACAATCAATATCATCAAGCCATATAACCCCTGTACCTTCACCAAAAGCAGCACGAGTCTTAGCGAGCCCTCCTCCACTGTGAAATGTAGCCATGACAATTACTTTACAGTATTATAACAAAGTAACATTGGTATGCTGAACATACTTACTTTAAATGATACCAAGAAATATGAACAGAAATGCGATTTTTTGACATATATTTCAGGTGACAGGGGCATTAATGTAATGACATAATATTTTGCTAAGGGTGATGCCGATTACATTGAAGGCTGGTATGTGTCACATTTGCCTTGACATTCAGGACATCATTTTAAGTAAAAAATCAAAATGGCCTGTCATTTTCATTTATTGTGCTGAACACTTGGTAAAGGAAACAGTCACTGTCATTTGTAGTATTATACAAGAATGTAAGATCTAGCTGCTACATGGAATCAAACTGATGACTTTCCACTTGCAAGTTGCACACTCTACTACTAGATTGCTAATTGGAATATTTTTCTTTAGAAATTATTCACATTCATAATGACATATCAATTTAAACAACTTAGATCTTCAAAATTGTTAAAAGCAATCTATAAAAAAGAAAATCTACTAAAGTCTGTGTAACTTCATTTCTGACAAGGGAATAACTGTTACCCTGTCAGTTTTTGTTAAACAGTCACAGAGTAACCCCTAAATACAAGTTTGGTTAGAGCCCAGAAACAAACCTGAATCCCAACATTCTACAAAACACAGAGGCTTCTGGATCTTGCCATCCATCGTCACATACAGTTCCCAGTACTCCATTACGAATGATCTCAACACGACCACTGAAGTTTCCATATCCATCAGATAGCTGCACCTTCAAATCTGTGAACAGAAAGCAGCGCAGAGGTCAAAGCCCTTCACAAGATGCAAAAATTCGTAAAACACAATCATCTTATATCATGTTTACTTATCTGTGAATTCACTGAAGAATATATATAAGTCATCAAGATGTAGACAAAAGTATTTCAATGTTAATTATATCTTAATCCTTCTAACCCCATAGACCATAATAGATTGGTCCAGTACAACAGAAAAGGACAATTACTATTAAGATATTTGGGGGTGAAAGGATTAAACAAAAACCTGATTATTTGGTAATGGAAATGGATAAAACCCTTTTATCCCCACAGTTCATAATAGACTGATCTAACAGGAAAGATCATACTAATAGGACACTTGGAACATACATTTTAAACATAATAAATACAACCATCTTATCTGTTATTTTGAGTGTAAACAACTTATCATAATCATCTCCAGAAAGATATCTCAACAAAGTTGCTTTGAAATTACGACAACAGCATTACCACATTCCAACTACTGTATGAACTACCCATTTCACCATAATTGATGCCATTAGATAAAAATCATCATACTTCATCTTAAAGTTATTCTTGATATAAACAACTATCTCACCACAATTAACTCTATTAACAACAATCTTACTACAGTTAACATCCTGTATGTAAACAACAATCATATTATTCTTGTTTAGTTATTCTAAAAACATGCAACCATCTCACTAAAAACCCAATCTCAACAAAAACAACCATGTCACCACCACCAATTGTCTCACTACAAACTACTATCTCACAACTAACAACCATCTCACTACAAACAACCATCTCACCACAAGCAGACATCTCACACAAACAACTATCTCACCACAAAACAATCTTACTACAATTAACACCCTGTGTGTAAACAACAATCATGATATGTTTATATAGTTATTATAAAAACAATCATCTCACCACAAACAACCATTTCACCACAAACAACCACATTACCATAATTTGCTACTGGCATGAATGAGGAGTGTTCCAAAAATAATGTCATCTGTGCATTTTCTCATAAAATTTGTACAGTGTGAACTCAAATTCACCTCATTTCTATAGATAGACCATAACACAATTAGAGATCTGGCTCATAAGTACAGTGTACAAAAGTTCTTTTTTATATGAACAAATATATTATTTCACAGATAAAAACATTATCTTAGCACTTTAACTTCAATATAAACATCTTACCACAGTTCTTTTCATCTGAGTTATCATTACAATCATCTACACCATCACAAATACCTGTCACAGGTATACATCTCTTGTTACTACAGGTAAATTCCTCATCAAGGCAATCTGAAAGGTAAAGCAAAATGCTGAGAACACATCTCAAAGTAAGAATATATTCTTTTTTTTTTTAAATATTTGCACTTTAAGTGGGAGAAATCAAGGAACTCATACAAAAAAGAATGAAAATAACAAAGTTTGAAAAGATGTCAAAACACATCAAGAATTAATTTTAAAATTTCTACAATTAACACAAACTTGAAACACATATTCATGCAGATCACTTAGATGCAATTATGGCAGTTTTTTAATTCATGCAACTGTTCTCGGGAGTCCAAGAAGATTTATGAAAAGGGGTACAGTCTGGCTTGTATATTTTGCCACACCCTGAATCCACCCCTGAGCTGATCTAGCTGAAAAACAAAGACTTGGTAGAGGACATTAACAACTTGCTTCATTACAAGTTTTATCAAAATCTATTGAGAAGTTTTGAAGAAGAAGCTGACAGTGAGAAAAGATGAAAAGATGAACCCCCCTTCAAAAATTTAAATACAAATTTTGAAAATTAGATTTTAGCAAAGTTCTCTCACAAAATAAACCTTTCTCCTAATTACGGATCAAGTACATAAAATGAAGGCATCATACAAAAATGAATGAAAATTACAAAGGCTGAAAAGACACATCTAAAAACATATCAAAAAATAATTTTATGATGTCTACGAAAATAGATTAACAGAATCTTATATGGGTGTGAGGAGTGGATAAGGAAGTCCCCACCCAAGAAGTAAGAATCTGGTTGTCCAATCTTGGGGTTTCCAGAGGATTGAACTTTCAGATTCTTAACAGGTTGAGAGTTCCCTTTCCACTCAACAAACCTATGTTTGATTATTTTTCTCCCATGATTCAAACACTTGATCAACGTAAATAAAACCTAACCCAACCTTATTTTAATTTCCTCATTACATAGAAGTCCTGTCGTATAAAATCAAATTGTGATGTCTAAACCCTAGGGTGTGGACAGAGAAATTCTGGCTTGGGAAAAGGGCAGATACCCCTGTCTAAGGTGGGAGAATGCTATATCTTTTGTATTATACAGCCATGTAGGTCATTCAGATGCAATTAGTGTTTTCACAGTATTTATGCAGTGGTTCTGGAGAAGATTTTCAAATACAGAAAGCCTCTTGGACCTATTTCATCATGTCCTGGATCCAACCCTGAACCAATCTGGTGAAAACACAGAGGGCCTTGAGTACTTGTTTCCTGTAAAGTTTCAGAGAAGAAGTTGAAAATGTAAAAAGTTTAAAGATGGATGAACACACAAGGAATAATCATAGCTAAAAAATATATATATTTAAATGATGGAAACCAAACCTTTTGAAGATTTGCAAATGACTCCAGCTACCTCATAGCTCTTACAGTTATGATCTTTCCATGGATTTTTGTTACACTGCTCAATACTTGATTCGTTGCCATTACATTTGACTTCATCCAACAAAAAATTGCCATTACCAGTTCCAAACACACCAAGACCTACAGCCTTTGTCGCACTAGTAAAGAGAAATTGACATTTTAGATATAAAAGACGATATTACAGTAAAACCTGTCATAAAGATGACCTGTTCTGCTACAGATATAGGGTATTTTAAGACAGGTGGTCACTAATAAGAGGTTTTATCTAAAGGATTCTTTAACTGCATGGTTTTTAGATTGTGGTCTTTCAAGACAGATGGTCTTTTGTGAGAGTGGTCTTTCAAGACAGATGGTCTTTTGTGAGAGTGGTCTCTCATAACAGGTGATCTTTTGTGCAAGTGGTCCTTCAAGACAAATGGTCTTTTGTGAGAGTGGTCTTTCAAGACAAATGGTCTTTTGTGAGAGTGGTCTCTCAAGAGAGGTGGTCTTTTGTGAGAGTGATCTTTCATGGCAGGTGGTCTTTTTATCATTATGAGAGTGGTCTTTCAACACAGGTGGTCTTTTAAGACAGGTGACTTTTCATGAGAGTTGTCTCTCAAGAAATATGGTTTTTCATGACAGTGGTCTTTCAACACTGGCAGTCTTTTGTCAGATTGACCAAGACATGTAGACTTTAATGAGAGTGGTCTTTCAAGATATCTTTCACTGTACTAAAATCTGAGCTTTCTGTTGAAAGTGCACTTTAACATACATGTCGTTTCATATTTCAGCATGAGTTTATAATGTTTACATGTATAAAAAAAAACTCTTCAAGCATATTAGATGCCATGACTCTTTTTCATAGCTTGCATCTTGATTGAAGATGCAGTATTCCAAATAATACATTTTTCCCCCCAGTTAACAGAAAACTGTAAAATCAGAACATTTTGTTGTGGTTTTGATTTTGTTTATTTTGTTGTCTTCATTTACCATGCAAATTTAAACCATGACTAAATTTTACATAAACTATACTTAGTTGTAGTAACAGGTCCCCTTACAAACAGGTTTTCTATTTCAATTTGTTTTATTTTCAAAACAACAAAATTTTAATCCCACAAAATTATTTGATTTGACATTATCTAATAATAGAAAAAAATAGTAAATAGACTATTATGAAATTGTATGAAGAAGGACCTTTTAACAATCTGTAATTGTTGTTGCCAGATGACATAGAATCAACAGAGAGATTATAGTCCTGCTACTCAAAAATAGGAAACAGATCTTTGTAGAAATGATAAAATCTAATCATATTCTAGAATACATTGTATCTCCTGCTGAGACTCACCAGTGTTGAAGTGATATGAATGTAGTTATGGTGTTAATGAGGTGTCAAAATGAAAATAAATCCATTAATACAACCAGGATACTACTGTGGCACAATATATCAAATTAATAAATATAATTTACCTCTGTTGTTAAAAACCGATTAAAAACTGCATAACAAACCACAAATCAGCAGGACTTTCACACAATTTATTGATTTAACTAATTTTGAAAATGAAGCTCTATAGTAAAATAAAAAGTGGGAAAATAGGTGAATTGATGGTGATTGGTCTTAAAGGATACATATACGGTATATATACATAAATGTTAGGACCATGCTTAAACTGAAATCGAAGATATAAATATTTTAATTTGACCCAACATATTAAACAAATTGGAAAATTATAAGAGGGGGGGGGGGCACAACTACTTATAGGACTGTAATTTCATATATATTGTAATTCTAAAAAGGAATTCATTAGAAAATTTGCAAATTCATAGTTGACTGGACAAAGTTTTCAAAAAGGGGCATAACTCTCTGGCTATAATGTAAGTTAATGTTTGGGATCACAACTACAAAAAGGGACATAACTCTCTGGCTGTAATGTAAGTTAATTTTTGGGATCACAACTACAAAAAGGGGCATAACTCTCTGGCTATAATGTAAGTTAATTTTGGGGATCACAACTACAAAAAGGGACATAACTCTCTGGCTATAATGTAAGTTAATTTTGGGGATCACAACTACAAAAAGGGACATAACTCTCTGGCTGTAATGTAAGTTAATTTTTGGGATCACAACTACAAAAAAGGGGCATAACTCTCTGGTTGTAATGTAAGTTAATTTTTGGGATCACGACTACATATAGTACTGCTATTTCACAGAAAGTTCCAGGACAACCTCCATTGCAACAAGCGAATAAAACAAATACAGATAACAGATAAATTCTGTCCACAGACAGTTGAACTGACAGTTGATTCCACATTATCCCCCCTGCCTTGTTGCTGGGCAGGGATATATATAGACAATTCACCTTTCAAATCCTAACATTCTGCATGCTACATTTGCATCTTTGATATCCCAGCTGTCATCACAGATAACACCCCACTCCCCATAATACTGTAATTCCACTCTTCCAGATTCTCCATTACTTCCACCCACCAGTCGTATCTGAAGGGGAGGTGCTGTTTGCCGTCCTGTAAAAAAAACCCAAAACAATAGGTATGATAAAGTTTGTATTGTATTACACATCCTGTTTACAAGAAATTTCAGGTAGGACCAGTTAACCTGCTTGTGGCTTTATAACTCTGAAACAGAATGTTGGAACCTCTGAGCCAATGTGAGCAGCCGGTTATGAAATAAAGATCGACAATGAAAATAACAATTTGAGACAATATGGAATTACGATAAGCCAATTTATTCCCAGGATTATGAATGCATTCAGATATTGTTTTTTTTTTTTCAATCTGTCTTGTAATTGTCAAAATTAATTCTATTGTCATTCATCTGCAGAAAATTATAAAGATTATCATTAAACTGAAAATCAACTTTACCACAGTTTTCTTCATCCGAAAAATCTCCGCAGTCATCATGAAAGTTACACAATTGAGTTTTTGGTATACAACGGCCATTACTGCAGGTGAACTGTTTGTTACAATCTGTTAAAAGTTAAAGAATAAATACAAACGTGAGGTAAAAAATCCATATGTTTAGGTTATGATTAGTTTGTCAACATATCAGGTATATCAAAAACCATCAAACTTGAGAATACACAAATCCTGAATTCTGATTGGACGAGCAAACCATATGGAGAATATTCACAGTCTTAAGGAAATTCTCAAGTTTCATGGTGCCAGGCTAAGGATATTTTATTTTAGTCAGAAACAAGTTTTGATTGAGAAACACTAAGGCCATGGAAATTTTGACATACATTAGCTAATAAATAATCCTGAATGTTAATTAAACTCATAAAAAATCTTATTTATTCAAGCTTCGTACCAAATTTGGTTAAAATCTTAAAAAAGTATAAACTTAAGTTATGATGAAATGATATTTCTGTCTGTTATTACCAAAAAATCATGTTTACCAGTCTCGTACTAGCCTACTGTAACAATGTTCCATAATCTTGTACAGCAAAAATAATGTTTCCATGTCCACATTGACAAAATAGTATCTTTTGGCAATAAATTGACAACAATAATCTAACAACAAAAGTAAAAAGAAAAAAAATAGTTTATAACCAGAAATACAACATTTCTCAATCTCCAGTTACAGAAAATATTTGATACACTATAAACAAAAGTGATGTTTCATTTTCTGTTGTAACCAAAAAAAAATGATGTTGATCAAATGTGCCGATAATGAGTTTCCTTGACTGTCATTCTGGCAACCAGTTCTATAACTGGACAAATGAAATCATCTACACCAAAAGCAAAACAAACAGATAAACATGGGAAAATGAATCCTAAAGCAACAAAATAAAATACAAAGAAAACAGCTTACTGGCTTGACTTGTTAGTTCATAGTAATCGTTGATTCTTGAGAAACTTCCATTTGTCTGGAGACGGTTTGAATCACTCAAAAAACATTTTCGTTGTCCTTTCAGATAGCTGAATGATCGGCACACAAATGAGGTGGCATTCAAACAATACTTGGCGCACTGAAAAGTCGCAATATTGACAGGTCAATATAAGAGATTGATATATATTGTCTGATCTTATTTCCTGAAAAATCTAAGACCCACTGACACAGAAACATCAATATACTGTCAACTCCAATTATAATAAGATCAGATATCATGATTCTGATTAAATATATCCATTATCTGTGCATTCACGGTACTCTATATCCTGAGAGACTCAGGTGACCTAAAAAGTTGATGTTTTTGTGAAAATTTATATTTTATGTCTTCAAACGTGTCAATAGTGACCTTGAAACTTTGCAAATATGATCTTCGCACCACTTCCCTAAAACTATCATCACATATCCTTTAACTAAATGTTTTTGAGAAAATCAGTTGATACAAAATTTTGGCAGTTTTTTAAAGGAATTGGCAAGAATTTTTTTAAAAATTAGACCTGTTTTCACTGTTTTGGTACTGCCCCTAGTCCCCAGGAGACAGAAATCAAAACAATTTACTAATTTGTCACAGCTTCAGATATTGAAGCTTGTTATGATTAAAATTATTCAAATTGGTGTGTTTTAAAAAGACAACAGATGATGACAGACAAAAGGCTATAGCCGTAGGTCATATCAGGTGAATGAAAAACAGAGAGGAAAAGAACAAAACAGACAGATAAACAGACAGGTAGACAACAAAACAGACAGATAAACAGATAGGTAGACAACAAAACAGACAGATAAACACACAGAAGGACAACAAAACAGACAGATAGACAGACAGTACAACAAAACAGACAGGAAGACAACAAAACAGACATATAAACAGACAGGAAGACAACAAAACAGATAAACAGACAGGAAGACAACAAAACAGAAAGATAAACAGAGAGGAGGACAACAAAACAGACAGATAGACAGACAGAAGGACAACAAAACAGACAGGAAGACAACAAAACAGACATATAAACAGGAAGACAACAAAACAGACATAAACAGGAAGACAACAAAACAGATAAACAGACAGGAAGACAACAAAACAGAAAGATAAACAGACAGGAAGACAACAAAACAGACAGATAAACAGACAGAAGAACAACAAAACAGACAGATAGACAGACAGAAGGACAACAAAACAGACAGGAAGACAACAAAACAGACATATAAACAGGAAGACAACAAAACAGACATATAAACAGGAAGACAACAAAACATAAACAGACAGGAAGACAACAAAACAGAAAGATAAACAGACAGGTAGACAACAAAACAGACAGATAAACAGACAGAAGAACAACAAAACAGACAGATAGAAAGACAGAAGGACAACAAAACAGACAGGAAGACAACAAATCTTAATATAAACAGACTGGAAGACAACAAAACAGATAAACAGACAGGAAGACAACAAAACAGACAGATAAACAGACAGGAGGACAACAAAACAGAAATATAAACAGAGAGGAGGACAACAAAAAAGACAGATAGACAACAAAACAGACAGATAAACAGACAGGTAGACAACAAAACAGAGAGATAAACAGACAGGTAGACAACAAAACATAAACAGACAGGAGGACAACAAAACAGACAGATAAACATACAGATTGACAAAAAACCAGACAGATAAACAGACAGATAGACGACATAACAGACAGATAAACAGACAGGAAGACAACAAACAAAACAGACAGATAAACAGACAGGTAGACAAAAAAACAGAAAGATAAACAAACAGGTAGACAACAAAACAGAAAGATAGACAGACAGGAAGAAAACAAAACAGACAGATAAACAGACATGGGGACAACAAAACAGACAGATAAACAGACAGGTAGACAACAAAACAGACAGATAAACAGACAGAACAACAAAACAGACAGATAAACAGACAGGTAGACAACAAAACAGACAGATAAACAGACAGAACAACAAAACAGACAGATAAATAGACAGGTAGACAACAAAACAGACAGATAAACAGACAGGTAGACAACAAAACAGACAGAAAAACAGACAGGTAGATGACATAACTGACAGATAAACAGACAGGAAGACAGAGGTGGAAAGAGACAAAAAAACAAACATCTGTGTATTACAATGAATATCTATTGTAGGTAAGAGAGTCGATTTATATTTGGTCTTCAAATGTTGGAATTATAAACTGATAATTAACAAAATTATAATATAAATAACAAGGTTATACTTACCAGTTCAAGTGGAATTGTTTCATATCCTTCCTTTACTACTGCATTTGGTAAGTAAAAATTGCTGATTTTTTTGTACAATGGAAGTTTGTAATCTTAAATAAATAAAATGAGAATTATGAATGCATTTATCAAGTAATCGCTCATCTGGCCTAAAGTTAGCAGAACAGTGCTGAAACTGTTGAAATAATTACTAAAAAATAGTATATGGGTAACATTCTGAAAGGAGTGAACCTTACGACCATTCTACCAAATTTTGTTTCAAATAATCAAGTAGATTCATGTGAATATGGAAATTTCGAGTTAGCCTTGATTACTGTTATGATCCTGCATTTATTCACACCTTTTCAATTTGGTTTCTCATATGTTCTTCTGATTTTCATATCTACCTTCGCAACATACATGGAATATTCTTATGTTTAGCACATCAATGTACGTTATTTTGTGTAAAGAAATCAGAGACTCTTAAAATATACCACAGTGGGTTATTTAGTTGAACGCCAAACTACTGAAATGCAGCAGGTAGAGAAAAATATGCAAATAGACCGGGAATCAAACTTTATGAACACTAATAGGATGCTCTTACCAAATGTGCTAATGGGGCTCTCTATACATGTTGTGGAATGTTTTTCAAGAATCACATGATAGCGATAATAAATGCAGGATTATAACGGTAATCCAGGCTTACTGGAAAATTCCCTATTATCAGTTCTTTGATAAGCTAGACAGTTGTATAAGTTTGTGCACTTCATTGGCATGGATTGACCTTACATTCAAACATGCATTAAAAGCCATCTCTGTATAAAGGGCACCTGCCTAAAAAGGCCATTGAAACATAACTTTTTTTGTTAACTTTTTATAATGAATAAACATCTTTATAAAAGCCACCTGTCTATAATGGCTAACTTTGCCTTTATAGACAAGTTTGGCCTTATCAATACACATATCTGCAAGATAAAATCTCACAAACAAATGGAAAATATTGTACCAATAACATTTACTTGGTTTAGATACCAAGAAAGATATAGGCACTTTTGTGTTTTTTAAAGAAAAACCCTACAATGTTAAACAGGTTTGACATCCTATTCACTTACACATTGTATAGAGAAAAAGACAGAACAATTCTAGACATATTGTTAACATCACAAATGATATATGACACAAAATGAAGAGAAAAACGAGGAAGAATTGAACAGACTGGGACATAATTTTTATCTGTATCATTAAAGCTACTTCAAGGAAACATATTACAATTAATTACCACAGTTCTTTTCGTCTTCACCATTATCACAGTCAACTTCATTATCACATTCAAACAACCTGGGTATACACCTGTAAAAATATTGGTAAATTTTTCATTGAAATGTACATCAGCAAAAACAAAAACTACCTGACATTATACCTAATTATAACATTCCTCTTTTCTTCTCCCATTAGGATCCTCCATGGCTAGGTGGTTACAGCATCACACTGTAAGTAATAAAGTCTCTTATTTCTAGTCACCACAAGTTCAAGTCCCACTAAAACCTCAGCTCATTATGTCAGCAAGTTTGCCAGTTACTGGGTATTTTGTACTCAAGACTTTTTCCTCCATCATTAAAAACTGGCTGCCACAATAAAACTGGAAAATTGTTATGTGCGGCATAAACACCATTAAACCAGATGAGCAGCTAACATCTCCCCCACCAATAAGAAGAGTAAGCTCCGGTCTTTTTCATTTCTATTTCAATCTTTTTCTGTCACACACATGTACGTGTAAAAAAACTGTTTCCAAACTTGCAGGACTTATCAACAAATTATTTAATTATGAACATATTATATACTTATGGACATGTAAAAGACAGATATGAATGTGTTATAGACATATGGACATGTTATAAACTTATTGATATGTTATAGACTTATGGACATGTTATAGACTTAAGAATATGTTATAGACTTATGAATATGTTATAGACTTATGATCTGTTATAGACTTACAAACATATTATAGACATGACATGTTATAGACCTATGACATTTTATAGACGTATGGACTTATTATTGACTTATGACCTGTTTTAGACATATGGACAGGTTATAGACTTATGGACATGTCATAGACTTATGACATGTAATAGACTTATGACATGTTATAGACGAATGGCTATTTTATAGACATATGACATGTGATAGACTTATGACAGGTTAAAGAGTTATGGACATGTTATAGACTTATGACATGTTATAGATGAATGGCTATTTTATAGATGGTATGACATGTAATAGACTTATGACATGTTATAGACGAATGGCTATTTTATAGATGGTATCACATGAAATAGACTTATGACATGTTATAGAACCAAGGACCCTCATAACAGTAGTAGGGCTATCTGTATATTACTGAAATAATGTTGAGGAACATGTTTTAAGAATCACATGACTGGTGATAATAAAAACTGAGGATTATAACAGGAATCCAGGCTAACTTGAAAGTTCCCTATTAAAACTCACAAAGTCTCTTAGATGGTATGACTCATTTTGTCCCCGTGCATCATAAATGGGAATTTAATTTTTAAACATTGTAACAATGTCTTCAGTTAACAGAAACATTTAAAGGGGCATTAGCTGTGTTTACCAAAATAATTATTTCAATCTTATTCTACATTTGCTACTCGTACTTGATGTAAAATTACAATTAATGGCTATACACAGGCAAAAAAAATTACCTATATATTTTGAGAAAATAACATCAGGTCCAGTTTGGTATTCATGTACAAATAGTAAGGTTGAGTTAATCACTTGCTATTGATAAAGTGCCATAACTGGATTACTCAAGCAATTTTCACTAAATATATAGGAAATTAAGAATTTTTATACGTGTGTATATTTCTATTTTGTTATTGTATATCAATCTAAGTAGTAAAAAAAAGGGAAGAACACAGCTAATTTTCCTAAGATGAAAAAGAAACAATAAACAGACGATTGTAAGATTCTTTGATAAACATCTCTAAATAAATAGAACATGCTATCTCATTGATTGAAAAAGTGCAATCTGTACAGCAGTACATGCTACGAACCTCACGATGTCAGTGCCCGATATATTTACATAAAATGTCTACTTCATCACGTCTGATGAATACTGACAAAAATTGAATTTATAGATGAAAAGGTCAACATTTATTTCTGCTTTATCATATTTTCATATATGAATACTGCCATGATTACTTCTGCAATACAAAAAGGTCAGCATTCCCACTAGGTCGTACCTCTAAATGATTACTGACAAAATTGTTCTTTAGTATAAAAGACTCACCAAACCAATTATAAACTTGTGGGTCAACACCTAGAGTTATAACATAAGCACAATAAAAACACAGCCTTATTATATAGATGTTTTACATACCACCAAGAATTTTTCACTTATATGGAGATGTCCCAGCTTTAGGTGAAGTACCACAAAATTTGACCTGTGTTATGATTGAATACTTGTACTTGAACCAGAGACCTTTTGTTTGCAAGTCAAAATCTCTACCACCAGAATACCACAAGCGGTAAGAAAAAAAAGATAAAAAAAAAAGCTGTAGATGTCAAGGAATTGTAAATTACAGAAATTAAATATACTGTAAATGCATTCTTTGATTATTTACACAGCTGTTTAAGAACATGTATATAAAAATTATAACTCACTGATTTTGTGTATTGCCAGAGCAGAAAAACTTGTTCTGAGGACAGTCCATTGGTCTTGAAGCTGAAATTTAATATACTCATGGCATCAGACATACGCTTAATTATAATTAAGTTTAAAAGTTCTTTCTCATAATAATTTTCTCTCTGTGTGATTCTCTTTTTCTATCTCTCTTACTATTGATAGTTTTTTCTCTCTTAATTTCTCTTTCTCTTTGTCTTAACTGGAAACTATCATATTAGACCCAATAAGCACCCAGGGTGCCACAAAAATAGGGAAAAGGAGTGGGCATTCATTGGGACCAATTTAAAATAGTCAGTGACATACAACAGTTAATCTTTATAAGGCACCGTGGTAAAGTTCAGCTGCTGAATATAACCATGTGTCAGCTGAATACAACCATGTGTTAGCTGAATATAACCATGTGTCAGCTGAATACAACCATGTGTTAGTTGAATATAACCATGTGTCAGCTGAATATAACCATGTATAAGCTGAATACAACCACATGTCAGCTGAATACAACCATGTGTTAGCTGTTATAACCATGTGTCAGCTGAATATAACCATGTGTTAGCTGAATATAACCATGTATCAGCTGAATACAGCCATGTGTTAGCTGAATACAATAGTGTAGTGTTGATTGAATACAATCACATGGTGTTGACTAAATACAATCCACTGGCATTGACTGAATACAATCCCATGGTGTTTATCCAATACAATCCCATGGCGTTTATCCAATACAATCCCATGGTGTTTATCCAATACAATCCCATGGTGTTTATCCAATACAATCCCATGGTGTTTATCGAATACAATCCCATGGTGTTGACTGAATGCAATTCCATGATGCTGACTGAATACAATCCCATGGTGTTGATTGGATACAATCATACAGTGCTGACTAAATAAAATCCCATGGTGTTGAGTGGACATAATTCCATTGTGTTGATTGACCACAATCCCATGGTGTTGATTGGACATAATTCCATTGTGTTGATTGACCACAATCCCATGGTGTTGATTGGACATAATTCCATTGTGTTGATTGACCACAATCCCATGGTGTTGATTGGACATAATTCCATTGTGTTGATTGACCACAATCCCATGGTGTTGATTGAATACCTGTTTTATATATGTAATACAGCATTATTTAAATTGATAGCCCTGTTTAAGACACATGCCAGATATCCATGGTCAGATATCTGTGACATAATTACTTGTTGTAATCTTTGGAGTTGTAGATAGTTGTTCATCACAGCGCTGTACTACACAGTAATCAAACTCATTAGTAGCCGGCCGGACCCAACACCATGGACGGGAATCTCCGTCTGGATTACGGCAGTATTTGTGGTTTCCCAATCCCTAAATAAAACAATGTATATTTCTGTATTTGTCATATTTTATACAATTGCACTAACAAAAGAAGAATAAGAATATGTGATACAGGGAAAGTGGGAGATGAACCATACATAGAATTTAGATGATATAATGTATGTGAGAGACAAAAAACACACTGAAACAACATGATAAAGAATAAGTGGGAAAAACCATACACAAAAAATACCACATAATATATTGCTGGTGAGAAAAACCATACACCAACCATACCACATAACACATTACTGGTGAGATATACCGTACACAAACTCTCTCTCTCCCAGGGAAAGTGGGAGATGAACCATACATAGAATTTAGATGATATAATGTATGTGAGAGACAAAAAACACACTGAAACAACATGATAAAGAATAAGTGGGAAAAACCATACACAAAAAATACCACATAATATATTGCTGGTGAGAAAAACCATACACCAACCATACCACATAACACATTACTGGTGAGATATACCGTACACAAACTCTCTCTCTCCCCCCCCCCCCCTTCTCTCTCATGTTACATTAAGTGCTGAGTTCCTGACAAGTGTTAGAGCAGAAATAAATCTGTGACAATTAGACAATTTCTTCTCCTTTAATATTGAATTTCTGCTGAAGACTGAGACTTGGTGACAAAAGCATTAAATCCCAGAAACTGAAGACCCAATTAACACTTCCAGTTAATCTTAATCAAATCATGATAACGTGACAATAAATTATTCCTCAGAAGTAATTGATTTTTAACAAATGATACTGTCAAGTTGATAACTGAAAACTCATTTTGTATGTGAAAGTTGTGTCAATTAATGTGTGAATTTTAGATTCATTTTTTATTCAGAGTATTTTCTCTTATAGCTTTTCTTTCACAGCTAGAAAATGTGTTTTGTGAGTTTAGTTTTTGGTAACTGGGTCCAACATAGCTACAGAAGGGATTAAAGATATAAAAATGACCACACAACACACCTCAAAAATAGTAAACCTCAATATATTGCCAAACCATTATACTGCCATAATTAAACAACCCCCACCCCCAAAATCTACAAGTCAGCATTTTTTCAACCAACTTTTTATATAGGAATTCTAAACAACTCCCAAAGCATCTAAGAGCATCCACTATGTCTCCATCACTTCAATGTAGCTATCAGACCAAGTAGCTACTTGTTTCTCCATTACTTCTAGGTAGTTATGAAACTAAGTAGATACTCATGTCTCCATCACTAAGTTAGTTATCAAAATAAGTAGATACTCATGTCTCCATCACTAAGTTATCAAACTACATAGCTACTCATGTCTCCATCACTAGGTTAGTTATCAAACTAAGCAGCTACTCATGTCTCCATCACTAAGTTAGTTATCAAACTAAGTAGCTACTCATGTCTCCATCACTAAGTTAGTTATCAAAATAAGTAGCGATTCATGTCTCCATTACTTCAGTTTTGTTATCATACTACCGTAAGCAGCTACTCATGTCTCCTTCACTTGTGTAGTTATCAAACAATGGCCAAGGAGTTTGTCATGTAGTTTGTCATGTCTTATTTCTAGTTATCAGACTAAGTAGCTATTCATGTCTCTATCATTTAAGTAAATAACCATTCTACTTTTGACACTGAGTCAAACGGAAAGCTGTAAGCAATAAATCACAGGGGATGCTCTAAATACTAAGTCACAGGAAATGCTCTAAACACAAAGTTACTGGGAATGCTCTAAACACTGAACCATAGGAAATGCTCTAAACACTAAATCATAGGGAATGCTCGGGATACTATGTCACAGGGAATGCTTTAAACAAACTCACTGGGAAACCATAGGAAAAGCTCTAAACACAAAGTCACAGGGAATGCTCTAAACACAAAGTTACTGGGAATGCTCTAAACACTGAACCATAGGAAATGCTCTAAACACTAAATCATAGGGAATGCTCGGGATACTATGTCACAGGGAATGCTTTAAACAAACTCACTGGGAATGCTCTAAAAACTAAGTCACAGGGTATGCTCTAAACACTAAGTCACGGGAATGCTCTAAACACTGAGTCACAGGGAATGCTCAAAACACTAAATCACAGGGAATGCTCAAAACACTAAATCACAGGGAATGCTCTAAACAATAAGTCACAGGAATGCTCTAAATACTGAACTATTGGAAATGTTCTAAACGCAAAGTCACAGGGAATGCTCTGAATACTATGTCACAGGGAATGCTATAAACACTAAGTCACAGGGAATGCTCTAAACACTAAGTCACAGGGAATGCTCTGAATACTATGTCACAGGGAATGCTATAAACAAACTCACAAGGAATGCTCTAAACACTAAGTCACAGGAAATGCTCTAAACATTAAGTCATGGTGTTTAAGTCACAGGGAATGCTCTAAATACTGAACCATAGGGAATGCTCTAAACATTAAATCACAGGGAAAGCTCTAAACATTAAATCACAGGGAATGCTCTAAACATTAAATCACAGGGAATGCTCTAAACATTAAATCACAGGATATGCTCTAAACATTAAATCACAGGGAATGCTCTAAACACTGAACCATAGGGAATGCTCTAAACACTGAACTACAGAGAATGCTCTAAACACTAAGTCACAGGATATGCTCTAAACACTGAACTACAGGGAATGCTCTAAACACTAAGTCACAGGATATGCTCGAAACACTGAATTACAGGGAATGCTCGAAACACTGAACTACAGGGAATGCTCTAAACACTAAGTCACAGGGGAATGCTCTTAACTCTAAGCCACTATGAATGGTTAAACACCATGCTATAGGATATGCTCTTATCACTAGGTGACAAAAATATAAACTTGTGCTACTGATGGAAGTGTGGATCTCTATTATGCTGCACCTACAATGGAAGTTCTAAGATACACCCTAGTTCTAATTCTCATCTGAAAGACCATGAATTACACTTATTTTGCTATCACTAGAAGAAGGAACAATCAAGTGCACCATCTTACCAAAGTCCTAGGGCATGACCCATACCTAGAATCAAACCCACAACATTTGATTTGAGATTCAAACAATCTACCACCAGACAACTGTACGAATGTCATTCACTTCGACTGAAATAGGTAATTTTTTGTTCAATATTGTAACACATTTTTTTGTTCTATTTATATTCAAATATAAATTACAATTATTATCGGATTTAAAGCACAGAGACTGGTGTTACATTGATATTACTATAAATCCCTCTGACTATGGTGAAGCAATTATTTATCAAACCGTATTAATTTTCACTGTGGTAACATAACCTTGAACCTTGGGAAATTGATGGGCAGATGGTAATATGCAATGCAAACAAAAACAACGGACACAAGTTGTAGATGATTCTATATCTTATACAAATTATCTGATTTCAGAATGTCTAGTACAATTTCTACATCTAATTGACCACTGTCCATCTGAGTTACAAACAAGAGATTACCTTGTTAGGATGTGTTTGTGGATTGATCTTGCTGGACTGTGTCCATTTTTGACACACAAATCCTTTCTCTGTTTTAAATGCCCTTCCTCTGTACTTATCTCCCTTTCCAACATAACATTCTCCTAAAATATTTACAGTAGTAGCTAAATATCAAATGCTTATAACATGAAATTCAGATGTATCAACATGTGTATGTTCATGTTTTATGTTTCACTAGGATGTCCTAGGAAATTGACAACAAAACTAATGACGACAGAATCTAAACAATTATTTCTGAACATTTAAAAGGGCATAAGCCGTGTTTATCCAAAAAATCATTTCAATTTTTTTCTATTTTAATACCGGTACTTGACGTACGATAACATTTTAAAGAACTATACACAGGCTTAAAAATCCTATATTCCTATATATTTTGTGAAAGTAAGGTCAGATCCAGTATGGTATGCATATACAAATAGTAATAGGTTGAATTAATCAGTTGCAAGTGAATAATTGCCAAACAATTTTCACAAAATATATATGAATTCAAGAATTTTTATGCTTGTGTTTATCTCGTTTTTGTTATTGTATATCAATCTAAAAGGAAACACTTTTTTTTTAAAAAAACAACTAATGCCCCTTTAAAACCAGGATTCTCTGACCATGCAATATTAGACTAGTCAGTCTAGCTAAAAACTTACCCAAACCTTAAACAAATTGCAGAAAAAGGTTTCATGGTTTAATTTGTTTTACTGACACCTTCTAATGACCATATAAAGAATATCCGTGAATTTGAGGTCAAAAATGGATATTTGCAAAGTAGTCATTAAAATGGAAAATTTCTAAATTTTTCATTATTGTGACAAAACTATAGGAATCAACTTTAAATTTGGATTAACAGTTATGGAAACATTCTTATAAATAAAAAAAAATCCAAAAGTGACATATTGGGAGCCACAGGATCGAATGCTTTATCTTGCAACATCAAAATATACAAGCTTCACAGGACATTAAGGATTGGTAGATCATCTTATATATATATACACTGTTCATCAAGTTGAATTATTCTAGGAAATAATTTCATTGTACTATAGTAACACAATCAATCACAACGGAGTACACTGTAGAATAGGTGTATAATTTTGTCATGAAATGCGGGTCATTATTTAAAAATAGCAGATAAGAAGTACTAATGAAAGAAAACATTGATGATAATCTTACTATTTGCTGGCACTTGTGTGGTTTTCCGAATAGCGTTTCCAATGGGACATTTGGACACAGGACAATAACCAAATTTAGTATCTTCTGCATTAACCCAACACCACGGTCTTGAACTATTGTCTGGGTTTCTGCAGAAATTATGATCTCCTAGGCCCTTGTGTAAATAGAAAAACCATGAAAATAGACAATCATAGAGTTCTTGTCAGTATTTTATATAAATTTATCTAAAAATCTTACACAAGAAGCAATGTTGATTTTTTTTAAAAAGAAAGTTTTAAATGTAAGAACATCTGTTAGAAATTCAGTGTAAAGATGAATTGAAAAATATTTTGCAGAAATTTATCTGAAAATGTTTAACTCATTCACCCCTAAAGACACATTTGGACTGGTCTAAGTCATGATTTACAGATGAGTCCATTGATTATTAAGGGGTGATGAATTAAAAGCATTTTGTAGAAATGTATCAAGACAGATTGTAGGCCTACTTATACCTTGTCCTTGTGAGTATCAGGATTTATAGATGCCGATTTTGTCCATTTCTGACATGGAGTACCTAAAGTTGTCTCACTGATTTCCCCTCTGTATGTTTCACCATTTCCACGATAACATTCTACAACAAATTATCATTGATAACTATTAAATAAAAAGTCTGAATTAAGTTTATGTATATATATATAATATATATATATATATATATATATATATATATATATATATATATATATATATATATATATATATATATATATATATATATATATATATATATATATATATGATTATAATAATGATGTAATTTTGCTGGCCATTTTTCAATGTACATATGCAATACATACAGGATAAATTATGAGTCATTTTTGTATTGGTAAAGAGTTCTGTAACCAGACCCAAAGACAGCCTAGGAAAATCCCTGTGTATGATATAAAAGTAGCAGGCGGGGAAAAATGTGCAGCCAGACTGGGAATCGAACCCAGGACCTTCCAACCACTAGCTGGATGCTCTTACCAACTGAGCTATCTGGGCTGACACCCTCTGCACCACTACACTCTTCCCCCTTCACAAGATTTCTGACCCCAGAAATCCATGAGATTCATTACACCGTGAGTTATTTAGTTGGGTACCAAATGTAGTAGGTGGGGAAAAATGTGTAGCCAGCTTGGGAATTGAACCCAGGACCTTCAGAACACTAGCAACTGAGCTAGCTGGCTCTATATCCTTTGCACCACTACACTAATACTTGACAAATACTAAAGCAGGCAGACACACATCCACCTCACCTTCTGGAAGTCTTGTCTGTGTAGTTTTGTTGTCTTTTTGCATTGGTTTTTCACAGATAAATGGAAGAGTATCTTTTTTACTGGCTTTACACTTCATATCCACGAAGAAAAAATGGTTGACTGACTCTGTGGAACCACGGGGATGTGGAAATTTGTTACTGAGTCCAACACAATACTCTCCCTTCTTCTTTGATGGTTCTTTAGCAAATTTTGTTGGAATCCACCCTATAAAATTATATGATAAAAAGAATGATATAAGTAATTGAATATTCATTATTGTCTAAATGATAATACATGTATCAATGATATTAATCAGGTATGTTATAATCGTTTTAGTCTGTTATTCTGTATATATATTTTTGTTTATATTTTAACCCATCAATCGCTGTAAACAAATTTAGACTCACCAAAATCAGTAATAAGTCATAATTCAGGGGTGAAAAAGTCAATATTGCATGTGAAATTATTATAAAGTTTGAATTCTTAATTATACACTCTTAATTCTGACAGTGGACTCTACTGTTTGGAAATAGATAAGTTCAAATGTGTGCACAGGGGTTGATTAACTAAAGGAACACTTGAATTGAAAAAGAAAACTTGTCACCAGTAATCATTCATTTACTCCAGACAGTATTACAAAATTAAAAATTACATTTTATTTGTTTCAATTAAGATGACAGACCTGAATATTATATAGACTATATATAATTTGTTTCATTTTCTATTTACTGCCATACATGTAGATGTAACATTATACATTTGTTGACTGGATGTAAGGTCACCATGTGCTATGTTGAACCAGAGGACCAAACTGTTTGACCCGAGGCCAAAGGCAACAGATTTGGTGGAGAATTTCCAAATCCCTACATACTATGTGTATATTGCTTAATAAACCCAGGTTTGGCACTCCTTCACTGGCAATCCATTAACCCAACCCTACCACCTGCACATGAACACTACACCGGACCTGACCTTATTTTCACAAAATATACAGGAATACAAGATTTTTATACATGTGTATAACTCTTATTTGTCATTGTACATCAAGTACAAGTAGCAAAAGTAGAAAAAAAATGAAATAATTTGTTTTGGTAAACACAGCTAATCCCCACTTTGAGTTTGCCCTATAATCTTATTTTTTTTTAATTCTATTGTCATACTTTTTAAAATATGGGTGTCTGATTAGCACAGAGGTTAGCGTACTTGCTTTTCACCAAGGTTTGATCCTTGGCTTTGACAGGGGAGTATGTGAGATGGTATGGTGGTCCACAAGTCAGACATGTGGGTTTTCTCTGGGTACTCCCATTTACTCCAACAACAGGGACCCCTACACTTCAACATCAGAGCCGGTATTCATGTACATACATGTATGTTATGTGGACAATCTACCACTTTTAACAATTCAAGTCAACAACTTTATTTTCAACTTTAATTGAAAATCAGTTACAGACAACAAACTGATTTGTGATTATGTCAATTTAAAAGTAATATATACATGTAGTTCAACATGTTTTGATTACATTGTTATTTATTTATTGTACTTTCGCTTTTCTTAACAGATTTTGTAAAATGTCCTAAGTCATGATAGTGCAAGTGTGAAAGTCTCAGGCCTGACCTGTGTGTGTGAGTGCCCTCTAGATACTAATAATTCATTTTTGATCTCAGCATAAGAAATAATTCATCAATGGTTTCAATAGTGATGTAATATGTTTCTTTTATTGGCTTTTATCTACAAAACTATACAACTATTAGCAATTTTGAAGTAAGATTAGAACTTCCTTATTCTTCATTTATGCCATAAACAAATACCCTAAGGTTATCTAACAGAATATAGAACAATTCCCTTTGTCATCTCAAAACTAAGTGTCATACTTAATCTCTACAGCAAATATCCTCTTCGCCCTCGGGAAATATGACTTGCCTTAGGTAAACAAATCCTCATGTCTCCCTACAACCAGGGCAATAAATTGCTTATTATACTGAAATACAGAATCAATAAAGACTGTTGAATAAGCTGCAAAGGTTTTTGCATGACGGAGACATGACGCACGCGAGGGAGACATGAAGTGTAATCTCCCTGACACGTGACGGCTCTCAATCAATCCATGACTGTGTTTTATTAATGATGTAATACTTATGTAAAATAGAAAATAAAATCAGACCCACCTGGAAAAAAATTGGAGTAGGTCATCTCTTTTTGGAAAAGTTTTAATTTTGTCTTTTTTGAATTTTTTTGGTCATTTTTCTTCTTTTTTACGGGTACTCGATAATATTTTTGCCAGTACCACACAGTCTTTTTCCTTCGACCTCCAACTAACCAACTCTTCTGATCTGAAAACAAACCAATATAATATGAAGGAATCTTACACATAAAATTTACTTACATTTTCCTGATCCACATCTTGTCAAGTAGCAAGAAAAGATTCTCGATCTTGTGTAAAAAAAGGTGAGTAAATCTGAACTATGGGGAAGGACAATTTTGGGCATGCATGCTTTTTGGGTAGAATTTATTAAAATTTTTAGCCAGTGGTAGACTTTTGCTACAAGATACAATTGTTGGAAGCAAACCTTTTACCTTGAGTAGCAGCAAGGACCAAGATCTAAATGTATGTATTGGGATTACCTGTTAAGTGTCAATGAAGAATGTCCATTGTATATAGTTTTCATAGATTTTTTATACTTTCTACTAATTTCATCAGTGATTTTGAAAGCTGTTTAACACGGATGCAATAGAGACATTTATTCAAATTTGCTTCTCAAGGCATGGTTGCAGACATTTGGCACTGGAATTTAATCTGGGTAGCAAAATTAAAATCTAGGTACCAAATTTTGCTACTTGTATGTAGGTGTAAGTAGCTCTTTTTTACCACAGTAAGTACCAATTTACAATAACAATAATGCTATGCAGAGTTGTTAGTAGAGGTTTTTGTACATGATTCTTCAGCTGTTACAAATATTATATGTTTTGTATTACATGTATATATATTTAGCGTATTTTTAAAACTGAGCACAGTATAACTTTATTTGACAATTTATATTCAAAGCGTTTTGCTGTTCCAAATTTAAAAAGGGGTTATAATTCAAAAAAATTGAAAGTATAAAGAAACAAACATATATGAATTATTATCATACAGGACTTAATAATTAACTTACTATATATTCTGTTATAGAAGCTAGCCCCCTCTCTACCGAACATCCCCTCCCCCTCGTCCAAAATTAAAATGTCTGTGCATGTTTTAATCTAACTATTAAAATTCTACTTAAATAAACAACCCTTGGAAAATGTAACGACTTTGGGGAATTCTATTACAGAAAATATGGTAAATCATATTATATAAAAAGCTTGTACAATGACCTTGCAAACGGCAACCATTGCCCAATACTTGAATAACTTGCAACTGCCAGACAAATAGGATAAATACCTCAAGGTCACCAGATAATTAAATGGGGCCACCATAAAAAATATTTTTAAAATGAAGGACCTACAATCTTTCATCAAAAGTTGAGCTGCATTTACAAAGTGTGAAATTCAAAATGAGCAATCGATTTTTCATTACACATCTATCCTTGAAAATAATGGGCTCTTCTGAAAATCAATGACACAGACCACTTTAAATGTGTCATTAGGGGTGTATGAGTTAAGTGACAAACCTGTTTCAATGGCTGTTAGTATTGTAGCTAGGAAGTCATGTTCACTCTTCGTTTCAATATTTGCCAGGTGACCACCTAATTTACCACACACTCGCTTAGCTTTGTTGTAACTTTTTGCCCCAGCTTGTAGTTTATAACATCCATCTTGTCCTGCAATCCAGCCGTCTTCACAATCTCCAAAAATAAAAGACGGAAATGGTAAAAGTTTAGATTTTTTAAGAATGAAAATCAAAGTGAATGGGGAAGCTTGAATCTTGGATTTCTCATCTGGTAAAAAAATCACAGCACAATTTAAACAGGTTAAATTGTTATTGGTTTTTATTGTAAACTTTCAGGTATACTGGTATTTTTTCTATCATTGCTTCAATAACTAAAGAAATAACACTTTGTAAGAATTAAACAGGAACAAATATATCAAATTGAGTTTGGTTCAGCCATTCTACAGTGAGTTAATTCTATGTGAGAGCAATTTAAAATCAAAATTGGCTCTGACAAACATATTTTTTTATTATGATATCTTTGGTTTCTTTTGATTACGCTTTAAAAAAAAAACATAAGCTCTAATCAGCATGGTTCTGGCTTCTCCTCTGTCGAACCAAAAAGCTGACTGTAGAAAGGCTGAACCAAACTAAACTTGTCATATTTGATCAATTAAATTCTAAAAATGTGTTGTTTCTTTATTATAAGCGTTCCTACGAAAGGCTGGTGGTATTTTCCCAGATATATTGTAACTGGAATTTCTCCATTACTATAGATAAAATGATTATAGTCAAATGAATGAAAAACATTGTTTGGTATCACCTAAAACAACATTTATGAAAGAAACCAAAACATATGACCTGAATTATATTTACCGATATTTTTCCTGCAGATGACCGATGCCACTTCTTTAATGCTACAGTCATGGTTTACCTTGTACGGACATGCCAATATATTAGACTCTTGTCCACTACAAGTTACATCATCCATCAGAATGTCAGTCTTGTTCCATTTCGCTGATCCAAAATATGCCGCACCTAGAGCAAACTTGGCACCACTGTAATCATATATAAACAGGAGAATAAGGATTTGTTTACCCAATTTACCCATAAAGACACATTTGGACTGGTCTAAGTCATTGATTTACAGAAGAGTCCATTGTTTTTCAAGGCTTGCTGTTGATTAGTTAAGTGTGCTCTTTCACGGATTGTCTAAGGTATAGAGGTGAAAAAACATTTCAGAGTTAAATTATTTTTCTGGTATTTGTATAATGTATGGAACATAACTCAGGCCTTTTTCTGTAGTTCCCATGGGGTCGAAATTTGGCCCCATTCCCAATGCAAAATGCATACTTGCGCTTTTTCACCAATTTGATAAAAACAATTCCCAATTTAGTGTATAGACTGCAACCGTAAAGAAAAATGAATTACTTCTGGGGCAGATGTATTTAAAATAAAGGTTCTAAGGCATTAAGTTTTACTTGTGTGCAATTTCTTTTGTCAATTTGACATAAAGTCACAAAAATATTCACAACTGCTTTGCTAATGGCATTTTCCCAAACTTACAATGATATAGAAAAGGCTAGGTTGATGAATAGTTCCCCAACGGTGCATATCACCAATATATATAAATCAACAAAATCACCTCATTTCCTCATGAGATATGTCTGTAACAAGTTTGGTGAGTCTACATGTAGGTGAAGAAATAAAATTGATACAGCCTGCAAACATAAAAACTACAAAATGGTAATAACTCTAAATCAAGGGTGACAGGAGCATAACTTTAGTATGTCACACTCTGACTAGTTAAATGTATATCTGCATCAAATAATGTAAGCCTACAGTAGGTGAAAAATTACTTGGATTTGACACAGGCAAATATATAATCAACAAAGGGGAATAACTCTAAAAAAGGGTTGTAGGAGTACAATTTTTGCTTTGGACATTTTTCTACTTATAAGATGTATACCTGCACCAAAATGGGGAGCCTAGTGGATGAAATGAGAGAGACATGGCATGGACAATGCAGAATGGCCCACAGACAGAAAGCATAACACACGCATAACACAAAACTACCCCAGGAACTGATGGGCACTATTAAAAACAAAAAGGCCTTAAATATAGCATTTTCCTGCACGACTTTATATGTTTTTATTAGACCCTACAGAAAATTTTCATCCTTGTGCATTTTAATTTGGGAAGTAAATTTTAAACAATGCAATGAATGAATGATATGTTTTTTATTTAAAGTTGGTTATGCCAAAAATGAGGTTAGATTACTATTCATGTTAGACTACTATTTAGAGAAAAACAAAGCTTAACCTATTTACTACTAACGACACATCTGGAAATAGACCATAGACTGGTGTACCAGCCTCTGTCCTAATGGTATCTAATCTAGGACAAAGCCTGTACTATTTGGGGTCGTATTCAGCCTCTGTCCTAACTGGATCTCAGTCTGACCTAGATAAGTCTGATCAACATTGCCTGAAATTAGATTTTTACTCAGCATCATTCTCTGAAGAACTTAAATCAGTTACAGTGTTATTCAGAGTTTGTTTTCATTCTAGAACTATATCAGATCTCAGTCTGAACCAGGCCAATTGAATCACTGATTATACTGAGTATAAGTTTGCATGCAGTCTCAACTTTAGTCAGTTCTAAGACTGTGTTAGCAATTTAGACCTCACACTGAACTAAATAAGTTAAATCTAGGACACAGCCCCAGTTAGAGTTTGCATTCAGCTTCAAGTCAAGTCAGATCGAAGACTGATCTAGATCACAGGGTGTCAGCCTCAACTCAAGTCAGTTTTAAGACTGATTGAGATCATAGGATATTAGCGCCACTCAAGTCAGATCTTAGACTGAGTTAGCAAATTACACTTCACACTGAACTAAATCAGTCTAATCTAGGACACAGTCTGAGTTAAAGTTTGCATTCAGCCTAAAGTCAAGTCAGTTCTAAGACTGATCTAGATCACAGGATGTTGGCCTCAACTTAAGTCAGTTCTAAGAGTGATCTAGGTCACAAGATATTTGCCTCAACTCATGTCAGTTTTAAGACTGATCTAGATCACTAGGTGTTCAACAAATTAACTATTGTCTGTCTCATGCTAAAGGCGATCTAAGACATATGGTTTATCAATCTATAAAATAATACAACTGCTCGTCATTTCCATAACCATTAATCAATCAAAATCTAATGTAGTCAAGTCATCTTGAATGATAATTCTCCATTCATCTTTATTCTCATTTCAAGAGAGTTTGTGAGTCACCTTACAACATGACTAACTCCATTATTGTTTTCTATCAGACAGATTTTGTCTAAATAATCAATTTGGTCTTTCATTACAAATTTGTTACGATTGTATAAAAATATAATCAATAACAAACATACAGGTGACGGACATCATGATTTAAAACTCTGTCCACTCGGTTACCGCATGAGTAACAAACTGTGATATTATTTGCAGGTGACTTCTTGCTTAGCCTGCTGCAGGATTCAAGTTAATCCTGGGCAATTAAAGGACAACCTGTCCGAGTGATCTGCGCAACGCGCTTTTAACCATGAAGTATCTCACTTCTGCTAGCGCGGGTTCGAGTCCCACTGGACCTAAGCTGACTTTAATGGGAAAGTCTGCCATTTACTTGTGGAAGGCTGGTGGTCTCTTCCCGGTACATTGATCGCCTTGTCCATTTATCTGGACCTTTATCTCAAATCTATAACTTAGATATCATTTGTCAATAATGTTTACAACCACTGGATTGTTGACTCGTTGCCAGTCATCTTTTTAAAAGTGGCAGACCTATTTATTTTTTAAAAGGGGAGGCTGAGGCTGGTAAAAAATATAGTATTTTTAAACTGCTATATGATACAAACATCACTATACATACTTTCATTCCGAAATTTGAAGCCCCAGGAAGCAATATAGCGTCCAGACACGCAACTACGCCACTTTACTCGTTAATATGTATACCACATTGGTAATCAGTAACATTCCATTAATACAGTTCCATAAGTATGTGTTCGTACGTTTCTCATTACCCTTTACGTAAAATTATCTTTTTATAATTGTTTCTTATCACATTTTAAATCATTCTCTCTGAACTTAATTCGCATAGTTTCTTCTATAAAATTATATCACTGATTATACTATGATACTAAAATTCCGAACTACAATGTTCTTGGCGTAATTTTCTAAGATAAAAGCAATATTCCCCAAACAAAAACCAAACCAAACAAACAAACAAACAAACAAAAATGTAGATAACTGTAACTGCCAATCTCACAAGCAAGTTTAAATAAAAATGTAAAGAAATCAATCTGCATGCATTTTACATAAAAAAATGTTGAACATTTTAAGAAAGTGGACTTACAATGAATTCGCTGAAAAATATTTCAAAAATATTGTTTTACACAGAAAGTAATAGGAATAGGATGTTTATCCATAAACTTATGGCATGACGCTGCAGATTGATTAAACCTAAAAAAAAGAAGAGAAATCTATGAATGAGGTAAGAAATGAAATGAATATGTATTGTACAAATTTATGAAACCTTTTATCTTTCCTAAATATTTCATATAGATTCACAATTTTTCACAACATTCATGGAAAGTCGTTTCTAAATCAACACTGACAACCAGTAATATCAAACAGTTTGCTTGTATATTGATCATAATGTTCAAAATTTGTTTTCAAGATTTAGCGATTTTAACAGAAAATTAGTTTCTTTTTGTCACAATTTCCTATACACACATATTGAAAATATGATAAAACTTTGCATCCTGCAAACCCATTAGTACTATAAAACGAAACAATGGAAATGTATGACAAAACTGCCACACAGAACATTAATGGTTAATAGCAGCGATATACAAAGCTATGTTTGCTTTATAAATCGCTGGTTAATAGTAAGAATTGTATTGAAAATGTATAGGAGGAAATGACTTTATGATGGTTTGTAGAGAAATTGTGGTTTTATATGGAAAATATAGAGAAAATAAAAAGTTGCATCAATTTTGGCACGTCCAGCTTGTCCACTAGTAAAAAATTTTGATGTAATTCAGTGGTGATTGCTTGTTCAACAAACTGCAATTTCTAGATTTTGTAATTTCATTACACATTGATAAAGCATGTCCACCTACAGAATGAATCCCATTTGTCGACAGGCAACATTTGCATCTTTTATATCCCACTCATCATCACAAACCACACCCCAACGTCCTCCTCGAAAAACCTCGATCCTCCCTTTATTATAATCTGACAAGTTACCATGGTTTCCAATTCTGAAATATCATATAAATATCATATTAAATTACTGGTCAACCGGACCAGTGAATAAAGGAATTTCACAAGTCAAAGAAAGTTTTTTTACTGTTCTGTATATAAACACAATTGAAAAGAAATTTAAAAATTACTGGTCATTTGGGTCAGTTATCAGATAGATTTCACCAGTTTTTTCTGGTAAGACTGGTGAATTCCAAAAACTGTAATATAAGCCTAATATTCCACTAATTTTACTAACTACCTCTTACTCACGGAGTCTCAGTGGCGAGTTGTTAGAGCATCGCGCTTCGAACTATGAAGTCTCTCAATGGAACCTAAGCTGAAAATCAGCAAAATGTGAGAAAGTTTGCAAGTTTACTTGCGGACGGCTGGTGGGCTCTTCCTGGGTAACCGGCCTCTCTCTTCCATCATTGAAAACTGGTCGCTGTTATAGCATAGACCCCGCATAGTCCCCCCCCCCCCCGAAAAAACGGGCCCGGGTTAGACTTTCCCCCATGGGGAGAAAAAGCGCTCCAGCATATTATTTCCAACCAATCACAAAGTCAGTACAGAATTTCCCCCTGGGCAGAAAAACCGCCATGAGGTAGAATTTCTCCCTCTTGTTTCCGGATTTCTAGAAAATATATGTGCTGGGTAGGTTCCAAGTTGTTAACCAGGATGTCCGGGTAGCGCAGTGGTTAGTACACTCACTCCTTATCAGTACTATTCTGGTTTGAACATTGGATTGGACCGGGATGTATCTCTGTTAGATAAGTGGCAGTACAGTAGAGACTATCTTACGTGATTGTCAAAGGGACTTGAAGATTTTTGTCACATAAGACAGGGAATCACTTAATGCAAGCCAGTTAATATATATATATATATATATATATATATATATATATATATATATATATATATATATATATATTAGACACATATACATAAGACAAAGAGTTTTTATATATAGGAGGTCACTTGAGCAGTATTTGCCTCATGTGGTGTAAAACATCAAGGTTCTGATTATATTACAAGCCACCAACCTGTATACGCCACCCTAAATCTATTTTACCATCAACATTTCTGCTAGCCTTGTCCTTGTCTATTGATCTTATCACAAGTGAGCATATAGATGAGGCGGTTATACAAATGATAAAGGATTTCAAAACCTCTCTAGATTTATAATTCTTCCAAAAATAGGACAATATTGATAAAACAGAATGATAATAATGTAAATCAACATAATACATTACATAATCACACAGTGACTTTATTTTGCCATCAACAAGAGCAAAGTAATTCCTAGTATTTGTATTACTACGAGACCCTGGGAATAGATATGCCTCCTGGACTGTATCTAATCTGTCTATACGTCCAGAAGATAGTATCATGCCTCATGGAACTAAATAATGAAATTGATGATGAAGTAAAGAATTAATCGGATTTCAGTTATCGTGACTATTATATTGAGTATTCAATCAGACTTGACGGACAAAAGTTTTTATCAAATGAAATAGAATCATAACTTAATATATTATATATTTTAGGTAAAGAAACCTTGTTATCTGTTATTATATTATCTTGTTATCTGTCTATTATATAATAAAAGTTAGAAAAAAAACATTTTTGACAAACGTACTTTTATTAAACTAGATCAAATATTTAAAAACAAGTTCTATCATCATCGTTGTCTCACCAAGAATAAAACTGTACTTAAGCATTGTCTCTCCGGAAGACGTGGAGATGTAAGCAACGCAACCATACTGCAAATATGGTAATGATAAACGAATAAAGCATACATTTTGATATCGAACTTAATGGCATATAGTCAAATGATTTCATAATTACAATGATGTGTGCCAGTAACGAAGGAAGCCGACTAAGTAGAATTGACAATTAAAATGCATAATGCAATTAAATGTTACTTAAAGCAATACTGTACCATTACAATAATGACTGAATAATTAATTAGATGATTCACTTAAAAACACCTCGTGATTGGTATGCCATACATTGTGTAATAAAGATTTGTAAGACTACTACAAAATATAGAATATCATACTTAAAAAGAAGAGAATTCAGATATAAAGAAAAATTGGTAAAATATCTTATTTATAAAGAGAAATTTATAAAATTATCTGGAATGGCTGTCTCCTCTTATATTTATACTATTAGTTTACTGTAAAAATCGGAATCCTTTTATCCATTGCATATGGTGCATGCCCCATATATTATATCCAATTACATGTTGGGGCCTGCACCATTTAAGATAATTTAATATGGGGAAGCATATTGCCGATTACTAAGTGATATGGTGGCACCACAAGGAAAATGTGTGGGCGGATTTTACAATCAACATCTTTCGTATATAGTGTTTCAGTAGCTGTAATATTAAATTGTCTGTTCTGTTTTAACTACGATTATGTAACATAGGGAAGCAAACAACATAGTTCTTTGTGATAATCGCATTCAAAGTTGACATATGAGAAGTTTTGCGCCCAATATAATATCGTCATTCGAATCTACTTTTTCACTTTCTGCAATATTGTATAATCAGTTCTGCTCCACGCACGACCATTTAATATAGGTACGCAAAGTATGTGACACCACAAGAATATGCGGGGTTACAGTTAATGTAAACATTTCATAAACTGGTGGGGACTTCATTTACGAGAAATTGTATATAACATCATTATACCGACCATAACATTTAGTCAAATTAAACGCGGATCCCGATACCCCTGTGTCAATGACTTATTAAGTAAGTAGTCTGTCTCTGAGTATGAAATGTTCATATGTAGAACACGCCCTGGCAAATAGGATCACCTGTGAGATATAAACGCCATATGCAGGCGAAAAAGGGATATTAGTACTCAAATGTGCTATGTTCATACACAAACCATCGATAGACAATTCTTATAAGCTATATATATTGCTGATGCAACTTTTAAGTTATGGTAATATCATTTCTTTGTCATTACCTAATTCGTATATCATTAAATGGTTCAGTCACATTGAGATTCTTGGAACTGCTGGCGCTTTTCCCACGCTTTGCTTTATTATTCTTGTTCTGTCCTTTCTTGTTATTCGTTTTCTGTAAATAATGTATTATCAATGATAAAGCATTGCCTAAAATATTTAATCATTTGAAAAACATATGAATGTTATTCATAAAAAACCAAATTAGTTTAAAAGGTGATTTTCACATGTTTGTTTATCATATTAACTCTGAAAATTTTGATATATTGCATTGTTTGAATCTTTATCGCCCCCAAATTAGGAATTTGATGTAACCTGTATTTTGACAAAAACAGAATAATGTGCATAAAATACGAATAAAATCATCGATGCAAACTCGGAATTGCTTTATTGAAATGATCTTGTACTTTACAACTTTTATTTGTACTTGAAGCTGGAATAAGTCTCGTGTAATCTCGTAACTGAAGTTCCCCTTTCATATTGCCTCAGAACGTCATGCACCATTACACACTGCGACTCGTTTACGTCTTTTTATCGCTATATTAGCTTAGAAATGTCTCTTAATATTTTATTTTCAACTGGTTGAACGCATAACGGATGCGTTTTGAATCAACAAAATTTCTGGAGGATTATTAAAAACATGTATGGATTTGGATTTTTATGATAATCGAGAATCAGTGTTACCTTCAATAACATAAAATACAAAATTCACATTGTATATACTCTGATAAAATGATTTCTTTTGGTATTAAATTGATGAAATTCTATTTATACAAACATGACAATGTATCCGGCGAACTATTAAAATGCTTTATCAGTTGCGCGGATACATGTGATCATGTAACTTTTACATCAGCGAGAACTATTCTTACTTGTTTTACTGATAAAACTTATAATAAGTTATGTCAACTTAGATTTTCATCTAAAAGACAAGTATTGCTCTGGGAATTACGAGTATTGGTGGGAAACGAATTACATAATCTGTCGGAACATCTATAGATATTCTAAACATAATACCAAAGATACATTATTTTTGCACGGCATGTTAACAAAACTGATGTAACTTTAATGAGATTTTTTTAATGACAACGCAGTTACGATAGCACATTCCGATATGTCTGATTTTATGTAATATTAATTTTTTTTGTTATCCATAAAAAGTACAAATACCCAAATATGGTCGCCATTGTGATGTTATACAAATATGGTGAATATACTAGACAATAATTGACTCTGGGATAAAAACCAATGGTGGGTTCTTGTAGGAGTAAACATCCTATGTCGACCTCTCACACTATTTGTGATTCCATTGTCAATTCCAAACAAAACGAATTAGAACTTCCGGTCATAATTTTCTACACAATTCTTTTGTACTTTGGAACACGGAACCCAATACTTAAGTCAGTGAAACAGCAATTATAAACGAGGTCATTGATGCAAAATGGTCAACGCAATTCCTCTTATCCACATTAACAGATTCAACGTAGATGTCGTATAAAATAATTAATTACACGATTGTTTAGGTTGTCGTATTGTAGTTTATCGCCCCACTCAAGAATATTTCACTCATATGGAGACGTCACCAAATGCTGATGAAGGGCTTCAAATTTTGGGCCATGCTCGGCACTTACGGCCATTGAGCAGTGATGGTTCTTTAACGTGCCGACACCTATTGTGACACGGTACCTCGGTTTTTACTATCTCAACCGAAGGACAGGAAAAGCCAGCCGCCTTCGCCAAGCTCGAACTCGCGTCCCCCGGTTGCGAATCGAGCACTCTACCACGGATCCACGACGACTCTCCGATTGTTTATGAATAAGAAAATTATTCCATGTCAATATAATTTGTGGACAAACAGAACAAGTGCATTCAAAATTTGAAGAGACGGTTATATTAGTCGTAAATTTCCTGAATGTTCATGTAACAGGCATACATGCCAACATTGATAAAGTAAAACAAACTGTTTTAACAATCACCTGCATATGATGATCATGTATTTCAAATGATCTAATATTCTAGAGCATGTTCACCATACGACAATTCCATATATAGAGGCAAACTAGGAAACTAATAAGGAAATAAATCGCATTTTATTTCAACCTTTGGGTCTTTTTACGGTCTATTTAGTGATCTTATTCGTCATTCCCATGTTTCATTTTCAGACATGTTGCATTGCATGTTTGTTTGTTGTATTTTTTGTTTATTTATTTATTTAAATTGTGAAATACGCCAAACTCAACTTTTTTATATATAGTGGCAGCAAGTGCTTAATGGGTGAAGAAAAAAATAAGTTACAATGAAGAGAAAGTCGCGTTTCCGCATGTAACCTTACAACCTTTCTCACAAAATCGGTTAAGGTTCCATTTGGGGGTTGGGTTCAAATCGACTGGTTTGTTAGCGACCGTTGAATAGCCTTTAACGACTGTGATCAGGGATTTAATCTTAGTTTCGATTGGCATATGAATGCAGATTCAAAGTTATTTCACTAGACGATAGGGAATGCTGACTTACATTTGGAACCTGCTTCCATCATTTCCTTTGTTAATAATTATTATGTTTATTATGTGGTCTTCTGTAACCGTTAAATTACTAAAGACTGCTACGTTTCTGTTTTAAACATTAGTTGCTTTAGATCTTTCTAAGAAAACTGTAGTTCATTTACGTATTTTCTTCTTAAATTTTGATTTTATTGGCTGTTAGTAAACACTGAATTAAAATTAAGACATCTTTTATGTTTTTACCACACCTCATTACACTCAGAACAATTGAAACATTTGCTACTTATACTCGTATATGTGTGTCAATAAAATATTTCCTGTTTCTGTTTTATTAAACAAATTTCTTTCATAATATATACTGTTTATTGTTTGTCCATTTTTACAAGATTTGTGTCTATATCCTGAACATTCTAAAGATTTATAATTTGGTAATCTGGTATATTATATATATTTTGAGATACCTAGTGAGGTCATATCAAAGAAAAAAGCTGCCTTAAGACGTGATTTACCGCATGTACAAATAAAGATACTAAATATACTTTATTATAAACTATGAAGATGATAATAAAACAGCCTAAAATGGGATTCAAGTGTAATGAGTTTTATCTTATTCCCTTACAATGGAACCCTTGACCTATAAGCATTTACTAAAACTTACTGCGCACTTATATGTCATTTCAAATAATATGTCATTTTAGCTGTTGATTAAACTGTGTGGTCTACAACAGAGAGGGTCTGACAGAGGGTTAAGCTGTGTGGTCTACACTGAACAGAAAGGGTGTGACAAAGGGTTAAGCTGTGTGGTCTACGGCAGAGAGAGTGTGACAGAGGGTTAAGCTGTGTGGTCTACGGCAGAGAGAGTGTGACAGAGGGTTAAGCTGTGTGGTCTACGACAGAGAGGGTGGGGCATAGGGTTAAAAGAAGTAAACTTCAAATTCTGCGTACACTATTCGGTACTTCTGTCACCAAGCTGAATTCAGACATTTTTATTTTTATTATTTCTGGACTTTTGAAAACAAAATTGTGTTTCTATTTTCATATGTTTGTTTACTTTTCAATTTACCCTGTACCTCACGGAGTATGATTATCAATTTACAGATGCAATTGTTTATATTTACCCACCATGTGTGCTTAGATTTTGTGACACCTGCACAAAAAATTATGATACGGGAAATGGACATACCTATCACATGTTAATCCTCTCTTTACATAACTATTTTTATTACTGTCAAAACAGTTAGGTACTTATCTAATTCCTCTATTATGTTTATGTACATGTACAACTGTGTAAGATTGCTATTGTTTATTAATTTACTCAAAACCTTTCAAACTTATACTAGATCTATTATTTATAAACTATTGTCCCAAATTCTCCTAAATACTTTTGTCAAATTTCAATTCCTCAGTTCGGAAATCATACACACTACTGATAACACCGATTCGCTACTTTGTTTTTGTGACCGCGTATACTAATGGTCATATATCCATTTTTCATTCTATTTTAATCCAGGACATATTTTTTGTTAATTGTTCATCGTTGCTGCTTGACAATAAATACGGATTAACGTATACAGTGTTCTTCCTGGAGTTGTATTTTGGTAGACTACAGGGAATACGGCACTCTCTTACTATTTACGACCCCCAGCGCCAAGTTACTTTACGGCACACAACGCCACACACACCGACTCTTACCCTTACTCTAAACAACACCGTCAAAAACGACAACGTCGCATCCCTACATTTGATACTTCACTAAATCTCATTTACAAAGATTACATATGTGTTTGTTCCTATATAAACGGCAATATTTACTGTCTTTAGGATTACTTTAACTAAGAAGTTCTTAAGTCACAAATACACCGGATAAACACTTGATAAAACATCGAAACACCATCTGAAAATTCAGCGATTATCTTCTTCAGCTTATGAAATAATGTCATAACACCTTTATGAGACAAAATTACACAATGCTAAAATACTCTAAAATCGTTAAAATCGTTAAACTGTGTGTTTTAAAATTAACTTATATAATGTACTACAATTGTACAACTATCATGTCTGTTATAGTTCATTCAACTTCATTTCTTTCTTTTTTACAGATGTCAACGAAATTCAAGTTCAGGTTTACAAAAACAATGCCGATTTAGTGATAGCGCCTCGAAAAAAGAATGTAGTCTAGAATGTAAACCAGTTTCCAAAAGCATTTAAGTTTTCATCTTTTTTATTTTCTCTGAATGACCGTAGAACAACTAACTTGTTGGAAGTGTATTACATTCTTAAAAAGTTTTATATGATTGGAAAAACGTGAATTATTTTTAAATTAAAGTCATATAGAATGCACGACAGAGCACAAATACATTAAAAATAGTTAAATATTTCCTTTGAGAAATTCAATGAATCATACTTCAGGATCTATCAGTGGAATTATCTGTATATTTCTGCCAACCAGCACTAATTTTGGCCCAGATGATAGACCTGACTCATGCAACCATTGACTAAAAATGTACAAACTTACTTGAATTACTATTTTATCATGTGTTTATAAGGCATTATTACACTCGAGATTTACCTTATAATTTCTATATAGTTTTATTTGTGATATCATACCAACATGCCATTTCATGAACATCTCAAATATGCTATTCTTTGTATGTCAGTACTTTGGCATATCATAGTTTGACCTACAGTACTGAGTTGATCGTTTGTGTCGAAAATACATTTCGTCCAAGATATATTGACATATATATATATATATATATATATATATATATATATATATATATATATATATATATATATATATATATATATATATATATATATATATATGTCACTTTATGTTAGTTATTCTATACTTAGTGTGCAACTAGGAACTAACTTACCTGTCGCTTTGCTTCCGTACATATTTGTGCAATAATGGATATGACAAGGATTCCACAGAGCAATAAGGACAGTCGCATCTTTTCAGATTTGGGTTACCCTAAAGAATGACATAGTCATAATCTATCATCGTATTAATGGTACTTAACATTCCTGTTATATTCTTAAGTTGAAACGGAAGCTAACTTATACACACACGTGCACACACCATAAAATTCAAATGTTCTGACGCCACAGATTTTGTTATGAAGTAGGTAATGAATAAAACGCGTTTACATAAATACATAGAGAGAAGGATTCTTGTGATGTATAGTACATAGCACCTGTAATAGATACTAGTTATTATTTTGACCTTATATATTTAATAAACATTGGTCTGTAGTGATGAAATGGTTAACTCAAACAATTGATCACTACAACCAAATAACACACACACACACACACACACATACACACACACACACACACACACACAGTGTTTATGTATATATAATGTATATTTTATGCAATAACATTGATTATATAAAAAGTGCAATATCAAAGTGTTAACCATTAGGAAGTTCTGAAAACAATAGAGAAATATAGAAATAAAAATACCAAAGTGTTAGTTAGTAGAAAATCCAGAAAAAATATACAAATAGAAACAATATAGAAATCTAGATACCAACGTGTTAATCGTTAGGAAGTCCAGACAACAATATATAGTTATAAAAAGATAGATACAAAAGTGTTAGCAGTTAGGAAGTAAGTCCAGAAGTTAATATATAGTCATAAAAAGGATAGATACAAAAGTGATAGCAGTTAGGAAGTAAGTCCAGAAGTTAATATATAGTCATAAAAAGGATAGATACAAAAGTGATAGCAGTTAGGAAGTAAGTCCAGAAGTTAATATATAGTCATAAAAAGGATAGATACAAAAGTGATAGCAGTTAGGAAGTAAGTCCAGAAGTTAATATATAGTCATAAAAAGGATAGATGCAAAAGTGTTAGCAGTTAGGAAGTAAGTCCAGACGTTAACATATAGTCATAAAAAGGATAGATGCAAAAGTGTTAGCAGTTAGGAAGTAAGTCCAGAAGTTAACATATAGTCATAAAAAGGATAGATACAAAAGTGATAGCAGTTGGGAAGTAAGTCCAGAAGTTAATATATAGTCATAAAAAGGAAAGATATAAAAGTGATAGCAGTTGGGAAGTAAGTCCAAAAGTTAATATATAGTCATAAAAAGGATAGATACAAAAGTGATAGCAGTTAGGAAGTAAGTCCAGAAGTTAATATATAGTCATAAAAAGGATAGATACAAAAGTGTAAATCAGATGTAGACACTTAAAAATTCCAAACAACTTTTTAAAAAATTTGGAGGCCTACAATTTTTCTCAGATTCACAGGATCAAAACATACGACTTCTCTACTACCCCATAAAAAATAAAAGAGACTTTTTAGCATCATAGACAACTGTTTTTTGTCACTAAAAATGGTACCCGGAAATGTCAATACCAATATAAAAATTTCAGATACCAAAGTATAAATCAATAGAATGTCCAGGACACAGATACAAATCCGGTAAAAATGGACAAACACGGACCTCTGGTAACCAAGAGGTGGGATCAGGTGCCATGGAGGAGTAAGCATCCCCTGTCGACCGGTCACACCCGCCGTGAGTCCACAGTCAAGTCCAACGAAACAAGTGAGGAGTGTATCCTCGTCACATTTGGTACAGACGTCTCAACAACCGCCAACGAAAAAGCAACTCAACATTTCACTTAGTGAAACAGAGTAGTCGCAAATAAAACTATTATACCGACCGTAAAATTTGCGGAACGTTGACATTAAACGCGGTTTTCGATATCCCTGTGTCAATAATTTGTCAGTGAGTAGTTTACCTCTGTATATGAAATCTTCATATGTTGTGCACGCCCTGACATATCGGATCATTTGTGAAATATAAACTCCATATGCGAGTGACTGATGGATATTACTACTTAAATGTGGAAAATTTACGATGGGAAAGCCGAAATCGTCGCGTTTATCGTATAGCTTAGTTGCTAATTTCCCGTCTGTGTTTATTTTAAGTAAAATGTCTAAGTATGAAGCGTGTGTGCTTGATTCTGTTGTATCTTTACCAAGTGATTAGTTATCATGATACTTATTTTGTCTAACAACACTTTGATTCTACACATAAATACACTGAAGTTGATATAAAAAGATGCTGGAATTTCTAATAGACAATATATTCATACTGTTCGGAGACGTGGTCTTTCAACAAACCTTGGACATTCCGATGTGAACCAGTTGTGGTCCTTTATTGGCTGACCTGTTCCTTTATTGATATGAAGCAGACTTCATATCAATAAAGGAACAGGTCAGCCAATAAAGGCTGAATAAAAAAAAGAAACTGCTGAATCAAAAGACGAAAAAGTTAGCGGTGTCCTTTAATTTGATATTTAGATATATCGACGACGTTTTGTCAATTAATAATGACCATTTTCATACATATGTCAATGCGATATATCCCAGCGAACTAGAAATTAAAGATACAACAGAATCAAAAACACACGCTTCATACTTAGACATTTTACGACGATTTCGGCTTTGATTGCGGTTGTTGAGACGTCTGTACCAATTATGACTAGGATTCCTCACGTATTTCATTTTGATTTGACTGTTGGCTCATGGCGGGTGTGACCGGTCGACAGGGGATGCTTACTCCTCCATGGCACCTGATCCCACCTCTTGATTTCAAGAGGTCCGTGTCTGTCCAATTTTTACCATATTTGTACATATATCCTAGTTATTTATACCTTGGTATCTGAGACTTTTTATATTTTAAATACTACAAAAAATAATATGCAATATTAACTTGGTCACTCCTATATTATGACAGTATACCATGCTATCTATTGCTTTGGATGGGTTTAAATGTAACCCCAGGGGTTGATGAATTTATATACCACCCGTGCTTTAGATGTCACAAGACCCTTTGTGAATCTCTTAAATCAAACACATAAACCAAATGCTGAAAACTAATAATTTGTATATCAACGTCTCCGTTCAGCTTTGTACCATTTTGCTTTGATATACATTTCCACACACGCCGTGTTTACCAGTTTTTCCATATAGTTTATTCGCGCAAAATATATACTAATTTTGAATAATGATCACCAGCGTTATCTTTTTCATTACAGTTTCAAGTATAATATTACATTGGGTTCGGATCTAAGACATTTTGTGTTTACTCCTGTTACAATTGTAGCTCAACTGTGTCTTGTGAGAAATGTCGCAGAGAAGTGAGTACGAGTGTTATCCGGCAGATGGTAGAGCATCAACAGGGAAGGCGGGACACGTGGGTGCTCAAGTCTAGATGGTATCTTATCCTCTGCTGCTATAGATGCATCGATGCAACTATTACTTGATACTCTTTCCAGTGGCAAATTCCCCAGAGTTATTAAGGTAATATTTGCCTGTTCTCATTATGACTCTTTATAAATAATATTTGTAAGGACATATAGAATATGTATACAATACTAGACATTAATGAACAACACGCAGAGAATGCACCTGTAGTTTTCACAGGAGATGTAATCACATGTAACGAACGTGTAAACAATAAAGCGCTTTCAACAGCAGATAACAAAACTACCAGTTGTCATATTGTTGTTAAAGAATTACTTTTTGAAATATTTACAAACATTTATCAAATGTTGGGGTTCAGACGAATTTCTATGGTAGTAACTCATTTCCACAGTACGTCGTCACTGTCCTTGCATTATGATGATAATTTTAAAACTAAATTATTTTTCAGTGAAGCGCTATTTTGTAATATTTACACAAATTTGTATTGTAACAGTGTACTTATTTCGGGACAAATGATGACTAGTTAATGGAAGCACTATAACAACAAACGTTCCCCACTCCAGTTGACTGAAAATACATTGTCATTACCAATTGAAATCAACGTTTTCATACTATCCATAATGGAGTTTGAACAATCTGCTCTTTACTGATTTGAACAATTTTTTGATATGCTTTAATCTATTGTGTAAAACTGTGGCAATAAAACCTGATATTTAATCTTCAATACAAATCATATTATAGGGCTCCAGTAGAAGGATTGATTTATATTTTGTGCTTCGGTTTCCAGTAATGCAGACTCGAATATCATTGATAACAGTCTAAGCAATGGTATAAGACCTACAGAAAAAAATCATTAATGCAGGTCGTTGCGTATTTGTGTATGAACGCTTATTATATTAGCTTCCGTCTCTAAAATTGATGCCAAATTGAATGTGGAATCTAGATGTGATTTTGTTATCCGAGCAATTTGAATGAGGCTCTTCAGCGTTATAGTGTGTTAAAATTAGAGAACGCGCGTGTTAAAATGACAAGTGTCGCCAGGGAATACAAGCCGCTCAATGTCATCACCTAAAAGACTGAGTCCTTGTTCCATCGACTCCACATCTCCCTACCTTCTCAGAAAAGCAAGGTAAGTTTTGATGTTTAAATATCAATTTTTGTGTAAATATGTTGTGTTAAAAATATACCCATCAGACGTTGGATGTGAGGAACTTCAAATTAAGCGATTCATTTGTATAATGCTTCAGCTCTTCTTATTGGTGATCTTTCTTTTTAAAATTCTATTTCTTATCCATGATAAATTACTTCTATCAACGGAAAATGAAATTTTCTGCATTGTTTTGAAAAATAGATTCGAAAATAAGTCGTTAAGAGTGAGAGCGTTAAAGACATTATAGAATTTTGTTTAGTAAAACGATTCTATTCTACATTGTATCAGTTGTTGTATCATAGATTTTCCCCCTGGAAAAAAACGGTCCCAGGTTAGAATTTCCCCTTTGAGGAGAAAAGCGCACCAGCATATTATCCCCTCCAAACACAAAGTCAGTACATAGTTTCTCCCTGGGTGGAAAAACCGCCCTGGGATAGAATTCCACCCCTCCTTGTTTCCGGATTTCAAATAACAAAAAATGAACGTGCTTTTAAAAAAGGTTGACATAATGCAGTCTAGATATGAAAATGTCATGATATTCTCAGTTGAAATTTTGAAAAAGTAAAACATTTTTTGTAGACGTTGAAGTTTTGGGGTATCACGTGCACGCTGCACCAACAGACTTGGACTATGGTTATTAATTTTGTTTTAAGTCAACTAAAATGGAGCAGTATTTTCATTTATATATATATATATATATATATATATATATATATATATATATATATATATATATATATATATATATATATATATATATATATATATTTTAATGTTCATAAGTAGAAGTACAATAATGATTATTATTTTTTTGTTTATGCATTGGTCAGTGAAATCGAAAATTAGTTAATTGGAGATATGTTATGTATCAATGAATTAAATCGACAAAGACTTGAGAAGATTTAATGAATTTTAATACCAGATTTCACTTTTCAAATTATTTAAATTTTAAAAATAAAATTAAAGTTCAGCTGTTAGTCTTTGGCTTTTATGGATTGATAGATTCCTAGTAATAGAACTGGAAACGTATAGATAGCTAAACCTGTGATAAGGGGGGAAATCGTGCTGTCATTTGGGGGATGGGGCATTCTATACTGGGGCGCCTTTTCCTAGGGGGAAGTTGGACCAGGGTTGATTCTTCCTTGGGACAATTCTATGCTGGGCTCATTTTCCGGGGGGAAAATTGGGCCCGGGCCCGTTCCACCGGGGGGACTCTATGCGGGGGAAAGTCAATGCTACAGCACCGTCAATGTGGTTCTGTTCATAAAACATTGCATGAAAAACTTTGCATTGCTGAAGTTCTGCGTTAACTTGTGTATGCATGGTTTCCGCATATTATCTGCCCTGAAATTTCAGGTTTCCATGTAGTTTCCATATGCGTTCACCTAGGGTGTCCACAATTCCAGACAGTTTCCGTATGCGTACACCTTAAATGTGAATGATTCCAGACACTTTCCGTATGTGTTCACCTAGGGTGTCCACCAGGGCTTGTGAACACCTTAATTATGCCTTCTGTATTCTGGGAGACCTATGTTTCCGCAAAAAAGAAATATAATTTGAAGCTACATTCAAACGGTTTCTACAAATCGAAAGTATTTACTTGTTCCGATATAGCTGAAACAATATGGAAACTTCATGTTTACAGCCATCTAAAACATTTCGAAAGGTTGCTGAAACCCCATTATAGTTTCTGTATTGCGGAAAGTATACCGGAAACCTTTACTTTGCTTTGCTAATGCTTGATTTTGCGTCCAGTGACAAGAGTAACAAAACATAAGTTTACATGAGAATACAAAATTGACATTATGCACCTTTAGAGAGGAATTGGAAGGATGAAAACTCAGTTGATACTGAAAAACACGCGTTCGCGTTCATGTTATTTAAATTTAAAATCAAATATCTAAAACAAGTAATAATAATGAATAATGTATGATGAGCACTAGGGTGAGTACATTTTCAGTATGTGAGTACTTTGGTACGACCCTAAAAGGATATGTTGGAAACTGGGAATTTTTTTTAATTGTCTTTATCATTTATATATTTAGATATATTAAATTTAGGGCGACCCATTAAAATCGAGGTTGGTTTCGAAGTGACGTTTTTTCATATCTTAAAAGATATAAAAAATTTCAGATACCAAAGTATAAATCAATAGAATGTCCAGGACATAGATACAAATCCGGTAAAAATGGACAAACACGGACCTCTGGAAACCAAGAGGTGGGATCAGGTGCCATGGATGAGTAAGCATTCCCTGTCGACCGGTCACACCCGCCGTGAGTCTACAGTCAAGTCCAATGAAACACGTGAGGAGTGTATCGTCGTCACAATTGGTACAGACGTCTCAACAACCGCCGACGAAAAGGCAACTCAACATTTCACTTAGTGAAACAGAGTAGTCGCAAATAAGACTATTATACCGAACATAAAATTTGCGGAACGTTGACATTAAACGCGGTTTTCGATATCCCTGTGTCAATAATTTGTCAGTGAGTAGTTTACCTCTGTATATGAAATCTTCATATGTTGTGCACGCCCTGGCATATCGGATCATTTGTGAAATATAAACTCCATATGCGGGTGACTGATGGATATTACCACTTAAATGTGGAAAATTTACGATGGGAAAGCCGAAATCGTCGCGTTTATCGTATAGCTAAGTTGCTAATTTCCCGTCTGTGTTTATATTAAGTAAAATGTCTAAATATGAAGCGTGTGTGCTTGATTATGTTGTATCTTTAATTTCTAGTTCGCTGGGATATATCGCATTGACATATTCTAAAAAAATGTCATTATTGATTGACAAAACGTCGTCGATATATCTAAATATCAAATTAAAGGACACCGCTAACTGTTTCTTCTGTTGATTCAGCAGTTTCTGAATGAAGTCTGCTTCGTATGAATAAAGGAACAGGTCGGCCAATGAAGGAGCACAATTGGTTCCCATAGGAATGCCGACAGTTTGTTGAAAGACTACGTCTCCGAACATTACAAATATATTGTCTATTAGAAATTCCAGCATGTTTTTATATCAACTTAAATATATTGATGTGTAGAATCAGAGTGGTGTTTGACGAAATAAGTATCCTGATAGGCAATCACTAGATATTTAAATTTCCGGGTACCACCTTTAGTGAAAAAACAGTTGTCTATGATGCTGAAAAGTCTTTCTTTTAAATTTTTATGTGGAATAGTAGTGTAAAGAGTAGAGAAGTCATAAGTTTTGATACTGTGAATTCGAGAAAAATTGTGTGCATTCAAATTTTCTGAAAGCTGTTTAGAATTTTTAAGTATCCACATCTGATTTACACCGCTTCTGGAATAAGCAACTGTACAGTATTGTTGAAGTTTCTCCTTAACGGCTGCCAATATCTTGGAAAGGAGTAAAGATAAAGGTTTGGTAGAACATTTGCTGGATCCTGCAATGTATCTTTGCTTATATGGGGTTTTATGAAGTTTAGGTAACCAGTATAAATGTGGTGGCTCGAAATCGGTATCCGTTGTAGGTATATCAAATGAGCGTAATACGGACACGTGATTTTGAAGGATCTCGTCCTTTGAAAGTGAGCTACGTGTGTATGTAGGATTTCCAGAATTCGTATTAAACCCCCTAGTTCTTCTAATAAACAATTATAGTAATGTGCCTTACAAATAAAAACTATATTACTTAAGGCTTTGTCTGCTGGTACCAGTACATATTGGTCATGTAATCTATCCAGTTCAGTTACTACTTCTGGATCATTAAATACAGAGGGATAACGTGTTTTCATAGTCCCTTTAAGTTTTCGAATACGAGATTTTATCAACCATCGTATGGCATTCAGCCATTCATGACTCCATTTACACATTACAATTTCACGAAATATAATATGCCATCCTTAAAATTAAATAGAAACATATCGGTGTTACAGTTGCTGTAAAGCGTAAATTGATAATTAAGATGTCATTTAGAAATGCAGTTGTGTAATTCTAATGAACTATAACAGCGATGTCCTTGAAAGTTGAATAAACATTACAATTTTTTTTGAGAAATGACACATGTTAAACTTCCTTTTTCAGATTTTAATTATTTTGTTTATGCACTTAATCCTTTCTTGCCTTTTCATGACTCAATTTATAGTCAAGTCGTGGCCTTGAATGCTAACACTGTTGTATCGCAGTAACAAGGTCCTGTGAGTATTTTTGCTATGGGATATTGTACAACACTTATTTGTAAAATGAAGCAAATACAGCACTGGCATTGGCTATGTATGAATATAATTTACAGAACACCAGTACGGTGTTAGCATAGCAATGGAACTAATTCATGTACCACGTGATAACCGATAAAATTTGTGCGGTATTAGTATCTCCAATCGTGATAATTCGAATGATTAAAGCGCCCTCTTCCGGTCAAAGTATTTCTAGTTAATATAGTGATCGAAGTGAGCGAAATATAATGGGTTACAATGGTGAAGGAACGTAACTCATGTGTAATCTTCCCGCTGAAATCGCGTTACCGCGGGATATCGTCTGCTAGCGTAATTTATCACTAATAGAAACAATAGTCCCAAACAAACGTTATCGGGTGTCACGTGGTACATGAATTAGTCCCATTATTAATGGTGCTCAGATTGACAGACTATCAAAAGAGTATATTAACCTCATACCGTCGGTCTTCACCCGTCGTTGTGCGTTGTCTGTAAACAACTGGAGAGTTTTAACTTTTTGAAAACTACTTAGTTTACCAATCAGATTCATATGTTGTAAAACTTTTATAGGGTAAGGATAACATAAGTTTTTAATTTCTTGATTCTTGTTCCACCCGGATCCTTCAGGTGGGGCAAAACATAGTCCAATTTTTATACCCTTCTTCTTTATCTCTGCGCATCAAGGAGAAAAATAGAACACATGGTTAGAACAATTACAAGGCCTTCTACAAAAATTGTGAAAATCTATTATCTCGGTGGCAAGTGTTTAGACCCAAGGTTTGGGGCCAATATTCCTATTTAGTAATGTACTTTATTTTTGAAAATCTTCTCTACATCTGTGAAATGTAAAGAAAAACTACATGTATACATTTTTAGACACAGCCAATTTGACTCAGGTGACAACGAAAGACTTATAGACCTGTAAAATATAATTCATTGTACTGTCGACAGGGGATGCTTACTCCCCCATGGCATCTGATCCTACTTCTCGATTTTCAGAGGTCCGTGTGTGTCCAGTTTTCACCTGATTTATATATTGTCTCATGAACCTTCTTTGAATTCATACTTTGGTATCTGTTGTTTTTATATATAAAATGCAACCCAAATTAATGTTTATTTACTTAGCGAGTTCCCTATTAAAATTAGTTCAAATAAATGTCGAACTCTATATGTTTTTGTTCATAATTTTATGCAAAACAAATATAATTTTTTACCTTACAGTATATATATAAAAGACCTACCCACGGCAATCTGTGAAAGAATATTATATTTAGACAAAATAAAAGTCTATACAATGTATTCTACCATTGCTATTGGGGGCCACCATGGCCGAATGGTTAGAGCATCGCACTTTGAACCATGGAGTCTCTCACTTCTGGTCAGTACAGGTTCGAGTCCCACAGGAACCTAACCTGATTTTGTGAGAACGTTTGCCAGTTTACTTGCAGAGGGCCAATGGTCGCTTGCTGGGTACATTGTAAACGGGTTCTCTCCTCCACCAAAAAAAAAAAAAAAAAAGAAATGAAAGAAAACATTTACTATTTATACAGATAACACTGTAAACAACAATAAACAAACAATCAACACACGTGTATTCAATGTATTAAACTATCTATACAGATATTGTAGTAACCATTTTAGCGTTGTGTATACAATGTATTGAACTGGTATTGCTATTTATACAGATATTGTAGTAACCATTTTAGCGTTGTGTATACAGTATATTGAACTGGTATTGCTATTTATACAGATATTGTAGTAACCATTTTAGCGTTGTGTATACAGTATATTGAACTGGTATTGCTATTTATACAGATATTGTAGTAACCATTTTAGCGTTGTGTATACAATGTATTGAACTGGTATCGCTATTTATACAGATATTGTAGTAACCATTTTAGCGTTGTGTATACAGTATATTGAACTGGTATTGCTATTTATACAGATATTGTAGTAACCATTTTAGCGTTGTGTATACAATGTATTGAACTGGTATCGCTATTTATACAGATATTGTAGTAACCATTTGAGCGTTGTGTATACAATGTATTGAACTGGTGTCGCTATTTATACAGATATTGTAGCAACCATTTTAGCGTTGTGTACTGTATAGTTGTTAAATTTCACGGAAAGAAAATTTCGCGTTTTTCTGGAAGAAACTGGTAATAAATTTTGCGCAAGAATAGTTACGAATTATCTTTCTGATATTTCATAAGTGTGAGAGATTATATTCATGCGGTATTTTCTGTGATCGCTTATATAGCGAAATTAAAAACCCCGCGAATAAATGCAACCGTACAGTATACAATGTACTGAAGTGGGATTGCTATTTATACATACAACACTGTTGTAAACATTTTAGCATTGTGTATGCACTGTACCGAAATAAAAGTAAAATCTTATCGGTTGCAGTCTTTTAACTGTTTGCAGCGCATCTTTTATAATTTAAATGTTTTTACATGTTTTACTACTGTATGTATTATTTATGAGTATACGAAGTTATTCTCATAAAATGAAATTACTATAGTTACACAGCTAATACACCGCTTTAAATATTTCAGTAACAAACATATTCGTATCGTTTTAACGAATAATACCTATGGTTCCATCAAAATGTATGTGTTCTTATACTCGTATTTGCATTGACATGTAATTGAAGACAAGAAATGAAATACATTTTATGGAAAGCAATCAAATTGTCGCTAGCCGCTTTGCCCCAATAACAATGCATAGACGTCCAACTGTGAATCTGGGATATAAGCTTAATACCAATCAAATCATGATTCTCATGCATTCTGTTGGACAATTCTATGAGACACTGGATTGCCTTCCTCTTTACGGATCAGATATATACATCAGGGACATTCTTTGAGATTTGTTAACTAATTCTTTTGTCTAGGTCAATCATGAGTCAACAATAGGCCTATATATTCCCGAGGCAGTCTGTCAATGCAGCTGCCTTTGTTAGTCGTCGTTAATTGTAAGCTGTATATGTCATACTACTACTACTACTACTACTACTACTACTACTACTACTACTACTACTACTACTACTACTACTACTAGTACCATCACCACTGCTACTACTACTGCTACTACTACTTCTACTACTACTACTACTACTACTTCTTCTACTACTACTACTACTACTACTACTACTACTACTACTACTACTAGTACCATCACCACTGCTACTACTACTACTACTTCTACTACTACTACTACTACTACTACTACTACTACTACTACTACTACTACTACTACTACTACTACTACTACTACTACTATTACCATCACCACTACTACTACTACTACTACTACTACTACTACTACTACTACTACTACTACTACTACTACTACTACTACTACTACTACTACTACTAGTAGTACCATCACCACTGCTACTACTACTACTACTACTACTACTACTACTACTACTATTACTAGTACCATCACCACTACTACTACTACTACTACTACTACTACTACTACTACTACTACTACTACTACTACTACCACCACTGCTGCTGCCACTACAACTACTACAACTACTACTACTTTTAATGCTGTAACTGTAGTGAATTCTACTATTTCCACTACTACTACCACCACTAGAATGATAAAAAAGATAATTTAATGTTATTTGATATTATTATTTCCCATAATTTCAAAGAACTTCGGAATAAAGTGTGAAAATGACAATTAAATAACAAAGAAACATAATTTGTAAATTACACTGGAATTTTATAATTTTGTTTTGATCTGCTTATCTGTTTCTGATAAACGTTCTTAAATACTGTTTCTGATCGATTAACTCATTAACTCTTTATTTTGTAAAAATTACTGTCGAAGAAAAAAATAATAAAATACTCATACGATAATTTCATTGCGAAGTTTTCCTCTCGACTTAACATTTGTTAAGATGAATTGTCGATTAAAATTGTGACTAAAAGAGAAAATATAATTGAATCAGATACAAAATCAAGCAATCAATACGGTTTGTTTAACGGAAACGTTATAAAGTCGCCGATAAGACTTCCGTCACACGAAAAATGGTCGATAACGGTTCGTACTTGTTGATACAGAGTATTGTTAGAAATGTATCGTGTTCGTTCTTTCTGTGTTTCGAATAAGATTATGAATGGGATGGCAATTCGCGGCATTATTGTTGAAAAACAGATGAAATGTAAAAAGAAATAATGATGATGCAGAACACGCTACATTTAGGCAATTATTTCACGAGTCAATAAAATAATTTCGGTTGAATTTGTTTGAATGGTACAAATTGATCCTTTACGCTACGGAGCAGCTATAAGCCTTATACATTAAAATTACTACAACCGCCACTAAATTACGTGACAGTTAATCATCGCCAGATAAAAGTGGTCTTAGAGATAAAATCATCATACACATGAGTGACAACAGCGGCAACAATATAACCAACACCAATGCTAAAATTAAACGGTGTATGAGGAAGGGTTGGGACTTATTGATCCATTGCACCCTCGACTGATAATTATTTTTAAATCTAGAACTCAACTCAAAGTTGAGCTAGATTCTATTAGTTTAACATATGCTCGGTTATGTATTTAAAAAAAAATTTAACTCATGCTTTGTTTTTGCTTTTATGAAAAATATGTAACGTAAATTCTGATATATGATATTTTAAACGTGTGAAGAGTTACACTATATTCAGATTTATGGCGGTTCTGCTATTATGATTGTGTAAAGCATTAGATTCTATACAATTTAATGACGGTTCTGTTATAATAAACGCGTAAAGTACCAAAGTTTATACAATTCAATGACGGTTCTGTTATAATAATCGTGTAAACCATTATATTCTATACAATTTTATGAAGGTTCTGCTATTATATTCATTTAAAGAATTTTTATATTATAATAGTAAAAAACGTTAGATTCTATACAATTCTATGAAGGTCCTGATATAATGATCGTGTAAAGCGTTAGATTATAAATAATGTTTTTCGAGGGGTCGACAAAATGATAGTATACAGCAACATTAGTTTTATACAATTTCACGGAGGTTCAATATAAAACATCTCAGATACCAAAGTATAAATCACTGGGATGTACAGGACACAGATACAAATCCGAAAAAATAGAAAAACACGGACCTCTGGAAACCAAGAGGTGGGATCAGGTGCCATGGAGGTGTAAGCATCCCCTGTCGACCGGCCACACCCGCCGTGAGTCAACAGTAAAGTCCAAATGAAATACGTGAGGAACGAATCCTAGTCACATTTGGTACAGATGCCTCAACAACCGCCAACAAAAAGGCAAATCAACATTTCACCCAGTGAAAGAGTAAGCGCAAACGAAACTATTATAGCGACCGTAAAATTTGCAGAACGTTGACATCAAACGCAATTTTCGATATCCCTGTGTCAATAATTTGTCAGTGAGTAGTTTACATCTGTATATGAAATGTTCATATGTCGAACAAGCCCTGGCATATCGGATCATATGTGAAATATAAACTCCATATGCAGGTGACAGTGGGATATTACTACTTAAATATGGAAAATTAACGATGGGAAAGCCGAAATCGTCGCGTTTGTCGTATAGCTTAGTTGCCAATTACCCGTCTGTGTCTATCGTAAGTCAAATAAGATGTTATGTTTCCGTACAGTGTTCTGAAATTTTTATCTCGTGTAGCAATATAAGTTTTATACATTTTGAAAGTTATGATATTGTGATTACAACAATACTAGTAAACGTTATGTCGGTTCTGACACTGTGATACTAGTTAACGTTACGTCAGTTCTGACATTATGATACTAATGAACGTTATAACTGTTCTGACATTATGATACATTCATGTCAATGTTATGTCAATTCTGATATAATGATACTAATGAACGTGCTCAGTCGGTAGCGCGCTCGACTCTGGATCGTGAGGTCGTGAGTTCGAGTCCCGCCGGCGACAGGTTGGTTTCCTGTCTTTCGGATGAGACAGTAAAAGCCGGAGGTCCCGTTTCACAGTAGGTGTCGGCACGTTAAAGAACCCTCACTGCTCAATGGCCGTAAGTGCCGAGCATAGGCCAAAATTTGAAGCCCTTCACCGGCATTTGGTGACGTCTCCATATGAGTGAAATATTCTTGAGTGGGGCGTTAAACAACAATAAACAAACAAACAAACAAACTAGTGAACGTTATGACGGTTCTGACATTATGATAATTGTGAATGTTATGTAGAATCTGATATTACGATACTAGTGAACGTGATGTCGGTTGGTTTTGACATTATGATACTAGTGAACTTTATGACGATTTTGACATTATGATAATGTGATATTACTTAACTAGTGAACGTTATGTCAGTTGGTTTTGACATTATGATACTTGTGATATTACTTAACTAGTGAACGTTATGACGGTTGGTTTTGACATTATGATACTAGTGAACGTACGCTATGACGATTGGTTTTGACAATTTGATAGTAGTGATATTACTTAACTAGTGAACGTTATGACGGTTGGTTTTGACATTTGACATTATGATACTAGTGAACGTACGTTGTGACGGCTCTGACACTATGATTACGGCAATATTAGTGAACGTTATGACGGCTTTGACATTATGATTACAGCAATATTAGTGAACGTTATGACGGATCTGACATTATGATTACGGCAATATTAATGACCTTATGACGGCTCTGACATTATATTTACAACAATTCTTGTGAAAGTTATGAAGGTTCTGACATGATTACAGCAATGTTAGTGATTTTATTACGGCAATATTAGTTAACGTCATGGCGGCTCTGACATTATGAATACAGCAATATTAGTGAACGTTATGACGGATCTGACATTATTATTACGGCAATATTAGTGGCCTTATTACGGCTCTGACATTATGATTACGGCAATATTAGTGAAGGTTATGACGGATCTGACATTATGATTACAGCAATATTAGTGAAGGTTATGAAGGTTCCGACATTATGACCGGATGACACATTAGATTTTATACAATTTTATAAAGGTTCAGGTACTTTGACATAATTACTAACAATTTATATCACTGTATCTTAACAGGATGGACATATCTGACTCATAATTTAATACTTCTTGATTGAATATACGCTACACAAAAGTCGCTTAGTATATCTCTTCCTCATTATAGTTCGTCTGTACTTAATCAACTAAACCTGTCTTTTCAGTGTGACTTTGCTTTTTATATTTTTGTTGTTGTTGCTATCGTTGTTGTTGTTGTTGTTGTATTTTCTGGAATATTTCTAGAAAAGTAGAATATGTGTATTTGATATGTGATTTTATAGGTTTCTTATAACACCCTGTGGAATAATTAGGCGTTGATTGCTTACAGAAGAAAATGGAAAGAACGAATAATCAGTAATACAATCCTCTGATCAAAATACTAAATCGCTCTTGCAGAATAAAGATTTGATCAGAATGTTTGTCTTAAATGAAATTATTTTTTTTCTCCCTCGTTACCGACAGCAAATAAAAGCATCTGTATGTAACTGGGGACTCTCTGACTCATGGTCACGTGATTGATCATCTGATTCATCATCTAGTCCCGTGAAACAATAACTGTTTTCCTTGTCAATCGCGCAAATTATTGAGAGTTCGTGTAATGATATTTTTGACGAAGTTGTCGGAAGCTGTTAAAGTAAGAATTAATGATTTCAACTTTTTCAGTTCCAAATACAAGTGCTTCAAATATCATTATGCAATTATATGTGAAACGAATAATTTCCTCTATGGAAATAGCCTTTAGCATTTTAAAAACGACAGATAATGCGTTTTCTTTGTATAAAGTGTGAAAATAGTGAAAATAATACCTGAATTTTAAATAATAATTTGAACATCAATCAAACTCTGTGACAAAGGATCATTAATTTTCAGATTTCATTAATCCTATTTTCATAAACATGATTGATATGCCTTAATTAATTATGAGTTTAAAAAGATTCTAATTTACATTTAATTTCATCTAGAAAGATACATTCGTAATACAATGCTTATATGTAAATATTATAAAAAATCTCAGATACCAAAGTATACATCTATAGGATGTCCAGGATATAGGTACAAATCTAGTAATAAAATGTACAAATACGGACCTCTGTAAATCAAGGGGTGGGATCAGGTGCCATGTAGGAGTAAGCATCCCCTGTAGACCGGTCACACCCGCCGTGAGTCCACAGTCAATTCAAAATGAAATACGTGATGAACGAATCCTCGTCACAATTGGTACAGACGTCTCAACAACCGCCATCGGACAGGTAACTAAACATTTCACTTAGTGGAACAGAATAATCGCAAATAAGACTATTATACCTACATTTTCAGAACGATGACATCCAAGGCGATTTTCAATATCTAAACATAAGACCAAAGTTATGGTTTTGCCAAAAAAAAAAAAAAAAAAGAAGACAAAACAAATGCTGATGACAATTTTTTTTACTGTCAATAAGACTTGAACAGTTGGGCTCGAATTTAAGTTAGATATTGAGTTCCGAAACAGTAAGTGGCATCATATGAGGCCAAAATATATCTTTAGCCACATGTTTTTCTCTGCTCAGCATAAATGTTTTTAAATAAAAATGTTAAAACCACAGGAATCTCGTACTTATAAGACATTTGAAAAAAGGCTCTATCACATGGATTTATGTAGCGTAGTAACACAGCCAATGAGGTAATCAAAACCTGGGTACAACAATTGCTGGTCTGATGTCAAACAATAATTGTTGGTACCGGAAATGACTGATTTTGTTAACCCCCATCTTTTGTTACCCTCCAAGATATTTTTCTCGTCGGTACCGGACCAAATGTTTATAATTGACTAAATTCTAGAGCAGATACAATGAAAACGAAATAAGTCGGTTAATGTGTCATTTCTGAATCATCTCGATTTGGCAACTTCCGGACAACACAATTAGTTCCATAATTTCTTGAGTGTTTACCTCCTCGTACAGAGCACTTGTTCTGACAATACAATTAACGGACTGATAACTCAAGTATGAAACATACATAATCCAATAAGATTATCTCCTATTAAGACACAAAAGCTCACGTTTTATTATATTAATGTAATTGTTGACAACTACGACAATCTCTTGTATTTGCATCCATGTTCTGTTGTTATGGTAACACTAGGAAAAATTAAGCGGACACGCAAATATTGCATTAGAGATCTAGAATAAGAGTAGCCATTAATAATAGCTAGAAAATACTTATACTTCAAAGTAAGAAATAAAAAAGGAATACCATCAGACAGATGTACCATAAACAAAACGTTACATAGCTATTATAATTTCAGATAATTTTATTAAGTCTAAGGTTTAAGAATTCGGATATAAATAGTTAAAAATTAAAGGTAGTTATGAGCATCATTATTATAAACACGAAATAAGAATAGCTTATTAAGAAACTGCAATCAAAACAGTATTTTAAATATACATTATTAACTGATATTTCAATAACTTGATGAAATATATTCGTTAACCAATATACCAATGAAGTATTTTAAGTTACTTCTTCGGGACAATATCCTGATCTTACCACAAAAAATGTGAACTAAAATCGAGGTCCGAAATCACCAAATTTTCTCAGTACTCAAGCCCAACTTTAATTTCATCATTTTGACAATATAATCGTTGCTAAAACTTTAAGGTGATTGAGAAACATATTATTGTTTTTCATCATTCACATATAAATTTTTGCGTCACATTTATAATTTTCCTGTAAAAACTGAATAAATGTGTAGAGTATGGTACTCAAAATTTGAGTACGTACTCAAACAAGTTGAGCTTGACTACTGAGTAAATTTGGTGACTTCGGGCCAGGGACAGAATTTTGGCCTATAGTAACTTCATCTACCGGGCTATCACAATGATGCTTTTAATAAACATTTAATGCACAAAGTCATACTGAGGCATATATTCTTACAGTACATGCAATTATCTTTTAAACACATTGAAAGAAAATAAAATGTTAGCAAAAAGCTTCTGTGCCGTAAAACAAAATCAAACGTTTTAAGATAAGAGATTGCACAATACACAACATTTTATTTGTCGTCAGTTATATTAAGTTTCAGCGAAGGTTGAACTAGTAATAACTGTAGTGTGCGCGAGCGTACTTCGTGTAGAGAGTTTAAAGATCTAAGTGATAAAGCGATGTTTTTAATTATGCCTTTGTATTACATAAATCCTTTTTCATAAGGTTAAACTTTAGTAAAAGATTCTATATACTGCTTGCATTTAATGCACATAATTATATATGTGCGCCAAAATAATAATATTCACGTTGTAGTACCTATAGGCAGCTGGTCTTTGGTTTTCTTCAATAAACAATGAATAAACATTAAGTTAGGGTTTATCACACTATGGGTTTTTGTTTGTTTGTTTTGTTTGAATCATGTTTTACGCCACACTCAACAAATTTTTACTTGGCGGAGTAGAGTGCCTTGTTACTATGAACAGTACTTGCCAAGAGACAAGATAGTAAAGACTTTTTTGCTTTAAAGCGTAATGCGTGATAAAACTGCTTCACTCATAATATTGCTGTCTAAATAATTTTATATGATATGTTCTGTCATAATAATAATCAAAGTGGAAACTCGCCAATAACATCACCTAACTAATTAATGAAGCTGTCTGGACTATATAAAATGAGATAATATCAAGCGACTGAATATATTTGGTCGCTAATGTAAGTTTGTCCCCCTGGCGAGGTGGTGTTTAGTCGAGATTCCCATGTCAATGGTTAAATGCTTTGTGAGTTATTTATATCAATTATGGAAACCCATGCAGACAAAAATAGTGAATTATTGTTTTTAATTATTCAGATTATTTTGAATTTATTTCGTTATTTTCATACCATCAAAATATGAAAAAAAACAACAACAACAACAACAAACACCCCAAAACAACAATAACAATAAGAGGATTTCGCAAATACAAAATGACTACAAACTTGTATGTAAAGACCGCTCAGGGGAAATTACAAAAACGGTCTTTATAGACAGGTGGTCTTTATATACAGGGTCACATGAGATATGAAATCCAAGGCATCGGAGATGGCTTATTATTATTTCCAACTACATATTTCTTCCATGGTTAGATATTTCATTTAGTGATTAAATGGATATTGTATTTACATACTAAAGGGATTTTCTTAACTCCAGGGTCTGGAAAATATTCATTTTTTTAAAAAAAAAAATCCAAATTTGGAATATTTGCATCTTTTCGGGAAAATACAAGCCATTTTTGCATTGGGAAGGGTCCTGTACCCATCCAAAAAATAGCCATAGAAAATCCCTGTAGCTAATACATGCATAACATGTAAATAATAAAAAAAAATTATAACAATGAAATAATTCAATGTTTTAATAATTTAAATTAATTTATGATGTAATTGAATTATACATGTACATCGAGGATACGGCACATTATAAAAACTGAAACAAATATATTAAATGTGCTCAAAGTCGGTGGTCTGTGTTGTTAAGTCACACGAGTCAGAAGTGTAAGAATATACAGAAAAATGTAGGTAGTTGAATTTTATATAATTATCATTTTATTAGACGTAATCCAATGCTACGAGCGCCGGCGATTTTACTCTTTGGATTGAGATGTTGACTTGCTAATCAAGTGATGTTCGATTAGTTACAGCATTCCAGAATACGAGAAAACAAATAACCAATCATTCAGCGATGATATTTAAATGCTCCTGTTCGTAAAAACACCTTATCACAAGCGTGTCCTTTCTGAATTTTTTCCTTTTAAGTCTTAGTCTTTCGCCGATTAAGTAATCATCACCGGAAACTTTGGTCATAAATTGATGATCGAAAACAAAAGATCAATCAGTCAGCGATGATTGATAGTTCCTGGTTGTAAAAACACCCTGTCATAGAGCACGTACGAGTGCCTAATTACTACCCGGGTCGTTAATTGACACCTCCAGGTGTGTTGTGACTGTCGAAGCCTCGTGTATTTCGCCATGTTGTTAATTAAGTCTCGAATTGTCCCGCGAGAATTATGTACGAGTTATCTCCCTTCCAGGAGTAGTAAGTGTATAAGCAGTCGCTATACGCAAGTAGGACAACCACCGGCGGACAAAATACAGCGGTCGCCGGTCGCGTAAGGCAGGTGGTCGCTATATAGAGGGCAAATGTATAGTAATTCTCAAGGGGCAGTCAAAATACGGTCGTTATGGACAGGAAGTCGTTATATGAGGGGGGTCGCTAAGGCAAGTTTGACTGTATATGACAGTCTTCGAGAGAATATATTATATCGATGTGTTTATACAGTGCTGTATTTTGATATTCTAGATTTATAATTGACATTCTGATTTGTTCACAGTTCTGAAGACAATTCAAACCTTTACGTCCATTGTAATCAATGTGTAAAGGACCTTCTGTCAGTTAATTTGCCATGACAATGAAATATGGGATATATAAATGCCTTCAGCGGCTCTATTTTCCATATTTGCAAAATACAATGTCAGAATATGCAATTTGTACTTCAGTTTACGTACAAAATGTAAAACTAACACTTTATTGCATAGTGTCCATACTTGGTAATGAGAATGTAAAAGTGTGATAATGATTTACGAAGAGATCAGATATGTAGATATAATATAAATGTCCATTAATTCATCAGATGTATCTAAATGTGAAAGTAAGCAGATAATTTGTCGATATTAAGAACAAGGAATGAAATTAAAGGAATCTAGCGCTCTTATCGTATGTCAACTGTTGTATGAAGATAAAGGCATT